>OX422209.1:385522546-386722546 GCA_949130495.1 Sambucus nigra | reverse complement strand
TAGGAAGTTTGGTTTTGATCTGGAGAAGTTCTGTAGACACTTGCACAGTCGAGGGCATTTTAGTAAATCCAGCATTCGAGTTTTGATCCCGATTTCTTCATGGAAGTTGTATGCCTTCTTCTCATCTTTGCGTGGCCTCTGAGAGTGCTTGAATTCGTTCTCGAACGAAGATGTTACGGAAGATTCGGTGAAACATGGGAAAAATAAAGCCAAAGCAAGCCTAGCCATATTTTGAATGCAGGTCCGAATCAATTTGGACCAGCCGAATCGATTCGGTTGTCACAAGTGCATGAGCTTTTCTTATGCGAATCGATTTGGACCAGCCGAATCAATTCGGTTCTGCAGAATTTTGAGTTTTTCTCCTACTTACTAGTTTGCCATTTTGGTTAGAATTTTTGGTATTTATCCTTATTTTCTCCTTCATTTGAAGAGATAGATTACTTACGATAGTTTTGGATATACATAAAACTCTCTCTTATCTCTCCTAGGTCAAAAGTATTTATTATTTTTACCTACTTGTAAAGCTTGGATTACTAGTTAATTTGTGGTTATTAATGCAAGAAAGGTTCATTTACTTCATCTCTACTTGTTCTATTCGCTTTAATTTACATTTATTAACATCTCTAGTATAGTTGTGTGTTTACACATTACGGGTTGCTACAATATGTGGTTTCTTGGCATGTGTGGTCCAGTTCCCATTATGAGTAGCTAAATTTAAGGTTGAGGATCATAATCCCACCTAGGATGCTTGTACTTCAAATTTAGGGTTTGGCTTAGAATTTCCCTAATAGAACTTTATGTGTTTGTATTGAAGTATCCTAGCTTCTTAACTTCTCTTGTCATGAAAGGGATAGTGTTTGAAAATTTACTACAAACCAAACCCATTTAGCAATAACTGATTAATCCCTAGTCCTCCATCGATGAGTTAATCTCTACATGATTGATGTTGGGACTTAATTAGTTGTTCTCGATTAGGGGTAATTTAAACCATGTCCTATTATCCTTTTAGTGAATCCAAGGTGGGAGAATGATCATCAATCCCTTTAAAATCTTGAAATTAAGCCTATCTTAGTTCCTTTCATAGTTTCGTAATCATTAACTAATTAACTGTTCATCAATCGCATGTTAGTTTTACCCTCAATCACTTTTTCAAACAATTAAATCAACTTTTACACTTTCACCTTTGTGACGTTTAGAGAATCCTTTTTAACCTATTCTTGCTCTCTAAAGAGTGTTTCAATCCATGTGGTTTACGATTCCGTACATACCAGATATTAATTATTGCGATAGATTTACACTTTAATCATGAGCTTTTTTTAGAGCGCACCAAGTTTTTGGTGCCGTTGCCGGGGATTGGCAATAATTTTAGATTTTAGAAATTCTCTTTACACTATATCGTTCCCTGTGGTCACCATGACAACACGGTTTCGAAAATCAATCCAAAACTCTGTAGATGCTAAACGCCAGTAGTAGAAATTTAAATCCTATTCGTGAACCCTCATCGTCTAGTAAACCTTCGCATTATTGGAGACCTTTATCATCTATTTCTCATTCCGATTTTATCTCGTCTTCTTCTTATACCTGGGCCCACTCCGAACCCACCACAATGGCCGATAATGTTAGTGAGCATGGTAGTCAAGGGGTAGCACCCGTGCGTCTGTATAGGCCGATGCGAGATTACTTGCAACCCGAGAGAACCACCTCTCCTTCTTGTATCCTCTTTCCATACAATGTCGTGCAGTTCCATTTTAGAATTGGAATGATTCAATTACTTCCTACCTTCCACGGTATGGAATGTGAACAACCTTACCTTCATGTTAGAGAGTTTGAGGAGGTGTACGCTACTTTTAGCGACCAAAATTGTCATCTGGATGTCACACGACTCAAACTTTTCCCTTTTTCTTTAAAGGACAAAGTCTACGGGAACCCCAATAATCTCAAAATCCACCTCCCCCGAATTATTAAAATCTTCCCCCACCTCAGAATTTTCAGCAACCATATAATCAAGTTCCTCTACCCCAAGTTCAAATGCAAGGTCCCCCTCAGTGACTACCTTATCCAGTTATACCACGGTATGCTCACCCGAATAAGAGGAGTCTCGAAGAGGAACTTCAATCTTTTATGACTTCTCAACAAGCCACAAATTCTAGGCTTGAAAAATAAATCTCCAAGTTGACTTCGGCATTGAGTATCTAAGAAAAGGGAAAATTTCGTTCACAACCTCAAAGGGTCGTGGGGTAAAATAGTGTTACGGACACTTTGAGTCCCCCTCTTGATAGTGCAAAAGCTGTGACCATTCTAAGGAGCAGCAAAAGTCATTGATAAACCCACTCCTCCATGTGTCCCCACCTTCGTTAAGGAAGTTTCGCCCAACCCATTAGAGGTCGAAGATGACTCCTTAAAATAAAGAGAGGGGAAAGCTTCTTTAGAATCGTAAGTAGTTTCGAAGTGTCCTATCCCCGTGCCTTACCCTCAAGGCGTCCTTCCTCCAAAAGGGAATGTTAATAATGCGGACATATTAGAAATGTTCAAACAAGTCAAGATTAACATACCCCTTTTGGATGCCATCAAATAAGTCCCTGCTTATGATAAGTTCTTAAAAGACTTAATAACTGTTAAAAGGAAGTTATTTGTAAGGAAGAAAGCCTTTTTGGCCAAAAATATAAGCTTGCTAATTCAGTCCGAACTACCTCCCAAATACAAAGTTACCAGTTGTCCCGCCATATCGTGAGTGATAGGAGACTTTAAGATAGAGAAATTTTTGCTAGATATAGGCGCGAGTGTCAATTTGCTACCATACCATGTGTATAAACAACTCGGTCTAGGAGACCTCAAACACACAAAAATAACCCTCCAATTAACGGATCACTCTGTTAAGGTTCCGAGGGGTGTTGTAGAAGATGTCATAATTTAAGTTGACAAATTCTATTTTCCCGTGGACTTTATGGTGTTGGACACTCATCGTACTTCTCCTAGTAGTAAGACTACTCCCATTATCCTTGACCGTCCTTTCCTAGCCACATCCAATGCGTTAATCAACGCTAGGAATGGCCAAATGAATCTTACATTTGGAAATATGACTTTGGAGATGAACATCTTCAATGCTTATAAAACAAATGGGAGATGATGGTGAGGTCCATAAAGTAGACCTTTTAGAGGAGGTGGTTCAGGAGCATTTTGATGTTATGTATTTTATGGATCCTTTAAAGGGATGTCTTGTGAACTCGAGTGACTTGGAGAATAACTATTCTCCTTATGATGATGAGGTCAAGTTCATGAGTTTATTGCTAGATGAGGACGAGAGCGTCGATGAAGTTAATTGGTGCACCGCTTTTGAGGACTTCCCCCCTAGTGATTTGTATGAAGTACCCTCAGGTGTGTGATTTCCCAAACTTGAATTAAAGCAATTGCCTTCCGAGTTAAAGTATGCTTATTTAGGAGAAAATGAGACATATCTCGTTGTTGTGTCATCTATCCTCGATGGGGGTCACGAAAAAAAATTGATGGAATTGTTAAGGAGATACAAGGGTGCTTTTGGGTGGATAATTGCGGATTTGAAGGGAATTATTCCCTTAATTTCACTCACAAAATCCATCTTGAGGAGGATGCAAAGACCTCCCGTGAGATGAAAAGGTGATTAAATCTGGTAATGAAAGAAGTTGTGAGGGCCGAAGTGATTAAGATTTTTGATGCCGACATCATATATCCTATAACCGATAGCAAGTGGGTCAGTCCAATTCACGTAGTTCCAAAGAAATCAGGGGTCACCATTGTAGAAAACACGAAAGGGGAGTTGATCACTAAACGCACCACCACTGGGTGGCGTGTGTGCATCAACTATAGAAAACTTAATGCAATGATGTTGAAAGATCGTTTTCCCCTTCCCTTCATTGACAAAATGTTGGAATACATGTCTGGCCACCTTTACTACTATTTTCTCAATGGGTACTTGGGTTATAACCAAATCGATCTTGATCTTAAGGATCAGGGCAAAACTACGTTCACATGCCCTTTGGGGACATTTGCCTACAAAAGGATGTCCTTCAAGTTATGTAATGTACTGGCCACGTTCCAAAGGTGCATGTTGAGCATGTTTAGCGATGTGGTAGAACGTGGTCTAGAGGTATTCATGGACGATTTTAGCGTCTTTGGCAACTTCTATGACCATTGCCTTTCCATCCTTGATAAGGTGATGTGCCGAGAAAAATCTCATGTTAAACTGGGAGAAGTTCCATTTTATGGTCTCTATGGGGATTGTCCTAGGTCACATCGTCTCCTCAGATGGTATTGAGGTAGACAAGGCAAGGATTGAGTTCATTGCCAATCTACCTTCTCCAAAATCGCAGAAATATGCAAGGTCTTTCCTTGGGCACGCAGGATTTTATCGTAGATTCATAAAGGACTTTATCTTGATTGCTAGACCATTGTGCAATCTCCTTTCCAAGGAAACCCCGTTCGAATGGAGCGATGGGTGTCAAGCAGATTTTGAGACTTTAAAAAGAATGCTTACCGTCGCTCCCATAATTCAAGCTCCTGATTAGAACTTACCCTTCGAGTTAATGTGTGATGCTAGCAACTTTGCGGTTGGGTATGTTTTAGGATAGATAAGTGAAAAGAAGCCCCATGTCATTTATTACACAAGTCGGACTCTTAACGGTGCACAGTTAAACTATTCAACCACCGAGAAAGAGTTACCAGCAGTTGTCTATGCTTTGGATAAATTCTGTGCATACCTCATGGGATCTCCCATAATTTGTTTTACGGATCATGCGGCACTCAAATACCTTATGTCTAAGAAGGATGCCAAACCGCATTTAATTAGGTGGTTGCTCCTACTCCAAGAGTTTAATTTGACTATTAAGGATAAGAAGGGAGTAGAAAATGTTGTTGTGGATCACTTGTCACGCTAGACATTCGAGGCACCCAAGGATCAGCTCCCTATAGTTGAGGTCTTCTCGGATAAATAATTATTCTCCACTTCCTCTCTGCCGTGGTTCGCTGATATAGTGAACTATCTAGTGACATGTTCAATTCTATCTCATTGGACCCCTCAAGAGAAGAGGCAGTTCTTTAGTTGGGTGCGTAGGTTCTTTTTCGATGATCCGTATCTATTTAAGTATTGCTCCAACCAAATCATCCGAAAATGTGTCCCGGATGAAGAGATTGAGAGCGTAATCCATTTTTCACACACGGAAGCGTGTGGGGGCCGCTTTTCTTCCAAGAAGACGACTTCAAATTTTTTGCAATGCAGACTTTATTGACCCACGCTCTTTAAGGATGAACACAAATTCTGTGTTTTGTGTGATCGTTGCCAGAAATTGGGCGCTATAACCCATCGAAACATGATGCCAATGTCCCCGATTTTAGAAATTGAAGTCTTTGACTGTTGGGGAATTGATTTCATGCGCTCATTCCCGCCGTCTTTTAGTAATCTTTACATCTTTGTGGACGTCGATTATGTATCCAAGTGGGTAGAAGCCATTGCGTCCAATTCCAACAATCATAGAGTGGTGTTGAAGTTCCTTAAGGAACACATACTTTCGCGTTTCAGAACTCCGAAAGCGATCATAAGCGATAACGGAACTCATTTTTGTAATTCTTCGTTTGCTAATCTTATGCGAAAGTATGGGGTAGTTCATAAAGTTGGAACTACCTACCACCTGCAAACAAGTGTCCAATCTAGAGATAAAGCACATCCTTGAGAAGATGGTCAATCCCGATCGTAAGGATTGGTCTCTTCGGCTTGCCGATGCATTATGGGCTTATCCTACAGCCTATAAGACTTAAATTGGAATGTCACCCTTTAGACTTATGTATGGCAAACAATTTCATATACCGGTTGAACTTGAACACAAGGATTATTGGGCGATTAAGAAGTTAAACTTTGATTTGGATAGAGATGGTAAGAAGCGAATTCTCCAACTCAATGAGTTGGAGGAGATTCGAAATGAATCATATGAGAGGGCTAGGATTTATAAGCAAAGGGTGGAAGCGAGGCACGACAAGAACATATCCCGTAAAACTTTTCACCCTCTTCAAAAGGTACTCTTGTATAATTCTATATTACATCTGTTTTCGGGTAAGTTGAGGTCAAGGTGGACAGGTCCGTTTGTTGTTAAGGTCGTCCATCCTCATGGTGCGATAGAAATTGAGAATTTGAGAGATGGAAGTGTTTTTAATATGAATGGTCAATGCCTTAAACCCTTTATAGAAGCTTTTGACCCGTTTGTTGAGTCGATTTCGTGTCCGACCCCGTTTACGGGGCTGTATAGGACTCCCGAATCGTGTATTTTTTGTGCCAAGCATCCCCCAGCTTGCGTGGGGTGCAATTTTTTGTCCTGAACCCTTTGCAAATATTAGTTAACATCTTTAGGGTCCTAAATTCCAAGAACAACATCCCAATCCTTGAATCCAAATAAGAATTGTGAAACACTAAAGCATAAATCTTTTTTCCCTTTTTGCGAATCGATTTGGACCCTCCGAATCGATTCGGTGTTAGGACAGCCTACGGGTCTTCGTTTAGTGAATCGATTCGAACCATGCGAATCGATTTGGCTGGCAACAGTTAAAAAAAGTAGAACCAAATCTAATCGATTCGCACACTACGAATCGATTCGCCCTGAGAAAGTGTGCCAGTTCGAAGAGAGCGAATCTATTCGGATCATCCAAATCGATTCGATTGTTCCAGCCTTTCAAGTTCTTTCCAGGTCCATTTAACCTCATTTTACTCTAACTCTCTCCTCCCCCTTAAAAGGCCATTGAACTCCTCCCTTCCCTTTCACTTCCCCCAACTGATTTTCTCTCCATTTCTCCAAGTGCACACTCATTCAAGGTAATTATCTCAAACCCTTTAATATTTAAATCTTGTTGTTTATTATTTGCATTGTTTTCAAATTAGGGAGTTGTTCTTCCATATAGAAAATTGTGTTGATTCATGAAATGGCCATTTTCCTTTACTGATTACCATCAATACCCAACAAATACAACTTTTAATTGTTGTTTGTTCAGTGGTGTTGTATTTGTTGGGGAATTTCATGAATCAAAGCATGCTTTTCTCCCTAGTTGCATGCCACATGTTCGATAAATTGCGTCAATGAGAGGTTGGTTCCTAATTGTTTCATTTCTTGTTCCATTTATCGAACATGTGCATCTTTTTCCCTTCTTTGAGTGTGGTGCATGTCGGATGCGCATATCTGCTAATTTTCTTTCAATATGCACCCTTAGTTCCTTCCCGAACCCCCTTTCACGCTAGTTTTGTTTTTTTGCATTACACTCATTGTGTATGTATTGAATTAAAATTTTTGTAGGTTCAAATGGCTCAAAATCCCACCACCAATAATGTCATGGGACGAGCTGGCTTTGAAACATTTCGATCCAAGGCCGAGCGAGATTGGTATAGGGATAAATTTCCCTCAATTCGGGCGATTGTTATTGAGCACCCAATGAAGCTTGTAAACTTTCCTAACAAGGTTAGGAGGCACTGTAAAAAATTCCATTGGGAATACCACCTTGAAATGGAGGGTGAAGTGAACGAAGAGCATGTACGCCGATTTTATGCATTGCTAGTCTCAACTGGAGGTGGGATGCATGAAGCGTTTGTTAGGGGTAAAAATTTTTGATTTGTAATCCAATTTTGTCAGGGCTATTGGGAGGAGTTGACAATCCCGAAGAGTATGGATATCCATCACGCGATCCTCTTACGTTGATTCCCAACGAGCTTTTGATTACGCGTCTGGAGCCTGGAAACGTATGGGCCGGGGAAATATTTCCAACAAAGCTTATGCCAGGTTCTCACCGACTAATCCACCTCGTTACCGTTAATTCAATCATTCCCACCCAAACAAAATCGGTATTGCGATCTAAGAAAGCCCATTTTCTCTACCATCTCCTGGACACCAACACCGTTATCAGTCTGCCTTCCTTGGTGCTTCAGCATATGTTGAATGTCGCTTATTGCGAGAAGGGATCGAATACTCTCCCTTATGCTCGGCTTGTTTCTAAGATATGTAGAGATTCTCGTTGTGAGGTGATCGCCTCCGATAAGCGTGCGAGGCTGCCCACTCCCCTTGACGATGACGCTATCGAGAGGACCTTGGGAAAGGATTATTGGGAAAGGAAAAAGCATGGGATGTGTGACCAAATGGCTGCTGGGAACCAATTTGATTTTGATGATACACTTCCTAATGTTTAAAAGGAACCGTCCCGAGTTCAGCAACCGATGGTCCCTTTAGAGAGTTCGGAGCGAGGATGGATGCTATGCAGGGGGAATTCGTTGTTTTTAGGCAAAACCATGAGAGGATCTTTTATGAGTTTAGGGGCGCTTATGAGCATGATATATCGATGATTTCTAGGGCGCAGATGGACCTATTTGCGCATATACGAGGGGGCGAGGCTGCTGTGCCTCCTTATCTTTATGATCCATACCCCCCACGTAACCCCAGAGAGCCCGGTCCTTCTCACTTCCGCCCTGACCTTTCCTAGGTGTTTTCCCTAGTATCTGTTGCTGTTTCATTTTGTATTCTTGTTGGTTTTAAACTATGTTGGGTTGTTTTATGTTAGATTTTTGAAAAACATTGACGTGTATGTGGTAATTGAGAAAGTTCAATATTGTATTTTCTCATTTTTTTAATCCACATTTATGCATCCCGGAATTATTAATGAAAAATTTCTCAGTTTCATGTTCTTATTTATTCTTGTAAATATCTCTCCTCTGTATATATTTTTGTTGTAGTACCAACATTTTGACAGGTATGCCATTGTGCGGTTTATGAGTTGCTCCTTTTGGGGTGACTATTTTCTAACCCATTTTCTAATTTTGCCCCTACTAACATTGGGGACAATGTTTCATTCAAGTTAGGGGGTATGGATTACATTTCTGATACCGATTATCATGTTAGTATTTATTTATTTACTCCAAAAAAAAAATCCCATGTCTCCTATGATTACATAAATGATCGCTTTATCCTATTGTATAGCTATGAAGCATGCTTTGATTTATTGATTTATTAACCGATAGCCTGTATATTGTTTGCATTGCGAATAACCTCGTGAAATTAAAATGTAAAGCTTTGATCGCAATACACAAATAATTGTTTATGATTAGGTTTAAACCATTTCAAATTAGTTATCTTAAGGCACATGCTATACCCTTATAAAAGTGAAAATTGAGACTTCTCGTCATTTGTGAGCGTTTACATCTACTCTATCTCTTTCTTGTCAATGAACTCATTCTCAATCTCATTTTCTTTTCATTGATTGCATATTAATTGATTTATCACTTCAACATGATTTTCAATGGTGTTGAGTCCCGCAAATCACATGAACTTTAGGAACGGATTATAGGCCCTCTTTGTTGTTTAACCCATAGGACCTTGACCTTACCCTTAAATGTTTTCCCTAGTCAACCCCTTGAGCCTTATTATCCCTTTCGTTTCATCCTTAAATCCCTTGTCCAACTCCACATTGGATTCATAAACCTTATTTACACCTCCCGTACCTTGATTTGGGATTATTCCTGGGATTGAATGATGTTATTTATATGTATTGCAATCAATCTATGCGTGGACTATAAAGAAAGAGAAAAATAAAAAAATAAATGTAGAATAAAATGGTTCCTTGATGAATCCTATTTCTCCTAGTGTATGAAAATCAAAGTCTTACTCTCATGAATACCTTGCTTTTGGAATTTGATATCAATTCCTAAATTTCCCACTAAATCCATTATCCCGCGTGTTATTCCCGAATCCCCTTTGATCCGATACACATTCCTTTCTTTTCCTAACCCTAGCCTAGATTAAATTCTATACCCTAAAAGTCCTATTTGATCCTAGGGTGATGTGGTTCAAAGGTCGAACATTAGGGATAATCTGTTTAAATGTTCTTCTCTTGGTTAATATGCGATATCCTTTCATGAGATTGTATTTTTTACTTTTATATTGCGTTTTTCATTGATGACATGTGCGTGGCCTAGTTTCCCTTTACAATTACTCTTATTGTCCGCATGTCCTGAGCGTGTTATATCCTATATCAGAGTGTTATCATCTGTTGAGTGTAAAAATCGGAGAGAACTTGAGTATGCATGCCTTAGCGTTTACAAGGATTTTGAAATTTTTGCCAAATCTAAATTACCACATGTGTCCGCTTATTTCGCATTTCTATGGTTTCAATTTCTATTGAAGTTACTTGTTTAATGTCGACAATTGCCGTCTTTTGTGTGAGCTTTGTTAATTTTGTTAATAGATTGTGCTTCTTTGATATTTGTTGAGCTACGCATTGGTTTTTTCCATATCATAGTATGAGTTGATTTGATGTTTGTGGGTGTCGTCCCTGGAAATCCTCACGAGACAACACTCGTCCCCTAGGGCCGCCTAGGGGTTTAACGACTTATTGCATACGCTAAATGCAATGGTTCGCCCACGAAAGTGGTATTTTCCTTCTATGTACATAGTTCTTTTGTGTTGGTTTTGATGATGGCCCTTGTTTCTTCATACTTCATTGCTCGGGACTAGTAATGTATAAGTTAGGGGGTGTGATTAGTCACTTTTATTATATTATATACCCCCATTCATTTGTACATTCTAGCATTCCCGTGCATGTATTTTCCGGTTCTTATACTCATTTATTGACTAACCCCTGAATTCATCATATATATATTGTGTGTGTCTTTATGGAGCTTTTATAGGTCTCGAGGATGCATATTAGGAAGTTTGGTTTGCAGAGAAGTTTCGTAGACACTTGCACAGCCAAGGGCATTTTAGTAAATCCAACATTTGGGTTTTGATCCCAATTTCTTCACGGAAGTTGTATACCTTCTTCTCATCTTCGCGTGTCCTCTGACAGTGCTTGAATCCGTTCTCGAGCGAAGATGTTACGAAAGATTCGATGAAATATGGGAAAAATAAAGCCAAAGCAAGCCTAGTCATATTTTGAATGCAGGTCCGAATTGATTCGGACCAGCCGAATCGATTCGGTTGTCACAAGTGCATGAGATTTCCTTATGCGAATCTATTCGGACCAGCCAAATCGATTCAATTCTGCAGAATTTTTAGTTTTTCTCCTATTTACTAGTTTTCCATTTTGGTTAGAATTTTTGGTATTTATCCTTGTTTTCTCCCTCATTTGAAGAGATAGATTACTTATGATAGTTTTGGATATATATAAAACTCTCTCTTCTCTCTCCTAGGTCAAAAGTATTTATTATTTTTACCTACTTGTAAAGCTTGGATTACTAATTGATTTGTGGTTATTAATGCAAGAAAGATTCATTTACTTCATCTATACTTGTTCTATTAGCTTTAATTTGCATTTATTACCATCTCTAGTATAGTTGTGTGTTTACACATTATAGGTTGCTATAATATGTGGTTTCTTGGTATGTGTGGTCTAGTTCCTATTATAAGTAGCTAAATTTAAGGTTGAGGATCATAATCCCACCTAGAATGCTTGTACTTCAAACTTAGGGTTTGGTTTAGAATTTCCCTAATAGAACTTTATGTGTTTGTATTGAAGTATCCTAGCTTCTTAACTTTTATTGTCATGCAAGGGATAATGTTTGAAGATTTACTACAAACCAAACCCATTTAGCAATAACTGATTAATCCCTAGTCATCCATCAATGAGTTAATCTCTACATGATTGATGTTCTGACTTAATTAGTTATGCTCGATTAGGGGTAATTTCAACCATGTCCTATTATCCTTTTAGTGAATCCAAGGTGGGAGAATGATCCTCAATCCCTTTAAAATCTTTAACTTAATCTTATCTTAGTTCCTTTCATAGTTTTGTAATCATTAACTAATTAACTGTTCATCAATAGCATGTTAGTTTAGAGATTAACCTACATCACTTTTTCAAATAATTAAATCATCTTTTACACTTTCACCTTTCTGACGTTTAGAGAATCCTTTTTAACCTATTCTTGTTCTCTAAGGAGTGTTTCAATCCATGTGGTTTATGATTCCATAGTTACCGGCTATTACTTCTTGCGATAGATTTACACTTGAATCATAAGCTTTGTTTTGAGCACACTAATAGCCTCATCGTGATGGGTCTTCAAATTCTCCATCTCCTGCTTGTGGTCATTCTCCAGGGTCAGGAGTTGCTGCCTCAATTGCTTCTTATACTTGATTCCATATCGGGCTAGCCGAATCTCAGGGAGCATTTCTCCAACCCATTGGTGGACCTTCTGCATAGATATAACAGACTGCAGAAAATATGAAACATCAGTACAAGACGGCACAAAAAATTAAAATAGAAATTAAATAAAGGCACAAGAGTTCACCTGAATAGCCGTATGCAGGCAGAAGTCATTTAGGAGAGAGATTCATAGATTCCAAAAAGTGATCATTTGTCTCTAGTGTTACTAAAACTAGTGCCTCAAAGGCCTTCTGTTTGTTCTTATTAGGGAGTCCGAGATGAACTTAAGGTTTGCTAGACGAGATGACAAAGCATCTTCAGATGAGGTTGGGATTGCCTAGGTCGTCGTAGTCTTGGACAAGCCGTCAATGTGCTTATTTTGCTGATGAGAGGCGGGGAGATCCACAAAGACCTCTTTTCTCTTTTTCGACTCCTCGGCTTGATTGGGGTTGACGATAATGGACTTCTTTGTATGAGGTGGGGGTGCAGACTTCTTCCCCACCTGTTTGATCAAACTGGCCAAATTTGGTGTAGCCATTATCCACACAGCCTTCGATGTACTGGGCAGACGATCTGCAAAACGAAGATGAGATTAGTCACAAGGAACACATAAAGATGATACAACAGTTGTAAGAAAATTACTTAAATAATTTGACAAGGGGGTCCACCCCCCAAACCTGTCTGCCCCAAAAAATTGGGGGTCATTAACTGTTCAAACTCCACGAGACCACCCTCCTTACCCTTCCTTATAATTTTGGCCATTTTCTCACTGGCATCGACACTCAGGCCCAGGTCTAGTCTAGCTGGCATAAATGCTTTGGCCCATATTTGAGGAACCCTAGGCTCTGAGGCACTGCATGAAATGTCTAGGCCAAATTCCCAGGCTCCAGATATAAAGAAATACTGAGTCTTCCAGTTGTGATTAGAAGTCTGGTTTACAAACAAAACTTTCTTTATTGGTTTCCTAGCTATGAGATAGTAGTAGCCAGACTAAGTTTTTGTAGACGATACGGTATAACACCCCCTGAAGACGCTGACTAGAAGGTCAGTATGATGAACCAACTTCCATAAAGATATAAATATGAGGATTATCCTCTAGTCATTAAGTGAAAGTTGAGAGGGGTCGAGACCTAAGCTTTCTAGAATAACTTGTATGGTTGGGTGGATAGGAAGCCTGAAGCTGACCCTAAACATCTGCTCATAGATCGAGACCTCGTCATCTCGGCCATCGTATACTCTCTCACCCTCAGAGGTCACCCTCATGTTGATAGAGGGACCTATCCCATAAAAATGTCTCCATATTAAAAGATTAACCTATGTAAATGTGTTGGGAAAGGATTATGCATAGGATGTGTCAAGTGTATCCTCGGCTGAACAAGATTCATCATCTAGATTGGCAGTCGGGACACCACCTAAATGTCAGTGAATGAATTCATTTCCTGGAATGGCCGACAAGGGGGCTGCCATTAGGGGAGGTGGAATTGAAACCTCCATTCTCAACTCATTCGGATTTGAGATAATTCGAAGAGAATAGTCTGTTTGGTTAGACGACTCTGCATGATGAGAGGATAAGGCTTGAGAAGAGGCCTCCACCTCCTCAGACTATCATTAAAAGAGGATGTTGATAGTCTCATAGCCTCCTGGTAAGAATCCACACTCTCGGCCATGTGGGACACGGGAGGATTATCATCTGCAGAAGCAGATGACTCAGACATTGAATCACTTATCTGAACAATTAGAGGACAAATGGTATCTAGTGGAACGGGATGGATTGGAAGTATAGGATCGTACTCGGCCTTGCATTTTACTATAGCCTCGGCTTCTACCCTTTATATCTCCCTAAAAACCCTTCCCTTAAGGGTTGGGTACTACTCAACAAGTTCATAAAGGGTCTTTAACATCCAAACAAATTATGCATTGACAAAGTGTGACATAAAAGATCAAAAAGAGAAACTCAATCGTTTTAATGGAATTCCTCAATAACATTGCAAGAACAAGAAGGCAAACAGTAGAATTTCGCCAGGGATTGTGACCGGAAAGTCACCATAATGATTGAACTCAAATGTTATGGTCTTTAAACTACCAAACACTAAGCCTAGACACCTCATACTACCTATAAACCTCTAGAAAAGCTAAAGTCTTGGCTCAAAACCCACAAAACATATCACCGAAAAACATAAAAGTCGCCGATAAATGGAAAATAAGAAAAGTACACAAATTCAAACTCAAATAAAAGAGAACTTGGTGTAAATGGATTACCTGGATGAGGAGGAGCTCATAAGAGTAAGAAATAGCTCATAAAACATGAGAAACAATGAGAATTGGAGGAATTTCATGGTAAAGTTAATGGTGATTTGTACAGAGAAGCTATAGGCTGGAAAAAGTTTGAAAGGATTAAAGAGAAAATTCCAAATGTGGTTTAAACCACTAAATGATTATAAATAATTCTCAAGAGAATCATCATTAGTGTGCAGAACCCTAAATGCCTCAGTAGCTACTTATGTCTAGGGGAGACGCTAACCTATGAAAACAGGGACATGCGTCATCTCAAACTGGTAAAGCCACAGACTAACTGCCAAGTGTTAATTCAATGACCATCACCAGCTCAGACTTGACATTGGATGGATAGCTCATCCGTCAGTCAGAAAATGTCTCATAAACCCTTTGCCCTCAAACACCTTTAACCCTCAACCTCATATTCACATTGAAGGCTAAGGGCTATGGGTGATTAATATACCCAAGTGTACCCTCATCCCAGACTAGGATTATCTTGGCCACTACCGACCTCAAGTCCGCCTTCAAGGGTCGAGATCCTCCAACAGTGTTAACTACTTACTAGCTCGTCTCGACAGCGAAGTCCTCAATCGAAATGCCATCAATCCAACTACGGTCTCGTCTCAGCCTTAGTACATACTCATCCAAGCCAACACTTGCAGCATATGAACCAACAGAGCGCCAGGGATCTCATACTTGGCCTGGCTGAGACCCCTATAGATGACATCTCCACCACGTGTGATACATGATTTCAACATGACTTGCACACATGGACATGCAGTTATAACATAATCACAAGAGCACGTGGGGAATATTACATCATCATTACTTGTGTATTCTAGAAGATAAATGGCATCATTTTATTGGTAACTCCATAAAGGACATACACTTTTCATGATTAGGGGTGTAATGTGCACCCCAAGCACTATAAATAGTCTTCTTATTCTTCTTCAATATAAAGGATCAAAATATTGCAACCCTAGCCAAAGCTTTTTTATTATCATAGTAAAGAGAGAAAATAGTATGAGTTGTATCACTAAGGCCATTAGAGCCCAATTTTTATAGTGAGGCCAAATGGCTGAACCACTTACCCTATAGTCTTTATCCTCTTTGCCTCATCTCCATCTTTACTTATTCTTCTGTTTAAACACCATTATTTCACTTAGAAAAGCTATTCTGGATTGAGCTTGAATAATCTTACTCATTGGTACTATATCTAGTACCATCACCCACTAAACTAAGGAAGGAGGGAAAGAAACCAATTGCATACAATGCGACCCTTAGTGATAGTGAACCGAAAGAGGGACCCAATTCCCCCATTGAGCGCAATTTTCACGCGTTCATGGCTAGACATGTGAGAGTTGATGATAAATCTTCCCATGAAGATAATTCTTTGCATAATACTTCTGAGGCCATTATTTGTGAATCCTATTTGTCTGATGGTAACAATAGTGAAGAAGAGAGTGAGAATGAATAAGAGGATGAGGAGAGTGAACTCCAAGTTGCCTTTTGTGAGTTGTATGCAGAATATTTAAAATTGAAAAAGGCTAACTTGAAGTTGGAAGCTAGGATGAAAGAATGTGCCATAGAAAATGATAAAAATATTTTTATTGAGGATCTAAGGGCACGTGAGAGAACTCTTCGAGAGAATCTAGAGTAATTTAAAGGTAAGAGAGATAGTCTTTGAGGTTTAATGGAGGCTATGAAGAAAGAGATTCCTTAGTTTGAAGAGACTAGGAGTTTACTTGAGTCTACGATAGTGGAGCTTGATGATAGATTGAGAGACTCGAGTTGGGTCAAATCTGATTTAGCGTCTAGGTCCAAAAAATTAGACAAGATGTTAGGCACCGTCGAAATAAAAAATGACAAGTGTGGTATTGGCTTTGATACTCAAAATTCTTCCGCTAATAAAACCAAAGCCATGAGTTTGAGAGAATCGTCTAGGAACGTTAGAATAGGTTAACCCTTAGGTAATACTTCTCACCGTGCTTTTACTTTCACATATTGAGGCAGGAAGGGTCACCTTATGAGGTTTTGTTTCGATATTAGAAACCATCCTAGGAAGTCCAATGGTAGAGTCACCAAGGTCACCAAATCCTGAGAGCATAATGTTACATTTATATATGTTAGGAGATCCGATTTGGAGGCTTTACATGATAGACTTTATGATTCTCATTTGCTTGTACATGACACTTCCCATGCTAGATCTAAAGGTTGATTTCATTAGCTTTGTTTACATACACTATTTGTGCTTCATGATATATTCTTACTAGTTGTATGTATGTTAGTCAAATTCTAGTATATGCTCCATCATATATGTTGTGATAGAATTATGACATGTGTATCTTTTGTGTTTTGATTTTTCATTTATTGGGTCTTATTGAAAATACAAAAAGATTTTATTTGTCTTTTGAGTCCGTTTGTTTTTCAAATTGGTATGTTTGCTTAAAAATCTGAAAACACAAAAAGATTTTTGTGTGTATTTTGGTTTTACACATTTTATGTGGCATATCCTTATGTTTGAATCCTATGTCACTTTCCATGTCCATGTGGCTACAACTTTTGGTTATAAATTTCAAATTTTAAATTGATATTTATCATGCTTGCATGGAGTAGTTTGACTATGATTTGCTTAATGAATTCTCTTTGTATATGCGTCCTCACACACATGCACAAGCTCTTTTGAAAGTTAACTTCACATGTATATTTGAGCTTTGTGAGATGTTCTCCCGTTAATTTTATCATCTACATATTTTGTGACTATGGGTGATTTGTGCATATAAGAACCATTATTCGTGAGTTTTATTTGAACTATTATGAAAATAGATGAGGGTGCACTGGAAAAGACTACGAAAGGAGAAAATCTCCTTTGCAAGAAAGCCACCGTTGACAAGAGCCTAATGAAAAGATTAAAGGGAGTAAAAATAGAAATATTTCCAAAGGCCAACATAGTGTAGTTTTTTTATCTTTCAAAAGAATTGAGAAAAGAAAAGAAAATATACAATATGTTTATCTTTTGAGGGTATTTAGTTGAAGATCGAGGGTTTGCACAAGGAATCCTTGTTATGCTTATCTTGTCAAGACGTTATTGATTTGTAGAATCATCAAAATTCTAAGATTATGTACATTGTACTTATTTGTTCTTTGAGTTCACTTTATCCTGTCATATGAGGCTAAATGTAGGTTTGATGAAGTTTTATAATCAAATAGAACTCCTTGAACATATTGAAGTGATTGGGTCATAACTCTTTTGTTTCTAGTTCACACCCATTCACTCTGTTTACCGCATTTCGTTTAGACACATTTATGCCATATGAGCGTGGAAAGCTTATTTTATTTAGTGTCATGTGTAATGTTTATACCTATATATATGTGCCTATGATTCATTAGTATCTTGTGTGTGTGTATATATATATATGGTATTGTTTATTTTGAGTCTTTGATTTTACATCTAGTCCTTGTTTGTTATTTGTTCATATCAATATCTATCTTGTTACGATTTTTCATTGGTATCCCATGCTCATTTTAGTTCATTCTAGATGATATCATTTTTCTATCGCATCATAGTTGAGATATATTGTTCTTTATGTGGATTAGTTGTTCTTCTGTTGCCAAGTTGTTTTGTTGTTTCTTGTATTACTCTACACCATTGTATGAAATACTTGTTTTTTCTTTATACTTAGCCCTTGTTTCATTTAGGGTGCAAATTTGTTTAATTGGGGAAAATTATTGACTTTATGCTCCTTAGTCTTTGTCTACTCCTGAATAAAAAGGGAGAGAAATAGTATCTAACTCTTTACATTTGGGGAGATCTATCTTAGGGGGAGACTTCTTATCTTAGGTAGACATTGTTAAATAAAGGGGGAGGATTTAATTATGCAATTTATATTATTATATTCTTTATGCGTTTATGGTGTGCTTAAGTGTGAAGGTTTCTAATCATGCAATAAAGTTTTAATGTAAGAAAAGCTTCTCAGAGTACGTGTCGATCAAGCGTCTGTACTTTTTCTTTTTGGGTTGGGATTGAGTCTATTAGATGAGCTTGATGGACCATAAAGTTTTTATTTTTAGATTTATCTCGGAATAGCCAAAGGGGGAGATTTGTAAGAAAAAATTTACAATTGAGTCAATTTGTATGTGTTGGCTTAATTTCAGACAAAACTATTTGAGTTATAGGATAGAAGTTGTGTTTGTTACCTTTCAAGATTGTGACATTTTTGTTGAAGACGTAGCGGATAAGTCAAAGTGAACTCATCCTATGTCATTTTTCGTGCCTGTTTTTGGTCATCAATAGTCCAAGAATCTCTCAGATATAAATACACATTTTATATTGAGCCTTGTAAATTTATTATTGGGTGTTAGAATTTTTATTAAGATAATTTAAAATGACTTTATATTTTTTTAAAGAAAAATTTCTTATTTTTTCCTAGGTTGTTAAAATAACTTTCCCAGGTCGTTCGAACGAGATTGGGTGTTTGTTCGAATGACTTCTAACAAGGTCACTTTTTGGTTTATGCTGACTTCTCGTTATAAGTCTTGTTCGAAGGAGATGGTTATATCGCTTCAACGAGACTGATTTTCGTTCGAACGACCGGAGTAGTTTTTCAAAATTGCAGTTTTCTCTTGGCAGTTTTTCTTCAACTTCCCATTACTTTTTCCCAACCATTTATGCAGTTCGAGAGATGAGTTTTTGCAGAGACTTTTCCAACTTCTAAATGTGAGAATACTTTAAAAAGTTCAAGAGTGTTTTATGTTCTAAACTCAAGGTTTAACTTCCAAAAGAAAACACATGTTTACAACCAATTTATTTTCATCCAAGTTTTGACATACATATATGTTTGGGATTAAATTTTAGCACCGGGTTTATTCTTTACATCATTGAGGATTGTTTCTTACGGAGGATTTCGTGTTCATTGGTGTACATACGATGGACTCCGTATGCATTATGGTAGTTGTTCCCCATCGATGAACTCCTACATTGTCACTAGGCAAAGGCTAAAGCAACGAAAAGTGTCAAGGCTTGCGAGGGCGTCGAGTCATTGTGTAAGTATTATGTCGTGTCCTTTTGTAATTTCGTACTTAGTGGACTTGTGGCTGGGTCGTCCGAGGATTTTCCCGTTGTGAGTCTTCCTCGTATATCTTGGCATTACATTTGTTTATTTTACGATGCAAATTCACACCTAGATGCATGCTTAGGTTAAAACGTAAAATTTATTTAACAACAGTTGGTGCTTAATTAATTTGGGTTGTTTTAGTTTAAGAAAAAGTTAATTTGACAAATTCATGTTTAACATGGTTTGTGTAAATTTGAACTTGAATTGAAGTTTTAAGAGGAATTTAATTTAAATAAATATAAAAATTAAGAAAATTCGGATTCATCATCCCTTATTTGCTCTATTTTCAGATTGGTATCAGAGCCTATAATTCAAAAAATCATCATTCTCATCCCACGCTGGTCACGGTCCAAGGTCGTGACCATAGGGGTCATGAATTATGTCCATGATTATGGAGACAATTTTGCCCCACACTAGTCATGAATTTTGGTCGTGAATACGGAGTAACAAATTAAGTCCATAACCATGGAGCCAATATTATGTCACGTGAAAGACCGTGACCCCACTTAGGGTCACTGAAGAGGCCCGTAACCACTGTTTTGGTCACGATGAAATTGGTCACTATTGAGGTTCGTGACTTGTGACCCTAGTCATAGATAAGGTATGTTACCATCTCTGGTATATGATGGAGTGTCTAGTTAGTGAGAACCTGGATCGTGATCCTCATAACTTTCAAACTCAGGAGGAAACTAAGTCATGGCCAAGCGTGAATCTCATCCCTTTTTCAAATTAGACTTACGAATGCAAGCCAATTTCTTTTTAGCCTAGCAAAGGAGTCCACGAACCCCTAGTCTAGGCCTTGTATTTGGCTGTCAGCACCTCAGACAAAATCAAGTCATTCTCCTCATAATCCTTCTTTTGTTTCTCATTCTACGACCTCATTTGGTTATATCCACTACGACGGCCTTCTTCTCGGCATCATACGCCTTTTTGGCAGCGTTAAAAGCCTCTTGGAACTTCAAAAAGTCTTGCTTTAGGTCTTCATTGGCTTTATCCTGGTCAAATCATCTACCTAAGATATCAACAAAGTCACCACAAAGTTCATGTAAAGAACGATCACGAGTTAACCAAACAAGAAAAAACTTTAAGTAATTTTTAGTTCCTGTTGTGGTGACATCTACATGATCATTGGAGGCTGAGGTGGACTTGTTTGAAGACTCTTCCCTGCTTAAGGGTACTGGGATCTCATGAATTGGATCCACGGACCTATCAATGAAAGAAGTGGTGTTTTTATACTCGAGCAACAAGAATGCTAATCTAGAAAGTTCGGCACCACCAGACAAAGGTCTCTTGAAATTCCAAACTTTAACAAGTTTGGTCCAATTTACGTGAGAAGCACCAGGTTCATTCTTCTTAGACAAAACAAGACAAAACAAAACAAAATAAAGGAATATTAGCAAACATTTCATATAATGATGGGTCGACAACAAAAAAGAGCAATTGGTAAACAACCAACGACTTATCTTGTGCCCCCCGAAGGGGCACCCAAAACCTCTATAGGTATCACAACCCTTGGGAATTAGTGGATGTTTTTATTGCCTAGCAACGAAACCATGACTCCAATCGCCCTTTTTGGAGTTATAAAGTTTAACCACGAGCACTCTATCAGCCTTCCTTTCCATTAGATAAAAGGTATTGTCATTCATTTCAATCCATGAATAACAATACCTAATTTCAGTAATCTCAATCTCAGTTTCGTACAACTCATTGATTCTGTGAACCCCTTTCACAATTGTCCATGTATTTGAGGTGCATTGAGCAGGAACGGCTTTGAATTATTCCAAAACTCCATAAAAGATGGTTTGGGAGAAATGTGATGACATCCTCATCCATAGTTTGGGTATGTATCCAATGGCCTCCGTCTACATTCTAGCAATCATCTGGCACTTAATTACTACCCAATTTGGGGTCGAAAATCTTTCTGTAAACTCTCCCAGGGTTCTCTCATTCACCTTATATACCATTTTTCAATCACGAAGAAAGACGACGAAAACATTTGAAGAAAAAAGACTAGATAATGGTCTGAAAATAAATTGGAGAGAAAATGGCGTGCAGAGAAGACTTATGGGTGAAGGAGAGGGAAGAAAGCATTGTCATCTTTAATAGTGGAGATATGAGTGCAAAATGGCATTAGAGAGAAGCATTGAAATGTTTGGTTCAACTTCAAACGCAACACATCATTTGAAATGGGACCCAAATTGACGGCTGGCAGACCCACTGCACCCTTCGATCTTTTGATGCCCATTTTACCAGCATACCCTTAAGAAGTTAGGGAAAATTACAAGTGTACCTTCTAGAATCAATGTGCAGAACAAGACGAATATTTTCTTTAAATATTTTACAAGTGTTGGTGTGCTTTAACCCCATCATTAACTGGCGATCAGGAATCACTGCTGACCAGAGTTGACTTTCATTAGTGGTCAAAGCTCTCCACCTCTTTTAAGTTGCAAAGCTTTGGGAGAAATTATGGGAAAATTATCTGGATGAACCGAACAGATCGGATCAGTTGACACTTGCCTGGTAGCTTAGATAAAGGATCACAACTTGAAGATAAGAATAAAGAGGAGTCCGATGAATGAGTATTTGGGGATAGTATATATTCAATCATACCGCGACTCCATCCAAAAATCCTAGAGTCTTACATGGCTCATCCTCCTTACATTCTCTATAAATATAACTCTCACCCCGAAGAAAATGGGCATGTAATTCTTATTATTGTCAATTTATTAATAAGGAGATAAAGACACACCCTATGGATGTAAGCCCATTATAGAACAATGTACACTTTGTGTTGTGTGAATTTCATTTATTTTTCACCTATCTTTGTTTGGGATTAATCTTAGTAGGATTCTATCACCTACAAAACTAATTTTAAAAATCTAGAATTGAAAAAATATATATTTAAAACATCATCAAATTTACAAAAAAAAAAATAAGTTGAAAAATATGAAAACTACAAAATACTTAGTTAAAATTAAAAATAAAAAACTGAAAAATACTTCTATAATTTTGAAAATGATAAAAATAATTCAAGAATTCTAATATTCATAGGAAAATAATTTAAAATAATGGATAATCTATTAAAAATCTAGAAAATGCTTTAAAAAAAATGATAAAAATATTTTTAAAAAATTGGAAAATCATAAAAAGACAATTTAAAAATATAGAGACTACTAAATACAAATTAAAATCAGAAAAATACTAAAAATATTTTAGAATATGGAAATGAAAAAAATATTTAAAAAACTCAAAATATTATAAAAAATAATTAAAAATCTGGAATAATACTAAATACATATTAAAAAATAAAAAAAATACGAAATTACTTTAAAAATATGGAAGTGACGAAAAAATATATTTAAAATTTGAAAATTTTACAAAATTTACTTTTAAAAGACTAGAAAATACTAAAACCATAGTGAAAATAAAAAAAAAATTCAAACCAAGAAGTCTCCCAACTAAAACTCCCAAGCCTAAAAATCTTGAAACCGATTTACTAGAAGTTTTAAAAATTTGAAAATTTTAAAACGACAAATCTCTGAATATAACCCCCAAATCTCGAAATTTCAAACCAACAATCTAGAAAACAAAATCTGGATTCAAACAAAAAATCTATAAAAAGAAATCCATAATTTCAAACCAACAATCTCCAAACAAAAAAAACGAGAAATTTTAAACCATGAATATTCAATAAATCTACAAACTAAATAATTAGATCTAGATATGAATAAAACCTTCCAAAAATCTATACCAAATTCATATTTGAGTCGATTTCATGTATACATTATGTGTGTGTGTGGGTGTGTGTGTTATGTGTACGTGTTTATTTGTTCGTGTGTGTGTGTGTGTGTGTGTGAGAGAGAGAGACAGAGAGACAGAGAGAGAGAGAGAGAGAGAGAGAGAGAGAGAGAGAGGTGCAACCATGGATGGTTTCTATAGAGAAAAGAGAAAGAAAAAAGAAAGAGAAAGAAAATGATGGTAGTATCCCAAAATTATTAAGATATAAAAAAACTTTTTAAAAAGTCAAATGGGTGACACATGTCATATTCGTTCGAAAAACTAACGATGTTACTATTAGGAGGTTACTTGAAGTTGTTTTTAAAGTTCGAGATATTAAATAAAAAAATTAGATGGTGAAGTGAAAATGGGGCTAAGTGTAATTATCCCTTATAATTTGTGCTTTTATATATTCTATGAAATCTGTAGTGGTTAATTATCTTGGTCATCTTGGATTATAATGGTTTATCAACATACGGGTTTGGAGATAATTTTGATGTCACATTTAAGCATTGTAGACATCATGATCACAGAAGAAATAACATAACTATTAGATGGTCATGCATCTTGTGTAATATTACATTTCCTATAAATATCTAATGATTAATTATGTTAGTTATCTCAAATTTAAATTGTTTATCAACACAGAGATTGGATTGTAATTTTAATATAGCTAATGTTATATTTACGAATTTTGAGTATTATAATGCCTCAATCATTAACAAATAACTAAACAATGACCCGACCACGCCTCACGCAAGGTGAAAAATAATTAGCGATATAAAAGAACAAAAACTCACAAAGATAGTTGATTATCTATGTCCCCTCGCGGAAATAAATCTGTTCAAGCAAGGCTAAAACTCAAGAAATGATAATCACATGATGAAATCTAATATTACAAGATAAATGAGATCGAAGGCTAAATATTCCTTTTCTCTACCATTTTCTTCTTTATCCTTGTTATGTCTTTTTTCTTTTCTCTAAAGTTTCTTTAAACTAAAAAGAATCTTAAGGAATTGATGTTCGATAACTGTACAAGGATGCTTACCAACCAGAGTACCAAAGCCCCTCTATGTTGTCCAAATATCTTCAAACCTGCTAGAGAATTTGGCTTCTCCAGGGATTTATCAAATACCATTTATAATTTTTTTATTATTGCAATAAAATGGAAGCCCTCCATTAAGGTTTTGTTTGTTTTTACTTCTTAAGTATGAATCTGAACCATTCAGACTTAAGAGGTATCAAAAAGTGTTTGTTTTTTTAAATGATTAAGAGGTTAACGGTCATATTTACCTCTTAATGGTTAAGAGGTGGAGTTAGGTTTGAAGTCTGAATCTGAAGTCTGAATCAGTTTAAATACATTCATTCAGAGGTATATTCAGACGTAAAAACAAACACATTTTTCAGATTCAGATTTCAGACTTCACATTCAGTCTTCAAATTTCAGATTCAGAAGTTGAATTTGCGTTTGTTTTTTCATCTGAATCTGAAGTCTGAATCTGAAGTCTGAAATCTGAATCTGAAAAATGTGTTTGTTTTTACGTCTGAATATACCTCTGAATGAATGTATTTAGAGTGATTCAGACTTCAGATTCAGACTTCAGACCTAACTCTACCTTTTAACCATTAAGAGGTAAATATGACCGTTAACCTCTTAATCATTTAAAAAAACAAACACTTTATACCTCTTAAGTCTGAATGGTTCAGATTCAGACTTAAGAGGTAAAAAAACAAACGACCCCCTACATTCTGAAGCTGTCCACGTAGGCAACTATATGTTAAATATCATCAGTTTATTTTTTTTTATTTTTTTTTATTATTATTATTTTTTTTTTTATGAAATCTGGAATTTATTAGAAATTATCTGATGGGGAAAAGCCCCCCACCGGTGGCTACATCAGATCACTGCAATGGTAGCACCTAATAAAGAAAAAGCCTCTATAGTATCAATACAATATCTAGTTTTCGATCCCTGAAAAGGAAAATTTCTAAAAGCAACTTTAATCTCCTCACAAATCTGAATGAGAATGGATGATTCCTTCATCGGCACTCCCTCATACATACTTTTATTCCGAGCACACCATAAGTACCAACAGGTGAATGTTGGAATAATTCGACAAAGAATGCCTCTAATTTTGTCTCCTTTAGAATTAATCCACCAGCTCATCAGATTTCCATTTAAATTTGATGAATTATGCCTTATTCCCAGAATATAATAGAATCTTTTCCAAAGAGATTGGGCAATTGAGCTTGCCCAAAATAGATGATCTCGATCCTCTTCACAAGCCATATTACAACATCCACATTTAAACACAAAAGGAATATGCAATTTCTTAATAAATTCATCTATAGCAATGCCCTTATGAATCAATCGCCACATGAAAACCGAAATTTTTGGGGGGATTCTCTTATCCTAAATTATAGAATAAGACTTTTGGATACAACCTTTGACTCTCACAAAGTTCCAAGATGATTTGAGTGTGAATATCCCATTTTGTTCTAAAGCCCATTTCCCAGAAATTAAATCATAATTTTCCAAGAACTCCTCACCAACATTTTGCATTCTCCTCCACACCTGTGATGACATTGAAATTGTTCCCTTAAAATTGTGGGCCTCCAGTTTTTTGTAATTAGCATGCATAAATTGGGACCAAAGCGAATTTGTATTAAAGAATTTCCACCACAAATTATGAGCATAAGCTGATGAAAGGTCAATCATTGATCTGAGGTTTAACCCGCCTTCTTCTTTTGGTTTGCAAATACTTTGCCAATTCACCCATTGAAATTTTGTCTTCTCTTCTTGATTCCCCCATAAAAATCGAGCAAGTAAATTATCTATATGGGTGAGAACGTTTACCGGAGGATTGACGGTGGCCAGAAGATGAAGGTGCATGGATTCTGCCACAGATTTGAGTAGAGTCACTCTACCTGCTTGAGAGATACAATGATGATTCCATTGATTTAGTTTCCCTACCAGCTTGTCGATGAAAACTGAAAAGTATGCTTTCTTTTTCTTTCCGTAGAATAATGGGATCCCCAAATAAATAATAGGTAAATTTTTGCTTTTGAACCCAGTGATATTTTCAATGACTTTTTTCGCTCCTCTTGCCTCGTTTCCTGGAAGATGAAATGAAGATTTATTATGGTTAATTAGTTGCCCCGATTCCTTTTCATATTCCTTTAAGAACTCCATGAGATGCTTGAGTGATTGTTTTTCTCCATTAGCAAAAATAAGTGTGTCATCTGCAAAAGAAAGAGAAGAAATAATAGGGCATCCCCTTGTTAGAGCAAAATGTTTCATCGTTCCACTTTCCATCATTTTTTGAATTCCCCGATTAAGGACTTCTGAGGCTAACACAAAAAGAGCCGGTGATAATGGATCCCCTTGTCTGACCCCATTTTTGGATTTAAAGAAACCACATGCCTTCCCATTAACAATTATAGAATACCAACAATTTGAAATCAATCTCCAAAATAAGTCAATCACTATCTCTGAGAACCCGAACCGCCTTAGAGTTTTAATGATGAAAAGCCAAGACATTCTATCATAAGCTTTATACATATCCAACTTTAATATAATATTTGAACCTCTCACTTTCCTTGTAAAAGTTGTCATCATTTCCTGTGCAAGTAAAATATTATCCAGAATCGATCGGCCCTTGATAAACCCAGATTGAGTTGGAGAGATGATTTTTGGAAGAATATGACCCAGTCTTTTCGCAAAAATTTTTGAGATAATTTTAGACGAGAAATTACATAGACTAATGGGACGAAGTTCTTCACAACTTTTCGGATTGTCATTTTTTGGTATCAAAACCACATTAGTTGATGTCCAACTAATTGGCAGCTCATCCCCAACAAAAAAGGAACCAATAGCTTTATAAAGATCCTCTTTGATAACCTGCCAGCAAGTTTTAAAAAACATATCGTTAAACCCATCTGGTCCTGAAGACCCTTCACTATTCATGTCAGATATTGCCTCCTGAATTTCGTCTATACTTGGCACTGCTCTAATGGCCAGATTGTCTGCTTCTACTACAGAATTGGGAATGCAGTCCCATATGCTGGACGACTCCTCTTCACTCGTACCGGACCTGTATAAATTACAGATGGTGTTAGTACCACTGTCGCTGCTACGCATGATGTTCTCGGAGCCTAGCAGATTTCTGAACCAAGCTACTATTTCCGTTTCCAGCTCTTGTTCTTCCGTCACCCATTGCATGTGTTGATTTTGAAGTTTAGTTATTGTTAGCACTGATCTTTTTTTCTTTGTTATGGCATGAAAGAACTTTGAGTTTGCATCACCCTCCTTTGCCCATCTCGCTCTAGCTTTCTGCGCCCAGAATTTCTCTTCAATGTCTAAAGCTCTTAAGTATTCCGCTTGTGTCTTGTGAAAATTAATTCGATTTTCCACAGAAGGGCTCAAGTCATACTCCTTTTCTACCCCCAGCATGTCATCCTCTGCTTTACGAGCAGCTTGAAAATTGTCACCATACTTGCTTCTCGACCAAATTTTTAGGAAGGATTTAACCCTTTTAAGTTTCTCAGCAAAGATGTTTAGAGGCTTACCCTGAACTTCATAATCCCAAGCTTGTTTCACTACTTTGATAAATTCGTCATTTTTAGTCCAGAATGATAAAAATTTAAAAGGTCTTGGATTCTCTTTACCTGCATCTTTAATTTTCAGGAGGAGAGGACTGTGATCCGATTTAGCCCTGTGTAGGTGATCCACTGAGCTAGAAAACTTAGCATTATTCCATTCTGAATTCCCCATCACTCTATCCAATCTCGCCCATATCCGAGCATTACCCTCTCTATTGTTGCACCACGTAAAACTATAACCAGTAAATTTAATTTCTTGAAGCCCAACATTTATCATAGACATATTGAAATCCATAACTCCCTCCCAATTCACCTCATTACCTCCAATTTTTTCTTCGCTCTTAGCTACAATATTAAAGTCCCCACCCACTACCCATTTCATGTCCCCCATCCTTGATATAGACTCTAGCTCGTTCCACAATTCCATTCTCTCATCTCTTTTACATTTCCCATGAACAGCCGTAAAAACAAAAGGACTACCAAAGAAAGGATTATCCAACCATAGAGAGAGTGTTTGAATCCCGTTATGAGCTAAGTGCACCTTCCAATTTTTATTCCATAAAATCCATATTTTATTTGTAGTATTGGCCATACCTCCCTCAAATTTTATTTTCTTACACACGTCCCCCATTTTAGAGTCATCAATCTTCGGTTCTATTAAAGCCAAAACACTGATCGAATGTATTCGAATAATTCTTTTCAATCTTCTAATAGATGGACCATTACCCACCCCTCTTATATTCCAGAAAAGTATTTGCATCATTGGGAAACTACAACAGAAATAGTTTTTGATGCCTTACCTCCTGACCGAGTCGTTATATTAGATTTATGGATAACTGAGTAGTTTTTCCTGGGTCTCCTTCTTTTTACCACTGTAAATCCATCTTCGTCCACTTCTGTATTAACCATCAAATCTTTTTTGTCGAGGCGTGGAAATTTTTCTGATAATCCTTTGAAAAAAGACTTCCAATCATCATTAAGTTCCCTAACCAACGTAGATTCAGAGTCCGATGCATAGAGGTGTCGCCAATCTTCCATAATATTTTTCTCTATTGACAATCTAGGAGCCCTTGGTGAAAGAAAATACTTTTTTATGGTAGTAGGGTCCATTATCACTTTCTGAATTTTTGGCAGATCATCCATGTCAAAATCCCAACTTTCTGATAGAATCTCCTTAGTATCTTCTTGCCTCCTATAAATTTCATCAGCCACCTCATTATCTGTTTGAACTTCTCCTTCTTCCTTATTCGTGTTATCATCTGCAAGAGCTCCAAATGAATTAGACATTAACTGAGAATTCTGCCCAGCACTAACGGTTGTGTTGAGATTGGAGTGGACCACCATGTTAATCACTTCATTATTTGTTGTGCCTGCTACCATCACTTCTTTATACTTATTTCTATCTCGGTCTTCATTCATATCACCTGTATTGATCATTCGCACCTTGTGAGAAGGTTTCCACTTTAATTTGCCCACCTTCTTAGAAACAATTGTATTGGTCACCTTTATCTCCGCATTTTGACTGTCTTGCTCTTCATTTTCCTTGTTACAATCAATACTAACATGACCCAGTTTAGAGCAGCAGCTACAATAAGATGGTAAGTTCTCATAACAAATTTTCTGCCAAAAACCATCTTCAGCCGTCCCTAACCAAATTCTACTGGGCAGTTTCTTAGTCACATTAACCTCCACGCAAATTCTTGCCATGCTTGGGCGAGCTAGAGAACCTGTTGCCTCGTCCAGTTTGATAGGGTTACCAATCGAGTTAGCAATGGAGAATAACGCTGATTTGGAAAAGAAGTGGACAGGAATATAGGGAAGGTTAACCCACACCGGCACCAATGGACTATCAACGTTAGCTTTGAAATCTTTTGACCATTTAATGACCCTCATAGGAAATCTATGGATATACCACAGATCACGTAGCCACATGCGATGAAAATCCTCTTCATAGTTAAGACGTATGAGGACGTGATTAGAATCTAAAAGACCCACCGAAAAGCCTGCTTTGAGGGAGAAGCTTAAAAACGTTTTCCTTATAATTTCCAAAGAGGGACGTCCATGTTGAAACTGCCCTATTAACGCATGTTTAAAAGGGGCGGCCATAGCAGAAATATCTTCATTAGAGAAAAAAATGGCTACCTCTCCTTTGTACTGAGCTGTAGGACGAATAGTATTACTGTTCACCACGGTTTTCCTGTTAGAAAGAATCTCTGCAAAAGACTTTATAGCATTACGATCTATAGTCATGGGATCTTGGCATGACGTGATGGCTGGCGTTGCACCTGTTTCAGGTGACAGCGCCGTCATTGTACTAGGGTTTCCACAATTCTTGGAGAGAGAGAGAGAGGCGAGAAAAGTTAGGTGTTTAGTTATAATCAATATATCATCAGTTTAATCTTCAACCTTAGACCTTATATCTCCCTTAGCCAATCCATTCAAACCCATCCCTACATCTCCCTTATCCCCCAAACGTTGCGTATAATGGAATATCTAAAGTTTTATCCATATTATATTTATTGGGAGCAACAATCTTTTCCATTCGATTATTAGGAGCAACAAACTCTGGTTTCGGTGGCCACTTATAATTACCAGTATGGTGTAAAAGCAAATAATTGAGATTTTTTTTTTGTTACTACTCTTGAGATGCATCCATGGCCGGATCTGATCAATATTCAAATCGTGTAGAGGATAATGTTGGGTAAAATGGATTGGCTGTGATTGTCATTTTATCCAAAGGATTCACTTCACATCATGCTTGGATCCATGATTTTTGAAATGGTAACAATAGTTTTGGATCGTTAAGATTCAGCAACAGTTTTCGATCACTTTTATGTGGTCATCAGATTACATTGTTTTGAGAATATTTATGTTTTAATCATGGATGGTTTCAATGGTGCTTCATCAATATTGAACACAAGATTTTGAATTCTACACATTTGTGGGAAGTCATGGAGCCCTATGAAAGTGTGCAGTTTGGAAGAGTTATTTCATGTCAATTGTATATACCTTATAAGCCATTTACTTGAGTATAATTTAATGTATTTAATTGAGGTTAATATTAAAAAAGGAAATATGATTGAGCCTCATTCATACTACATTATATTGAAAGAAATCTCTCTTGAGAGAGAGAGAGATAAAGATTTCTTTCAATATAATGTAGTATGAATGAGGCTCAATCATTAATTCATACTTTTTCGTTTAAAGCGAGTAACTTCTCAGTTAATACTTTGTTAATTTTTAATAATCATTAACTTATTCTTTTTCTCATTTAATCCTATTATATGAAATTTATCAATCCATTACATTTTGATTATTTTGATAGTGACAATTTTAGACAAATGTATCTAGGGAAAAAGTTGAGTACATTTTACATCTTGGTGTTACCATTTAAAGACGCGGACAAGGAAATTTGCATTTTGGTTATTGATATTAGGTTTTTTATATATCACTTGCACCAATAATTATACAATATTTATGTAAATAGATTTTTAGCTCCCGTGAGTATATCCAGATGGTCGATTGACCTCCAATAAGCTTTGAGTCATATTTCTTAAGTTGATGCAATAAGCAACATGTAACTTTTTGAATCTTTAAATTGATTTGGTTAAGTTGTTACAGGATTTATTTTTCTTTTTTTTAATGAGTTGTGAAATATAATTTGTTTGGGTTAAGTATTAAGGAGGGAAAAAAGAGGGGTTTGGTTATAAGAAGACATTGGTGTTGTTTTTCATGGTTTAGTTTGCGATATTCATTTTTTTGGTTTATATAAATAAAGAAATTATGGAGAGAGATGGAGAATTGGATGCAATATAGTTTTTTTTCTTGGATTAGCATATGAAATTTACTTTGTTTAGGTGTTAGGATTGAAAAGAGAGGGTTTTGGTTATAGAGATACGAGTATTATTTTTCTTCGTTTAGTAACGGTTTGAGAAATTTAGTTTGTTCGGATTGGGTACGAAGTAGGAAAAACTAGAGGGTTTGGGTTATGGAAAGATGGTCATTGTTTTGTTGGTTTAGTTTTTAAAATTTAGTGGTATTTGGGTGAGAGAAAAAGAGTGTTTTGGTTATGTAGATATGGGTAGTGTTGTTTTTATTGGCTTAGTTTGTGAAATTCGGTTGTTTTACTTTGAAAAAGGGCAGGATATTTTTGGATGTAATACGGATTTTGTTTTTTTGGTTTAGTTTGTCAAAAGAAAGGAAGGATATTCCCGATACAACAATGTCATTCATCATCCAATTGAAAAATCAAAAATGTTTTATACTCTCTCTCTCTCTTTTCTAAGGATGTTTTCATTTTTTTCCTTTTGCTTTTCTATTTCCACTGTAGCATGTGCATCGCACGAGTTTATACCTAGTTTGCTTTGTTACATTGATCACTTTGCTCTGTTATGCATGATTATATGATGATATGGCCATTGTGACTTTAGTGTTTTGTTGTGTGGGTATCTTGCTATAAAGAACTCTTGAGTTGATGGTTGTTTTATTCTTTTCCAATATCATCACTAACGATAATATTGTGTTGATTCAGGTATGATACCCATGGTTGAAATATTATAGCATGCATGATTATGGTTGATGATGTTGCAATTTTTCATCTTATGCTTTTCGAGTTGACATTGTAACAACGATTTTCTTTGGATTATAAGCAGCTCAGTCAAGAGACTCGACCTTTACATTTTTCTTAGAATTTTTTTATTTTGTGCCTATTTTTATGGTTACTTGATGGAGACGTAGTGTAATACCCCGTATTTTTATGTCTTTTAAAATTGGGAGATTTATTAAATTTAATGTGAGTTATTAATTTAATATAAATCCAAAAATTAATTGTTTTTATGATTACTAACGTGACGAGAGTTAGTAATCATTGGAAACTTGTTGAATATTACTAATGAGCAAGGTAATATATAATATTGGTTCTATTAAATGTCACGAGTGAATAAAATGACAATTTTGAAAATTGCAGTCGGGACGCACCCGTGTCGTGTCGGGACTAAATGTTGATTAATAAAAGTGAATAAATTACAAGTTGCTCTTATGATCGTTTTGAGTGCGCCAAAGTGTTCGAAAGGGTTGAGATAGTCAGAAAAGTGTACCTGGGGGTTTAGTTTGGGTCTCGGGACGTTTTTAGGCCTATTTAGTACCCCGGGAAGGCGTTTTGGACATTTCATAATTATGGGTAATTAAACCCACGAATTTTCTAGGGTTATATCAGATGGTAAGTGTTTTATTCTAGGGTTAACATAACCAAAAACTAAGGATGGCCATTGGAGAGGAAGAGGAGAAGCTTTCCAAGGAGTTCTAGGCCAAGAACTCCTCCGTTTGCGCCGCCGTCGCCGCCAAAGGATAGATCGCATAACGAGGATCACCACCACACTAATTTCAGCACAAATCAGAGACCAAAAATTCCCAAGAAAGTATTAATCTTGCTTAATTTCGTTAATGCTTCATTTATGTTAGTTTAGAGTTGATTAGGATGAGTTTCTATGGAAGAAAACCCATGTTGGAGATTAGAAATTGCATGTTGTAGTGATATAAATGATAATCTGGTAATCCCCTTCACATGTATAGGTTGAACCACGGATTTATGATGGATTAGAAGTACAAATTCTAGAAAAAGAATGATTTGAATTAAGTTAAAGAAATTTTTAGGGTTAATGAGAATTGTATAGATTTTGGCACTTTAATCCATGATTCTTGATGAAAACTCACATGCCTTACGTTGAATATTGTCCATTTGGGTTTAGAACGTTTGTGGTATAAATTTTTGGGAGTTTGGGAGTTAAAAACTTGGATTTGGATGAGTTTGAATGTTAATCCCCGTAACTGGTAATCTGCTGTTTTCGCCATACCTGCTTGGTCGATCGATCGACCATAGAGCATCGATCGATCGATGGTTCGATCGATCGAACACCTTCCATCGATCGATCGACCCCTCCTGTATAACTCATATTCCCTTTTAAATAGTTCATTCCAACTTAAATGATTAGACATTCTTGGATATGAAAGTTATAATACTTTGAGATATAAATAAGACCAGTAGGACTTTAGAAATATACGGAACCGTTGACAAAAGGAGAGATTTAACATTTCACGAGGGTGTATTACACTTAAGGGAAATGAAAATATGTGTTAAAGGGTGAGACTCGTAAAGAAGTACGTGGTAAAATGAATAGGTACCTACTGAAATTTCACTTTGGAAAGATAAGAATCCATGAGTGTTACGTAGTAAGTTGGAATAACCCTTCAAGTTAAAGTAAGAATGAACCGTTATACGTGATAACTAAATAATGAGAAATAAGGATACATATCATAATTATGGGTTATGAGATGTACCTAAATTTGATATGGTAATAGTAATATATTTATATGACTGTGTTTATGCATATACTATATACGTGTGAAAATCATGCCCGCGCTACTTGTTATCCCTGAGGTTACCACGCTGGGACAGTCTTATCTTGATGGGACTTTATGGGGGATATTGACTTGTACCCTAGAAGATAGAAATCCTTTGGTACAGGCTATCCTATCGATAGTCAGACGGTCCTAAGAGACGTGGGGGCATGTCCTGACCTCTTAGAGACTTGGAATCTATGCTTTGCCTCAATATTGTTTGTGTTTGTGTTAATACAGTTCGAGAGTGATTCCGAACTTGTATTTCCCTTAGTACGAGTAATACAGGGACTGGATAGCAGAGTATTCCCGCACCATAATTATTATGTGGGGTGTTGTTAGAATATATATATTATATGAGTATTTAATATATATATTTAATTCTGGAATTTGGGAACTACCTACTGTGTTTATGGTAAGTAAGAAATGAATAATTGTTTCAATTGGGGAATAAGTGTTTGAGAAGTATAATATGTTACTGAGAAACTTTATTAGCAAATAAGGTCTAAATGAGAACTTTGTTGTCATATGAAATTTACCTCTTAAACAATTGAATTTGCCAATTTAAATCTTACGAGCAACCTAAGATGAGATAAGTTTAACCGTTGGGAAGGTTAGTACGATAGGCGTGCACATTAGAAGAGAGGTGAGAATTTCTCAAGGGAGTGCCGCACTAATATGTTGTTGCATTGACCAGTAAACATTTTAAATACTTGCTAAACTAAATTTTAAATCGTTTTTACAATCGGGTTCTGACCCGTTTCCATTTTATTTTCTCTCTTGTATATATATGTATATATTACAGGTGCCCAGCCACAGGGGCGTCTTGCATAAGATCGTTTGAAAGAAACGCGCTGCAGCTTAGGTGGGAGTTGCAGGCCTCTTGCTTAGACGACCTCATTTATTTGATTCCACTCCTAGCATTATTTATTCCGGTTGGGCATGTGTCGCCCTTTTCCATTATTCAGTTGTTTTATTGGATATTATGATTCGTTTATTTCCACTATTTACACTTTGGGATTTATTATTGTCAGGATGTTTTCCTTAAAGTTTTAATGTTAGAATTAATTAGCTGGATGTTTAATTATTTGGATTATATATATCCAGGATAGTTGTTGTGTGATTCTTTATCTATGAATTATGTAAAGTTTTAAAATGTTGGTTTATATAAATAAAATTTGGAAAGTAATGTATAAAATGGTTTTGACACTTAGCTTAATTATTTAGGGTGTTTAAATTGGTAAAGTTATTTTTACGACAGTGATGCTAAGAATGAACCAACCGTCACCTTGATTATAATTTAATAAAGGACTGATCACCCGGTATTTAATTAGGCGGGGTATCACAGGTTTTATCAGAGCATCAGGTTCTAGTGTCCTTTAGGATCTGTGGGGCTTATTATGCTTTTAGTGTTGCTTTATTTGATATAGAGCCCTATGTTTAGGATTGCCGATTTCTTCGGTGAGATTTCTTTCTCCTGCTATAACGTATATACATTAGTGAATTCTAATTTCGGTCGAATGTGTGCGTGTGTCGAGCAATGACGGATGTCAGAAGAGGACCGTTAAGCGGACATCAGGAGGCAGGGTTGAGTTGAGGTTGTAAAATATATTCAAGGATGATGACCGTAGTCGGGTTCACCTCCATTATGGCACGAGAAGCCATGACTAGAAAGGTGACTAAGGCGCAACCATGATTTCCAAATGCTTCTATAGTCGAATGAGGTGGGAGAGTAAACTCACCCAACGTGTTACAAAACGTGTAGAGAACTATCAGTGAGAGTTCTAGAAATGCGGGAATTTTATGTGGTTACCAAAGGAGGTAAAGTATCCAAAGGTTTAGATATAGGATGGAGTGTGGCTAACTGAAAGTGAAAATTTAGAGAAAATTTTCTTGGTTGCCGGAACGAAGTTATAATGATGGGAGTCAACCACCAATTTAGAAGTGGAATGTTAAGTCGGTAGGAGAACATTAGGTACAGTATTGACCGTATGTTCCTTCGTCAGATGTTCAGGATTAGAAGTGAACGTTGTCCTGAACTCATCACAGGAGGACGTGACAGAGGTCCATTTGTGAATATGAATCTTAACCTTTAGCGAAATTTTGTATCGGGAGATGTAGATAAAAGTGGAGGAAACGACTCTAAGAGGGAGATCGACTCGTAATAATAGTTGATAACACTCAAAGAGGAAATTCTGATGGACGGCCGAAGCAAGGGTTGACAATGTCGTATTTTGTCAATAAAGATGGTAATGTTCCTTTGTGTGGGAAGCTAAAAGAATTAAAGAATTTAGTCGAGAATAAGACTGAATACAACGGTGGTGGTGTAGCACCACAAAAGGGTGTGAATACACATCAGGGGATCCATTTAAATGATTCAGATACTGAAATTCTTACCAAGTGATTGTAAATTCAGTAAGGACTATTATAGACAGTGACATGTTCTTTAGGGCCTAAAAGGCTAAGGGAATAACCGGGGTAGCCAACAGGAATCGAGTCTACTAAAGTTCGAGAGAAGGACAATCCTAACATGGTTAGTAGGACAGATGATAAGTAGATTATGTGTTGAGGTATTTTGTGGGGAGTGAAATCGTACGCGATAATATTTTCCAAAGTGAGTAAGGGGACAAGAATACGGTGCCTAGAAAAAGGCAACGATTAAGGTAGTTTTGTTTTGGTTTGGACAGACGTGTTACGTCCGGAAACCAGTTGTACAGTCAAGACCATTGGCAAGGTGGAAGTATAAGGTTTATCCTCAGAGGTTGAGGCGTGTTTATGTGACACGAACGAGTCACTATATTTTTTTCATTGCTAGATTAGCTTGTGAGACGAGTTTAATGCGTGTAATTATAAACGTAATTATTATGTGAATAATTTTTCCTAGTGTAGCGGGATTTTTCTTTAGTGATATCCGCAGAGAATGAATGAGTATATTAACAGTGTTATGTACTTTATTGAGGCTACTCGTTGTAGTGATGCGATATGCGAGTATGATATTATCCTTGTTACAGCGTTATAGAAATGGTTAGTACGATAATGGGCAATTATTGCAAGGCTATCGGAGTGGTTGCATTAGTGCATCATGTTTTTGTTCTGGCGAGGCTTCACCTGCAAGAAGGTCGGACTCGCACTTGTATTATCTATCCTAGAGACTTCGGAGGGGATAGTGGGCTCAAGATATTCGATACCGATGTATGTATGGACTTTATCATTATGATTCAGTATGTATCGGGTTTATTGTTGAGCGAAAAGATTTAACTCAGTATTATGTTTAGCACTCAGGACTTGGTGATAAGAAGAGTACATTATTATATCTATACTCTAGAGATGTGGGAATTAAGAGTTATACCCCTATTATTAGGGAAATGGATTTTGAGAATTTCGATTGTATGTATTCGAGGTTCGTAGAATGCAGTTACCAACACCCAATACTGAACGACAGTGCAATTGGTGAAACGTTCTTTGTTAAGTGTAATTACTGGAGGAAATGTAACTTTTTCGTCAAGAGACGGAATAAAGGGGTACATGCTATGGACGAAAGACCTAACGGATTTTGATAACCGACAATGCTAGGTAGAGCGTATCGGGGGGGTCCTTGTTTGGATTTCGCTTTGCGAGACATCCCACGCATGAAACTTAGCGTAAAGTTGGAATTAGGGAGATGTTTGGTCATTAGTCCGTGAGCTCGGTACCTTGGTCGTACTAGGGGTAGGTAATTATATCTATAAGTTAGAAGTTGAATCATGATTTAAGGCCAGTGGAGCCGGTTATGTGGTATAAAAGCATTGAAAGTTATCCCCACGAGTTGAGGGGTGGAACGATGATAAGGAGGATTTAAAAATTTTGATTTCTAGGGTGATTGAGAGTATCCAAGTGTTGTAACCGCGTTTAGAACACAAGGTAAATAAAGAGTTGGGATATTTTTTTAGCATGGAGTATCTGAAAAGAATTTTTATTATACAAAAAGAGATGACTTGTATTTATTTTGATGAATAGAGCGTTGGTCATTTATTTTTATTGTTGTACCTATTTGGAAAAATTGTTGTACTTATCTGAAGAAGTTGGAGGTTTGTTGTTCCTCTTTTGTTGTCATGGAATTTGAATGCCCTATTCCTTATATTTTGTTGGATTTAATTAGTCCTACAGATGAGTAGCGCACCGTTCGCTCTCCCAGGGCGGTCGGGGCGTTACAAAATGTGGGCATCTTGGTTAGCTGATGTTAAAATTGTCCGAGTTGAAGGGACGTAGTAATAGACGTGTGAAATATATATTTGTGGGACTAGCATAACGAAGTGGAAGTGATGGAGTGGATTAAACGTCACATGAGGGGTGATAATCCATACATAAGTGTGCAACTAGAATGGCACACCCTAATTTCATTGGAAGGTTGTGAGAAGCCATTTAAGAAGGGGTATTCCTTGAACATGGTAGAATTTAATTTATGAAGAACACTCAGAGCGGAGTTGTTATTAGTCAAGTGTGAGAGCGACTTGCGCATACAAAGAGTGATGATTTTAGTATAGTATAAAAGATCCAGAAGTGCGCATCGTGGAGAAAGGCACGGGTCGGAACTTTTGGCATACACCAAGGGAGGAAGGGGAGTGTTACGTGTCACTTAATGTGGGACATTTCAAGGAAAAATCGATGTTTAGCGGGATGTAGTGAGTAGTCTCTACATGCACCACCCATAGGTAGGGTTCGTATGGAAGAGGAGAATCAACCAGAGAATTTTGTGTTTATCGACAACTCATGTAATTGGAAGAGGTCGGTAAAGTCCTTGGATAGGTTACCATCCTCAAAACAAGATCAAGGTTTCATCCGAACATGTGAATTAAGTCGCCCGAGAAGGAAGTGATTGATTTTCCTTTGGGATGGTTTACAATATTAACTAGTATGCCCCAGAATTCCTTTGAAAGAAAGGATCGCGCCAGTACATGGTACGGCACAGTATTAATTTCTGAATCGGGATGAGATTTGTGAATTCCACCTTTGATATGGGATTTCGGGAACCAACGGAGATAAGGTTTCATTTCGAGTAGGATGTATCACCCTTAGCCAGGGAATAGGCGCACGATGATTAAAGATTAGTGGAGCCACGTGAAAGTAATTTTGGAATCTTGGTACAGTGATTTCAAGAATGCTCTGTAGAAGCACTCGTACCTGTTTGTCGCGTACGAGGTGTTTATTAAGGTTTTGGTGTGGAAGAACCTCGACTATTCTCCTTCCGTATGTTGAGAGGTGAGTGGATAATCAAAATTTTGGATCGGTCGAGAATAATACAATAACTATGGTGGAATTCCATGACTGTTTTAGGCGAACAAGAGTGGTCAAATGTTCGTATGGTTTTTCTCAGAATGGGAGTTTTGTATATAAATAAATCCGAGTAATTGTCATGTAGTCAGGTGCGACCTCCCAATGACATTGACATAATGGAAATAAATAGTGTATATGCGTGTTTTATGCAAATGTTGTCGGATAGGAGCACAAATGAAAACTGTTAAAGAAGCTTGCTGCGAGGCGGGGGCCATAGAAATTAAACGCCTTACTATGTGGATAGGTTGCGTACTGTTAAAGTAGCCAAAATATGTTTTACCAGGTAAGCCTTATTTTATGAATTTCAGGACAAAATTCCGTTATTATGGGGGAAGTATGTAATACCCCGTATTTTTATGGCTTTTAAAATTGGGGGATTTATTAAATTTAATGTGAGTTATTAATTTAATATAAATCCAGAAATTAATTATTTTTATAATTACTAACGTGACGAGAGTTAGTAATCGTTGGAAACTTGTTGAATATTACTAATGAGCAAGCTAATATATAATATTGGTTATATTAAATGTCACGAGTGAATAAAATGACAATTTTGAAAATTTAAGTTGGGACGCGCCCGTGTCGTGTCGGGAGTAAATGCTGATTAATAAAAGTGAATAAATTATAAGTTACTTGTATGGTCATTTTGAGTGCGCCAAAGTGTCCGGAAGGGTCAAGATAGTCAGAAAAGTCTACCCGGGGGTTTAGTTTGGGTCTTAGGGAATTTTTAGGCCTATTTGGTACCCCGGGAGGGCGTTTTGGACATTTCGTAATTATGGGTAATTAAACCCACGAATTTTCTAGGGTTATATCAGATGGTAAGTGTTGTCTTATAGGGTTAACATAACCAAAAACTAATGACGGCCATTGGAGAGGAAGAGGAGAAGCTTTCCAAGGAGTTCTAGGCCAAGAACTCCTCCGTTTGCGCCGCCGTCGCCGCCTAATGATAGATCGCGTAACGAGGATCACCACCACACTGATTTCAGCACAAATTAGAGACCAAAGATTCCCAGGCAAGTATTTATCTTGCTTAATTTCGTTAATGCTTCATTCATGTTAGTTTAGGGTTGATTAGGATGAGTTTCTATGGAAGAAAACCCATGTTGGAAATTAGAAATTGCATGTTGTAGTGATATAAATGATAATATGGAAATCCCCTTCACATGTAGAGGTTGAACCACGGATTTATGATGGATTAGAAGTAGAAATTCTGGAAAAAGAATGATTTGAATTAAGTTAAAGAAATTTTTAGGGTTCATGAGAATTGTATAGATTTTAGCACTTTAATCCCTGATTCTTGATGAAAACTCACATGCCTTACGTTGAATATTGTCCATTTGGGTTTAGAACGTTTGTGGTATAAATTTTTGGGAGTTTGGGAGTTAAAAACTTGGATTTGGATGAGTTTGAATGTTAATCCCCGTAATTGGTAATCTGCAGTTTTCGCCATACTTGCTTGATCGATCGATCGACCATAGAGCATCGATCGATCGATGGTTCGATCGATCGAACACCTTCCATCGATCGATCGACCCCTCATGTATAACTCATATTCCCTTTTAAATAGTTCATTCCTACTTAAATGATTAGACATTCTTGGATATGAAAGTTAGAATACTTTGAGATATAAATAAGACCAGTAGGACTTTAGAAATATACGGAACCGTTGACAAAAGCCAAGATTTAACATTTCACGAGGGTGTATTACACTTAAGGGAAATGAAAATATGTGTTAAAGGGTGAGACTCGTAAAGAAGTACGTGGTAAAATGAATAGGTACCTACTGAAATTTCACTTTGGAAAGATAAGAATCCATGAGTGTTACGTAGTAAGTTGGAATAACCCCTCAAATTAAAGTAAGAATGAACCGTTATACGTGATAACTAAATAATGAGAAATAAGGATACATATCATAATTATGGGTTATGAGATGTACCTAAATTTGATATGGTAATAGTAATATATTTATATGACTGTGTTTATGCATATACTATATACGTGTGAAAATCATGCCCGCGCTACTTGCTATCCCTGAGGTTACCACGTTGGGATAGTCTTATCTTGATGGAACTTTATGGGGGATATTGACTCGTACCCTAAAAGATAGAAATCCTTTGGTACAGGCTATCGGATCGATAGTCAGACGGTCCTAAGAGACGTGGGGGCATGTCCTAACCTCTTAGAGACTTGGAATCTATGCTTCGCCTCAATATTGTTTGTGTTTGTGTTAATACAGTTTGAGAGTGATTCCGGACTTGTATTTCCCTTAGTACGAGTGATACAGGGACTGGATAGCAGAGTATGCCCGCACCATAATTATTATGTGGGGTGCTGTTAGAATATATATATTATATGAGTATTTAATATATATATTTAATTCTGGAATTTGGGAACTACCTACTGTGTTTATGGTAAGTAAGAAATGAATAATTGTTTCAATTGAGGAACAAGTGTTTGAAAAGTATAATATGTTACTGAGAAACTTTATTAGCAAATAAGGTCTAAATGAGAACTTTGTTGTCATATGAAATTTACCTCTTAAACAATTGAATTTGCCAATTTAAATTTTACGAGCAACCTAAGATGAGATAAGTTAAACCGTTGGGAAGGTTAGTGCGATAGGCGTTCACATTAGAAGAGAGGTGAGAATTTCTCAAGGGAGTGCCGCACTAATATGTTGTTGCATTGGACAGTAAACATTTTAAATACTTGCTAAACTAAATTTTAAATCGTTTTTGCAATCGGGCTCTGACCCGTTTCCATTTTCTTTTCTCTCTTGTATATATATGTATATATTACAGGTGCCCAGCCACAGGAGCGTCTCGCATAGGATCGTTTGGAAGAAACGCACTGCAACTTAGGTGGGAGTTGCAGGCCTCTTGCTTAGACGACCTCATTTATTTGATTCCATTCCTAGCATTATTTATTTTAGTTGGGCATGTGTCTCCCTTTTCCATTATTCAGTTGTTTTATTGGATATTATGATTCGTTTATTTCCCGTATTTACACTTTGGGATTTATTATTGTCAGGATGTTTTCCTTAAATTTTTAATGCTGGAATTAATTAGCTGGATGTTTAATTATTTGGATTATATGTTCCAGGATAGTTGTTGTGTGATTCTTTATCTATGAATTATGTAAAGTTTTAAAACGTTGGTTTATATAAATAAAATTTGAAAAGTAATGTCTAAAATGGTTTTGACACTTAGCTTAATTATTTAGGGTGTTTAAATTGGTAAAGTTATTTTTACGACAGTGATGCTAAGAATAAACCAACCGTCACCTCGATTATAATTTAATAAATGAATGATCATCCGGTATTTAATTAGGCGGGGTGTCACACGTAGTTCAACATAAAGCTTTTCTCACTCCATCGATTCCAAATTAAGAGTTCATCATTTCTTTTTGGGTTGCCTCAAAAGGAACCAAATTCGACTATGTATGTGTTGATTAAAATTCGACTATGTATGTGTTGATGAAATTTAGACTATGTAAGTGTTGATTTTGATCATTAATCGAGTCTATCCTTAATCCATCCATAAAAAGATTAGAATACTTAATTTTGAATGGAGGGGTGTAATTTTGTCACTGGCTCTGCACAAAAAATTCTGCAAGTAGCAACTATGATTGATCATGTAATTATTATTGTAAAAATAAACTTTGCGCAAAAATTTACTTTGCCCATCTTGTCACTAACATTATCTATATTGTTATAACTACTAGTTGGCACACACATGCGTTGCATATGTGACTAGTGTGAGAAGACGTGTTGAGATTGTGTATGCATTTGTGCAATACATTTTTGTTGAAAATATGAAATCATTGCGTTTCAAATTTGTGGTTTAATATGATATATAAGTAATGGCTCTAGCCATTGAAAATTGATGTTAAACGTAGTTAATTGAGAGATATATAAGCTTATTTGTTACATACAAACATATGGTTGTCATTACTACAAAATTTTCATCATATATCATAATTCATTTGTTTCACTAAACCTCTATATATCTGCAAATAATAATCTCCAAAGCTCCATGGGAGATGAATGACAGAGGTTCAGAGGATGTCCATTATACATGAATATTATCCGAAAACCCATTTTATATGAAGATCAAATATCAACAATTCTATATTGGTGGAATTTAAAATAAAACGTTACCATGGATGGGTTAATCATTTTCAGATCTTCACGTGGGACTTATTGATCAGTATTATATAACCAAACAATTCGCATCATATATCATTTTTCCATTGTTTCACTATTTAAATAATGAAATCTAATTTGCTAAAGAAATATAATAATGTGAAAAAGCAAAGTAAATCCAATGCAATTTATAAGGTTTGGAGTGTAACACCCCATGTGTTCGAGGACATAAGTATTTAATTTTTGTGATAAAATAAATTTATGTTATTTGGAGTCTCAGGTGAAAATTTAGAGCGCAGGGTTGATCCGGGATGGGTCGAGATAGTCAAAATGGTTGTCCGGGGTGTTTATTTGGATTTCGGAATATTTTGGACCTAGCTTGACCCGAAATGAGAAAACGAGTCATTTTAACTGTGCATTATCATTTAAAGTTGGGTATTATTAGAAATGGGCTTATTAGGCTTACGAGATAGCCAATCTCATTTGTGAGAAAAGAGAAAACCCTAGAAAGAGAGAGAGGAAGAAGAGGAAGAGAAGAAAAGAGGAGAAAAACTTGGAGCTTTGAGATTTTCGGCTCAAATCCGTGATTTCAAGGAAGATTCAACCTCTACAACTTTGAGGCAAGTGATTAAACTTGCTAAATGATTGTGTGTGTGAGTTATTTCATAATTTCCTTGGTGATTTAGTTGATTTTTAGTTTAAATGGTCAAACCCTAGAAATTTTTATAAACTCTTGAATTTGATGAAAAATATATGGGGGTTTGTTGATGGAAATGGTGGGAATAATATTTGGGATGGGTTTTGGTGTTAGGATATTTTTGGAGTAAAGTAAAATTAGCTTTTAGAGATGTAGAGTAGATTTTACAAAGTGTAGAATAAGGTTTTGGGGTACAAATCTCGTGGGAATAAATCTGCATAGAATCGGATCGGTTCGTTTTTAAGAGGTACCGGATCGGTACGGTCATTAAAGGTTTTCTATTGAATTTTAGGAATCAGACCGGTTAGTTTTTGAGGACCCTCAGTCCGGTCCGGTCATTGTATTTTGCCAGTTCTGGTTTTATGACTTTTCAATTAGTTTTATTACTAAAGGACCCTCTATTAGAGTGTAGTAAACATGTTTGTGAGATATTATGAGGGTTCATATTGGGGTGTAAAAGAGAGGCCACTTTGGGGGCTATCATAGAGGCATATATGAGTAAATTTGTGTTGTTTTCTTTTAGTAATCCTCCAAGGGATGGGGATTCTCTTGAGGATGGTTTTGGGTTATTATGGAGGCATATTTGGGAGTTTAACATACCGAATCCTTTTGTAAATTCTCCGAGTAGTGGGAATTTACTTAATGCCGAATATAGACTAGGTGAGAGAGGTCGTGTGTCCTTAGTGTTAATTAAATTGGGTGATTATTCATATCATAGGTGTGATGGACTAGTACATTTTAAGTAAGGGATTGAATAATAAAATGTATTGGGAAGGTATGTGAGAGTGTATCGGTAAGTATTATGAGAGTTATATACATGTAGCCAAATTCATTACTTTTCTACATGCGGGCGTGAGATAGTATGTATATATATATATATATATATATATATATATATATGGCGTGAATGTATATACCTTGTGTGATGGTTTGTATATATAATGTGATCGAATGTGTATATATCTTGTGTGTATGTTATATACATTATGTGCTTCATACCCCTCTAGTGCTATCAAGGGAAGTTGCGCGATGTGGGTGAATACCCATGGCTTGAGGAGCAGGGAGAGTATAGTCCCCAGGTCATAGCGTCCATTATTTATATTATGTGATTTTATCAGGGGTGAGACGTAATGGGTATGCTTCGTTCTCATTTCCGGTTAGGAACTATGGCTGCTTCCCATACATTGTGATTTAGGTCTTTACCAAGTTCGGTGTGAGCTAGTCCGACTATTGGTAACCCAGGGACGTGAGCGACTCCTTGGAAGTTGATAGCATAATAGAGACTATTAGTATACATATATTATGTGTGTTATGTTCGTGTACTTGCTAGAGAATGATAAATCATGTATATTTGTGCGAGTAATATTATACAAGATTTATAGATAGTGTGTGATATATTAATATTATAACTACAGAAAGTTATAAAGATGTGTATTATGTTTTGTTCTTTCTATCATGAGATTGGATGAGCATACTCTAATGCCGATAGACAGGAAGTAAAGAGTTCATACTTTGGACTGAGGGCCTAACGGATTCTCACGACCAACAGTGTTATATAGTAGTGTATAGGGAGGGGGGTCCTTATTTGGATTTCGCTTCGCGATATGTCCCACGGACGAAACTTAGCGCAATGTTGGGCGTGGGGAGATGTTTGGTCCTTAGTCCTTAGGTATAGGTGGAATAATGGGATTTTATTTCTAACATTAATGATGATTTGTGATATCTTATGCTAATACTTTGTGAAAGTTAACAATTTAGAAATTAATAGAATATATCTGAGTTATATTATTGTATAAGTTTGGGCGTAAACTTGGGAGATGATAGAAGAAGTAGATATGCGATTTTATTAGAGGTAATAGACTGCGTGAATGAGGCTTAGGCGTAAATTTAAGAGGAATTATACCTAGAATGTGATGGGTAGCTTAGTTGAGGTTCATATGCATACGTTTGGTGCGCACTATAGATGAGGATTGAGGTTGAGTCCCAAGAGAGTGCGACACCACTTTAATTATGAAATTGTGCATTCATAATTATTATGCATTTTAATACACTTGCTAAAATTAGTTTCAAACCTTGGGCTCTGACCCATTTATATCTTTTATCTTACTATACATATATTGTATTATTTTAGGTGTCCCTCCACAAGGACGCCATTAATGCCTATTCTATCCAGAGTCCTGGGAGTTGTAGCAGATGCGGAATGTTACAGGGTTTTTTTGTAGCCGCTTCCTATTTTTTGTAAATCTAGATAAGGATCCATTTTTATATGTCGGGTGTATACCCAAGGGTTATATGTATATGTAGATCTTTTATGATTTTATCACCTAGTTGTTGTATTGTCTATGACCCGACAGTATATTTGGGTATATTCTTTGCTGTTGTACTTGGGTTTATATTATCATGTCTGTAATCATTATATAGTTGTTTGTGGTTTCTTGTATGTTTTAAATAGTTTTTTTTGGCATCCGTTTATTTTATTATGGTTGGTTGGTCAGATTTCTAGTCTGTAGGACAGTGATGCTAAGGATGATCCACTTGAGATTCCTGTGTTATCTTATTATAGGGTTGGCCACCCGTTTGTAACACCCTATGATTCTGGGACTGAGAAATTAATTTTTCTGGAGATATAAAATTTATTTAAATTTGAGAATTTTAAAAGTTGGAAACGAAAGTCAAAATTTGAGGACGTTATAAAGTATTCCGAATGATAATTCTGATTGCGCCATTGATTCCGAAAGGGTCTAGATAGTCAAAATGACTGTCATTGGGTTTTATTTAGGCTCCAGAATATTTTTAAGTAGTTTGACTCGAATTGGAGTAAACGAGTCTTTCAAAATGTGTGTATTAACAATTAAAACTGGGACTTATGTTTTAAGGGATTTAAGGGCTTATGGATCAGCCCTTCTCATTTGAGAGAAAGAGAGAAATAGGAAGGACGAATAAAGAAGAAAAAATGAAGAGAGAGAGAGAGGAGAAAAAGCTTGGAACCTCCGGCCAAAACGCGATCCCGGGGTCGATTCAACCTCTACAAATCTGAGGCAAGTGTTTAATCTTGCTAAATATTTCATTTGTGTATTTCATTTCATAATTTGTGGATAATAGAAATGGATTTTGGGTATTAATGTCAAAACCTAGATTTTGGGGTTTAAATCTTGAAATGGATGTTTATATATGGGTTGATGATGTAGAAATGGTTGGGATCAGATTTAGGTTGATTTATTGTCTTAGAATCATGATTTGGTGAAGGTTTAGGGGTTAGAAGTGATAATTTTAGGGTTTAGAATTCGTGGGTTTAGTGAAGAAGAAGAAACCCTCAAGTTCTGCAGACCCGAATCGATTCGGACCCAAGGCGAATTGATTCGACTTAGGCAAAAGTGTCATCTCTGTGTGACCCGAATTGATTCGGACTCAAGGCGAATCAATTCGGCTTGAGACAGAGTCTCAGGTCCTTTGGACCGAATCGATTTGCAGTAGGAGAGAATCTATTCGCAGTAGGAGCGAATCGATTCGCCCTTGAGACCGAATCGATTTGGGCCAGGCCGAATCGATTCGAAAACAGGGCTGTTTTGTGGAAGTTTTCTTGAAAGATTTCTAACCCTTTTTGGTTGGGTTTAATGATTTGGGACATGATTATATGATGTAAGAAATATATTTTGGAGATCTATTTGAAAGTTTCTCGCAGGATGAGATCGCGGGCAAGTATCGAGTTACTTTGGGGACTTCTTTGCATATGTATTGGAGAGGGTCATATCGATAAATGGGGGAATCTCATTGAGAACGGGAGTTCTATTTAGCGGTCATAAGTGAGCCTAGTTATGACATAAGGTTAAAGACCCCTTTGTAAGAGTGGTGAGAGTAGGCATGGAAATGTAGGCTGATAATTGTGTCGAATCCTTATAGTGATAGGATTATATTTAAGATATGATTTGGGACCAATGTGAGGTAGAGGTCGCTTATCCTTAGTAAGGTTTAAATTAAGGAATATATTGTAAATGTAATAAGATTTAGGGTTCATTAGAGCGATTGAACCGTAGGCGAAAGTTTGAGAATAATTGGGAGTAGGCTATTAACTAGGTTAAGGTGTTACAATCTAGTCGAGATAGTTGTTATATGTCCACGTGTGATTCTATCTAGGGTATTCCAATATATGCTGGGATCATGAGATAGATGTAGTTTCGAGCTTGAGGCCTACAAATCATTGACTGTGTGAATAACGATTGGGATTCCAATGCTTGAAGTGAATTTGAGTTAATCTTGAGGCTTGTAGACTATTAGTTATATGCATACGAATAGTTGAATTAGTACTAAAGATATTGATGTACTCTTGGGATCGAGAAGATGTGTAGTGATTGTTATCTACACTAAACTTTTGGTGATAACCCTAATGTTGGAGATATATCTATGTTGAGAGATTATTTATATCATAAGAGAAATGGATGAATATGTGTCAAGTAAGGCAAGGTATAAGGGAGAATACCTTGAGTAAGTAGGCGTTGTAACAAAGGTGAGTATTACGAGAATTATATATATATATATCGTTAGTTTATTCTATTTGATGAATAATGAGTGGAGATTCGAATATGTATATATATAGAGAGATTTATATATGCTTAAATTAGTTATATGAATATGGAGCCTGTATGTTTCTTATGCGATGATTTATACATATGATGCGATTGCATGAATATATGTATGTACTTATGGCACGAACATTTATACCGTGCATGATGGTTTGATATCATATGATGTGATCATATTGACACATCACTATATAGTATGTGAGATATATACATACTTTTTATGTGAAGCATACCCCTCACAGGCTATCATTGGGAAGTTGCGCGATGAGGGTGAGCACCCTGGCTCGAGGAGCAGAGTGTGGATATTCCCCAGGTCATAGTCGTCCATTGTGTTATTCGGTGATTTACCTTTCTTTTGGGATGAGACGGGGTGGGTATGTTTCGTCTCATTGCCGGTAGGAACTATGACCGCTTCCCGGACGTTGTGTGTGTGAGTTTACCACGAGGTGGGTGTCGTTTAGCCCCACCAGGTGGTCCCAGTGCAACGTGGTTTGGGCAGCTGGAAGATGATAGCATGGTGCAGTTTATTTGCGATATATATATAACCGGGTATATTATGTGCATGACCATTGTACATCATATGTACTATGTACACTTGGCAATGGGAATGAATGATTGTATTTATATATATGTTTAGAGTAAATGTATATATCTATTATATCCTATAGGTGAAAAGGATATGGAGTTTCTATGGTGTACATCTTGGATGGTTATGGTGTACTAGATTGTTGGGGGTTGATGTATCGCATCTAAGGGATATTTCGGTTACATCATCCCAAGGATATTATTGGAGATTTTGAGGTTGCTCTTAATCTAATTTATTGGAGTATTATTTGTGTGGGTGGCATAATGAATCCCTACGATCAATTGTCAAGGAGTAGTGTATCGGGGGGGGGGGGGGGGGTCCTGTAATACCCCGTACTTTTGGCTATATTTATTTTTGGGATTAATTAATTAAATGCGTATTAATTGAAATTAATCCGTGTTAAAATACTAACGAGATGCGAGTTGGTATTTGATTATGTGCATACATGTTTTTATATGAATATTGAATTATGAAAAATTTGTCGTAAGATTTATATACGGCATTTTAGAAATTTTGTTGAGACGCGTGTGACCGCCGCGTCACGGTGTAATATTTTGATTATAAAAGTGAATTAAAATTCTATTAACCGTATGGTCGTTTCGAGTGCGCCAACGCGTCCGGAAGGGTCGAGATAGTCAGAAAACACTAGCCGGGGGTTTAGTTTGGGTCCCGGGGTGTTTTTAGGCCATACCGGCAACATAAAGGGCATTTTAGTAATTTTGTATTTTTGGAGAATTAAAAGTGACGAAAATTTGGGAGTTTTAATCTGATTGGGAATTGACCCACTAAGCCACTAACCAACCCATATTAACCCAACAAGCTACGTAGGTTATTAGAATTAGGTTTTCTAATACCTTCCCAAAGCAAACCCTAGCCACCATTGGAGAAGAAGCTTGGGGAAAGAGAGAGAAAGGAAATTCTGCAGAAAAGCCCCATCAAACCAACATCTAAATCAGAGATAAACTCGAGGCAAGTGACTTAATTCCATTTAAATTTCAGAGAATGTTCTTTCCATGTTAGATAATTCCAATTTTATGTTTGTTCTTGGTGAAATATGAAAACCCATATAGTTTGGAACTTAGAACTTGAAAATCTTGAGGAGAATTGCATGTAGAATGATAGGTAGAGGATTATTCTCATGATATTTGTGATTGGAAGAAATTAAAACGGATTTTATTGGGTTAATTCATGATTTAAAATGTTAGGGTTTGTGTTCTTGAAAAGAATTGGGGAAAAGTGTAGAATCTTGTGATCTAATGATGTTTAGGATGTATTAATTCCTTAAAAGGTGTTAGAATATGACCCTAGTATGTTTTAGGATGATTGGGGACCTTAAAACATTGATTGGACGAATTTTGGTTGAGACTTGAGGTGTTAAAAATGGTGAAAAACGAGATTAGACAAATCTGGGACGAAACTGGTAGGTCGTTAGAAGCCCCTGCCCAGGTCGTTCGAACGAGCTTCTAACGAATTGACCAGTCGCTTCTAACGAAAGGGAACTTCGTTCGATAATCTCGTTCGAACGAGATATCGTTAGAAGGTACAGTTCATTCGAACGAACTGGATCTCGTTCGAACAATCTCGTTCGAACAAGACTTCTAACGAGTTGACAGTGGAATCTCGTTCGAACAGCCTCGTTCGAATGAGACTTCTAACGAGTTGACAGTTTAGGCCTTTTTGGCCTGTTTCGATTTTTGGAGTCCCGTAAACTTGTTCGAGGATATAGATAACCTTCCTTTGATGATGTCTGGATAGATTTGGAACTTTTGGGTTATTATGAGGAGTAAATTATATACGAGTGATTTAAATCAATGAACCGTTTGGGTTGAGACGTGAGTGTCTACTACGACGTGAGAATAGATTATGGCGCGTATGATTATAAACCGAAATCGTATAAAGTGTATAAAGTATATATTGGTACTGGAATGAGAATAGTGCTACAATTAAACTACGGGATTACTAAGACGTGTGTTTACTTACTATTGGTATATGAATTATGTGTATGACATACCTACCATACTTGCTATCACGGGAGGTTTGCGTTCGCTTAGGACCCTCTAATCCTTGTGTTGCCCGGATTTAGACTGGTTACCTTGATGAACATAGGTCATAGAAAGACTTATTGGGATATTAATCAGTCCGCTGATCGTGGGAGCGTAGGTATGTGCGTGACCCATGTGATGGGACTGTGTTCGCCTCCATTATTTGTGATGTTGTTATTCGTGAACTATTCCTGAGAGATTCGGAATACGTAATCCTTATGTACGTGATGTACCGGGATGAATAGCAGAGTATGTGTGCACCGCAGCTTAGTTCTCGGGGTGCTTGTATTGTATATTTATGATGTGAATAATATACACTTAATTAATGGGAACCTTAATGTTAATGTTATGAAAATAATTACGGTATTTTTTTCGAGAAACATAACGAGTTAGCTGATAGTGAAATATAATGCATATTGAGCATCTGAGTTTACGTTAAACCCCTATTTAATTACGAGTGTTATAATGTTAATAGAACCGAGTAATATGGGTAGGACCTATGATAGTCTAGCTAGATATGATGTCACTTAGCTAGTGGTATGTGTCGTTGTAGATGGGTACTTACGTTAGGAGTGCACAGTTAGACGAGAGGTGAGAATATCATATGAGTGCACGTCCTAACATGTACTTTGCATTTAATGTTTTAAATGTTTTTAAAGCACTTGCAGGTTTTTTTAAAATATAACTCCACATTCGGGCTCTGACCCGTTTGCTTTCAAATATACTTTCTTTGTAAAACCATTTTAGGTGCCCAGCCACAAGGACACCATGCATAGGATACTCATTCTGGTGACGAGCTGTAGCTGTTTGTGGAAGCTACAGGGATTTGCTTGTAGACGCTTCTATCACTTGGATTCCAGATTCATTATCTATCAGTTGTAGGGCATGTTGCCCATTTCTATTAGAGTTACTTTTCCATTACAGTTATCAGACTTTGGCATGTATTGATTTAGTATTCAGTTTACTTATCAGTTGTGGGATTTGTAGTGAGGAGTTTTCCCTCCAGACTTTATTTACGTTATGTGATGGTTATTCTATTTACTTCATTATGGTGAATGGTGTTATTATTCTTCATTACACTTGTTGCATGTTAATCAGACTTAAATTAAAATTTGGCAACTTACTTTTTAAATACTAGGTGGTTAGTAATCATTAAAATATTTTCGACAGTGATGCTATTAACTGGACCAACTTGGCATTTTGAATTAATTTAATAAAGGAGTAGCTACTCGGTATTTAATTAGTCGGGGTTTCACAGGTGGTATCAGAGCATCAGGTTCTAGTGTCCTTTAGGATCTGACGGCTTATTATGTTTCCGCTAAGTTTCTTTGATATAGAGCCCTATATTTTAGGACTGTTGTACTCTTTTTGTGTATGCTTCGTTCTTCAGCTATCTTAAGTTTATAAACAGCGAACTAATAAACTTTGTTCTTATTTCAGATGCCTCCACGACGTGCATGACGAGTTCCCAGGGATGCAACGCCCGAACCCCAGCCCGTTCCAGTTCAGGGCATGATGAACGCCGCTGAGGTTGCAGCTATAGTAGCCCAAGCGGTAAATGCCGCAATTGCCGTTGTTCAACAGGCACCACCTCAGGCGCCGGTTGCCGCGCCAGTACAGGCAAATGCATTCCCGTCTGCTTGGGAACGTGTACGTGACGCTTTTCAGAAAGCGCATCCGCCAGAGTTTGCAGGTAGCTCAGATGTGGTAGTCTCGAGCCAGTGGAGGAAGGATATGCAGAGGCACTTGAGGATGTATGAGTGCACGGATGTTCAGAAGCAGGTGCTAGCTACTTTCAAGCTAGTTGGATCTGCGCTACAGTGGTGGGAGTTTATTACCACCATGGAGGAGAGGGATACTCTCACTATTCAGGACTTCTGGGTGCGGTTTGACCGCAAGTACTTTCCGTCGGCTATTCACACGGAAATGATGAGGAAATTGATGAGTCTGAGGCAAGAGGGTAAGACCGTGGCCGAGTATGAGGCCGAGTTCACAAATCTGTTGAATATCGTTCCAGATGAGATACCGACAGAGAAGAAGAAGATTGAGAAGTTCACGGACGGGTTGACATGGAGGATCCGTCAGCATCTGTTGGGGAACCTTTCGTTGTCCACGTATTCTGATGTGGTTAACGCTGCTTTGTTACACTACCAGGACCACCGCTTTTATATGGCTGAGAGCAAGAGGTCGGGAGAGTCTAGCCATCAGGGCAGGACTGGAGGACATGGTGCCGGTGGGGCACAATCTGTTCAGGGGCAGAGAGAGGGTGAGCAGGGTACCCAGCAGGGGGATCAGAAGAGGTTCCGATCAGGGAACTACAGACAGGGACAAGGAGGTTTCCGTCAGGGCCATCAGGGTCCAAACGGCCATCAGGGCCAACAGGGGCAGAATGGGCAGCAGTTTCACCAGGGCCAGCAGGGCCAAGGGAGGAACGGTAACGGCCACCAGGGCCGGGGACAACAGGGGCAGAGAGGAGGGTACTTCCCAGGGAAGTGTTTTGTTTGTGGCAAGATTGGCCATAAGCGACAGGATTGTCCTGATAGGGGCAGGGCCCCACAGCAGCAGCAACAGGGTGCTCGCCAGGAGCCACAGAGGCCTATGTTTCCCGCCGCTCTTCCCGCACCGCCACAGATGGCAGCATTGCCACCCATTCCAGCAGTCCCAGCTCAGCAGGGGCAACTACAGTATGGACGTGTCTACAACGTCCACCAGGCTGCAGTTCCACAGGCACCGCCCGCGATTGAGGGTACGTTTCCTATCCATGGCACTATAGGTCGGGTATTATTTGATACGGGGGCTACACACTGTTTTATAGCTACACACTTCGCGAAAGCTTTAGGATTGTTAGCTACGGCAGAGAGCACAGTGACGTGTGTCGACTCACCATTGGGGAGTGGGTCACTTATTTTCTTTATATGCCGGGGAGTGGGGGTAGAGATTGGTGGTTTGGTATTACCTGTAGACATTTTGGTATTAGATATGCATGTTCACGATGTGATTATCGGTATGGATTGGCTCGTAGCTTATAGGGCCATGATTGATTGCTTCAGCGGGAGCATTGTTTTTGCCATTCCGGGGCAAGAGATGTTTGTAGTGGCGATGCCTCGCCCAGAGGGAGGATCGACCGCTCATCTGTATTACATTGAGGAGGATACCTCTAAGGAGGTAGTGATTCCTTTAGATTCTATCCCAGTTGTCAGGGAGTATTCATATGTGTTTCAGGAGATACCAGGCTTACCCCCCAGTCGAGAGATAGACTTTGTTATAGATTTGCTACCGGGTACGAGACCTATAGCACGCGCACCGTACCGTATGGCTCCAGCTGAGATGAGGGAGTTACGGGATCAGATAGAGCAGCTGTTAGGTCAGGGCTTTATTCGTAGGAGTACCTCACCTTGGGGCGCTCCAATTTTGTTTGTGAAGAAGAGGGACGGTTCACTGAGATTGTGTGTGGACTACCGAGAGTTGAATAAGGTCACGATACGGAATAAGTATCCGTTACCTCGAATCGATGACTTATTCGACCAGTTGAGAGGAGCTTCTTTCTTCTCGAAGATTGATTTGAGATCGGGATACCATCAGTTACGTATCTGGGAGGAGGATGTCTCGAAGACCGCGTTCTTGTCGAGATATGGTTCTTACGAGTTTCGGGTTATGCCTTTCGGTTTGACCAACGCTCCAGCAGTGTTTATGGACTTGATGAACAGAGTGTTCAGGGATTTCCTATACCAGTTTGTCATTGTCTTCATTGATGATATTCTGGTTTACTCCCAGACAGAGGAGGAGCACGCCGAGCATTTGAGGCAGGTTTTGCAGACACTTCGTCAGAACGAATTGTATGCAAAATATGAGAAATACGGGTTTTGGCTGAAGGAGGTCCAGTTTTTGGGACACATTATTTCCGACCAGGGAATATCTGTTGATCCGGGGAAGGTATCAGCGGTGAGGGAGTGGGGACAGCCCACGACACCAACGGAGATTCGTAGTTTCTTGGGTCTAGCAGGATACTACAGGAGGTTTATTCGGGGTTTCTCGGAGATAGCAGGTCCTTTGACACATCTGACTCGTAAGGGTGTGCCATACATCTGGAGTGATGCCTGTCAGTTGGCATTCGATGAATTGAAGGACAAATTGACCTCAGCACCTGTGTTAGCATTGCCGAGACCGGGAGTTGAGTATTTGGTTTACACCGATGCGTCTTTGCAAGGACTGGGAGGTGTATTGCAGCAGGAGAGACAGGCCATAGCTTATGCTTCCCGTAAGCTTAAGCCTCATGAGAAGAATTACCCCACGCATGATTTGGAGTTGGCGGCAGTGGTATTTGCCCTACGGATTTGGAGGCACTATCTTTTGGGGGAGAAGTTCCAACTGTTCACGGACCACAAGTCCCTACAGTATCTGTTCACGCAGAAGGAATTGAATATGCGGCAGCGTAGGTGGCTTGAGTTTGTGAAGGACTACCAGTTCGACATCCAGTATCACCCGGGAAAGGCTAACGTGGTAGCAGACGCGTTGAGCCGTAGGCCAGCAGATGAGGTGGCAGAGGTGTGGAAGGCTAAGTGGAAGGAATTGGGACACCAGGATGCAGTGGCCCGATCTTTCATGTCTGTGATGACCGTTACACCGCAGATTGTCACGAAGGTAGTACGGGCACAGGCTAATGACTCGTTCTGTCAGGAGCAGATAGTTCGATTACTAGCAGAGGGAGCCGAGTCCTATACCGTTAGCTCAGACGGGGGATTACGCTTCAATGGGAGATTGGTAGTTCCGGAAGGGGATGAATTACGACACGATGTGATGGCAGAGTCGCACGGCTCACGGTTCGCGATACATCCCGGAGGGGACAAAATGTACCAAGACATGAGACGACAGTATTGGTGGAGCGGTATGAAGAGAGATATCGCTGAGTTTGTTTCGAAATGCGCCACTTATCAGCTTGTAAAAGTGGATCATCAGAGACCGGCAGGATTGCTACAGCCGTTGGAGGTCCCGGTGTGGATGTGGGAGAGCATATCCATGGACTTTATCACGGGTTTGCCTACGTCGCAGAGGGGTCACGACTCCGTTTGGATAATTGTGGACAGGTTGTCCAAGGTCGCTCACTTTTTACCCGTAAGGACTGACTACACTACGGAACAGTATGCCCAGCTCTTCATTTCAGAGATTGTGAGACTTCACGGTGTGCCCCTAAATATCGTGTCTGACAGAGACAAGATATTTGTTTCGAGGTTTTGGGAGAGTTTCCAGGAGGCCATGGGCACGGAATCACGGTTGAGTACGGCTTACCATCCACAGACCGATGGGCAGACCGAGCGCACAAACCAAATGTTGGAGGACATGCTACGCATGTGCATTATTGACTTTGGGGGTGGATGGGAGCAGTACCTTCCACTGGTGGAGTTTGCTTACAACAACTCCTATCAGTTCACTATTGGCATGGCTCCGTTTGAGGCATTGTACGGTAGGCCTTGTCGTTCCCCAGCATGTTGGTTAGAGGTGGGGGACAACAAACTGCTTGGGCCGGAAGTGATTCAGGATACTTCGGCAAGGATTGAGTTGATTCGGAGTCGCATTCGGGTAGCTCAAGACAAGCAGAAGAGTTATGCTGATGCGAAGAGATTTTTCAGGGAGTTCCAAGTAGGGGACCAGGTTTTGCTCAGGGTATCTCCTATGAAGGGGATTATGCGTTTCGGGAAGAAGGGGAAGTTGGCACCAAGGTATGTGGGGTCGTTTCCTATTATTGAGCGGATCGGACCGGTTGCGTATAGACTCGGGTTACCGGAGCATTTGCATCGGATTCACGATGTGTTCCATATTTCCTCGCTGAGGAAATACCTTAGAGATAATTTGGCTCATTCTCACATTGCTGTGGAGGACATCGATCTCCATCCAGATAGCTCCTACGAGGAGAGGCCGATTGCTATTTTGGACCGAAGCGAGAGGAAACTGCGGTCAAAGATAGTCCCGTTAGTGCGTGTTCAGTGGCGACATCACAATGTCGAGGAGTCCACATGGGAGCGCGAGGATGAGATGCGCGAACGTTATCCAGAGTTATTTTTAGCAGGTACCTTCTAGTTTCGAATTTCGGGACGAAATTCAGTTATTAGGGGGGAAGTATGTAATACCCCGTACTTTTGGCTATATTTATTTTTGGGATTAATTAATTAAATGCGTATTAATTGAAATTAATCCGGGTTAAAATACTAACGAGATGCGAGTTGGTATTTGATTATGTGCATACATGTTTTTATATGAATATTGAATTATGAAAAATTTGTCATAAGATTTATATACGGCATTTTAGAAATTTTGTTGAGACGCGTGTGACCGCCGCGTCACGGTGTAATATTTTGATTATAGAAGTGAATTAAAATTCTATTAACCGTATGGTCATTTCGAGTGCGCCAACGCGTCCGGAAGGATCGAGATAGTCAGAAAACACTAGCCGGGGGTTTAGTTTGGGTCCCGAGGTATTTTTAGGCCATACCGGCAACATAAAGGGCATTTTAGTAATTTTGTATTTTTGGAGAATTAAAAGTGACGAAAATTGGGATTTTTAATCTGATTGGGAATTGACCCACTAAGCCACTAACCAACCCATATTAACCCAACAAGCTACGTAGGTTATTAGAATTAGTATTTTCTAATACCTTCCCAAAGCAAACCCTAGCCACCATAGCAGAAGAAGCTTGGGGAAAGAGAGAGAAAGGAAATTCTGCAGAAAAGCCCCATCAAACCAACATCTAAATCAGAGATAAACTCGAGGAAAGTGACTTAATTCCATTTAAATTTCAGAGAATGTTCTTTCCATGTTAGATAATTCCAATTTTATGTTTGTTCTTGGTGAAATATGAAAACCCATGTAGTTTGGAACTTAGAACTTGAAAATCTTGAGGAGAATTGCATGTAGAATGATAGGTAGAGGATTATTCTCATGATATTTGTGATTGGAAGAAATTAAAACGGATTTTATTGGGTTAATTCATGATTTAAAATGTTAGGGTTTGTGTTCTTGAAAAGAATTGGGGAAAAGTGTAGAATCTTGTGATCTAATGATGTTTAGGATGTATTAATTCCTTAAAAGGTGTTAGAATATGACCCTAGTATGTTTTAGGATGATTGGGTACCTTAAAACATTGATTGGACGAATTTTGGTTGAGACTTGAGGTGTTAAAAATGGTGAAAAACGAGATTAGACAAATCTGGGACGAAACTGGTAGGTCGTTAGAAGCCCCTGCCCAGGTCGTTCGAACGAACTCGTTCGAACGAACTCGTTCGAACGAGCTTCTAACGAATTGACCAGTCGCTTCTAACGAAAGGGAACTTCGTTCGATAATCTCGTTCGAACGAGATATAGTTAGAAGGTACAGTTCGTTCGAACGAACTGGATCTCGTTCGAACAGTCTCGTTCGAACAAGACTTCTAACGAGTTGACAGTGGAATCTCGTTCGAACAGCCTCGTTCGAACGAGACTTCTAACGAGTTGACAGTTTAGGCCTTTTTGGCCTGTTTCGATTTTTGGAGTCCCGTAAACTTGTTCGAGGATATAGATAACCTTCCTTTGATGATGTGTGGATAGATTTGGGACTTTTGGGTTATTATGAGGAGTAAATTATATACGAGTGATTTAAATCAATGAACCGTTTGGGTTGAGACGTGAGTGTCTACTACGACGTGAGAATAGATTATGGCGCGTATGATTATAAACCGAAATCGTATAAAGTATATATTGGTACTGGAATGAGAATAGTGCTACAATTAAACTACGGGATTACTAAGACGTGTGTTTACTTAGTATTGGTATATGAATTGTGTGTATGACATACCTACCATACTTGCTATCACGGGAGGTTTCCGTTCGCTTAGGACCCTCTAATCCTTGTGTTGCCCGGATTTAGACTGGTTACCTTGATGAACATAGGTCATAGAAAGACTTATTGGGATATTAATAAGTCCGCTGATCGTGGGAGCGTAGGTATGTGCGTGACCCATGTGATGTGACTGTATTCGCCTCCATTATTTGTGATGTTATTATTCGTGAACTATTCCTGAGAGATTCGAAATACGTAATCCTTATGTACGTGATGTACCGGGATGGATAGCAGAGTATGTGTGCACCGCAGCTTAGTTCTCGGGGTGCTTGTATTGTATATTTATGATGTGAATAATATACACTTAATTAATGGGAACCTTCATGTTAATGTTATGAAAATAATTACGGTATTTTTTTCGAGAAACATAACGAGTTAGCTGATAGTGAAATATATTGCATATTGAGCATCTGAGTTTACGTTAAACCCCTATTTAATTACGAGCGTTATAATGTTAATAGAACCGAGTAATATGGGTAGGACCTATGATAGTCTAGCTAGATATGATGTCACTTAGCTAGTGGTCTGTGTCGTTGTAGATGGGTACTTACGTTAGGAGTGCACAGTTAGACGAGAGGTGAGAATATCATGTGAGTGCACGTCCTAACATGTACTTTGCATTTAATGTTTTAAATGTTTTTAAAGCACTTGCAGGTTTTTTAAAATATAACTCCACATTCGGGCTCTGACCCGTTTTCTTTCAAATCTACTTTCTTCGTAAAACCATTTTAGGTGCCCAGCCACAAGGACACCATGCATAGGATACTCATTCTGGTGACGAGTTGTAGCTGTTTGTGGAAGCTACAGGGATTTGCTTGTAGACGCTTCTATCACTTGGATTCCAGATTCATTATCTATCAGTTGTAGGGCATGTTGCCCATTTCTATTAGAGTTACTTTTCCATTACAGTTATCAGACTTTGGCGTGTATTGATTTAGTATTCAGTTTACTTATCAGTTGTGAGATTTGTAGTGAGGAGTTTTCCCTCCAGACTTTATTTACGTTATGTGATGGTTATTCTATTTACTTCATTATGGTGAATGGTGTTATTATTCTTCATTACACTTGTTGCATGTTAATCAGACTTAAATTAAAATTTGGCAACTTACTTTTTAAATACTAGGTGGTTAGTAATCATTAAAATGTTTTCGACAGTGATGCTATTAACTGGACCAACTTGGCATTTTGAATTAATTTAATAAAGGAGTAGCTACCCGGTATTTAATTAGTCGGGGTGTCACAGTTCCTTGTTTGGATTTCGCTTTGCGAGATGCCCCACGTAGGAAAAGCAGTGCAATGTTGAGAGTAGAGAGAAGTTTTGTCTTTATTAAATTGTGCATGTTATTTATAGAATAAACTCTAAATTTGAAGTTTAATGTTAATATGAGAAATAACAAAATGGATAACTGATAAGTTATATATCGGAATCAATTAAGCCTAGTATGGCATATATGTGTGTATATTTTAAAATGTGATTCGATGGATAGGATTCTTGGGTTATGTTAGAAAGGCAGGTCTTAGGGGTATAGGCCATGTCTATTATAAGTTAGGCTGTCCTTATGAGTGGGGTGACTTAGTTAAGATTCCAGGAAGAGAATAGGTGCGCACTTTTAGAGGAGAGGTGAGTTGGGGGTTCACGAGAGTGCGACTCCACTTTAATTATGAAATAGTGCATTTATATTTATTATGCACGGTTAACACACTTGCTAAACATTTTTACACGTCGGGCTCTGACCCGTTTACATTTCTCTCCTGCTATATATATATATATATATTATTATTATTATTATTATTATTATTACAGGTGTCCTACCACATAGATGCCGGATGCCCTTCTATCCAGAGTCTTGGGAGCCGTAAAAGGTGCGGACTGTTGCAGGTTTTAGTTTGTAGTCGCTTCTATTTCCTTGTACATCTAGATAGGAATCATTTGTATGTATCGGGTTTATACCCAAGGGATATTTGTAGATGTTTATATTTCTCCTTTATGTTATTGTATTGTCTGTGACCCGACAGCTTATTCGGGTATATTCATTTATATATACTCATTTTATGGTACACTAGCACTTTCTTGCATCATAGTATTTGTGTAATCTATCTCTGATAGTAGCTGTTAGTGTTGGTTTGTTGTCTGTTGCATGTTTTATTTAATTTTTAACATCCTGCTTTTAATAGTTACGGGTAGTAGCCTTATATGTTATGGTATAGTTTGTTGGTGCTGAGACTGAGCCATCTGAGACTCCTGATTTAATATAGTATAGGGCTGGCCACCCGTTATTATTTTGAACGGGTTGTTACAGATGATATCGGAGTACCAGGTTCTATAGTCTTTAGGATCTGTGCTGGTTTCTGCGTTCTTCCATAAGTGTTCTTGATGTAGAACCCTATTAGTAGGATTGTTGTGTTCCCTACGTTTATCTTCTTCTGCGAGGTTTACTCATTTGAATGACATCCCGACACAGTTGTTTTCGTCTCGGACGTCGCCACAAATAAGTTGGTTAGTAAGAAGCAAGATGAAAGATGTAGGTGTAATACCCATAACAGATTTTGGGTACGCTTTGACTGGAGGTATTTTTCTTTCCTCGACTCCGGCAGAGATAAGAAGGGAGTGAGAAATTCAGAGACTTGTGTTCGTTGAGTAGGACCGAAGGAGTTATCAGGGGTCGAAACCACGTTTTGTCCTTCAAAATGGTTAGGAAGGATTTTCTGGAAGATGTTTATCTCAAGGAGAACTAGGCCTTAGGAAGAAAGGTTGTCCTGGTTAAAGTAGAGGACTTCGAATAAGGATTCATGGATGAAGTAAAACAATTGGGTTATGGAAGCATAAGGTAGAATACCTTTCTTTGGGTTTAAGTCACGCTTTATGCGATATCGGGAACGTCGCGCATAAGGTATTATGAGTGGTTAGTCATTACACCTCTAGGGTGTATAGAATTTTCTTAGAGGAAGGAGTGAATAAGTATGTATGGCATCTTTTAGAGGATAATAGACTGCCTCATAAGGCGATAATAAAGAATTTTGTTATTGAATTCCGGAAGTGGGAATGTCAAGGTTTGTTGAGTAGTGATTTTAAGGTTATTGTCCTATGGATATGTTAGGGCATATAATTTTAGTGTTTTAATGAGGGAAGGACTTACCTTGAGGCGATGCTTTGATGTGATGTAAAGGATATGGATGAATGAGAGGTTCAGAGCTTAGCAGCTTCATTATTTGAGCAGAGGGTCTAGCTCATGGTTTTGCTAATTTTGAGAACTAGTTATTGGTTAGAGTATTGTATTTGTTGAAGCCTTGTGTCCTAAGCATAAGGTGTTTGTTTGGCGTGTCGAAAGACGCAGAATTAGTTTATATTATACTGCTATATAGGCCTTCGGGCAATACTTATGGTTTGAAAACCTTTTATAAAATCTTAACCATGGTTCAACTGATCTTAATCCCCGATATAGCTACATAGTAGTGTATTGGGAGGGTTCCTTGTTTGGATTTCGCTTGCGAGACCTCCCCCGCATGAAGGTAGCGAATGTCAGTAATTGAGAAGAGTTCAACCATTGAAGATTTAAAACTTTTATATACTTAGTACGCTATTATAGATTAAGTTGTGGAGAGTTGTATTATGATTTTAGGATCATGAATCCAGGTCATGTTTTTACGAGTGGAGCTTGGTTACGGAGTGTATGGGCTCCCTGGGTAGCTAGTTTGCTTCTTTTATATGGTTCAAGGTGAGAACTGATAGAGATCGGTATAGTGATCTTGAGGGTAGATGTAAGGACTAGATGAGATGGAAGTCCTAGGCATAACCTAAATTTCGCGGGCGAAATTCTTGTAAGGGGGGAAGAGTGTAACACCCTATGATTTTGGAACTGAGAAATTAATTTTTTTGGAGAAATAAAATTTATTTAAATTTGAGAATTTTAAAAGTTGGAAACGGGAGTCAAAATTTGAGGACGTTATAAAGTATTCCGAATGATAATTCTGAGTGCACCATCGATTCCGGAAGGGTCGAGATAGTCGAAATAACTGTCATTGGGTTTTATTTCGGCTTTGGAATATTTTTAAGTAGTTTGACTCGAATTGGAGTAAACGAGTCATTTAAAGTGTGTATTAACAATTAAAACCAGGACTTATGTTTTAAGGGATTTAAGGGCTTACGGATCAACCCTTCTCATTTGAGAGAAAGAGAGAAATAGAAAGGAAGAAGAAAGAGGAAGAAAGGAAGAGAGAGAGAGGAGAAAAAGCTTGGAACCTCCGACCAAAACGCGATCCCGGGGGCGATTCAACCTCTACAAATATGAGGCAAGTGTTTAATCTTGCTAAATATTTCATTTGTGTATTTCATTTCATAATTTGCGGATAATAGTAATGTATTTTGGGTATTAATGTCAAAACCTAGATTTTGGGGTTTAAATCTTGAAATGGATGTTTATATATGGGTTGGTGATGTAGAAATGGTTGGGATCAGATTTAGGTTAATTTATTGGCTTAGAATCATGATTTGGTGAAGGTTTAGGGGTTAGAAGTGATAATTTTAGGGTTTAGAATTTGTGGGTTTTGTGAAGAAGAAGAAACCCTCAAGTTCTGCATACCCGAATCGATTTGGACCCAAGGCGAATCGATTCGGCTTAGGCAAAAGTGTTATGTTTGTATGACCCGAATCGATTCGGACTCAAGGCGAATCGATTCAGCTTGAGACAGAGTCTCAAGTCCTTTGGACTGAATCGATTCGCAGTAGGAGCGAATCGATTTGCCCTTGAGACCGAATCGATTCGGTCCAGGCCGAATCGATTCGGAAACAGGGTTGTTTTGTGGAGTTTTTCTATAATGATTTCTAACCCTTTTTGGTTGGGTTTAATGATTTGGAACATGATTATATGATGTAAGAAATATATTTTGGAGATTTATTTAAAAGTTTCTCGCAGGATGAGATCGCGGGCAAGTATCGAGTTACTTTGGGGACTTCTTTGCATATGTATTGGTGAGGGTCATATCGATAAATGGGGGAATCTCATTGAGAACGGGAGTTCTTTTTATCCGTCATAAGTGAGCCTAGTTATGACATAAGGTTAAAGACCCCTTTGTAAGAGTGGTGATAGTAGGCATGGAAGTGTAGGCCGATAATTGTGTCGAATTCTTATAGTGATAGGATTCTACGTAAGATATGATTTGGGGCCAATGTGAGGTAGAGGTTGGTTATCCTTAGTAAGGTTTAAATTAAGGAATAGATTGTAAATGTAATAAGATTTAGGGTTCGTTAGAGCGATTGAACCGTAGGCGAAAGTTGGAGAATAATTGGGAGTACGCTATCAACTAGGTTAAGGTGTTACAATCTAGTCGGGATAGTTGTTATATGTCCACGTGTGATTCTATCTAGGGTATTCCAATATATGCTGGGATCATGAGATAGATGTAGTTTAGAGCTTGAGGCCTACAAATCATTGAATGTGTGAATAACAATTGGGATTCCAATGCTTGAAGTGAATTTGAGTTAATCTTGAGGCTTGTAGACTATTAGTTATATGCATACGAATAGTCGAATTAGTACTAAAGATATTGATGTACTCTTGGGATAGAGAAGATGTGTAGTGATTGTTATCTACACTAAACTTTGGGTGATAACCCTAATGTTGGAGATATATCTATGTTGAGAGATTATTTATATCATAAGAGAAATGGATGAATATGTGTCAAGTAAGGCAAGGTATAAGGGAGAATACCTTGAGTAAGTAGGCGTCGTTACAAGGTGAGTATTACGAGAATTATATATATATATCGTTAGTTGATTCTATTTGATGAATAATGAGTGGAGATTCGAATATGTATATATATATATATATATATATATAGATTTATATATATTTAAATTGGTTATATGAATACGGAGCCTGTATGTTTCTTGTGTGATGATTTATACATATGATGCGATTGCATGTATATATATACGTAATTATGGCACGAATATTTATACCATGCATGATGGTTTGATATTATATGATGTGATCATATGGACACATCAGTATATAGTATGTGAGATATATACATAGTTTTTATGTGAAGCATACCCCGCACAGGCTATCATTAGGAAGTTGCGCGATGAGGGTGAGCACCCTGGCTCGAGGAGAAGAGTGTGGATATTCCCCAGGTCATAGTCATCCATTGTGTTATTCGGTGATTTACCTTTCTTTTGGGATGAGACGGGGTGTGTATGTTTCGTCTCATTACCGGTAGGAACTATGACCGCTTCCCGGACATTGTGTGTGTGAGTTTACCACGAGGTGGGTGTTGTTTAGCCCCATCAAGTGGTCCCAGTGCTACGTGGTTTGGGCAGCTGGAAGATGATAGCATGGTGCAGTTTATCGGCGATATATATATAACAGGGTATATTATGTGCATTGCCATTGTACATCATATGTAGTATGTACACTTGGCTATGGGAATAAATGATTGTATTTATATTTATGTTTAGAGTAGATGTATATATTTATTATATCCTATAGGTGTAAAGGATATGGAGTTTCTATGGTGTACATCTTGGATGATTATGGTGTACTAGATTGTTGGGGGTTGATGTATCGCATCTAAGGGATATTTCTGTTACATAATCCCAAAGATATTATTGGAGATTTTGAAGTTGCTCTTAGATAGTAATCTAAATTATAGGAGTATTATTTATGTCGGTGGCATAATGGATCCCTACGATTAACATTGTCAAGGAGTAGTGTATCGGGGGGTTCCTTGTTTGGATTTCGCTTTACGAGACGCCCACGCACGAAACGCAGTGCAATGTTGAGAGTAGAGAGAAGTTTTGTCTTTATTAAATTGTGCATGTTATTTATAGAATAAACTTTAAATTTGAAGTTTAATGTTAATATGAGAAATAAAAAAAATGGATAACTAATAAGTTATATATCGGAATCAATTAAGCCTAGTATGGCATATATGTGTGTATATTTTAAAATGTGATTCGATGGATAGGATTCTTGGGTTATGTTAGAAAGGCAGGTCTTAGGGGTATAGGTCGTGCCTATAGTAAGTTAGGCTGTCCTTATGGGTGGGGTGACTTAGTTAAGATTCCAGGATGCGAATAGGTGCGCTCTTTTAGAGGAGAGGTGAGTTGGGGGTTCACGAGAGTGCGACTCCACTTTAATTATGAAATAGTGCATTTATATTTATTATGCACGGTTAACACACTTGCTAAACATTTTTACACGTTGGACTCTGACCCATTTACATCTCTCTCCTGATATATATATATATATATATATATATATATATATATATATATATATATATATATATTATTACAGGTGTCCTACCGCATGGATGTCGGATGCCCTTCTATCCAGAGTCTTAGGAGCCATAACAGGTGCGGACAGTAGCGGGTTTTAGTTTGTAGTCATTTCTATTTCCTTATATATCTAGATAGGAATCATTTGTATGTATCGGGCTTATACCCAAGGGATATTTGTAGATGTTTATATTTCTCCTTTATGTTATTGTATTGTCTGTGACCCGACAGCTTATTCGGGTATATTCATTTATTTATACTCGTTTTATGGTACACTAGCACTTTCTTGCACCATAGTATTTGTGTACTCTATCTCTCATAGTAGCTGTTAGTGTTGGTTTGTTTTCTGTTGCATGTTTTATTTAATTTTTAACATCCTGCTTTTAATAGTTACGGGTAGTTAGCCTTATATGTTATGGTATAGTTTGTTGGTGCTGAGACTGAGCCATCTGAGACTCCTGATTTAATATAGTATAGGGCTGGCCACCCGCTATTATTTTGAGCGGGTTGTTACACCGTTATTAATTTAAGCGGGGTGTCACACGGAGCTACATCTCTATTGTTACAAGTCTGCGATAAATCAAAAGTGTTCAAAAGTAGAAGACAAAAAAGCTTATAAAAGTGAAAACTTCCCCTTTCACTTAATTTTCTGTGTAAATCTAGTAAATACTAAAACCCCTATATTAAAAAATGGTCGATTAAAATAATGATCATTGATTGAGGCAACTATTATTATTTACTTACGGGTTCTTATTTTTTCCACTATTTCGACAATTTAATTAAAGTACTAGGATTTCAAACATGGTTGAAATGAATAATTTATAAGAAAATCCACTAAATATGTAAAAGTTGTAATTTGAACAATGATCAACACGATCCCAAAAGTTTCAATGAAATGTTTTATGAAATTTCAACTATCAAAAATTTAAAATATAAAGAATGTTTACAAAAGTGTCAAAATTTATGGCTCATGTTAGTTCAATTGGTATAATATAATTGAAAGGTTTAGAAATTGGGGAAGCATCCATGAAAGAAAATGAGAACACAATTAAAAAGGACGGAAATGGTTTTCCCACTCCCAAATATATACTGCATTTATCTCAATCGAATAGTAACTATTTAAACATGACTTTTTCAGGGGTACTTTTACTTTACACATCATGTCGTTATCATTATATGAATTTACCTGCCATTTTTTTATACTTTATCTCTCATTTTGACATTAAGCGATGCTTTTCTTTATTTTTTGCAAGTTTTCATTGTTGCTAAATGCCAAAATGAGTGATAAAGTCTAAAGAAAAACAAAATTGTAAGTAAAATCAAAATTATCACTTTTTAAATATACTCAATCGATGGTTAAGATAATGGTTTATTCAATGACCTTGGAATTATTTTTTGATTTCATCAAAAAGAGAAAAATTAAGGGGCTTCTATATATCACCCCCTAGAAAATAATAAATATATATGTAGACCCTAGTTACTTTTTAACTATACAATGCCGTCCCTCCAACCAAATTAATCACCCGATTGTATCTCCAGGGTTCTAGGAGTTTCCATCATTTATTCAAATGCTCCCACCGGAATGATTATATACCCACTTATACTCACATGCTAAAATAATGCAGTTGTAACTATCTCATAGGTAAGTGAAACTTGAAGTTTTTATATCTGATCAAATAAATCCACAAACAAAGATAGATACCCATTTGCATATACATCATATTAGATACCAACCCATTTTGTAGCAGAACCCATTTGCATATACATGTTGTTAGATACCAACCCATTTTGTAGCAGATCTGCAGAGAGGTTATGTTAGATACCAACCATCATCATCTTTTTATTTAAATAATTTGGCCCCTTGTTCGGAGATAGATACAGATACCTACAGTTCTAATGACAAGAACCATCCATACATTCCTGCAGAAAAGGTTGGTTTCATAGAGAACTCACCCATCGTACAATGATTGGTGGCGCCGGGAAGAAATCACTTTGGTGGTGCAGGGATAAAAACATCTTTGGTCGGTAGATTGAGAGGAGAGAGAGTAGATGGAATATCCTTTTTGAAGGGGCGATATGTGAAAAAATATTAAAGGGGTTGAGTTATTTGGTAACTATTAACCAGGGGACCACTTGTAGTTATCTAAAAAAATTAATTCTTAATTGGAACCACTCCAAAAAGAAAAGTAGCATTATTAATTTAAAATGAACTTAATAAAAAAGTTGGCATGTTGAAATATATGTGTTTACTAAAAAAAGTTATATTAACTAAATTGGTGGGTTGAGCTAAAATTTCTCTTAGAAATAAAATGTACCCAAACATAATATGTTAATGAGGAGGAGGTTTAGAAAAGTATATCAAGTAAAATTAAAAAGAGCTCACTGTCAACATAATAAACAACCAATTTTTGTTGAAGTATTTAATAATTCATTAAAGTAGCATTAGTATATCAAAAAAATAAAATCAATTAAAAGTATGTGATTATTTTTTTCTTACACACCAAATATAAGGAATATAACTTCTAAGAGAAAAAACAAAAGACCGAGAGTAGTGGGTTAAGCAAACCCAATCCATTTCCTCAAATCCCCTTCATCTTCTTTATCTGTATGTATATCTCCCAACTCCTCCCAAACAGTCAGGCTCCCGTGCGGGAGCCCAAAATGAGGGACCCGTGCGGGATAATTTTTAGAAAAAAAATATATGTTTTTTTTTTATTTTTTTTGTGGGTTATAAACATTTCAATGCACCCATGTAAAAAAAATCAGCTCAAAATAACACTTTTTGATATTTTAAAAAAATGGGTCAAATTTTGACACAACTTAAACAACTTAAAATACTGTCAAAATTTGACCCATTTTTTTAAAATACCAAAAAGTGTTATTTTGAGCTGATTTTTTTTACATGGGTGCATTGAAATGTTTATAACCCACAAAAAAAAATCAAATTTTTTTTTTTTTTTTTCTAGAAATTATCCGGCACAGGAGTCCCGCATTTGGGCTCCTGCACGGGAGCCTGACTCATTTCCCAAAATCAACACTTACCCATTCATCTTACCCAATTGCCAAGTTCCCCACCACCGAAATGTCTGAAAGCCAATCTGACCCACTACTATGTCGTCTACCTCATTACCGAATTGACAGGCGACTTGGGTTGGATCAGGCACCACTTATCCATCTACCACCGGATAAATGTGTAGCTCTTCCACCTCGAACTCTCCTTCCACAACAAGACTGTATATTTTTCACCCTTACCGTCCAATCAATTCCACCTTTTAAACTTGCCCAAAATATCAATGGCTATTTTTTATGATATTATTGTTCTCCCTCTCTCTTTCTCTTTATGATATTATTGTTCGCGTGTTCTCTTCATTGGGTGGGGGAGAGAGAGAGAGGCATTTGGGAAAAAAGAAAAATGTAAGGATTCAATACACTTTGATAATTTTCAAAATATTGATGACTTTGTGATTAATAATGTCTAGTAATAAATTGGTTGGTAGTTGAGGGAATTTAGGAGAATACTAGCATGAAGGCCACACGATACGTGACCGAATTTAGGAAAACTTTAAATTTTTGTTATTTTGTGGTTAGTTTGCTCCTGAAATAAACAGACAAACAATACATATGCCTCTTGAGTTCATGAGTGGTTGAGTGTGAACGGAGATTGATTGAAGGAGATGATTGCCCAAAAGAATACTTCAAGTTTGAAGTGTGACTCTGATAAGAACCCAAAAGTGTCTATTTTATACCCCGAATAGATGCATTTTAGTCGCTCGTTTCTAATAAATTTGGTCTTATGTTTGTATTTTATCATTTTTATAGGTCAATACGCAGTTGCGGTACAAATAATGCTAAATTAGTACAATTGCGACTCAATAGCGGTCAAAAGCGTGCATCGAAGAAATCTAAAGAGACCGCGAAGTGAGAAGTACATTCCGAGCTTGCCTAGATGTGATCCGATGATTCGAAACAGTCCCGTAATCCAAAGCTAAGCCTACACCGAGCCCAGACCATTCCCCGAGCTCGTGTGTGTTTAGTTTGTACTTTTATTATTTTCTAGATTTTTATTTTTAGTCATTTTATTTTTAGGATTTGTTTAGAATTTTCTAGGATTTATTTTGGGACATATACCAAATAGTCCCTCGGACATTTTTTAATACCCATTTAGTCCAAACTTTTTTATTTTACCTCAAAAAGTCCTTTGCCACATATTTTGGAGAGGGAGTGCCGCTGGCGCGGACCTCTAAAAATAAGAGGATATTGAGTGCTTAAGGGACTAAATGGGTTAAACTAAAAATATGTGTCCTTTTTAAAAAATATATATTTATAGTAGGGACTATTTAATAATTGACCCATTTATTTTCTATTTTTCTATTTTTTTTATGTTGACTTTTATTAGTTTTTAATTTTTAATATTTATTTTATTTTTCTAAGGATTAGTTTTTAGGAGTTTATTTTTAGTTTATTATATTTTATATTTTTTTAGGACTTTAATTTTCATCTTCATTTAGATTTTAAATTTTTATTTCTTTTATTTTATTTTAATTTTTATATAAGCTTAGGATTTTAATTTTTTAGTTTTAATATTTTATATATATATATAATTTTTTTTATTTTTAGTATATTTTATTTTTTTAGTTAGATTTAATTTTTAGGTTTATTATTTTTAGTTTAATTTTTTTTTAGAATCTTATTGTTATTTAGTTTTTACTTTTTATTTTATTTTATTTTGGTTACAAACTTAAACACTACACCACTATTCATCGTCTTCATCACTTCCACCCACCAAAACCCATTCCCACCATCTCTCACTCTCTCTCATACCCCATAACCAAAAGACCCAACCGAACCCCATCGCACACCTCCTCATGTCCATAGCCGGACCTCAACCACCGACCCGTCGGAGCCCTCTACCCTCCGGCAGCGCAGCAGCCTCCCTTCGGTGGAAAACGCCGGCGGTGCGACCCATCCAAACCCCGGAACCACCAGCCAAACCCGCGATCCACCGAACCCACTTGAACCCGAAAAAAAACCCAACCCGATCGCGACTCAGCCTGAACCAAACCCAAACCCAAACCCGATTTCAACCAACGTTCAAACCCAAATCTGCCATACCCATTTCCAACCTTATCTCTCCATTTTATCCACAAACCATTGCCAAATCAAAACCTCCTTTAAAATAGGAACTAACAATTATCTCCAAGAAAATCCCATAAATAACTCTCCAAACACAAGATCGTGGCTTTTAAGAAGAAAGAAAGGCATCTCATTTAGAGAGAGACTCTTAACCGCAAAAGACAAACGTAGAGAGAGAAAAATAGAGTGTATATTATGTACATCTTAGGGTTATAAAAAAAAATTCCAAAAAAATTAGTTTAGTGTTAGAATAAAATTTTAGGTTTGTTTTTTATTCTTTTTGGTGTGATCAAGTGCTGGATTTGTGAAAATATTGGGACACACGTGTATGAACGCGATTTAAGGAGTCAATTCAAAGGGAGACTTTTGTGTATTGTATTTCTTGATCTACTTTTTAATTTATTGTTTCATGTTTGTGGTTACGAGTAATTGTTTCATTATGTTTAATTAAGCACCCCGTTCAAGGGGTGGGGTGCACTGCGAATGATGTTACTTTAATTAGTTGATTCATTAATTTTATATTTCTAGCTAAATTAATCTTTAACTGTCGCCAATTAATTTATGTGACGAGAGTTAGTAAATTAATTGAACAAATTAATATTTGAATTTAGGAATCGAACTAGAGATAGATTTTTCCAATATTTGAATATTAATTTGGTATTGAAATTTGAGGATTGATATTTTTTTTGTTAAATTGATCCTAGCGGGTAATTTTCTTAAAATAGTATAAGTCCTAATTTTTCAATCGTGTGACAATTTTAAATTAATTTTCTGAAAAGGATATTATTAAATTTATAATTTTAACGAGAGTTAGATTATCGATTTAATATTATCTCGAAATATTTCAAAATTAATAAATTGAGAAATTAAAATAATTAAAAATGCCGTGTAATCCCATCTCTTGACATTCTCACAATATTTCACACTTGGTTGCACAATTTTTTTATTATTTAGTCATTTTATAATTTTTAGCATTTGTTAGTTAATTTCACTTGAAATTATTTTTTTAAAAAATATTTTAATAAAAATATTGGAATTGCACATTTGCACATTAATTGTTTCTCCTTGAAAGTTGGATCGATACTCGTACTTACAGCAATACAAGTTATTTTTAGACAAGTTTTGTAGGTACTCAAGGGAATTTTGAGAGTGGTTTTTGCACAACAACGACATATACACAAAAAGCTTCATATCAAATGGCGCCGTTGCCGCTTTCTTGGCCTGGAAGCAATTGAAGACTTATAATTTTTATTAGTTGTAATTATTATTCCTCCTCCCTCCTCCTTAGACTGGTTGTATAGGATTTTTGAAGCTTGTGTATTTATTTTGGTGCATTTTGACACCGATTTTTCGTAATAATTATTAATAAAAAAAGCGAAAAGGGACAAGGTAGAGAGAGAGCGTCCAAAGGCGATGATTTAGAAGACTCTCTATTTTGGGTCGGTAAGACTCCCGAGGACGACTGAGATATGCGCGATCTCCCCCTAGTCGACTCAACTCGGTCTTCATCCCACGTGTGTAAAAATCGTGGGAGGTACATTTTTTTATCCCTCGCGAATCTCCTGCAAGCGAGTCAATTTTTGTATGCTACTTGCTCCTATATGCTTTTCCTTTTCGTATCCCACTTAAATTGAATGGTTTGATGAATTAATTTACCTAAGACTTGGACCCGATCATTGCAACGAGAAGGGATTTCATCACCCGACTCACTCGCTTATCCATTATGTGCTACCCTAGCTGTTATTAAATTTCAAATCAATCAACTAGCTAGCCCCGTAGGAACACATTTTTGCAACAGGTGATCACAAAAATAAATTTCGTGAATTTTCGTCGCCCGCGGACTTAATTAAAATTTGACTACCCCTCTCACTAATTTTGAAGATAATAATTAGCTACGTGCTCGTTAAGATTTTTCTTGACTCGTGTGTGTCCAATTCGATTCTTTCGGTAGTCGGTTTTAGTTAGTTCGCTCATATCAAGAGTCCATTTTCTCCCCTTTTTCGGAAAAAAAAATTCCAAAAATATTTTCATTTTTTTAAAAAAATATTTTCAAACATCCCAAAAAGATTTTCTTTTTTTTCCATATTTAAAATACCAAAAAGTTTTTCCTTTTCTTATTTTGAAAAATCACAAAAAAAAATTCTTTTCTTTTGAAAAATATTTAAAAACCAAAAAAGATTCCTCTTGTCATGGCCGAAGAACGTCCTTTACGGGAATACTTTGGCCATTTCACATTCTCTCGAAGTTTGTTTGATGATAAGCCCGACTCGAACCTTCATTCATTAATTGATGGCTTTAACTCTCAAACGCCCACCGTTGATACTCGTGTGTCATCCACGCCCACATCTCCTATTCCACCGCCTCCGGTGATGAGTGTCAACCCATCCCATGCTTCACCGTGCAAATACTGCTTTCTTAGCGATCACTTGTCCCATGAGTGTCCATTTATATTCTCTCCATCTGAATCCACCTTGGAACATGTGTATCCCTATGACACTATTTTGGACCCACCCTCGTCGTATTCTCATGACATATCCAATGTCGAGGGGTATGTGTACCCCAGCTATTCATGGCGGCCTGATCACTCTTTCATGCAATATGAATCCCAACACCATGTTGTGGATCCTTACGGTTTCCAACAGTCGTCATCGCCACCTCGTGCACTTCATACCTATCAGTCCCCTTCATATTCTCCTCATGCTAATCACACTTTTATCCCCCACGGAGATGCTTCTCCCGTGAATGCTGCACTTGACCCTTCTCCACACACTTCATATGAGTATTCTCCACATCCTAGTGTTTCTAGCGAGTTGTGTCCACCACCGCCACCCACCGCCATCTCCCCACCACCTTGCACATCCGCTCTCGAAGGTCTCTTACACAAGTTCGTGCACAGTCTTCAATCTCAAAATGAATCCCTTCAACGGCTTGAACACGGGTTTACTGCATTTGAGTGTGCGAACGAGGCGGATTCCACCCCACGTCAACCCATTATTGACCACGCGTGGGACGATGATGTGTCGTCTTGTGCCACTAATTTCGCGTGTGACCAACCCTATCATCCTGAGAATCTTGAAGTTGAGACCATCTCGTGGTTCGAGACCTAAGTTGACAATTGTGTTGAGGTATCCCTTGATTATGAGACTGATCCTACACCGCCTTACCTTATCGAACCCACCTTTGCGGTTTTCCTTTCCCCTTCCATAGAATCCTTACTTATGCCCGAGCCTACACCTACTGACCCTTCTGCGTGTGTTCCCGAGGAACCACTTCCTCCTAGGTTAGCTCCGTCTACGAGTGATCATCATTTTCTTGATATTGAATCCGAGATGGTTTCTACCTCTTTGGATATGGATCCTGTCCCACCATGCTTGACTCCCGTTGAGTCAGATATTACTGTTGCTTTATCTATCTCGGATTTGGATGCCTCGTTCGATTTTTCCACCACTTTGGATGGTGACTTTCGGGTGGATAAGTTGATCACTCCCTCGTATATTTCCACACTTCCTTCTGCGAGTGCCCTTAAGGATCACTCTGTGCCTCGTGAGGAATGTGTGTCTCCTACTCGTGAGTTAGATCATCTTCCCCCACCCTTTGTCCCACCCGATCCACCCACTGTCCCTTCCACCCCACCACTTGGTTTGGACCTTGTTTTTGAACCTCACCTGCTCCCATTTACATATTTAGGTCCTCACCTACATCCATCCTCCACCCTCATGCCACACGATCCCATTTGTGCACTTTTCATTGACCCCACCATCCATGTGAGTATTCTTGATACTCTCCACTACCGTGACTCCGAGCTTGTTACTCAATACACACCACTACCTTGTGGTGTTAATTTTTTTCCTCTACTGCTCCCTGGTGTGTCACGGCGTGACCATTATCATCATCCATTTATAGAATGGTTGCGCACTTTCTCTGAGGCCCGCCCCATCAATATTGCCAAACCATTTTGCCTCCACCACCAACTTGAGCACCATTCTTATAGGGCTCTTGTTGCCCTCACATTTACGCTCAATAAGGCCCGTGATTGGCGCCTCTTCACCCTCTCCCTTGCCTTTCTTATCCTTACCCTCCTACCCACCCTACCATGGTCCACCGATGATTTGCATCGCGTGATGCACTTTGCTATACAAGTGCCTTGATCTATTTTCTCCCTTATCTAGCAAGACTGATGCTTCAGTCTTGTTTGGGGGTGATTCTCATCACCCAATTATTCTGCTGCCCCGTACTTTCACAGATCTAATCTTTAGGGTGAGAACGGTTCGGTCTGGCTGAAGACGTTAAACTTAGCGCTACCGGGAGGCAGCCCGTCGTTTATTGTTTATGAGTATGAGTCTTATCCTATTTTGGGGTGGTGTTTCACACCACCCAATGATTTTCACATGCTTTATAGACTTGTGCATACTTTTGTATCGCCTATGTTCTTCAGGTTTCATCTCTGCTCCCTCAGGCGGTACATTTTCACCGTGGTCATTTATGGTAATATCTTTCCTCCCTTGTGCTTTCATTTTGTATATATGGTTTTAAACATCGAGGACGATGTTCTCTTTTGTTTGGGGGTGGGAAATTTATCAAAATCGTACCTCTTTTGAAATTTTTCAGAAACAAGTGATTTTAAAAATTTTGTGCAGTTAAATTTAAATTTTTATGATATGATTTGTCTATCATCCCTTTTTTAGAAATCTCGGAATACATGTGTTTAACCCAAAAATTACACTTTTAACCATAAATTAATTAATATATCTTAAAAGCGTACTTGCACTATGAATTCCTAAACTCGCCAATTTTACACTATCACTTTTACAATCAAAAGTTGAAGAGTAACAATATTCTCAAGAGAGCCTTAAAAGATCACTAATGGCGACTTAAACCCGTGAGATTTGAGCTTTTCACATTTTTGAGGTCTGTTACATATCTCCGAGTCACAAGTTGACTCAACTTTCTTTGGGTACTATATTTAGTCGTTGCATGGTCTCATCATTTTTTCAAATTTGGCTGAATCACTGAGAATGACATTACTTTCGAGTTATAAGAAACATGTGTCTTATAGTTTGTCCCGATCACTAAACCGATTTTTCCATACACATACCATTTTCCCTATCACATTATCATTCACCCATTCTCATTTTCCATATTACCCTTATCCAGATGTCCCAAATACCATCCATCATTGCCATCATTTTTGAGAAAAAGAGTGTTTGAAATTTTCCATGTCAATTATCTTCATTTGTGCTATGAAAAGAAAAATGTATCGCAATGAAAAAAATAATAATAAAAAAAAGAAAGAAAAAGAAGCAAAAAAAAAAAGAAAGAAAAAAAATAGAAAAGAAGAAAAAGGAAGTCATAAATTCAAATGATGAAGACAATAGTCAATCAAAGTGTGTCACACTCTTCTCAAGAAACCCTATCATTCATCTTCTTCATTTTATTATTCCCTCATACCTTACATAAACCCCAGTTTCACCCTTGGTAATGTGTTCGGGAAAACGAAAAGATTATATGGTGAATAACTCGACATTCTCCACATAGTGGTTAGCATTCCTTCATGAGATCAGATTTTTTTTTACGTATCCTTCCTTTCTTATAAAGTGTGTGAGACGTTTGATCTTGTTTACATTTACTCACCTCCTCACACACTAGAGAGATACACTTACCAAATTTTCAGAGAGTTCGATTCAGAGAGATATATCTAGTGAGAATTGAAGTCAAAGCGTTGATTCTATAAAGACAATCTTGGAATTACTCTAATGATACTTAAGATTACTTCACACTGCACATGCTGAGTTTTCGGAAGGATTACGCTTTTGGTATTAAGTAATTTTATATCTTATTTTGACAGTTGAATGCTGTGTTCCTTGATGTGCTTTTAAAGTTGGGTTGTATAGCATTTCATCATCATCTACTCAGATACTGCATTTAAATAAGTTTTGAATTTTGTGGGTACATTCACTGCAAACCCTCACGAGACACCACTCATCCTGTAGGGCAACCTATAGGTTTAACGGCTTGTTACACATGCTAAGTGCAATCGACAGTGCCTGCGAAAGTGACACACTTTTGGTTACTTATCTCTGTTTTCTCTCTAATTTTGCTCGAGGACTAGCAATGTTCTGTTTGGGGGTGGTGTGATAAGTACCCAAAAGTGTCTATTTTATACCTCGAATAGATGCATTTTAGTCGCTCGTTTCTAATAAAATTGGCCTTATGTTCGTATTTCATCATTTTTGGAGGTCAATACGCAGTTGCGGTACAAATAATGCTAAATCAGTACAATTGCGACTCAATAGCGGTCAAAAGTGTGCATCGAAGAAATCTAAAGAGATCGTGAAGTGAGAAGTCCATTCCGAGCTTGCCGAGATGTGATCCGATGATCCGAAACAGTCCCGTAATCCAAACCTAAGCCTACACCGAGCCCAGACCATTCCTCGAGCCCGTGTGTGTTTAGTTTGCACTTTTATTATTTTCTAGATTTTTATTTTTAGTCATTTTATTTTTAGGATTTGTTTAGAATTTTCTAGGATTTATTTTCTATTTTTCTATCTTTTTTTTTATTTTGATGTTGACTTTTATTAGTTTTTAATTTTTAATATTTATTTTATTTTTCTTAGGATTAGTTTTTAGGAGTTTATTTTTAATTTATTATATTTTATATTTTTTTTTAGGACTTTAATTTTCATTTAGATTTTAAATTTTTATTTCTTTTATTTTATTTTAATTTTTATATAAGCTTAGGATTTTAATTTTTTAGTTTTAATATTTTTTATATATATTTTATTTATTTATTTTTATTTTTTTAATTAGATTTTATTTTTAGATTTATTATTTTTAGTTTAATTTTTTTTTAGAATCTTATTGTTATTTAGTTTTTACTTTATATTTTATTTTATTTTATTTTGTTACAAACTTAAACACTACACCACTATTCATCGTCTTCATCACTTCCACCCACCAAAACCCATTCCCACCATCTCTCACTCTCTCTCATAACCCCATAACCAAAAGACCCAACCGAACCCCATCACACACCTCCTCATGTCCATCGCCGGACCTCAACCACCGACCCACCGGAGCCCTTTACCATCCGGCAGCGCAGCAGCCTCCCTTCGGTGGAAAACGCCGGCGGTGCGACCCATCCAAACCCCGGAACCACCAGCCAAACCCGCGATCCACCGAACCCACTTGAACCCGAAAAAAAAAACCAACCCGATCACGACTCAGCCTGAACCAAACCCAAACCCAAACCCGATTTCAACCAACGTTCAAACCCAAATCTGCCATACCCATTTCCAACCTTATCTCTCCATTTTATCCACAAACCATTGCCAAATCAAAACCTCCTTTAAAATTGGAACTAACAATTATCTCCAAGAAAATTCCATAAATATCTCTCCAAACACAAGATCGTGGCTTTTAAGAAGAAAGAAAGGCATCTCATTTAGAGAGAGACACTTAACAGCAAAAGAGAAACTTAGAGAGAGAAAAATAGAGTGTATATTATGAACAGCTTAGGGTTATAAAAAAAAATTCCAAAAAAATTAGTTTAGTGTTAGAATAAAATTTTAGGTTTGTTTTTTATTCTTTTTGGTGTGATCAAGTGCTGGATTTGTGAAAACATTGGGACACACGTGCATGAACGTGATTCAAGGAATCAATTCAAAGGGAGACTTTTGTATATTGTATTTCTTGATCTACTTTTTAATTTATTGTTTCATGTTTGTGGCTGCAAGTAATTGTTTCATTATGTTTGGTTAAACACCCCGTTCAAGGGGTGGGGTGCACTGCGAATGATGTTACTTTAATTAGTTGATTCATTAATTTTATATTTCTAGGTAAATTAATCTTTAACTGTCGCCAATTAATTTATGTGACAAGAGTTAGTAAATTAATTGAACAAATTAATATTTGAATTTAGGAATCGAACTAGATATAGGTTTTTCCAATATTTGAATATTAATTTGGTATTGAAATTTGAGGATTGATATTTTTTTCGTTAAATTGATCCTAGCGGGTACTTTTCTGAAAATAGTATAAGTCCTAATTTTTCATTCGTGTGACAATTTTAAATTAATTTTCTAAAAAAGATATTATTAAATTTATAATTTTAACGAGAGTTAGATTATCGATTTAATATTATCTCGAAATATTTCAAAATTAATAAATTGAGAAATTAAAATAATTGAAAATGCAGTGTAATCCCATCTCTTGACATTCTCACAATATTTTTGACTCGGTTGCACAATTTTTTTATTATTTAGTCATTTGATAATTTTTAGCATTTGTTAGTTAATTTTTCCCTTGAAATTGTTTTTAAAAAATAAAAAATATTTTAATAAAAAAATTGGAATTGCATGTTTTCACATTAATTGTTTCACCTTGAAAGTTGGATTGATACCCGTACTTACCGCAATACGAGTTATTTTTAGACAAGTTTTGTAGGTACTCAAGGGAATTTTGAGAGTGGCTTTTGCACGACGACATATACGCAAAAAGCTTCTTATCAGGCTCCATGCTAAAAACAAAAAGAAACCAACTGTTATAAAAAGTTGGAAAAAGTTGGAATAAGCGTGGCTCTAAGCATGGCTCCTGTTACAACAATGACAGGCCATAAAACCAAGAAACCTATTAGTTGTTTTCATTGTTTGAATCATATGTATGGGTTCGATCTGCGCAATAAAACAAACTAAAAAAGAGTAAATGTTATGTATCTTATTAAAACAAACCTCTATACTTTGAGACTCAAATAGCTCAGATTAGACTCAATAAACCCCAATCGATTCTCAATAGTAGAGGAAGATCTCACCTAGGGCTGAGAGATAGAGAGGGTACCTGGGATTATTACTTAAATCGTATACATAAGCCAAAGACAAATTTTTAATAGAATGGGAAGCAATCTTATACATTTGAGTGTTAATCAAGCTTTTGAAACCAAAACAGCATAAAAAGGAAACACCCAAATTTTATTATTCATTTCTTATATACATAAAAAAATGAGCTTACCCCACTCATCCTATGCTTCAACGGAAGGAGTGGTTTGCACTGGGGAAGGGTCCATGGTACGCAGATGATCATGGATTTCAATTACACACACTACCTGTGATCTTTGGTCTCTAACATAAATCCAATCACCACAAAAAAACATATTACAGAACAACTAAAAAAAAATGGTACCTTATTCTTCAAATATCCTTTTAGAGAGATGTGAAAACGAAGGAGTGGGTTGGAAAAGATGATGGATGTTGAGGGAATGATTGTGAAAATGAAGAGAGAAGTGACGGTAACGGACACAAAAAAGGGCCTTTGGTCTTTCCTTTTAATGAAGAGTTTCGTCTACATTCAATGGTCCTTGGGGTACTGAAACGTTATGTTGAAAATTGAAAAGACCAAAGATAAGTATTTATGACTACCATGTGTATCTGTCTTGGAAATGTAAACGGTGGAAGAGAAGAGAGGAGAGATGATTTGAGGAGGAAATATGTACATTTATGTTAATGCCACGTGTCATTCTCCCATTTCAGGAGGAGACATGTATATTTATGTCAAAGACACGTGTCATCCTCCCATGGTTTGGGTCTATAATTTTTATATACTTATTATATAGATGAGAGTAAAATGGTAAAATGACTACTATTAGTGATATACATGTTTTTTAAGTAGTAAAGATAAAGATAAAGAAAAATATTATAATTGGTTCATCCTTTAATTTATGTGGCCATGTGGCACCACATATAGCTCCTCTAATAATATCCCTTTTCTACCTCTTTATATGGTTCATAGGGATGGCAACGGGTCGGTTTGGGGTCGGGGAAAGCATCCCCATCCCCATCCCCGTCCCCGTTAGAAATCCCCATCCCCGTCCCCGCCCCGTTCCCCGTTATAACGGGTTCGGGGATTCCCATCCCCGTTTAAAACGGGTATAGGTTTCCCTTTTTTTAATATAAAAAAATCATATACAACTCCAAAGCGCAAATAAAAAAAATAACAGTTAAGTATACATTATTACATTATCTGTTAACGAAACAAATCAAGAACAAATATCAAATGAGATTTGTGATTTTGAGTATCCTAGATAACAAAACAAATCAAGAACATTAGCTGTTAACCAAAAAAATAACAGTTAATTATACAAATTTCAAAACAAATCTCAAATGAGATACGCATTAACATTATCTGTTACAAATCTCAAATGAAATAACTGTTAACACTATCTAAAATTTTTTAAAAAATCCAAAACAAATCTCAAATGAAATAGCTGTTAACATTATCTATTACAAAACATAACAAATCCCAAATAGATGTGGACGGAATATATACAAAACAAATGTCATGATTTTGGGAGCTGCCTAACTTGGGCGGGATGATGAGGAGATGAGGGCAGACGTACAGAGGAAATGAGGCAGACGAACTGAGGAAATGAGGCGGACGAACATAGGATTGCGAGCTCTCTAACTTGGGAGTTTTTTTGAGAAGGGACGAGGCGGACGAACAGAGATGGGGGAGACAAAAAAAAAGAAAAGAGGGTTAGGGCCAGGGTTATGTCTCTCTTATAATATATATATATATATATACAGTCCTGCTCTTGTGCGGACTAGTCCGCATTTTAAGAATGCGGACCGGACATGTGTCACCTGACGGTGAGCCCAGAAAAGAGAGAGAGTGTGCCTATAATTTAGGCGATAATTTCTAGGCACACCGTTAGGTGACACATGTCCGGTCCGCATTCTTAAAATGCGGACTAGTCTGCACAAGAGCATTATTATATATATATATATATATATATATATATATATATATATATATATATATATATATATATATATATATATATATATATATATATATATATATATATATATATATATATAATCGACCTGAACTTTTTTGGGGATTTTTTTTACTCCCCGATCCCCGAATTTGCGGGAATTTTTCGGGAATTTTTTTTCGGGTATTCGCGGAGATCCGAATTTTTGGGAAAAATTGCCATCCCTTATGGTTGATATTCTTATCTTTACATCACCTTATTAATTATGCCATTTTCTCTTCCTCTTCCTCTCCATCTTTCACTTTCTACTTTTTGTATCGGCCCATATATGTTCTCTCTCTCCTATCCCTCTGTCCCTTCCTCTCTATCTTCCATGTATTCTTTTCCTTACATAATGCCAAGAGTCAGACTTCTTTCTAACATCGTATAAATTGACTATATATTGTGTTTCAAGTTAGAGAGATAGTTATGTGCCGAAGCTATTGACGCGCGGTGATTTTAGGTTGGTCACTCTTAGTATCCACCATTAGCAAAAATGAGTCTTTTGGTGATCACATACATATTATTGATCATATTTACAGGTTCCACATGTGATTTTATAATCGCCACTTTGGAGATCTTCGCTCTCCGTCCCTCTCCCTTCAATGCATCCTCATGTTATTTTTTCATTCTATTGTTTAAGTTTGCCTTATAAATGTACGATATGATGAAGCTTCTGTTGGTGTTTAATATTTATGGAAGTTCAATGATTCTTAAAATTTTAGCATCTTTAGATTTACATGATATGTTAGACAAAATTTCCCTGAATCCAAATAAACCCTACTTTTTAATTTGAATATTTCAGAATCATGTGTACTTTGTTCTTCTTTTGATTTATTTATTTGTGATTTTTTTGGTTGTGTTTCCTTTTTAATTCTAGTTTTCCTTTTTATAGGTGTATAATGTGCATGATGTTTATATGATACGCATGTATTTTTTTTCATGCTTTGGTATTTTTTCCCCAACCTGCAATTGGATATAATTTTCGTGCTTCTCCATCAATTTTTGGGTATTTGTGAACAAGTATTTTGACTCTTTTTTTTTTATTATCATTGGTGTACCTTTTACGCAAGTAGAGTTTCAACTTCCAATTTTTGGCCCAGGTGTAGAATATAATAAGTCATTATTGCAAAAGAGAAAAAAAATAAGAGAGTAGATGGTTTATAATTTTGCATACACTGCTCATAAATTCCTTTAATGAAGAGTCTTATGTGACATTTCTTACACTAGAGAGGGGACCATTTTTTTTTAAAATTGAGGGTAACATTCATATAATTGGTTACAATGGGAAAAATATCCTCTTTTAAGGATTTCATTCAAACAAAAGAGAAATGTTGACTAAAATTTTCTTTCTGCTTATGTTTAGCTATGATACTTACCATAAACATCAATGAATAGGATTGATGGTTGTATTTCTCTTATTAAATACAATTTTCCACTATAATTTTTTACGATCCACCCCAACCTTAACAAGATTAAGATAAATAATTGTATTACTCTATTTTCACCTGTAATGAAAACACTGTAGCATTAAGTTCACGAAGGTTGTTATTGTAGATGATAAAAAATATATTACTAGTTTTAAACCGGTGCGATGCACGGGCGCTTTATAAATCTTGATATACCACGCTATGTATTAAAGATTTTAAAGTATTAATGCTTAACCCCGTTTAAAGATAGTGGAAAAAGTATAATATTGTAAATTTGAATTGAAAGCTTTATTGGTACCTTGCTTTTATATACTTTGTTTAGATATGTAGAATTATTAATGTTGTTGCAGTAATAAACAATTAAATGCAGAATTAAATATAGGAACGAAATTACCCAATTTTTGGAGCAATTAAATCTGGGGCAGAATAAATATAACAAATCCCGAACTGGACAGTCAAGAACACGGCTGAGTCGCGGACAATGTCGCTCTCTTTAAAGTGTTTCGCGGCTCTGCCCAAAGTGTACTGACAGTCTCGAAGCCCCGCCACCCCCAGGATAAAACAACCTCCAAAATTAAAATACGGATTTGATAAAGCACAAGAATCAATCCGGTCTGTGTACACCCATTCTGTATTAACTGCTCGATTCTAAATAATATAATTAATCTATATAACGAACGAGATTAATTATTCTGGGGAAAAAAAAATATTCTGGGAGAAAGGAAGAAGTTATTTTGGGAGAAGAATTTTTTTTTCAATCAGAACTGTGTTAAAAAACTGTGTTGAAAACGGAGGTCTCAACCTCTTTTTATGCAAAAAGAAATTACCGTTAGTGGGCTAAAACGTGGAGAGAAAACTGGAAACGTGGGTGGAACAATTCAATCAGTTAAAGGCCCACGTTTTTTTTTCGGAATTAATTACCGTTAAAAAATTAATTTTTAAAGCCCAAAATCGTTAATTTATTTGTCCAAAAAATTATTTCTTATTGAGCGCAAGCCCAAGACCCAGGACCCGGACCCGGACACGGGCATGAGCCGGGCCGGCCGGACGGCGGCGGCGGCGCGCGCGCGTGTGTGACTTGGCCCATTGGGTCTTCCCCACATTCCCACAAAAACTTGAATGCCCAAAGGGCTGAACCTTTGTTCCCAAAAATTTGTAAATATACACAACACATTTTTTCTTTCCCACCGATGTGGGACACTGCCTAAAGGCAGTTTAAAGCTTTTGCAACTCACAGCTGCCAATGACAGCCAGCTGTTCCCAACAATCCCCCACTTGCAAAACTTGAAAACATTTTATCGAGCAATAATTCATAGAATTGTGCATAAGCAAAGGTGTCTTTCGACTTGAACCTTTACGTAGTAAAGATGATTCAGAATATACTAGAGTAACCGTAGTTTTGAACTCTATCTCTGACAACATCCCACACACAACCCTACTTGGGTGTAAGTCTAATAGCTAGCACGTAACGGCCATGTGCTTCTATCCCAGTATAGTGAACGCTCTAGGAATTTGCCCAAAATATCCATAGGAAGCGGCCACACTTCCACATTCACATAGGTGAGTCTATCAGGAATACTCCTGTAGCTAAGTACCCCACTCAAAATAGAGCTATAGATATCATTAAGAGTTATAATAACTCATCCTCAACTCGCTTCAGGATATCATGCTCCATAGGGATGGACTCGGAGTAAAACCCCGTTCTATATTAATTAATAATCGCATGATTCAAACCATATCACTTGTGACTTGTTATTACCCGTTGAACATATTTCTTGGGATCTCCAGTCTATATGTTGGGTTACCATCACAAATGACTCATTTATCCAAGGGCTTTAGTCCCATCCCTTTCGTGGTGTTCCACACCTTCTCCCTAGCTAGTCCTTTCGTCAAAGGATCAGCTAAGTTCTGTTCAGACCGTATATGATCCACCCTCACAGCACCCGTAGAGATAAATTCTCTAACAGTACTGTGCTTGCGACGTATTTGTCGTTTCTTACCGTTATAATAACGGTTATCAACTTTTGCAATAGCCGCGGTACTATCACAATGAATCAAAACAGCTGGAATCGGTCTTTCCCATAATGGGATATCTGACAGGAGGTTTCTTAACCAACCTGCCTCTTCACTAGCAGTAGCTAGCGCTATCATCTCAGACTCCATAGTGGATTGAGCCAAAATAGTTTGTTTCTTAGATTTCCAAGAAACTGCACCACCAGCGATGCTAAATATATATCCACTAGTAGCCTTAGAATCATCAGATAGGGTGTTCCAATCTGCATCACTAAATCCTTCAAGGACAGCGGGATGCTTATTATAGTGTAATCCGAGGTTCATCGTCCTTTTAAGGTACCGCATGACCCTCTCAATAGCATGCCAATGCTCCATACTAGGTCTACTAGTAAATCTACATAGTATTCCCACAGCATAAGCTATGTCAGGTCTAGTGCAATATGTAGCATAACATAAGCTACCAATAATGCTTGCATAAGCATTTTGGTTTACACTGTCGCCAGTGTTCTTAAATAACTTTACACTAGGGTCAAATGGAGTACTAGCAGGTTTACAGTCAAAGTAATTATATTTCTTTAGAACTTTCTCAATGTAATGAGATTGATCCAAAGAAAGTCCCTTTTCTGACCTAGTAATATTAATTCCTAATATTACACTAGCTTCACCCAAATTCTTCATATCAAAGTTGGCACATAATAATGATTTAACATTTTCTACGGCATGAATATTGGAACCAAATATAAGCAAGTCATCAACATAAAGACATATGATAGTGCAAATGTTCTCAACATATTTATAATAAATGCATTTGTCACTTTCATTAATTTTAAACCCATTAGAGATGACTAGGCTATCAAATTTATCATGCCATTGTTTAGGTGCTTGTTTGAGTCCATAAAGAAATTTATCTAATTTACATACTTTATTTTCTTGACCGTGTACAATAAAACCTTCAGGTTGATCCATATAAATCTCTTCTTCTAATTCTCCATTTAAAAATGCAGTTTTAATATCCATTTGGTGTACAATTAAATCATTTAATGCAGCTATAGCAAATAGTACACGTATAGACGTTATTCTAGTCACGGGTGAAAATGTGTCAAAAAAGTCTACATTTTCTCTTTGTCTAAAACCTTTAGCAACAAGACGTGCCTTATATTTTTCAACAGTGCCATCAGGTTTTAATTTCTTTTTAAGAATCCATTTACACCCAATAGTTTTACATCCAGGAGGAAGGTCCACTAAATGCCAAGTTTTATTTGTTTCCAAAGAATCCATTTCATCATTAATAGCCTCTTGCCATAAATCGGCATCTAAAGAAGATAAAGCTTCTTGAATAGTGTTAGGATCCTCCTCTAAAGTGTAAGCATAAAAGTCGGGACCAAAATCTTTTTCTACACAAGCCCTTTTACTTTTTCGAATTTCTAAAATGGATTCATTATTTTCTTTAATTTTATTTAAAGAAATATTAGTGGATGACTCGCCCCCACTATTCCTCAATTTAAAAGGAAATTTATCTTCATAAAAATCGGCGTCATTTGATTCAATAATTACTTGATTTTTCAAGTTGATAAGCACCCAAAACTGTACAATTTATACCCCAAATAGATGTATTTTAGTTGCTATTTCTCGGTAATATGGGTCTTATGTGCTTAAATATTTATCATGCAGGCTTAACGTCAGTTGCGGTGTCAAAAGCTATATTTCATGGCAATTGCGCATTTTATGGAGTTAATTAACCCTTATCCCGCAACCCTAACCTACCCTAAACCTAACCTAAACCCACCCCGAACTCGTGTGTGTTTATTTGTCCCTTTTATTATTATTTTTAGATTTTTAGTTTGAGTCTTTTCTATTTTTAGGATTTATTTTAGATTTATTTTAGAATTTTTAGATTTTATTTTCTATTTTATTTTTATTAATATAATTTTATTTTATTTTGATTTTTATTAGTTTTTAGTTTTATTTTATTTTATTAAGATTTTAATTTTTAGGATTTCATTTATTTCTTAGTTTTATTAGATTTTATATTTTAGGATTTTAATTTTTAATTTAATAGAATTCTATTTTTATTTTTATTTAATCTTTATTTTATATTTTTTTTAGTAGGAATTTGTTTATTTTTAGATTTTTAGTTTTTTAGTTTTATTTTTAATTAATTAGTGTCATTTTTTGGTGTCCTAAGTAAACACACACACATACCCCTTTATCCTACTCTTATCCTAAACCCACATAACCCAACCAAACACCTCTTATCCTAAACCCTCACACTCTTCTAGCCTACACCCTCACCCACCTAATCCTAACCTTAGTTATCTTCAACCTCCACACTTTCTCTCTCATCTCAACCCCCATTAACAACCTTCATCTTCCTCAAACCACCACAACCAACCCCACACTATACTCTCTCTCTCACCACCCTCTTCCACCACACTCACCCTATGCCGGAACCCATCCACCTCCGGCGACGACCTACCCACGCGCCGGAGCCGCGATCCAATCCGAGCTCCACCCTCCGACCTGCCTCTCTCTCTCTCCTATGTCTTACCCAGCCGGCGAAACCCTCTTCCCCTAACCCCGATCCCTTTCAACCATCGCCGGCGCGTTCACCGATGTTCCACTGCCCCGACAGCTCTCCGCCGGCCAGCCTCCCCAATCCGAGACATGCTGCCGTTGCCATCTCTGGCCGTGGCAACTGCCATTCAACTCCATACCCATTTCAACACCATTCCAAACCAAAACCCATTTCCCCATCTCTAAACCAAGCCACGATCTGCACAAACAAACCAAAACCCAAAACCAACCTAAAGCCCATGTGGCATAAAACCATTTAACCAACTCGTCTCCATTTTACCAAAATACCCCCCAACTACCTTTCTAACCCCAATACCCATTATACCCCCATTTAACAAATCAGATTTTATCCTCCCCAACCTCACCCACATGACCTCACACCCCTCATGTGCACACCCTAACCAATTTCCAATTGTACCCCTTTGCTCCATTGCATATAAAATGAAGATGAAGACCCATTTGTGGGGATTCTATCATCAAATAGATAGGAAGCTTTGTAGAGAGAAAATTCTAGAGAGAGATAGTTTAGTTTAGAAAATAAATTTTTGTAAATAGTTTTTCATTTTTTATTTTTAGATATTTGTGAGATTAAATATTGTTAGAGAATTAATTGAGTGGATAGTTGATTTCATATCATTTGGAAGATCAATTAAGAGGTGTATGCTTCAATTTCAAGGATTGGAGTTCAACATAATCAAAGAGATTTGGTTTGATTGTTCTCTTCCCTTCTTTTATTATTTTATGCCTTTGAATATTAATTTGTCATATTTTATACCATGTTAGGCTAAAACCCCTTTCAAGGGGTGGGGTGAAACCCTTATTTGATATTATTTTAGTTTAATTAGTTTGCTTACTTGAAATTTCCCTTTGAATGTTAAATTTGATCCTTCACCCTTATATTTACGCCTCGAGAGAGGGTAAATGATTTTCGAGAGAAAATCGAAATTCTAGTGATAATACCCATTTTAGATTCGAACTAGAGATAGGGGTTTCTTAAGTGGGGTATTATCATTTGAATTTCAACTCTAAATTTAATTTCTAAGATTGACATAAATTCTAATTGATCGATCCTAGCGGGTGATTAATTAAAAGGAGTGTAGATCTAATTTTCTAGAGTTGTGGGGTGTTAATTTTAACTTTCTAAAAGATTACTATTCTAATTACACTTGCAACGAGAGTTGGTTTGTAATTTTAATATTAATTTGGGAGAATTCAAATAATTAAATTAATTAATTAGAATAACTAAAATTTGTGGTGTAATCCCACTCCTTGATTGTTCTCACAATTATTTTCCTCACTTTATCTTTTATTTTAATGTTAGACTTTATTTTTCATTTTAGTAAATTTCTAGTTAGTTATTTTCATTTAGTTTAATTTAGTTTAGATCTCACCTCACCCTATTGTTTTAATATTGAAAAAGCTAAAAAAAAAATAGAAAAAGTAAAAAAACACAAAAAGAAATAAATAGTGAATTACAATTGAATTTGTTCCATGTGCTTTACTCCCTAGAAAGTTGATTGATACCCTTACTTACCTCTACACTTTAGTTTATTATTATTTGTAGGTACATAAGGTTTTGATTAGAAAGGGCTTTTCAAGCAACGACAAGAAAAATACAAGCAAAAAGTTTTTTTATCACAAGTCATAAAATCGGTATGCTTTGCTATTAATAGCATAGCCTATAAAAACGACTCATATGCTCTACTTGCCAATTTAGACCTTTTAGGGTCGGGTATACGTACATAAGCTAAGCACCCCCACGTTCTAAAGTATGACACGTTGGGCTTAATATTTTTCCAAATTTCATAAGGAGATATTTTCATTTTAGTCTTAGGAATTCTATTAAGCACGTGACACACAGTCAAAATAATTTCACCCCACCAATGTGAGGCAGCCCCTGAATTTAATAAAATAGCAACAACTAATTCAGTTAATGTCCTATTTTTTCTTCCGGCTTTACCGTTCATTTCGGGCGAATAAGGGGCAGTTTTTTCGTGAATAATACCGTGGGTTTTATAAAATTCAATAAATGGTCCAGAATCATATTCGGTGCCTCTATCACTACGTAACCTTTTTATTTTCTGATTAAATTGATTTTCAATTTCATTAAGGAAAATTTTAAACATGTCAAACGCTTCACTTTTATTTTTCATTAAATACACAAATGAATAATCGGAACTATCATCAATAAAAGTTATAAAATAACGTTTGCCATTTCTAGTTGTGACACCATTCAATTCACAAATATCTGAATGAATTAAATCAAGTGGTTCAGATTCTCTAAAAACAGATTTATGTGGTGTCTTAGTGATTTTTGCTTGACTACACCATTCACATTTTTCAAAATCATTTAATGATAATTCGGGAATTAATCCTAAAGTGCTCATATTTTTAACAAGTCGTTTATTAACATGACAAAGCCTAGCATGCCAAACATTAAATGAACAAGTAATATAAGCAGAAGGAGAAATTTTATTCATTGCATCAACATTCAATTTAAACATCCCATCAGTGGCATAACCCTTGCCTACAAAAATTCCATTTTTGGTCAAAGTAAATAAATCAACACCAATAGTTTGAGTAAAGCCAGCTTTGTTGAGAAGATAACCCGAAACCAAATTTTTCCTTATCTCGGGAGTGTGAAGAACATCTTTGAGGATAACAGTCTTTCCCGAAGTGAACTTCAATTCCACATTTCCAGTACCAGCAACCTCAGTGGAGTGAGAATCACCCAACAACACCTTCTTATCTGCAGTCTCAGAATAAGTCTTAAACAGACTACGGTCATAACAGATATGACGGGAAGCGCCAGTATCCAACCACCACCCTTCGGCACCGCTAACCATGTTGATTTATGAAATCATAGCACATAGGTCATCTTCGGTCAAATTCGCTTGTGCTTGTGGCACATTGCGACATTTGCGAGCCATATGGCCAGGCTTGCCACACTTGAAACAGAGAAACTGTCCCGAGTTGCTAGACTGTCCATTTCTAGGGTTCTTATACTTATTCTGAGTCTGAGTCTGATTTTTAAAATTCTGGTTGTGGCTCTTTTTCTGATTTTTCATATTTTTTCCGTTTGCTTTTAAAACAACTAGAGTGTGGTTCTTTTTCTGATTTTTGTTGTTAGACACAACAAGAATTTCATCTTTATAGTCCTGTTTTCGGGATTCCTCCTCAATTCTCAATTTAGTAATTAATGACTCTAGTGAAAATTCTTTAGACTTATGCCTCAAAATATTTTTAAACTCTTTGAACAGTGGAGGCAATTTATCAATAATTACAGCCACCTGAAATTGCTCATCTAAAGCCATGACCTCGGAAATAATTTCATGGGCAATCATTTGCAAATCATGGGTTTGAGCAACAACAGATTTGTCATCCGTCATTTGAAATTTCAAATAACGGCTTACGGCATATTTTTTAGCACCCGCCTCCTCCGTGTCATATTTTTTAAAGAGTGCAACCCAAACATCTTTCGCAGTTTTATAATTGGCATAATAGTCATAAAGTTCGTTACTTAGAGCATTCAGAATGTAGTTCTTGCACAAAAAATCATTTTCCTCCCAAGTTCTAATTGTTTTGCTTTCCTCAACAGTAGGTGGATTATTTACTACGGGTTTGTCAAATTGAACACATGATGCGACTTTCTTCGTAGTTAAATAAAATAGCAATTTTTTGCTCCAACGTTTAAAATGAGTGCCTTCATATTTTAAAGGCTTATTTAGGTTACTAGAGTTAATTTCGTCCATGGCAGAATATAGAAGACCTTAAAATTGTTGTTGCAGTAATGAACAATTAAATGCAGAATTAAATATAGGAACGAAATTACCCAATTTTTGGAGCAATTAAATCTGGGGCAGAATAAATATAAGAAATCCCGAACTGGACAGTCAAGAACACGGCTGAGTCGCGGACAATGTCGCTCTCTTTAAGGTGTTTCGCGGATCTGCCCAAAGTGTGCTGACAGTCTTGAAGCCCCGCCACCCCCAGGATAAAACAACCTCCAAAATTAAAATACGGATTTGATAAAGCACAAGAATCAATCCGGTCTGTGTACACCCATTCTGTATTAACTGCTCGATTCTAAATAATATAATTAATCTGTATAACGAACGAGATTAATTATTCTGGGGAAAAAAAAATATTCTGGGAGAAAGGAAGAAGTTATTCTGGGAGAAGAATTTTTTTTTCAATCAGAACTGTGTTAAAAAATTGTGTTGAAAACAGAGGTCTCAACCTCTTTTTATGCAATAAGAAATTACCGTTAGTGGGCTAAAACGTGGAGAGAAAACTGGAAACGTGGGTGGAACAATTCAATCAGTTAAAGGCCCACGTTTTTTTTTTCGGAATTAATTACCGTTAAAAAATTAATTTTTAAAGCCCAAAATCGTTAATTTATTTGTCCAAAAAATTATTTCTTATTGAGCCCAAGCCCAAGACCCAGGACCCGGACCCGGACACGAGCCGGGCCGGACGGACGGCGACGGCGGCGCGCGCGCGTGTGTGACTTGGCCCATTGGGTCTTCCCCACATACCCACAAAAACTTGAATGCCCAAAGGGCTGAACCTTTGTTCCCAAAAATTTGTAAATATACACAACACATTTTTTCTTTCCCACCGATGTGGGACACTGCCTAAAGGCAGTTTAAAGCTTTTGCAACTCACAGCTGCCAATGACAGCCAGCTGTTCCCAACAATTAATAATGCATCTCCGATCAGAATCAACCCATGACCTAGATATTGGAAACATTCAACCTTCAATAATTTCTAAGTTGTCTATTCTTCCATGTTTAATATATGCATGCATTAAAAGTGAGAAACTCACAGGTATAATGATATAAAATATGTGTTCTGTTCATTTGCCATTGATCAACATCCGTAAGAAAAACATAAAATATGTTTTGTGTCTACTAACTTGTATAATGATATAAACTCGTTGACCATGTTGAAACTGAAAATCTAGGAGCGAGACATGACACATATATTAACTCTCCCAAACCAACAGTTATATAATCGTATAATAATTTCAATTTCCATATCAAACATCATAATGGTATAGAAAATATACTTTTATCAATCAGTCTGTCTCTTAAGTATGTAGTCTAATAAGACATATCAATTTTTTTGCTCCTACGATTCCCATGAAAAAATATTTTTGCTACAATAGGTTCTATTAGAAAATATGTAATGAATATATACATGTATAAACATGACATATTAACAAAAAAGAAATTCACAGGATCATTGGCAAAATGTTTCATAAACTCTCCAAAAATAATTTTTAGACAGAAAATGTAACAAAATTAATAAAATGATATTAAGTTACTGATGTGAATGATCAGGTATAGGCCGAGATAAAAAAAATGCCATGTATGAATACACAATTCACAAAAATGCCATATATGAATGGACAATCCACCCCAAATTTAATCAAACTGTGATATTACTTAAAGTATGGAAAAATAGCACAATCAGAATTTGCGAACAAAAAAAATGAAGATTGAAAAGGAAAAGAATTATGCTTTTTCTAGCTAGCTATATTCCTGGTCAACCAACACATTTTCCTATAATACATTCTCTGAATTCTTAATAGAAGGAGCGTGCAATTTCACTAAAGAATCGATCAATCCTTAATACACCATAAATGGGTTGTACGTGTAATCAAGCACGGGACCAAAACTTTACAGAGGCTTACTCTAAACCGTGGTGATGAACCTTAGTCTCATTGAAGCCATTGATATACGAGTTTATCTCATGTTTTCCTCCACTAATGAAAGACTTTGTAGAGAGAGAAAAATAGTAAACCGACAACAACATTCATTGGCTTGTCAAAACTAAACTTTATTCTGGAACTGAAAAAAGGAAAAAATGAAAAATATACAAAATGTAATCAAACGAAATACAACCATTTGAGGACATTATCTGTATATTAACTGAAGATTGTCTCTCTATCCAACCCTATTCGTCATATATGAAAATAATAATGAAATGTAAATAAGAAAAGGTGGAGAGATAGTAAAGAAATAATACATATTTATTTACACATGATTGGAGTTATATCTATTTTATATGTTGATATATATAAACATTTGGGAGAGAGAAATAACATTTGAGAGAAAAAGAGGAAGAAGATATTGGTTATCAATTGAACGTAATAAAAAAATTACGAAGGGCTTTTATTTCTTAAAGGATGATGAAGGGAACTATGGTTCACCTGGGAAGAAGAAATGGAGAATCCTTTAATTTATTATGGGAGCGAAGAGTCCGTGACTTAAAGTGGTTTTCTCGACGGCAGAGAATAGAAGAAAATGAAGAGCTTTTCTTGGAAGAATAAAAGGCAAGGTTGCCTTGGACGATGTTTGATTAATTAAAATGCCACGTGGACACCGTCATTGTTTAGCAGGATTGAAAGCTCTTTAGATTGAATGCAAGCCACTTGTTAATTTTCTCTTAAGAGACATAAAAATTATATTATGTTATTAGATTAATGCCTTTTTCATATAACATATTCAAGTGCAATGAAGAATTACTAAATAACCCAATAATTAAATATATCTGCCATTCTGTCTCCGCTTCTACAAGTCGGGGTCTCTTTGTTCTGTATATTAATTGTTTCTATCCAACTCATTTAACACCCTCTTTGTCCCCATTATATTATTTATTAAGATGATATCTTGTGCCCTTAGGACATGTGTTAAGAATCTCAAAATAGTAAGTATTAAAGCTCACATGAATATTTGTACCCTATTAAATGTATGTTGGAACTCTGACCCTACTATTTTTGGGTTCTTAGGTTGCGTTTGTTTTTTTGTCTGAATCTGAAGTCTGAATCTGAAAAAGTTGTTAGTTTGCTGCCTGAATGAAACTTCTAAATGTATACTGTTTGTTTGCAGATTTATGTCTGAAATCTGAACATAGATTATTTGGACCATTTTACCCTTATATTTATTTTATAAATAAAATGTATATTTAAAATATCCATGACCATAAATAAATATTATTACACACATTTTCAACCTAACTCATTCAACCCGAATCCTTTAAAGGAACCCAAAATATTTTTATCCTTAATAACATAGTATTGTTTTTCAACACAAAAAACCAGTATAATTTTTTTATACAATATTTGACATTAGAGATATAAAATTGGGTATCTTTAAGAGAAACTTTTTATCTTATTATAATGATAATTTTATTGCATAAAATCATTAATGAGGTTGATATGTAGATATTTTATACATTTCAATAAAATTAAAATGTTTTAATCTTATTCAATTTAACAAGGAGAAAAAAAATCATTGAAGTTCAAAAAATATGTTTACATTTACGAAAATGTGAAGGCATATTTTACTTTACCCCACAAGTTAAAAGTCATTAAATATATAAAGGGTTTAGAGCTTTCCGTTTACCTTTTTAAAGGTACAAGCCATTTCTTTATGCTCTTGTGCGACAGTGTAGTTTTTTTTTTTCATCTCCCTCTCAATTAATTGGATGATTGAGATATAGAACAAGAGAGGCTTTAAGAGTCTGATTCTTTGTCTCTCTCTCTCTCTCTCTCTATTGAAGCATAAGCTCAAAACAACCACTACAAGAAAAACACCTTTTTATGACGCTCGAAAAAATAATTTAAAGACATTTATTACAAAAATGTCATTTAAAGGTTAATGATATTGTTAATATGACATTTCTAATATAAAATGTCATTTTATATAATTAGTATTATTTTTTTTGACAGTTTAAATATAAAAATCATATTTGATTATAGATATTATGACATTTTTTATGAGCTTTTAGCCTATTTGTATATATTATAACCTTTTTTTCTCCCCAAAATTTAGAAGCGGAGTTTTCGCCACTACAATTTGTTTGGTCTTTCATTCACGCCCGCTAATTCTCATTTTGGTGTTCCGCTTATCCTTCCCCCCCCCCTCTCTCTCTCTCTCTCTCTCTCTCTCTCTCTCTCATGCAGGCATCTCCTTCAATATCTCTCTCTCTTTCTTTCACGCAGGCATCTCCTTCAATATCTCTCTCTCTTTCTTTCACGCATCTCTCTCTCTCTCTCCCGCGATGTCTTCTTCTCTCTCTCATGCATCTTCTTCTCTCGCGTATCTTCTTCTCTCACGTCGGCGATATATTAGAGGTAATCTCCACCTATATATATATATATATATATATATATATATATACACACACACACACGCATACACACTCAAATCATATTTATCTATTCTATTTACTTTCTCGTATTATTACTTACATTTTCTCATTGCCCCTTTTTCTCTTTACTACTCAAATCATATTTGTTTAATTAAGTCTCGATCTAGGAACTACTCGTTCTTGATTTTGATTATCCTTTACCTTTATGTTTCAACAATGTGAAATTCTAGGGTTTGGAATGATCAACAATGTTAATTTAATCGACCACTTATGGCATGTATTGCATATATATGTTGATGATTAAAATCTTACAGTTATATGTATTGTGTCAATTGTATTTTAGGTATAGGTAGCTGATTTGGTTAGATTGATTTTGGTTTTTTTAACAGATACATACTAACACATACATATTATATACACAAAAGAATTACAAAATAAATTCACAGATACATATTATATATGGAAATACATTATCTTTATTTTTTAATTTTTGATCTTTGTGTTCAATTACAGACTTTTAGGTGATAAGTCACAATGCCATTTTTTTTATACACTCTCAAATTAAACCCTATTTTTATATAAAATGTGCATTTGAACTATCAATTTATCTGTAATTGGAAGAAGTTAATTAATATGGCATGTGAGCTCATTATTAGCAAGTTAAATTTTTAGTATTTTGGTAAAATATATGTTTTTTGAATATTGATTGGAATCCTAAATTTCCTTATGTCTTTTGGTGGCATTTAAGAAAAATAGTGATTCTGATTCATTTTGTGCGACATTAACATGTCGTGTCTGCAATGCAGACACACAACGCCAGTGTAATGAGCAAAACGAGTCGGAGTAATGGCTTTTATTTATGTTTTGTTCCTTGAAGGATGAATGATAAATATACTATAATTCATAGTAATGGTCTATGAAATATTAATCGGCGAATATTTTATTTCTCTTTATTTGAAGACATTTATATTCGGTAATATTTTTTCTGAATCACAAACAGTTTATGATGGATTTAAGACATCTTTTATTTTGATCTAGGTGACGTCTTTCCCATCTTTGGGGAAGAAGAGGCTGGGTTATGTATTAGTGAATTCTTCAATATCTTTACTGAGATTGATTGGATGACTCGCACAAATTTTCGAGAGGTGGGATCATATGACATTGTTGATTTTTTCTATTTTTGGGGATTGGGGAGGATTTTTTTGTAGGTGTTTCTTGTGGTGGATATTTTGAGACTAAATCATTACCTTGGGATGATGTGGATGCTTCCGAATACGTGGACCCATTCTGGAATGGGTTTTTAGGCATGTTTGGAGGGCGAGTTCCACTGCCTAGCCTTGAGGATGCTTATCATGAGACATTTAAACCACATTTGGAATGTTGGCCCTCCTCGAGGTGTTCGTGTGTTGTTTTTCATCGTGGAAAAGTTCAATGCCACATTCTTGCTCGTCGGTCGTGGTTAAACTTAATGATTCTGTCCCATTATCTTTTTTCCAAATGATACGTGAGACGTTTTCGAGGATAACTCCCCTTCAAAGTTGGAGAGTCCACTAGTGATTGTTTTTCAATGTTTTCGTAGTTCCCCAGTGCTCGAAAATAGATTTTTCAAGTGGGGAGAATGATGTATACGAGAGGCCGAATGAATTAATCATATTTTTACTAATGCTATTTTCATGTCTAGTTTAGATGGTAAGATAACTTAGACTATAAATGAAGTACTTGCCAAGCCATTGTAATCACTAAAATTACTTTTCAAATGAATGAGAATTAGGTAGAGAAATGGGATTTTCCTCTAAATTAATATTTTTGTTTTTGTTTTTGTTGTCGTATAGTTTAGATTAAATTGCTGTTGCTACTTACACATAAAAAGTAATGAAACTTACGGAAGCTAAATGATTATATTTTGTTAACCTATGGATTGTAATTTATCTCAAGTTGTAATACTAATTGTACCAAGTGTTTACATTTTGGCCCCTATCTCAACAACGAATCTTCCGGGGGCTTGAGATTGGTTAAAAAATTGAAGAAAATTTATATACAATGATTTAGTCGGTATTTTACTTATGGATATGGCGTTTCACATTTCATCTTCCTTCCCATCATGTTGGGATGAGAGTACAATAAATTCCTTGCCTAGGACAATGATGTTGAGTGAACTTGTAAACGATGAAAGGTTTTCCCTCTTAACACCAATTGGTTTTAGTGAGAAGGTGGCTTGAGATCTGATTAGTGGTTCAAAGCTAATGGTCTCAGGATCGACTCTTGTCCGTGACATTTGTAGGGGAACAACGATGTTGGGTGAATCCGTAAAGGATTAAAGGTTTGCCCTCCATAACACCAATTGGTTTTAGGTGAGATAGTGGCATAAAATCTGACTAGATATTATTTTCTAGCCACTAATACAGCGAGAAAAAACAAAAGACCTGACAATCCCATTGTGTTCAAATTTCAGAAGTCTCTTCTATTATCCCATTGTGTTCAGATTTCAGAAGTCTCTTCTATTATCCCATTGTGTTATCACATAACAAATAATTGGTTTCTCGTGTATATGTATGAATGTTTGTAAAACATGGCGTTAGAGGTTGAGAACTCGAAACAGCGCCCGACCGTCACCATAGATGGTACCAATACCTCCCACGGGACCAATGTAACTCGTAGGAACTGACCCCGCAGCCGTGGGACTCCCGATTTGAGAGTACGACGGTAATTTGCATATTTCTAGACTTTGGCTTAAAAACATGGCGTTAGAGTTCACGAAATATCTTAACAAGTGTTTTCATTGTTAAGTCACCGTTATAGGTGGAGTTTACAAAAAAATCTTAACCAGTGTTTTCATTGTTAAGTCACCGTTATAGGTGGAGTTTACGAAAGGTGGAGTTTATGAAAAAATCTTAACAACTATTTTCATTGTTAAGTCACCGTTATAGGTGGAGTTTACGAAAAATCTTAACAAGTGTTTCCATTGTTAAGTCACCGTTACTGGTGGAGTTTGACAAAAATCTTAACAAGTATTTTCATTGTTAAGTCACCGTTACTGGTGGAGTTTGATGAAAAATCTCAACAAGTATTTATCATTGTTAAGTCACTGTTACTGGTAAAGTTTGATGGAAAATCTTAAACAAGTGTTTTCATTTTTAAGTCAACGTTACTAGTGGAGTTTGAATGTTTGAAAAATGAGACTTTTCTAGATTGTACATTGTCAAGAATAAAGGACAAACAACAAGAAACAAAGAGAAACTAGTGAAGTACCTCAGCAATGGCTGGAGCAAGAACGGGAGTCACCATGGAGGTTACAACGGTGGAAACTGCTAGGGGCAGGTTCATCTCCTCAGAAGACCCAACGGCACCCTCATATAGAGGAACCTCAAGGTCCGGTAAATCTCCTACGCCAACGAAGGGTACTAAGGCCAATATTGGGGTGGAGTTGGGTAAAGACGTTTGACCTACCAGGGAAGCATCCACACTTTTGATACCAGAAGAAGCACTGTGCTGGTCATAAGGGTCAACGATGGCTTTAGGAAGGGGAAGAGTCCCGATAGACGTTGGTGGGGTTAAACCTGGAGAGAACTGCAAAATGAAACTAAGTGTTAGAAGTGGGGAATAAACATAGAAGGAAAGAGACATACTTCACATTTAACTCACCTAAGTAATGTTGCTAAAAGGGGAACTACAGTGATGGGTCTTGTCAATATAGATTGAAGAAGAATATTGACCAAGAAAGAAGCCACTTCGATCTAAGGCATCCTAAAAAGTTAAAGTAAGACCAGAAAAAAAGAGAAAATGAGAGAAAAGACGTTAGACCTAACAGCGTTCAGAATGTGATACCTCTGGAGAACTTTCTACAGTTGGAACGATGGGCAGAGGAACCTCAGGTCGGGGTGATGATTCAGAAGAGGCTGGGGGAGTTTACTCAGACTGAGAGGAAATTCCCACAGATTGAACAGAGTCACCCTTTTCAGTAGCATCCTTTGCACATTGGGATACCAAATGACGGGAATAGGTGAGCCGGGTCATGGGATAACAGGGAGGGGGGGAGTTACATTAGTGGAACCACTACCGAAGCGTCCCCCCACGAAAGGACTCACAGGGGGGATGGGCCTTTTTTCTTCGGCTTCCTGCACCAAAGTCACTAAGAGTTAGATAGAGGAACTCTGTTTAGAAAGATGAAAAAAATAACAACAACGCACATGTATACTTCTGATCCAAGTGGAGAATGGGAGGATATCACCATTGGCGAGGAAGGAGGGGAAGCAACGACAGAGGGAGCTGAGGTGATTTGTACATCAGGAGCCCGTTTCTTCTGGGACTTAGTACCCAGAGTCTTTTTCCTCACACTCGCAGTACCAACACCTAGAGGAACGCTTGAGCTCTTCCTCCTCTTTGACCCTTCTTCCGATGGATCTACTAAGATAGTGGGGAAGGCAGTAGCAGGCGGAATGGCTGGGACGTGTCGTTGAAACTCAGTGTTTATTCGCGCCACCTCAGCTTGAATTTTCTTCCTCAACTCCTCACTCGCTTCTGCAGACATAGGAGGAGGAACAGAAGCAATGGGAAATGCCTCCAAGGGAACTTAAGACTGAGGTTGGGACTTAGACTTTGAGGAAGTCCCACTCTTGGACCCCTTAGTTCTCTTGGCTAGTGGAAGGAAAGGTCCTTCGCCAGAAGATGCTTCGGTTGGAACCCCTTCATTAGAAACACCTTCAAAAGGAGCAGGTTGTTTGGGTTCCAGGGCCTTTTTGGGCTTTGGGGTAGCAACATGAATCATGGAGGAATGTGGAGGAAGCTCAGTGGGAGGATACTTGGGAGTTTTTCCCAAAGAGAACTCTATTCCCAGAACAGAATTTCCTTTCAAACCCAGTTCCTGGGAAGAAAATGAAAGCACTGGGGGATATACAGGGGTCCCCTTAATAAATTCAAAGATTTGGGCTAGTTTCTTCGGCCAATACTTGGTGGCAAACAAAGATGTACATCTCCTTGCCTGAAGATACCAGGGATGTTGAATCTGTCAGACATGGTGGAGCTCACTCCCCACGCAGCAGTGTAAGTGAAGATAGAACAAGCCTCATTGAACGTGACCTTGGGATGGTTTACCTGTAAAATGAGGCGAGGAGCCCCTTGGCCAAAACCAAATTGACGGGCACACCAATCGGGGTTGTAATGTTCACATGAGTAGGATGGTAAGTAACTTAGAGAGAATAGAAGAACCATAGAAAACAAAGGATCTTCTTCCATAAGGTCCACAGTCGTTGATCATACCACCCTTGGCTCAGTCCTAAAAAAATCACAAGTATGGAGAAAAGCTTCCTCCCCATAGGGTTGCATCATAAAGCAGTCTCGTTTGTCAATAACAGAGGTTAGCTCCTTTCAACTTTGCCTCTTGTGATAAATGTAAGGACGAGGAGGCAGAATTGTTTCTCTCGAAGGAGGACTGTTGGTTTCGGCTGCTATATCGAGGAAACGAACATAGAGGAAGCCCTTCAGAAGTACGGAGTTGGAAAAGTTGGCCAGGCTATTACGACCAAGAGACCGTTCCATGTCAAAGTGGGTCCTATCAAGCCAGTTGTAGAGTTACACCAGGGCAATTACAGCCAGAGGAAGCTTGATAGCCCGGTCCAATCGAAGGGAATATTGATCAGGTCCCTTCGGGGTTGGTCATTAGGTTTCCCCGGTAAAAGGAAGAGAGAGAGAATGATAAGGATGTAAGCAAGTAGTTCTAATGATGTACCTTGACCAGGGGTAGCCTCAGAAGATCTATCCTTAGGAGGATCTCGGAAGAAATGGATGATGAGGTGAGTGAAGGTGGATTTGTTTGAAGAACCTATGCACCTTCGGCATATATGGTCCAACTCTGAACGATCAGCAGCCTCTTGGGCGTTTAAAGCTTCATCAGAATAGGGCTCATGGCCTATGGACTCAAGGCCCAGAAGTTCACAAATGTCTTCCAACGTTACTGTGAACTCATTGTTCTTTAATAGAGTAAACTTACCGAACCCCTTGGCTCGATGAACACTAATTTTTATGAGGATGGCAGCCTGGGAATTCTACATGTGAGCGTTCCAGGTAGAAAAGTGAGCAGAAGAACCCCTAGTCCCTTCGAAGTAAATATGGGACCACGGGAAGTCCCCTCACTCAAGGAAAAATCGAAGAGTCCCCTCTGGGGGGGAGGAAGCCCTAATCAAAAACGTTTTCATCTTCATCACCAAGCACCATGGCATCACACTTGGCATTAAAAATGCAAGTCTTGCGAAACCTAGAAAAATCACCACCCTTGCCAAAAATGGGGGACCGACGGTAAAAATGATGTTGCTCTTGACGAGCGACAATCAAAGAAGTGGCTCCCTCAGTAACATCAGCGGCAGAAGGGGTGGCAGGTGTAGTGTTGGTGGTAGACACACTAGGGTTTCTTGAAGAAGCCATTACAGACAAAATCGGGGTATAAAAAGCTTGAAAGAGCTACTAGATGAGTAACAATGGAGTAACCAAAGGTTGAAGGTGATTACACAAGAAGGAGATGATGAAAAGATGGAACAAACAATGGAGTTTTGTAGACGTTTCTCTCTAAAGTATGCCTGGAGTTTGAAGAAGACGAATGAAATGGTTAAGTGTTTTAAAAAATGGATGTTTGAAACCCTTTAAACCTGTCTTTTGAATTTTCCCACTAACACACATGCAAAGCCGCCAATAATCATTTCAAGTGGACACGTGGCACTTTGGGAAGTGTTTTGACAGTTAAAAAGACGGGATTACGTCATTAATGAAGTGACGCATGAAGATAGAAAGGGTTTCTTCCAAGACGAGTTTTGGGGTTTGGCGCCAAAATTTTTCATTTAACAGACATATCGAATAAACGCCCAATGAAGAAGCTGTTCCAACGGTTCAAAAAAGCTACGATGTCCCCTCACCCTAAGTCCAAACGTTGTTTATTTGTGACTCAGATACATCGGGGAGAATTTTCCTACTTTTTTGAACATGAAGAAACGACGATGCAGCAGAGTCCAAACGAAGTAGCACCTTCAAATAGGGAGAATTTCATAGGAAGAAGTTTACAAGGGATAATTCCACAAGTCTCAACGATAGGGGCAGTCCTAATGGAAAAAAAACTCACTGCTCACAACAATACTCCACAAACAGCACAAACGGGAGAATTTCACTTCCCAAGAGTCAAAACGAGTATTTGAGAAAGTCAGCAGGTGTTTCGGGAAGCTCCACAATAAGAAAAAGTGGTGATGTCCCTTCGCCAAATCACCGACAATCCGCAACACTTTGGTTCAGGTACATCGAGGAGAATTTTACTTTTTCTTGGCAGTAATAATGGAAGAGGCCATAACAAAGACAAAGACAAAGACACCAAGGTTAATCAGATTGAGAAGTTTTCGTGCAGACATTTATTGTTCCCACAACAAATCTCTCCACGAAGGGGCAAATGTAGGGGGGCTTAAAGATAATCTCGAGATTAGAGTCAATCCCCCCAACTAACACAATAGACTCAAGGGATTAAGGAAACGATGCAACTCAATGATGCAGCTCAGTAAGCTTAGTAAGGCAAGTGATGCAGCTCACCGAGGCAGCTCACGCGATGCAGCTCAGTAAGGCATCCATGCAGTTAAAGCGATGGAGCTTAGCAAGGCAGCTCAAGCGAGGTAGTTCAGCGTGGCAGCTCAGAGGGACCTCCCAGCGAAGAAACTGACCAAGAGAGCTAACCCTTTAGTCCTGTTTTCTTACTTAGTCATGTTGTATCTTTTGTTTACATTGGCTATGAGATGTAACGACTGTAATGATGTAACAATTGTAATGTCACTTAGCATGAGGTCGAACAGTACTCGCGAGAGACCAGGCTTGGCTACGCCTGGGAGAGTTTTCATGCTCTATCGAACGACCTCGCCATGGGAACTTCAGAGGGACTTGGTTAGGAGGATTGAGAAGTGAGGCACCGTTGGGGCTTGCCCGAAACATCTTAGATACACATGGTAAAATACCTAAAGACCTTGACTAGGGAACCTTGGGTCGGGCAGCCTTAAGTTCCATCGAGTGATGAGTTGTGAACCAAACAGCCCTCTACTTAATGTCATATCTACTTTAGGTGATGTCATTAGCCAGCTAGGCAATGTTAAATCTGCACTTGAGTAAACCACCGTGGTATTTGGGGGTGTGAGATAGTTGGTGAGCCACCTCTGTGACGAAAAGCCCCTAACACAAAGTGGCTAGGCAAAAAGCATGTCTTGGCATTTAATAGTTATGATATGGAGCTGACTAGTCCATCAGGCATTTAATGTTTGTGACATAAAGTATGAGGGATGTCTTTCATAGTTATTAATGACTGAGTTATCTTGGGAGTGGGGTAGGGGCTATTTAAGATTCCCAACCACCTCTGAGGAAGGATAGGTTCTTTTGAGAGTTCAGAAGTTATTGCTAGAGAGAAAATATACAGCAAAAGGAGAAATCTATTACAAACCAGAGTTCGCTCACCCACCATGGCCATTTATTACGAAGCTTTTAATACTTGACGGAGAACTTTGAAGGTGGTTGGGGTATTTGGCTGCCTGCCAAGGTGTATCTAGGATGCTTACTTCTCTCTCCCTCTAAATGAGTTACTTCTGAGTTCGTTATTATCTTCTGAGTTATACACGAGTGATTTGAGAGTACAAACTGAGTTTATCTTCACTAAGTTATGAGTGCGTGTCTTTGTAATTAATCAAGAGTGTTTTCAGTTAACTTGTCATTATTATACTCAAAAGGGGTTACGCCTCCACATAATCTAAACTACCCTCTTACAAATGTATATACACATATTAGCATTAAGCAATATCACAACATTAAGATTTCTCATTTACATCGTAAAATGTCGAACGACTAGCATAGGCTCTCAAACTCATCTTAAGCTAATGAAGATACCTTAAACTCATTAATCACAACATTGAATCAATGACAAACAAATAAAAAAATAGATTGACAAAAAATAACTCTAACCTCTACCGCTAGTTTATATCATATGATTTAACCAACAACATAGATATGATCGCTTATTCCAACATAAAGTAGTAAGAAGATAAACTAATCTATAAAATGAAGTGAACAAATTTCTGGGGTGATACCTATAAACTAATATATAAATTGGAGACGGTGACACTAATGTTTGGGCCTTTGGTTTAGAGAAGTATTAATCAAGACCCAATAAGCAAACTGTCGAGTGAATTAATAGTCATCTATGCATCTTATAGTGTGGTAATCACACTTAGATCCGTGCTCGTGGTTAAAGTAAAAATAATATTGGAGCATAAAAACGTAAGATAAGAGAAAAACGATATGAAAAGAGGCATAAACACCTCACATAGGATATAAAAAAGTTGTGGAAACAACCCGAGTAGTCACGTGACTCACGGGTTTGAGATTTTGATCAAAATTTGGAAATTTAAGTGTTAAAACTTGAAAAATGGGCTTTGTGGACGAAAATGAAAAAAAACAATCAAACATTACGAAAAGAGTCAAACACACCTCATATATGATTAAAGTAACTTGTACAAAGAACCTGTGTACTTATGTAACTCATGGATTCAGATGTAGTTCTAAATTTCAAATTTCTAAGTATAAACTTTGGAGTTAGGGTGGAGCGTGGAAATGCAAGATAAGAACATAATGATTCGAAAAGAGAGACGCACACCTCATAAGGGACTAATGTAAGATTAATGTTAGGCTATGCAGGCGTGTGAGTTTATTATTATATTTTTTTAAAACTCGAACATGAGTCCGTTGAACCTGTATGTTGATGGACTTAATTTTTTTTATCTTGTAAATGTTGAATCGGTGGAAGAGATTTATTGTTGGTTTAGTTGTGGCTTTTGTTGTTATTGAGTTTATTTTAATGTTAAAATAGGTTGGATTTCACGAATAAACAAAGGAAACTCTGTCAAAATATTATGAAATTAATAAGTGTTGTAAATATGCATTTGAAAATTGGGTATTGGTGAAAGAAAGAGTAAAACAACTAATAAACATACTAGAAAGAGAATAGACATGCATTTTCTGCCCAATTTTTTAAAAAATTGTTTACAATTATTTGTGTTCTATAACAAATCTTTTCGACTTAAATTATACACGACTTAATACTTTGAAAAAATGGGAATTCATATGTTGTGTTTACATTGCACTAGATATTTATATATGATGTTTTAAACTTATGCAGGGGCATCTACTTAGAGGCATGTGAAAGGTGTATCGTTGTCCAACAACATGATAGTGAACGTAAGCGAGAAGAGGACTTCAACGCATTGTTGCCTAAAATTATGAAGAGATTATTACTATGGAGGAACACTTAATTTTGATAGACAAATTTAATTTGGTTGATGTGTTAGCTGGATTTGATTTCATGTAGTTTTGTTTGATGTGAGACAAAAAATGTTGGTGGGAGTGTTGTTATATTGCTTGGCTAAATGTTATAATCTATAATGTATCAATTGTAACATTGAATGTGGAATAAATGATTCTATGCATTTTGGTTCGTGTTTAGATTTATTTGTCAACTATGACATTAATATTGGTTATTAATTTTTTTTATTATATGTTTAATTTGTGACCATTTATATTAAACCTTCATGTGATGAAATTTTTTATGACCTTTTTAAAATTTTGAAAATTATTTATCATGACGCTTTTTTAACTCAAATATGACATCTTATAGAGTATATTATGATCATTTTTTTGTATTATATATGACATTTTTGAAAAAAAGTCATATATAACCGTCACTTAATATGACAATTTTAATGAGTATCAATTATGACACCCAAACTTATGATGCTTTTTATTGAAAAATAAAGTGTCATAAAATGTGTTTTATGACACTTAAAAACATCATAAAAGGCTTTTTTCTTGTGGTGAACTCAGATGGTGATGGTGAAGGAAGAGGTCCTCATTCTGTCAGGAACTTACATGGTTATCTATTTGAAACAAAATACAAGGGTATAGTTGAAATCTTATTCTCATTCAGATTTCAGTGTTCAGATTAAGAGGCTATTGGACATCTGAACCAATAAGAGGTAAAAACGGTCATTAAGCTCTGAATTTTTTTCAAAAACAAACACTTCTTACCCCCTCTGAAATCTAAATGGTTGAGATTCAGATTTCAGAGGCAAAATCAAACAAAATCTTAATGTGTGCCTTTAGGGCATATGTTCTCGGGACCCATTTATTTACTACATTTTTGGATTTATTTTTCATTATTGTTAGGCATATAAACACTTGCCTATTTCCCATACTAGTTTTGTTCATATACTAAAATTTAAGGTGCAACAACGTTTAACACTTACAATATGTAGCAGATGCTAAGATGCCCCTATGGAAAGCCCTTCAACATAGAGACATGCCTATGGTGTTCCATAAGGCTGGAGTTCTTTTTTGTACGAGTCTATTCTATTTACTTTTGCTAATTATCTATAATAATTTTGTGGGTTTGGATATAATTTGTTCACTATACTTATTCACGAATCTGATGATTCTATCCCAAGTCTCGTATGTTCATTATGTCTATTGTTATGTTTTAATTATTTCATATAAATGTTAAATGATTTGATTACAATTAGATTTTAATACTCAAAAGAAATTAAAGGTGTGTTTGAGAACCCCAATTTTAACAATTTAAAACTAAAAAGATTACAATTTTAAGGCATAAAATTTGGGTCTCAAGCATATTCGAATTTGTCACCATGCTTGAAAAAGTCTTAATATACTCTTTACATGTTGTGTTGCGATTCACTCCAGCTAATTATAATGCGTCGATGCATTGTGCGGTACCCTTAGTGCATCACTCAACAGTCATTCATCTTCCTTTTCCCCATCTAATCAGAATTCATCAACGCACCATATCACACCACCATAGAGCAGACCTCTCTCATTCTCTCTCAAATGAAACCCAACAATTATTAAATTTGATTTTTTTTTCTTTTGTGGTTTTAATAGATTAACGGGATTCCTTTTTTTATTTAATGATTCACTGCATATTTATTGATTTTCTCAATCTCTGGATTTTACAAATATTTTTTTATAATAAAGCAATGATAGAGCGAGTTATTATGTAGTTGATTGATTAAAGATGAATCGTTAACAATAAGAAATTGATACATGTCTTGAAATCATCTTGGTTTTTATAATAGAGCTTCTTCAGTATGTTTGTTTGGTATTTTTTCATAAAAAGTATGATTGCTTTGAGGAGTGTCTTTTAAAAGATGATATTGACTTCGAAAGAAAATTATTATGGAAATGTGTTACTAAATAATATTGATTTTGTAGTATAATCGTATGTGGCTGGGTAGCTGTGGGCGTATGGGGGAGATTTGAGAGATAAAAGAAAGGAAATAAAGATTGAGGGTGTAGGACTATATGTGAAAGAAGTGAGAGAGGACAAGGGATATCCTTCAGATAGGACATGTTGGGAGAGAGAGCTAACGTTTGGGGAGAAAATGAGCGTGAAAAGGGGTCGAAAAGGAAGACCAAACCTGCTGGATAAACGAGGCTACTGATAGGAGGTACAAGAGAGATGGGTCAGGAGCATGAAGTGGACGTGGAGGGGTTGAGAGGGAAACTAGGACGCTGGTTATCCTTCCTTCACTGAAAATATGTTATGTATTAACTTTATCATTCTATTGTAGTGGTTTACCTACAAAACATTTACATTTTATTATATTAATACTAAGTGCTCTGATGTAGTTTACACCATTATTATATTTTCTCTAATTTTGAATAAAGTTATGTTAAGTTTTGAAAATGTCTGGACAATGTAAAGAAGAAAGGTGTTGGAATTTCAGTGCATTAGTTAGTAATTAAGTGTGTGAAAAGATTAGTTGATAATTTTCTTATTCGTTTCTTATTAATTCAAATTTTCTATTCAACTTTTTCTTTTTTATTTGAAGTGTAATTAAAGTTTTCCTAAGAACTGTTCTAAATGTATACTGAGACATAGCACCAAACAGTGACATAATATTATTATCACTAAAAAATAAAAGTAAATAATTTCTCTTATTTTCCTATGATTTTGTTTTCATAAATTAACAAATATAAATTTATTCTCATGTGAATATTTTATTTTATTTTGCTCATTTGCTATTGTGACTTTTGCATAAGGCTAAACATTCATGTTTTGGGTCGCGCTTGGGCCTAACACCACATATTAAGTACCATTTATATGCTAGTCCACTACAACACGAAAGCCCACAGCACAAATTTGTTCTTTACTTAAGACAAACAATGATCATTTTAACATGGCATAACTAACATGATTAATAATTTTTACACAAATTAAACATGCTAATATTCGTAAATACAACTAAAAACACGATTAATTAGACTCCATGGCATGAGTTATAATTCAAATGAACAAGACAATTTTCGAACAATTTTGGATGATGTGTCATGCCTAAACCCTTACTTTAGGGTCCCTTATTTTTTAATCATTCACCGTAAAATATAAAGAAAAATAATTCTAAGAGCATATTTTCAATAACTTAGGCTTACATAGATTTTGGCGTATCCCGGTACACTTCGACTCAAGCTGTCATGGAGGACCAAATACCCAACATCTCCAACTTTCAATCATGTCCACATTATGAAGGTATAATTCTATTTAGAGATTAAATTTATTTTAGGATGTTTAATTTTTATTAAAATTGAAACATGATTTTTTCTCTTAAAAAATCGAGGCATTTTTCTTTATTTACAAATTTTCAAAGTTCGCGTATCTCATTTAAACGAGATTCTCGTTCTAACAAGATATGCTTTCATTCGATGTCTCGTTGGATGTTTATTTCGTTCAAACATCGAACAAGAGCGTACCGTTTTAGGTCGTTTGAAGCTTTTTTAATTTCGTTCATTCGAGATGGCTTCTTCATTCTAACGAGACTTTGTTTCGTTATAATAATTTACTATTATCGTTCAACGAGCCTCATTTTTGTTCGAACGAGCAGCCGCCTCGAAATTTATAAATGTCTTATAAATAAATGTTTCGTGCTTATTTTTGTTAAGACTTTTTTCAAAACAGTTTATGCACATATTTTGCAAAACATTTCAACGTTTTGAGCTTAGAAAACCTTTTTCATTCACAAAATTCATTCCCAAAATATATATGTGTGAATCTGTTTAAACCCTATGTAGTTTGTATCCTTGCATACACAACTCTTGTGGAGATAGTTTCTTTTCGGTAGACCATTGGGATTCTCGAGGGAATCATTGCTAAAGACAAAGGATGATCGGTGGATAGCGAGCGTGGATGTCCGTGTGTGGACTGTTCCTCATCGATTAGTATTCTTTGGAGATTCTAGGAAGACACTACGCATTATACTTGTGGTTGGTATCAAGTAGTATATAAGTTGATGGCCTTGTAAAACTCTAAAGTGCTGATTGAAAAAAGGTTTTACCTGCAATGTTTTTTTCCTCCTTAAGTTGCCTTGTCTCTTTGCATGCTTTATTTTATCTACTTTATCACCTAGATTCTTGTCTTAGGTTAAAAAGATAAAATTTGGAATAGTGTGTGTTAGACATTTAATTCTATAAATATTCTATTAAGATCTTGATAGCACACTATCAAATTAGTATTAGAGCATGTTGCACAAATTTACAATGTGATCTTTTTCGCAAAAATATTTTTCTCTTGATATCAATTTTTTTTTTAAATCGTTGATCAGTGAAAAATCAAATTTTAATGGAGAATTTGTATAATCGAGTTCCCATCTTTGATGGTATGAACTATGCATATTAGAAAGCTAGGATGAGGTCTGTCTTCAAAGCAATAGATGAAAGAGTCTAGTTAGTTGGTGAAAGAGGGTGGACTCCTCCCACGGTCACTATTGATAATGTCACAAATCCTAAACATTTGTCTTCCTCGACTAATGATAAATTTAAGTGGAGTAATTTTAATTCTTGTGGAATTAGTGCTATTTCTAGATCCGTCACCCCTGATGAGTTACGTCGCATCATGATGTGCACTACGTCTAAGGAAGCATGAGATACCATCCTTCTCACTCACGAGGGTACTAAAGTCGTAAAGGCGTCTAAGCTTCAAAATTTGACCACCCAATTTCATACCGTCACTATGTTAGAGTTTGAGTTATTCGATGAGTTTTATGCACGTTTATGGGATATTAATAATTTGCATTTTAATTTGGGTGAGAAGATTCCGGAAATGAGAGTTGTGAAAAATATTTTGAGGTCTCTTCCCACGCATTTTATTCCTAAGGTCATCGTGCTTAACTCATTAGGGATCCTAGACACTCTTAGGTTAGAAGAACTTGTAGGAGATCTTCAAACATATGAGATAGATATGTTCCCTAAAACCATTAAACCAAAGAAAGTACGGATTGCTTTAAAGACTCAAAGTAAGAAAAATAATAAAGAAAATGTTTGTGAGTTTCAATCTCAGGGTGATTGTGATTTTGATGACTTGTCCCTATTTGAAAAATAATTTAAAAAGTTTCACAAATTTTCCAAAAATAATTCTTCCAATAAAAAGTTTTAAAGAAAAATAGAAGGATGAGGTCAGGCGTAGCGATGAGAAAGAGGAAGATATAAGGTGTTATGAGTGCGAGGAAAAAGGACACAAGTCACATGAGTGTCCCACTAGGCTAAAGAGAAAGGGAAAATAGATTGCAAATAAAGACACTCTTAGTGATAGTGACATCGAGTCGGTTGATTCAGGGGGGAGAATCACCACATGAATCGTGTGGTGCGCTCATGGCTGTCACACTAGCACTTATAGTTTGTCCCACAATGATGAGGACATATCTAAACGTGAGATCCTCAATGATGTTTTGAATCATTCGGGAGATAGTGAGTTTGAGGATGGTATTTTGAGTGAGGGAGAAGGGGATCTCCAAAAAGCATTTAGTGATCTTTACACCGAGACGTTGTAGACGAAAAAGATCAATAAGTATTTATCTCTTAGGATGTTAGATTTGGAGAGAGAGGTGAAAGTTTTTAGGGTGTGTGAGGTATCGGCTAGTCAACTCGTGAAGTGAAGGTTCCTTTATGTGAGCAGTTCATTATTTTAGGCCGGGAAATGAGTAATTTGACCAACATCGTGGCTTGTCTTACGAGATATCTTCAATTTTCATTGGAGACTCGTGAGAAACTTAAAACTCGTGTTTTCCACTTGAGAGAGATCTTGAACGTGCGTGGGAGGTTAAGATTACTTTAGAGGACATATATAAGAAGGTAAGAAATATGCTCCTCGATCTCTCTTTAGGTAATGTTGAGAGGCTAGAAATAGGTTATGTCGGTGCATCCATTTCCCAAGTTGCACCCGAGCCGGTTTCCAAGTTTGTGTTAGATCCATATGGCCCTCGACCTAACCCACTTAGGAGAGCTCATCCTAGACATTTTAAGAGAGGTAGACCCAAGCTCGTGTATGTTTTTTCCCATTGCAAGAAAAGATGTCACCTAAGGGAATTTTTCTTCAAGAAGGGCATAGTGTCTCATCGGTATCTTCCATGATATGCTACCACATGAGTTCCAGCACGCACTCTAACAAATGTTACTCTACATGCTCCCGCACATCACATGAAATATTTTGAGAGTTTTCGAGAGTAAGTGCAGTATTTAGTGAAGACTTCAGAAGATTTTATGGAGATTTTTCATAGGATGTCATCTCCTTTGGAGAAATCCTCCGGGCCTAATGATTGAGGTTGAGACTGGTTTCTAGCATAGGAGACTTTTCATGATCATATGTTACATGCCTATTGCTAGATTATACTACAATTGTAACTTTTTTTATTTTGATATATTTTTTAAAAAATCCAAAAAGATTTTTGCTTATCTTGAATTTTTTTTGGAAAAATACAAAAAAAAAAAATGGTTTCTTTTAAGAAAATGTGGAAAAGACAAATAGATTTTACTTTGATTTAATTTTTGAAAAATCCAAAAAGAGTTTTGTATTTTTTTGACACCATTGTGGATGAACATTAACAATGTCTGAATCACCCATTAATTCCATATTCACGGGGCTATTTTGTAGTGTTTTAAGACGTGACATCATTGCATTTATGTGCTTTATAATGTGTGGAGTCATTAAGATGTGATGTGATCATGTTTGGATCATTGTCTTAAAACATGCAGAGTGCGTGTGGAGTCATTAAAATTGGCCTTGTCACTAAATTTTAAAGAACATTGATACTTTAATACATTTTAAAGTTCGTGCTCGTGTGCATTAAGGTGACAAGGCCAATTTTAAAGAACATTGATACTTCACTACATATGAGCATTAATTTCTTAAAAAATAATTGAGAAAAAAATTAACATGTGAGTTTTGAGAAAGTTAAGTCCAAGATCAATGGGTTTGCACTTCCTATAAATATCTCGTAAAGCATTACATAGTTTTGGACATTAGTGGTGTGAAAATCACTTACGGTCTTGATTGGTTGATTAGGTTAAGTCAATTTCAATTGAGTTCACCAAATGTACCCTTAAGGTAGACTATGAGATTTTTTTTAGTGGTGTCTCATTACTTCATGCACCTATGTTATGTTTGTCTACGTTGATTAACCTATCGGATATCTTCAAACCCCTACATTCCATTTTTGTGTTTTGTTTATTTTTGTGTTAATTCATGGTGTGTTGTATTTGTAAAATTTGTATACTTCAAAAATTGAAAATTTTCAAAAATAGTTTTTGGAGCCTTTGAGATTATCATTGCATGTTTGTTATTATATATATTTATGTGATGATATCTTATTCTTTTTGGTTATGTTCCCTATATTTCATGATTAGTTTTTACTCTTTTACTATTTCGAACAAAATAAAAGGAGGACAACAAATTACGGGGGAGTTTGACTTATGGGGTTTATGCATTTTATTATATATGTCAAAATCGATGCATCACAGGGTATTTGTTTTGTTTCATGTGTGTAGGTAATTTTGGAAGATCATATTTACATTACACTCGATCGAAGACAAATAAGAAGTAGAGATTTGAAAATTTTATTGGAGAAGACATAATTATCTTGTACCTATCCATTTTAGGGTTTGGGAGGGTATTAGGATATTTTTATCGTCTTAGGGAATTTCATTATAATTTTGATTTCGGTTTTATGTTTGTACTGGAATAGCCAAAAGGTGATGATTTATAAGAGCATGTTTTCAATAGCTTAGGCTTACATACATTTTAGCGTATCCCGGGACACTTCGACTCGAGCCGTCACGGAGAACCATATATCCAACATCTCCAACTTTCAAGAATGTCTCGTAAAAAATCAAGGTTGTAAGGACATAAGTCTCCAATTGAGTCTTACGTAGTGTTGGCTCAATTCCGGACAAAAACATTTGAAGTCATAGGATAGAGTTCTTGACCATCCATCAAGCCTATGACATGTCGCCTCCTTTTCAAGACAACATCATTGCCGAGTTTCAGTTCCACGTTTCACGTCATCGACATCATATTCCATAGTCTCCAAAGGTATGAATGCTTTTATATATTTGTAGGAGACTTGGAATAATTTTTAATGGGTGTAATATTTTTTAAAATAAAATTTTAAGAGCTTAAAAGAAAAATGGGTATTCTGACATTTCGTTCGAAATGTCATTCGAACGAGAATGCCGTTTGAACGAGAATTTCATTCGAACGAGTTTGAACGAGAATTTTGTTCGAACGAGTTTGCCAATAACTTTTCCCATTTGGAAATTGGAACATCGTTAGATGTTCATTCGAACGAGACTTCGTTCGAACGAAAATCTTGTTCGAACGAGATTTTCGGCGAGAAAATTCTTTGACAGTTTTTGGCAGTTTTCTCCATCTTCCCACTACTTTTGTTCCCACTATCTTTTTTCCAGTTTTAATGAGTGCGGGAACCAACTTTTTGAAGATAACTTTTTCATCCTCTACAACCTGCAAGAGAGAGTTTTGAGAGCTTAATTCCTCCATGAAAAAGTTCAAGTTTTGAGTGTTTGTTTTTCAAGAAAATCATTCTTAAACACTTTTGTTTACACCCATATTAGTTTATTCCAAGTACCAAACACACACACACACACACACACGCACACACACACACATATATATATATATATATATATATATATATATATATATATATATATATATATATATATATATATCTTCCTTGGAGAGTTTGGCACCGGGTTATACTCTACCATTTGAAGAGTTTGTTTGGGTTTGCTTCTATATCCCATAAAGAAGAAGACTTGTTTTGCTGCGGCGTTCCCACTTGAAGAAAGGCTTCAGGTGCGGGTTAACGGTTGTCCAAAAAGTTTCATTGGTGGATTCCAAGGTTCCGATGGAGTTCGGGATTGTCGGCTAGGCGGAGGTAGTTGCAAGAAGATGCGTCAAGGCTTGGACGGAGTCAAGTCATTTGTAGTAAGTCATCTGTCTTGTAACATTAAATCCATACTTAGTGGACTTAAGGCTAGGGGCCGTCCGAGGTTTTTTCCATTTTGGGTTTTCCTCGTACATCGCGGCGTAGTGTGATATTATTTACTTTATCTTGTAAAATACACTTAGATGCATGCTTAGGTAATTCAAGATAAAATTGGGTTTAATCATACTAAACTTTATTTTGGTGCTAAAATTAGTTTGGGTGAAATTTAAGTCAATTTAATTGAAGTCTAGATAATTTAATTTGATAAAATTTGGTTTGGCCTCATTTGGTAATATTGAAAATATTGTGTAGGAAAATTTTAGGATTTGTCTTAAATTAATTTTGGGCTAAAAAGTAAATTTCTCATATTTAACTTTAAGTGTTATTTTTGCTTTTGAGAAAATCTAAAATTTGGCTTGAGTAAATTTTGTGTGTGTGTGTGTGTGTGTGTTCAGCATTATTCACTTCTTTAGGTTTAATTTTAATTTGAAAAGAAATTAAAATTTGTGTTCACTATAATTTTCCATCTTTTAAAGAAAAGAAAATTAAATAAATTTTGGAAAATTAAAATTGGTTAGGAACCATCTATATTCCGCACTTATATGAAATTAAAGTGAAAGATTTTAAAAATTGGGGGTCCTAGGTTTAAAAACTCTCTCTTGGAGGCTGTAGAGGATGAAGAAATTCAAGTTTTGAGTGTTTATTTTTCAAGAAAATCATTCTTAAACACTTTTGTTTACACCCATATTAGTTTATTCCAAGTACCACACAGACACACACACACACAGACACACACACACACACACACACACACACACACACACACACACACACACACACACACACACACACACACACACACATACACATCGATAGATTTTAGTGCCAATTTCATACGCGATTTTCAATACACGTAGTTGGAACCATCGAAAACAGGAAATTTTGAAAATGGGGAAAATTCCATTTTTAACAAAAATATTTAAAAATACCTTAACGCTATAATTTAGCGCTCCGACTCTGATACCACATGTTGGAATATTAGGCCCCCAATTTTAAATTTTTCAAAATGAATTTCCTATCAGTGCGGCATAAAGATGGTTTCTAACAAAATTTAATTTTCCAAATTTTATTTGATTTTCTTATCTTAAAAAGATGAAAAATTAAATTAAACACAAATTTTAATTTCCAAAAAAAAAATTAAAATTAATCCTTAATACGTGAATTATGGTGAACACACACACACAGACACAAAATTCACACAAACCAAATTTTGGATTTTCTCAAAAACAAAAATAATGCTTAAAGTTAAATATGAGAAATTTACTATTAGTCCAAAATTAATTCAACACAAGTCCTAAAATTTGCCTACACAATATTTTCAATATTACCAAATTAGGCCAAACCAAATTTAACAAATTAAATTACCGACTTGAATTAAATTAACTTAAATTTTACCCAAATGAAATTATAGCACCAATTTAAACAAGATTGCGAGTTAAACCATATTTTATCTTTTAATCCTAAGCATGTGTTCTAGGTGATTTGCAAGATAAACTAAATTCATAACCACTACGCTGCGATGTAAACCCAAATGGGAAAAACATCGGACGTCCCTAGCCTTAAGTCCACTAAGTATGGAATTTTTACAAGTACAAGACAAATGACTTAATCAACCCAACTTGACTCCTTCAAGCCCTTGACGCGTCTTCTTGTACCAACCTCCGCTTAGTCGATAATCCCGAAGTCCACCGGAACCTTGGAATCCACCAATGAAGCTTTTAGGACAACCGTCAACCCGCACCCGAAGCCTTTCTCTGAGAGGGAACCTTGCAACAAACGCTTCTCCTTTTTAGAATAGAGAAGAACCAAAACAACTCTTTTATAGAATGAGAATTACCCCGATGCCAAACTCTCCAAGAAATATATATATATATATATATATATATATATATATATATATATATATGTGTGTGTGTGTGTGTTATATTTTTCATTTAATTCAAACTAAAATGAAAGAAATATACTACAAAAGATAAACCAAAATCATAATTCTAGCATGAGATATGTAATAAAGTAATGACTAGAAAATGATAAACAAGCATACAATTAGCATGATAATATAGCATGACATGAAGCACAAAAGCTAAAGTATGCAAACAATTAACACATTCAACCTTTGGATTTAGCAAGGGAGGTATCGTCTGAAAGTAAATGAAAATAAAAAATCCAATTTTGTAAAGCTACCATGTCGTATCTCCTAACTCAAACCAATGATGAATGATGATCTCGGGATATAGGAATCTTGGCTACCTCGGTTGCCTTACGTTGGAATTTTCTAGGACCTCATTAAGATCAAAACAGAACTTCCTATGATGACCTTTTCGACCACAATGTGACTACTTAAAGACTCGACGAAAAGACTTTCCTAAGAAATGATCTATAACATTGTTCCATTAGGATTCTCCTAAAACATTGGTTTTGGCTTTATGAGTAGACTCATGGCAAGTATCGAAGCCTAAACCACATGTGTCATTTTTTATTTGGACAGTTCCTAATATTTTATCTAATTTCTTCGAACGACACTCCAATTCAAATTTGACTGTACTAGAGTCTTTTAATTTATTTTCTAAATATAAAATGTGAGACTCTAATAAAACATTGCGCTCTTCAAATGTGAGAAGCTCCTTTTTCAAGGATTCCATTAAGCCCTTAAGGTTATCTCTTTCACCTTCTACATACTCAATCTTATCTCTAAGATCTCTCTCTCTCTCGTGTCCTAAGGTCATCAACTAACGCACTCTCATCGACAACCTTGGCACGCTCCTTTAAACTCTCTTCTAACTTCAAATTATCTCTTTTTAATTTAATAGATTCTTCATATAATTCTTGAAAAGTAATTTGAAGTTCACTCACATCAACCTCTTATTCATTTTCATTCTCTCTTTCTTCTTCACTCTCACAACCATAAAAAACAACGGAATCATAAACTTTGGCCTCGGATGTGTCATGTATTTGTATATCTTCATGGGAAGATTCATTATCGGTGCTCACATGACTTGCCATGAACGTGACAAAGTTGCGCTCAATGGGGGAAGCAGGCCCCTCTTCCTTATCACTATCACTAAGGGTAGCATTATATGAAATTGGTAGTTTACCCTCTTTCCTTGGTTTAGTGGGGCATTAAAAAGCCCTATGGACATAACCCTCACAACCGTAACACCTATTAGACTCGTCCCTATTTAAATTTTCATTAAAAGTTTTAGGGATCTTTTTGGCTTTGTCATGCTTAGAATGTTCAAATTTCTTAAAATCATTTTTAAATTTATCTTAGTTAAATTTAAGAAATTTATGAAACTTCCTAGCAAACATAGCCATATCTTTCGAGTCACTATCACTCTCATCAACCACAACTTATTTTTCCTCCCTACGGGCTTTAAAGCAATGCCCTTATCGATTTTCTTTTCATTTTTGGAGGGGAACATATCTAGTTCATAAGTTTGTAAATCACCTAGTAGTTCCTCAAGTTTGGTAGAATTCAAGGTGGGTAAAGAATTTAAAACGGTCACTTTGGGGATAAATCTCTAGGGTAGGGACCTTAAAATTTTCTTTATAACTCGGTCGTCGGGTATTTTCTCTCCCAAATTAAAAGACAAATTAACTATATCAAAAAGTATAGCATAAAATTCATCAAAAGTTTCTTTTTCATTCATTTTGATGGTTTCAAATTGAGTGGTGAGGTTTTGGAGTTTAGAGGCCTTAACGACACTAGTACCCTCGTGAGTGAGTTGTAATATATCCCAAGCTTCCTTAGCGGTTTCACACATCATGATACGTCGGAATTCATCCGGTGTGACCGCGATAAAGAAGTCATTTAAACCTTGGGAATTATAATTAGCTAGTTTAAGTTCATTCTCACTCCATCTACCAACGGGTTTGGGAACACGCTCATTTTCTACCAAAGGTGTGGGTGGGGACCACCCGTTAACAACAGACAACCAAACTCTGTTTTGTTTGTCTTTTGAGTATATATTTTTTATTTTTGGTTAAATTTTTTGAAAAAACTCAAAAAGTTTTTTTGTGTATTTTAGTTTGACACACTTTATGTGGCATATACTTGTGTTTGAATCCTTTTATTTTGCTTCCATGTGGCTAGAACTTTTTGTTAAGATTGTCAATCCTTAAAATATTCTTTACCATGCTTACATGGAGTAGTTGGATTTTGTTTTGCTTAATGAATTCTATTTTTATATGTCTTAATTCACACATGCACGAGCTCACTTGAAATTTTAACTTCACATGTATCTTTGAGCCTTGTGAGGTGTTCTCCTACCAATCTAGTCATCTATATATTTTACGACCTAGGAGGACTTGTGCATGTTAAATCCGTTGCACGTGAGATTTGAGTGATATAAAAAATTGTTATAACAATGTGCACGGGGAAGGGCTCCGAAAGGAAATTTATCCTTTGTGAGTAAGCCACCGTTTATAATGGACCTAAAAGAAATACGTGGTCCAAAGCCCTAAAAGAAAATGGCATTAAAAGAAAAACTTTTTCCAAGGCCTACTGTGTTTAGTTTGATATATTCATTCAAAAGTATTAATATGCTTATTTTGAGGGAGTTTGGATGGTATATCAACGGTTTGCACAATATCCATTTATCCTAGTTGCGCTTTCATTGTCATGACTCTATTGGTTTGTAGAATCATCAAAATTCTAGGCTTATGTGCATTATGTATGTTTGTTCATTGAGTTCAATTTATATTGTTACATGAGGCTATATCTAAATGTGATAAAGTTTTGCAATCAAATGAGAACTCCATGAACATTTTGTAAGTGATTGGGTCGAAATTTAATTGTTACTAGTTCACACCCCTACACTTCCGTTTACCACATATATTTGGACACATTTTTACCATACAAGTGTGAAAAGCTCAATGTATTTTGTGTCTTGTGTGGTGTTATACCTATGTATATGTGCGTGTGAATTAGTGATATTCATTATGTATACATATATATGGTATTTTTTTTATTTTGAGTCTTTGCCATGTCTAGCTAGTCCATTCATGCTTTTAATTCATATTTGGTATTCATCATTGCAAATTTTATTTGATATCACATGCTTAGTATCCTATTTGTCAAATTGGTATCATTTTTCTTTGCATCAATATGATGGTATCTATTTATCCTTGTTGTGGATTAGTTTGTGCTATAGTTACCCATATGCTTTTACGTTCTTATGACCTTGTGCACCATCTTGTTTATTAGTTCGTTTATCCTTTGTCTATTCCTGAACAAAAAGGGGGAGAATGATAGGGGGAGAAATGGTATCTAATCCTATTATAATCGTATCTTAGTTTAGGAGATCTATCTTAGGGGAGAGCGCTATCTTCTTAGTTTGATCATACTTGATAAAAGGGGAGAATTAATATAGGGTGAATATTTATTTTAATTCATTTAATATTTTGATATTCCCTATGCGTTTAATATTTTGCTTAAGTGTGCAGGAATTCTTCTACCGGAAACTTTATTCGGCAAAGCTATCCCTGGGTTTGAGTCAAGCATTGTTTTTTTTATTTTTGGGTGGGAAGTTTTTTAGTCTAGTAGAGCTTGACGACCATTTAGGATTTTATTTTGGTTTTTGTCCCAGAATAGCCAAAGGGGGAGATTTGAAAGGTCACAAGTCTACAATTGAGTCTTATGTAGTGTTGGATCAATTCCGAACAAAAATATTTGAAGTCATAGGATAGAGTTCTTGACCATCCATCAAGCCTATGACATGTTAAAGTTGAAGACGTTGCGGCCTCCTTTTCAAGACAACATCATTGCCGAGTTTCAGTGCCACGTTTCACGTCATTAACAACATATTCCATAGTCTCCAAAGGTATGAATGCTTTTTATAAATTTGAAGGAGACTCGGAATAATTTTTTATGGGTGAAATTTTTATTCAAAATAAAATTTTATGAGATTAGATGAAAAATGGGTATTCCGACATTTCGTTCGAAATGTCGTTCGAACGAGAATGTCGTTCGAACAAGTTTGCCAATGACTTTTCCCATTTGTCCACTAGAACATCGCTACATGTTCATTCGAACGAGACTTCGTACGAATGAAAATCTCGTTAGAACGAGATTTTTGACGGGAAAGTTCTTTGACAGTTTTTGGCAGTTTTCTCCATCTTCCCACTACTTTTGTTCCCACTATCTTTTTACCAGTTTTAATAAGTGCGGGAACCAAAATTTTGAAGATAACTTTTTCATCCTCTACAACCTCCAAGAGAGAGTTTTGAGAGTTTAATTCCTCCATGAAAGAGTTCAAGTTTTGAGTGTTTGTTTTCAAGAAAATCATTCTTAAACACTTTTGTTTACACCCATATTAGTTTATTCCAAGTACCACATATATATATCTTTCTTGGAGAGTTTGGCATTGGGTTAATTCTCATCCCATAAAAGAGTTGTTTTGGTTCTTCTCTATTCCAAAAAGGAGAAAAGTTTGTTTGCGACGTTCCCTCTCGGGGAAAGGCTTCGGGTGCGATTTGACGGTTGTCTTAAAAGCTTCATTGGTGGATTCCAAGGTTCCGGTGGACTCTGAGATTGTCGACTAAGCGAAGGTTGGTACAAGAAGACACGTCAGGGGCTTGAAGGAGTTAAGTTGAGTTGATTAAGTCATTTTCTTGTGCTTGTAAAATTTTTATACTTAGTGGACTTAAGGCTAGGGCCGTCTGAGATTTTTCCCATTTGGGTTTTCCTCGTACATCACGGTGTAGTGGTTGTGAATTTATTTTATCTTGAAAATCACCTAGAACGCATGCTTAGGATTAAAATATAAAATATGGTTTAACTCGCAATTTTGTTTAAATTGGTGCTATAATTTAATTTGGGTAAAATTTAAGTTAATTTAATTCAAGTCGTTAATTTCATTTGTTAAATTTGGTTTGGCCTAATTTGGTAATATTGAAAATATTGTGTAGGCAAATTTTAGGACTTGTGTTGAATTGATTTTGGAGTAATAGTAAATTTCTCATATTTAACTTTAAGCGTTATTTTTGTTTTTGAGAAAATCCAAAATTTGGTTTGTGTTAATTTTGTGTGTGTGTGTGTGTTCACCATAATTCACGTATTAAGGTTTAATTTTAATTTATTTTTTGGAAATTAAAATTTGTGTTTAATTTAATTTTTCATCTTTTTAAGATAAGAAAATCAAATAAAATTTGGAAAATTAAATTTTGTTAGAAACCACTTTTATTCCGCACTTATAGGAAATTCATTTTGAAAAATTTAAAATTGGGGGCCGAATATTCCAAGAGAGGCATTTTTCTTTATTTTAATATTTTTAAATTTTGCCCATCTAGTTCAAATGAGATGGTATTCTCATTCTAACGAGATATGTTTTCATTCGAAGTTTCATTGGAAGTTTTCTTCGACCGGAACATCAAACGAGGGCATACTATTTTAGGTGGTTTGAAGGTTATTTGAACTTCATTCAAACGAGATGGCTTCTTCATTCTAATGAGACTTTGTTTCGTTCTAACGAGTTATTATTCTCATTCGAACAAGCCTCATTTTTGTCCGAACGAGCCGCCACTCCAAAAATTGTAAATGTCTTATAAATACTTGTTTTGTATTTATTTTTATTAAGTCTTTTTCCAGAACAGTTTTAGCACATATTTTGCAAACATTTTCAACCTTTTGAGTATTAAAAACCTTTTTGATTCAAAAAATTCATGCTCAAAATATATTTGTGTGAATCTATTTAAATCATATATAGTTTGTATCCTTGCATAAACAACTTTTATGCAGAGAGTTTCTTCACCGCAGACCATTATGATTATCGAGGGGATCATTGCTGAAGACAAAGATTGATCGGTGGATAACAAGCATGGAAGGATGCGTGTGGGTTTCTCCTCACCGAGTAGTATGCTTTGGAGATTCTACAAAGACACTGCGCTTTATACTTGTAGCTGGAATCAAGTAGTCTGTAAGTTGATAGTCTTGTATAACTTTAAATTGATGATTGAAAAAAAGTTTTACCCACAAGGTTTATTTCCCTTAAATTGCCTTGTCTCGTTGCATGCTTATAAGAACACAAAAGTGTTTAATTTATGCCATGAATAGATGCATTTTAGTTGATCGTTTTTAATAAAATTGGCCTTATGTTCGTATTTTTTTTTATTTCGTTGGTCAATTGATAGTCGCAGCATCAAATAGTGCTAAATCAAGTCAATTGCGACAAAGTAGCGGTTAAATGCATTAAATGAAGAAAATCATAGCGACCGTAAAGTCAGAAGTCATGTTTGAGCTTGTCTCGATGAATTCCATGCGCTAAACCCTTGCCTGTACTAAATCTAAGTCTAAATCGAGTCCAACCCATCACCCGAGACTCGTGTCTGTATAGTTTGTAATTTTATTATTTTTTAGATTTTTATTTGAGTCGTGTGCATATTTTTATATTTTATGTTTTATTTTTAGGATTTATATTTTATTTATGTATATATTACGGTCCGTTATCGTGCATTGGGTATTAGGTTTTCATTTATTTATTTTTAGTTTGGTTTGGTTTGGTTTTATTATTAGGCTAGTTTTATTTTTATATATTTTTTTATTTGAGTCTTTTAGTTATAGAATAGTATTTTTATTTTTATTTTTTACTTTAATAGATTATATTTAGTTTTATTTTTTTATTGAGTCCTACATGTTTAGTTAACTTTATTTTTTTATTTTTTTTAGTTCAATTCAAAGACACACACCCCCTATCTCCCTAAACCTCCGACCCTTCTTGACCCATTTACCAACCCTTTACCCCTTATCCGAACAGATCCCCAAACCCGAAAGCCAATTCCCCATAACCTATATTTTCTCTCTCCTGCGAATGAGACCCCAATCGCCCTTGCTTCCAACCCGACCATCTCCATCCAATTTAAGCTCATCACCCACCGGCGTCCTTAAACCTCTATTGAATTCGGCTACCCTATCTAACACATCCATACCTCCTACTACCAGACTCACCAACCAAACCCGTAAACTCAGCTACACCCAACCCAAACCACCTCTTGGTAGACCCGCATCCGACCCATACCAGAAATCTAAGAACCCAAATTTTACCTGAACCAAATATCATCTCCCATAAAAATCTCAACTATATCCCCACCAAGACCACGTGCCATATCCCCATAATCCAATAAACCCACATGTTTTGACTTAGCCAACATAACATGTCCCAAAATCTCCCTACCCAAAGCCTATTCGTAAAATATAAAAACGAGAAGGCAACTCACTTTTAAAAGGGAGTACTCACATAGAGAGACGGTATAAAGTAAACTAGTGTAGTTTTTGTATAGTTTAGGAATAAAAAATATGCTAAAAACTACAAAAAAAGTTAGTTTAGTTTAGACTTATTTTTAAGTTTATTTTTTATTTTTATTTGTGTAATCAAGTGCCGAAATTGTGAAGACATTGAACGCATGTTAGGACGCATTTCAAGAACATGATTCGATAGGAGAATTTGCGTATCGTATCTCTTTTCCTTGTTTCATTTTATATAATTCTTGTAGAAACCACATTCTAGGAACCCCTAAGTTTCTCCTTAGGTCCCTAGCACCTCCCAATTTCCCTATAAACCCTAGGTCGCACTCCGAGTACCGATCTAGAGACCACCGGGAACTCGTGGGCCTCGTTTGACCCCAATCGACTTTATCGTCAAAGAAAAATATCTTTGAATCTCCGAAGGTAACTGAAACCCCTTTCCATCGGTACGCCCCTTGTGTGAAACAGCATAATCGTTTAGACGAACAATCAATTTTCCCTCGAAAATCGATCCGAAGGCTATCGGGTGCTCCTGGGATCCATTTGAACTAAGTAAACTTTTCAGATCAAATGATACTAAATGAATCTCCGAATGGAACTGAATACACTTTCCAACGATCGGCCCAGTGCATGATTCTAACTTACGGTACGGACGAACGATCCATTTTACTCCGAGAGTTCACCGGACGCTTCCGGGCCCTGGTTGACCAACAACTTTCCAAACCGAGTGAAACTCTTTGGAATGTCAAAATAAATATTCTATCCTTTCAAACGGTCTGCCCCGTGCACGATTCTGACTTACCATACGGACGAACGATCTGTTTCCATCGGACGATCTCCCGTCCAACGGATCGACGTGCATTTTCGAGCAACATTTAACCCAAAGTCAACTCCCGAATCCTAGAGTGGCCCAAAGGACTATTAAAGGTATCTAAATTACCTTTCTAAAGGTATGCCTTGTGCGCAATTTGGATCAACAGATTACGTTCTACGATCGTTTTTCCCAAAAAATCTGCACGAGACGGCCAATTGGAAGGTCCAGATCCCTGCCTATCGACAGTGTGTCTAGGGTCATCTGTCGATGGGAAGGATAAGGGAAGTTCCAATCGACAACCCCCCGACCCTATAAAATGAGGTCATGACCTCACTACCAGGGACCTACCCCTCAGATCCATCAACATCAGTGATCGCAACAACATTCTCTCAAAATCAGTGAAGTTCCTCCATGTGAAGTTTCATTCAAGTTTACATTCCCATCCTTTGAATAACCAATTTAGTAAATCACATTATCTCTCATCCAACATCCATATCACATTTAACGGAGTTCATCCAAGACCAAAGATTAAGCTTCAAAGAAGGTCCGATTCCTTCCCTCTCTCTTTAAATTTCTTGTTTTTGCATAAATTTCATTAGATTCGTAATCTAGTTCCTACTTTAGTTCATACCCATTAATATCAACATTTTTATTAGTATATTCCACCTACTTTTATTTTCTATAAAAAAACAAAACAAACAAAAAGAGGGTTACGCCCATAAATTCCGAACGGGATTATCCATCGCACTTTTTTCAAAACTAAAAACACATTTTTCTACACACACACATATAATAAAATCCCGTTCGGATCTATGGGAAAAATGCCACCCCCATGCCTCATACGAACTACGTGGACATTGATGCCTTTATAGGCGATGTAGGCATTTCGAATTAAAATGCGAGGCTCGGTTCCAATTTTCTAACTTTCCTAAATTGCTCATTTTTATCATATTCTTGAATTAATATATACACATTATGTTTGTTGACGTTTCATCCAACACATATTGTCCTTTCATAATAACGATCAATATCGCGATAAGCGCAAAAATCATATTTTCTCTATATATATTATTTTGGGTACATTCCTATGGATGACCTCACTGTACCTTTCCCATGGTGTGAGTTGAACGATTTCGATTCTCCATTACACACACACACACACACACACACTTCATGGAGAAATAAAGGAAAACAACAACAGTAGCCCACGAGAGTCTGAAAGGGCGAGATGGGTGCCTAACACCTTCCCATTCCGTAACTTAGCCCCCAGACCTTCGAACTATTGGTTTCGTATGCATCAATTTATCTTTGATGTCGTCCTCTCGAGGCGGCGACATGTTCTTTTGTCTGTTTTAAGCAAAATATACTGGCGACTCTATCTCCTTACATTTACCCCACACTGACGACGATCGAAGTGCCCCCTATCGGGATGCGAGACCTCTCCAATATACCCCAAGATTGGATCGGGATGGCCAAGGTGGCGACTCTGTTGGGGACTTTTTCATAAGAGGGATAAACTCTATCTACATGGGTCTTTTGTTTACTTGTGTGCGTATGCACCTACCTATATGTACCATTTCTCCCCTCCATTATTTCTTGCTCATATACCTCATACTTATATCATTACTCACTCACACACTTGTAGAAATTCTCCATGTACACTTCACACCATGTGAACCTAGGATAACTTATATCCCCATGTTACACACACCACTTAGTAATCCATGCTTAGGTGTCACTAACACACACCTCCACTTATCACACTTGTATATATCCATGATCACTCAGACTTATCACACACCACTTGTAGTTGATTCATGCTTAGGTTCACTACCACACACTCACATGTAGATAATTACACACCACTCACTCTCACATATCCATTCTTAGTGTGAATTTACTTACTTATACATCATCCCTCTTCTTGGCGTGATGCTCATCAATAAAGATACTCTCTCAATAGGATACTAATAAAAAATCATGCATGTTACACACTATATCACCAAAGAGCATTGCTATTGACCAAATTTTGCCCCGTAACTGGGGAGCCACTTTGTGATGGGCTCTGGTCCGACAGGGCGCAGTTAGCCTACGCGATATAACTCTCACCTTCCATTGGCCAAGTAACTTCGATGTATATTCAACGGTTCCTCCCGCATTGTACCGCTTGACCGAAGTCATGACGAGAGGTATATCCCTGGGAACTCGTTCATGTACATTGGGTATATTGAATTCTCTCTCACACGCACTGTCCCCATGAGGTATATAGTGAGGCAAATCACGTACACTGAGGTATATCAAATGGCTTGTCCACACATACTGATTGCCCTCAAAACCAAGACGTATATCGTGTAAGTCATGCCAAAGGGGGAACACCTTCCAATTAATCCAACAACTGCATACCCACATATAGGAGTCAAACCTAGGGCACGGACATTTAGTATGTCGGTTTCAACCCGAGACTCTGCCGAAATACTGGGTCAGCATGCCGCCCATATTTTTTCCCAATTTTTAAAATGGGACCCTGCCCATGAGCCTGGTAACAAGTCCAACCATAGTTTTTATATAGTTTTCAAACCCAATTTTTTCTAGGCTCGGGTCCTGTCTAATATTTCTCTTCTTGCATTTAGGTAAACCTAATAAGTGAGAACCTAATAAATATAATAATAATAATCATGCTGAGACTCGTCTCTCATTTTTTCCTTCTTTCATTTCCAAAAGTGTCCAAGAACATTTTTCCTCTTTTATCAAAAATACCAAAAATATTTCCCTCCCTTTACCTTAAAAAAAACATTTTGTCCTTATCTTTTCCAAAAATGTCAAAAATATTCTTTCCTCTTTTCTAAAAATAAATCCCAATTTTTCTCCTTCTCAGGCCGATTGCATACCCTTGGACTGGCTCCCTATTGCTTTGATCTTCAGTCGAACAGCCCCGAAGCCCCATCGGTCCCCTCACTTCCTCCGAGTTCGAAATTCATCCACCTTCCATGGAGAACACATATCAGATGTCGAATGAGCATATCAGATGCAACAAAATCGAGTCCCTATTCCTGAAGAGACTGAGTTTCTCTTCCCTTGCGCTATGGGTCTACCTGCACTCGAACCTATTTAGGTTCTCGAGGAATACTAGCACACTCCACGTGCTCCTCCTGCTAATGGGCCATCGCTAGCCCAATTTCCTATGCCGGAGCTTACCCAGCCAGGGTCTAACTTACCTGTGACCTTGATCCGAATGAGGAAGAATTGAACAAGGTCAAGGAGTACCTCAAGATGTTGACCAAGAAATTTGACCAAATCACACTCTTTGGTAATTACATGGACTACACTCGCATGTTTCCATATCCAAAAGCCAGTTTATTGAAAAAGTTTAAGATGCCCAACATCGAGAAATTTGGGCGTAGCGAAACTCCAATTGTTCATCTTCGCAGTTATCATCAAGCCATGACTCTCCTAGGGGCCTCCGTGGAAATAATGGCCCAAATGTTTCGATAGATATTAAAGGATAACGCTCCCCGTTGGTTCTTATCTCTTGAAGAGTCCAGAATTTGCAGTTAGGAAGATGTTGCATGCGAGTTCATGTCACAGTACAAATACAACGAGGAGTTAAAGGTTACCCGTCGTGATTTAGAATTGTTCAAGCAGAATCCTGGGGAGTCAGTTAGTAACTTCATAGCAAGGTGGAGAGAAAATGAAGCCACCATGACCAACGACCTTTCAAAGAGGAGAAAGTTAGCATTATGAAGAAAAAATTCTTACCCCATGTTCGAGAAATGATGGGTGGACAGTTCTACCCTAATTTTTGAGCCCTACAATAACCAGGAGTGGAGATCGAAGAAGGCCTTACCAAGACATATGTTGATCCAAAGAAAGTATCTAGACAATTCACTCCCATAAAGTTTGAAAAGCCAGTCAGTAACGTAGTTTCAACCATCGATAACATCTCTCATCCTGCCACTTAATGGGCACCAGAAAGTAGCCCTAACCCAGTTCGAAAGGAATACACCGAGATTCATGCTCCTCTCTCCAAAGTTTTCCAGTCCCTCTTGAGCCGAAACCTCATCAAACCGTTGGACCCTCGTCCATTACCAAACCTAATCCCTAAAAATTTCAAGCTACATGCCCATTGTGACTTTCACCAAACTGCTGGCTATACCACTGACCAGTGCTTGCACCTCAAAAATATGATCCAAGGCCTGATTGACCGGGGTGTTATCTCCCCACCAGCCAATCCTAAATCAAACACTTCTCGTAATCCCCTCCCAAATCTTACAAATTCCATCTTACTAGAAGAAAACCTAGAATTTGACCTATCTACCTAGATCATACCAAGAAAATCATCAATTATACCCACATACTCTCCTAAACCTCTCAAAATAAGCCCATACTTTCTCCTACACCCTACCAACTTAGTCGACCAGGCTCTATCACTCCTTACCAGAGCATGCATCACTGTCTGCACCCATTTTGGAGGTAAAGATATAGAATTAACAGAAGTGTGGAACCAACTCCTAGAGTTTGGGTTGAAATTTCCGTCCTCGATTACCATCGACTATTAGATATTCAGTGTGTTGTTCTTAGAAGCTCAAAAATGGGCCCGAGCGTTAGACCATTGGGTGGTATCGATCGATGAAGTCAGTTTAGATGATGTGGACAAAATCATGGTGAATTTATTCTGACAGATCGATAATATTTGTAGTATATCCGAGTTACTCAATGCTCTGAAACTACAAGGGCGCCTAGTTCCTTCGCTTTTGCATCTCCCCGACGGATGGGAGGACTTATACGAAGAGGCCGTTGAAGTTGTGGAGTGCATTAACTTTTCATGGAAAGATGATATTGTTACCACCGGGTGGGGCGATGACTTAAATGATTCAGAAAAGGTTAGTCCAATAGTCAATATATGCGGGTTGATATCATTTGAGGAAATACTAGGAGAAATCAACAAGGCGTCTGAACAACCTGAGATCGACAAAGAAATAAGGTTTATATTTTCCCCCTCTTCTGTGAACCATATGACCAGGTCAGGGAGGCATTACCAAAACCCAAGCCTACTACCATCAGCAAGCGATAAAGGAAAGGGTGTTGAGAAACTTCCTATGCCAGACATGACCATCGAGGAGAGCAAGATCCTCAATCATCTAAAGAAAACCCAAGCTAACATCACTCTATGGGGATTTTTATGTCTTCCTAGCTCCACCAAAATGCCCTGATCAAGCTACTTATAGGACCCACAGTTCCTCCTTCTACCACTCCAGAAGAAGTAGTGAATCTAGTCAGACCCCTGACCACTACATGATTGCTCTCCTTCTCTGAAAAAGAAATCCCCAAGATTAGACCAAACAACAATTATGCTCTCACCATCTCTGTCGAGGTCATAGGGAAAATTATCCCACTCTGTCTTATCGACAATGGATCAGCTCTTAATGTTTTCCTAATGAGGACCCTCAATTGTTTGGGATTGAAGGTGAGCAACCTTGCTCCAACCACTGCCACCGTACATGCCTACGATAATACTCGTCGAGAAGTAATGGGATCTATAAAGCTTGTAATGGGGGTTGGTCCCATAAATCCGATTATTGAATTCCATGTCATCGATATCCAAGTCTGTTTCAATCTTCTTCTCAAACGATTGTGGATCCATAGCATCAAGGGGGTGTCTTCTTCCCTTCATCAGAAACTAAAGTTCTTCGCCAATGGGTAGGTCATCGCCATCTTGGGCGACGACAACAATACTGAGAATGCAAGTAACAGTAATCTAGTACTTGAAATATAACACGGGACAAATTATATGCTTCTGTCAGGTTTTCGAGTTGAACCACTTTTACTCCCAGTAGGGGACAATTTCAAAGATAGGGTTTGCCAAGAATATAACCCCCATGGTAACGTCAATGTAATCCAGATGTTCAGGAACATGCACTTCATGTCCGGACTGGGGCTGGGACAACAAAAGCAGGAGATACTTGAACCCATTATGTTGAAGAAGGCCTTTTCTCCTCGTGTCTTGGGCTATCAATCGTCAGAATAAGAACTCAGAATGATCCATTAGCCTTAACTGAAAAGAAGTCTAAAAAGTGCCAAAACTGTCTCTAGAGATTCCTTGAATGGAAGATTCATCAGAGAAGGTGAGGATTTCCCATTCTGTAGCTTTCCTGAACCGTGGTATGATTATGCGGATAAGAAGATGAAGCTTGTATTATAAATCTCTTTCCAAGACAGCTACTCATGGGCCGAGCATTCCCAGCATCAAGTGAAACCACTCATTAAAAAGACCATAACTAATTCCAAAAATTCCAAGGAAAGTGATTTTCAGGATTATTTCAACTTACAGACACTGGGGCTAACACTCTGCATGATCCACTCAAGGACTACATCGTCGAATCCATCCCATTTGATCAAAGCTATTGATGCACCCCTCCTCAACTAGCATGCTACACTTGTGCCACCTGCTTATATTTAACCTAACCCTGATATTTATCCTATTTACCCTTGTTTTGTTTTTCCTCCTAACTCTGATGTAATCAAAACCTCCTTTTATGAGTTTCTCAATGTTGTTTTTACTATCAATGAAAGAAACGAATATTTTGAGTATCTTGATGTTCCTTACATTAATTGTCTTGATTCTAATCAAACCCTTGATGATGATATTTTGCAAAAGAACAATTCTTAACTGATCTAAATAAGGTTAATAACAAACAATATAACCGCATTCAAGTTAATGAAACCGCATTCAAGTTAATGAAAATGAAACTATTATTAGTAATCTCGGTTCTAGTAGCCAACTGCGAGATTAAAATAGGGGTTACCCTTGATGAGCATCAGCGTGCGCAACTCGAGGAATCAATAAAGGAATTTGTGGATGTCTTCACATGGTCCTGCGATGACATGCCTAACATTGACCCTGAGATAGCTTAACATGAGATCCCCACTCTCCCAGAACGCAAAACAGTCAAACAAAAACTACGAAAGCTTTGCACCGAATGGTCGCTCAATGTTAAAGAAGAAGTGGTCAAACAGTTAAACGTGATTTTAATTCGTGTGATCTAATATCCCACATGGCTAGCCGATATCGTACCCATGCTGAAATATAAAGGGAAGGTTCTCATGTGTGTCGACTACAGAGACTTGAATAAGGCCTTTCCAAAGGACGAGTACCCACTACCTAATATCGACATGATTGTGGATAACACGACTAGTCATGCTCTTAAGTCATTCGTTGATGGGTTTGCTGGATATAGTCAGATCAAGATGCACGTAGATCATCAAGAGAAAACCTCATTCATCACCCCTTGGGGAACCTTTTGCTACACCGTCATGCCATTCGGTCTCAAAAATATAGGGGCTACCTACCTGAGGGTTTCCACAACCATTTTTCATGATCTGATACACAAGGAAGTCGAGGTCTATATGGATGATATGATTATCAAGTCTAAGACTAGGAAGGTCATGTTCCTGCTCTTCGTAAGTTCTTCGAGTGAATGTGACAATACTAGATGCGGCTTAGCCCACAAAAATGTGTCTTCGGTATTACAAAAGGAAAACTCTTGGGATTCATGGTTAGCAAAAAAGGGATAGAAGCAATCCCGCTAAGATAAAAGCCATACTTAAGATGCCACCACCCCAGATGGAGAAGGAAATCTAGGGATTCCTTAGAAAATTACAGTATATCAACCGGTTCATCAACCAACTGACTTCTATGTGTGAGCCCATATTCAAACTCCTTCGAAAGGATTCGACCAAAGTATGGAATGAAGCTTGACAAGAAGCCTTTGATCGAATAAAGAAATACCTAACCCGACCTCTGGTACTCATACCACCGCAGCATGGCCTTCCCATACTCCTTTACGTAACCATAACAGATACTGAGCTAGGGCTTTACTAGCCCAATTCCTTGAAGAAACCTGCAAAGAGACGACCATCTACTACGCCAGTCATAAGTTATCTGGGTACGGATTCAATTACATTGCTTTGGAAAAAGCATGTGTTGCCCTTGTCCGGGTCACCCAAAAGCTACAACACTACATGCTTGCCTTTACAATTAAACTTGTATCCCAAATGGATCTTATCAAGTACTTGCTCAAAAAGTCTGCTTTGTCCAGCCGAATGGCCTGTTGGTTGATGCTTCTAGCCTAATTAGATATTGTCTGTGTTACATAGAAAGAAATAAAAGTAAGAGCCATCTCTGATTACCTTGCTGACTACCCTATAGAAGAAGTTGATGTCTAGATTTCTGAATTCCCCGATGAAAATATCCTCAATACATCCCTAGAAGATATTCGATGGAAAATTTTCTTTGACAGTGCTTCCAAAAAGAAAGGGTATAGCATTGGGATCCTCCTAATTGCCCCTGATGACTCTCACACTCCCATTGCCATCAAGATGGATTTTCCTTGAACCAACAACATGACTGAATATGAGGCATGCATGCTAGGCCTCAAAGTTGCCCTAAAAAAAGGTTCGATACCTCGATGTCTATGGGGATTCATCCCTCATCATCGGTCAAGTATTCAGAAGATGGAAATTCAAGGATGAGAAACTCTCACCCTTCCATGCGCACTTAGAAGAGCTAGATTCCCAATTCTATGAAATCACCTTCCACTACCTGCCCTGAGCAAAGAACAACCTGGCCGATGCCCTTGCTACCTTAGCCTATATGATTGACATGCCCGAGGGAATAACCATGGCCCCTTTCCTTATCCAAAAGTAAGATAAACCAACCCGCTACTACCACATTGAGCTCATCACAGAAGAAGATCTCGAGACAACCAACTACTGGTACTATGATATTTGGCACCTCCTCAAGCATGGTAGGTACCCCCAAGGTTCTGACAAGAAAAACTGAGCAACCATTCACAGATTAGCTGCCCAGTATATTATCTATGATAAAGCACTGTTCAAGAGAAACTTCAATGGAAACTATTTGCACTGCGTCATAGGGGCTAACATTGAAGAGATGATGTCGAAAATCCATAGAGGGGAATGTGGACCCCACTTGAATGGACATATGCTCGCCAAGAAAATCATCTGACATGGTTACTATTAGACTACCATGGTTTAGTATTGCATAGCCTATGTTCGAAAATGCCTCAAATGCCAACAGTTTTCCAACTTATAACACTTGCCTCCGCGAGAATTATATAATATGACTTCTCCTTGGCCGTTCTCCACATGGGGCATTGACATATTAGGGAAGGTTATGCCCAAAGCCTCCACTGGACATGAATTTATTTTGGTTGCCATTTATTACTCACCAAATGGGTCTAAGCTGAATCATAAGCAGTGTTGAATGCCAAGAAAGTGGCCAAGTTCATCAAGAAAAACATCATCTACCTATATGAGGTCCCGTACAAGCTAGTATCAAATAACGGGTTACACTTAAGGGTAGAAATTATAGAGGTGGTCGATTAGTATGGGATTTGGAGACACAAATCCTCTCTATACCGACCTCAAACTAATGGTGCAGTTGAAGCATCCAATAAGAACCTTAAAGCCATCATCAATAAGTTCACTGAGAATTGCCGAGATTGGGCCGACCGAATCACCTGCACTCTCTGGTTCTACTTCACTTCAGTTCGAACCTCTACTGGGGCTACCCCTTACTCTTTAGTTTATGACATGGAGGCAGTCCTACCCGTGGAGCTGGAAATTCCTTCACTGCGCGTCAGTCTAGAAAGCAAGGTCAGCGAGAAAAACTGACATCAAATTGATCTCAACAAGTTATCACTCTTGGACCAAAGGAGGCGAAAGGCCCTATATCACATACAAGGATACCATCGTCGTATAGCGTGATCATTCATTAAGAGAGTCAAGGACTGCGGTGTCCGAGAAGGGGACTTAGACCTCAAAGAGATAGTAGAGCCCATCTGGGACCCCAGAGGGAAATTCAAGACCAATTGGAGCGGCCCCTACATTATGAAGAAGATCCTTTTCGATGACGCGGCTATGCTCACCGACCTCGATGGAGAAGAAATAACGCGTCCAGTTAACCTGGACCGTCTCAAGAAATTATATCCCTAGTCCAAAATCTTGGAGTGCTAAGACTCTTCTCATCTCCCTTCTATTCTTAAAAACAAATCTTCATTTCTTCCACTCAGAACAACGTGGGACCTGATCCTCTAAAAATCTTTTTACTTATAAAAAATGAATTTCAGAAAATTGTCAAAACCCTCAGAGGTACGTAGGCGGCTCATCCGTTTTACATTAGCACGACCCCTTCTTTTGCACAAAAATCTATTCTTTTCTTATCTCCGAGAACAACAGTTCATTTTAACATATATATGAACAAAAGGATTATGTATGCCTTAGCGATTGGTATAGATAATTCAAATGCAAAACTCATCAAGAGGTACAACTAGATGATAAAAAACTCCTTTTTTTCATTATTTGAAATTTAGATACGATTACATCGGCATAGGGAGTCAAATGACTTCCCTTGTTAACCTACTCCTACCTTCCTAAAACCAAAATAAAAGCAATTCCCACTACTCTTAAAATAACCCTCAAATTATTCGCAAACACAAAACCACACCCCATTACGGAAGCTTCACATATCCTGCCCGCAGCTGCCAGAGGAACCAACCCCATCATCACCCACATCCTAGGGTCCCCAAGCTCCCCTTGCCTGAATGGAGTGCTGCAGACACTCTATAGAGTGATAAGCCCAGACTAGCTTGGGAAAAACAATAACACCTCCCTCCATGGTGTCAGATACAACCAACCACCTTTGCCCAGTCTCTATCGCCAGCATCTTATCTGCTACCCTCCTCCATAACCACTTCATGTATTTCCCTGAGACATGCAAGACCCACCCAGTAGACTATGAAGGACGAGATGATGGTCGACAATTCTCCCACAAAGATCCAAGCCACATGCATATATGCTCTGTCTGGTCCTCCATGGCAAATAAGTTCAGTGTCTGCGATGGAACAATTTGTTCCCAACCAAATTAGCGCAACAACCGCCAGGGAAAATAGAAAGAATTCTGCTGGAGGCCTATTAACCGAACATACTGGTAGTCTCTGATTTCTAGAATGGGGAACATCTCCCCCCACCATGGCACTGACCTGCACAAGCCTCGAGCCCCGTGCTCTACGAACCAATTTTCCCAACTCTCAATGTCCAGGCCTACACTGATGAAATAACATGATAAGAAGTTTGGCACCACTGACAAAGGATACTCAAGTGGGACCTCCATACGGAACCTCTCTGACATCCACATGAATAGCATTACATGGCGACCCCTCAGAAAGTCAGAACGACCTTCCTGCCAGGCATCTATACCATTTAAAGTCTTCGGAGTATCACCACCACAGGATTGCGATGATACGACATCCAGGAAACAATAACTGCAAGTTGGGGATCCACGAGTAGTTCTCCAGTTACTAGAAATAACTTTATAACTAGGCCCAGAATCACGGCCCTAGCGTGACCAACATTGCCAACATCCTATAAATGCACAGAATGCTGCACCGTAGAAAGAGAAATCATTCCTCCTGTGACCAACAACCTGGCTGCCGAAGGTGAAATATGGAGAAGTCGAGTCATCAGCTCCCTATGGGATCGAGAAAACACAAGCATAGCTGCTACAATGCTGGGATTTATCCCCAACATGGTAGAGAACTCTTCATAGGCTCGACAGACTTCTATCAACCCAAATCAAAAGACATAGTCCTCCAGGTACCAGAACCCAATTACCGCCATCAACATATTCCACTCTATAGGCCGGTTGCACCACAAAGAGACTCGCCGCATGTTGAAAGCGTCGTAGTCAACGTTGTTGGAACACATTGCTTCCAAGGTTTTGAGGTAGTTTGCAAAGTCAACACTACTTGGGAGAGGCATATCACAAAATAAGATGATAGTGAGCAAAGAAGGATGTAAAGGAGAAGGAATGTGGAAGTTTGAAGGAAAAGCTCCATCCACACCCCTATTTATACTTGAAAACTCTCAAACCAAGACAAGGAACCCTGCAGAAATTGGAGGATAACTTACCCCACCAAGTACCAAGAAATTAAAGAAAGTGCAATCAAAGCCTTGAATTGATTGGACTGGACTAACATGCCGATAGGCAGGACAAGGGTCCTATCGGCAACACCCTATTTTTGGGACAATTCCTTTTTTTCCTTTTTTATCAATATCAAAAAACTTAATAAAAATATTTTTAAGGGAATTTCGAATTTCCTTATCCTTATGTTTTTTCTTATCCCATTTTAAAATGAAATCTTTCTCCGATCATTTTTAATTCTTTTTATGGTCTCAGTAACAAAGTAAAAAGGGCATGTGCATTAGTCACTACAAGACAAAAAAAAATAACAAATTCCATTTGCATAGATATTCACTGTGTTACATTGATTTTGCAGGAAAAATAAGAAAATACAATAGGACTCAGCCCGAACCCACCTATATTTTCTCTCTCTCTCACTCTCTCTCTCTCTCTCTCTCTCTCTCTCTCTTTTCTCTTTCTCTCTCTAAGAGCCTCCTTCCCTGCGGCGTGCTCTCTTCCCTCAACGACGAGATGACGTTCCACCTCTTCCCGAGCCAGACCCTTCCTCAAATGAGGCAGACGACACCAAATAAGAAGGAACCGAAATTGCATCCCAAATATTGGCAGCCACCGAAGATATCCAATACCTAATGTTCCTCATCCAAGTGGTCGACACTCGGATGTGATGCAAAAGAAGACCTAAAAGAGCAAATCAGTCAGTCTGAGGCAAAGGAAGAAATTAAGAAACCAAAAGACAAAGAGACAAGAAGTATACCTCAAGTCGAAGGACCTCCTCTATCAAGCCCAACTCCTATGCATCCATCGCATTAGGACAGTGCAGCATACGCACCAATCCTCCATCATCCCTTCGGATGTTGTAACCATGCGGGAACAGCCATAAAAGGGATCCTCCGAAATCATCGCCGCCGCTGATGTCGTCACACCGCCTGCACTATTGGAGGACCTCACCTTTTGACTCGAACCCGCACGGGGAAGAGGCCTCACATCAAATACGTTGGGAGGCATCAACCAACTCAACACAAAGTTCATATAATCATACATCACCGTCGTGTCGGTATATGATGAGTAAGGCTCACCCATCATCGCCACTACCCACGCATTGTGTGAAATCTACCACACTTGCCTCATATAAATTGGGGGATTCATCGGTGGAACCACAACCTCATCCTCCACAATCTTCCTGAGTACTCTCTCCCTATGGTACTAAGAGTAGCCAAACTCATGCGCCAGTAGATACCGCATTGACGCCTGTCCCCCAGTCAACCCCGTATGATGGATGGCGGTCCCCCAGGGATGGAATGTCACCTACAAATTCCCTAACAAGAGAAAAATTATCAAGATTAATAAAAGACCATCAAAGGAAAGACAATCTCAAGAAAGGGGGGACTTACCTTCTCACTCATCAGGCCATTCATAACCTGACGCACCGTCTCTAGAGAAAGGGATTTCTTCAATTACCGATTGGACTTCTGCCACCGATACATCCGATAGATGTCCCCAACAGACTCGTCCTTTAAAGATATCAATTGGGTGTTAAACCCAATCACCTCATAGAACCACGTCTGCAAAAGATCAGCAATTAAGAAATCAAGAATAAAATGCATAAAGGAAAATGCGAATGCATACAGGAAAATGCCAAAAATAAAGAATACCTCAAGAATATATGTGGCTCCAATCAAAGTTTACCAGCAGCACCGGTTGAACGCATTAAGAGAATAATAAAGGGTCGCCAAGGTCAGGCTCCCCCAGTCATAAAGACAAATGTCCGAAAACACCCTCAAGAATGGAGAAAACCACAAATGGACGACGTCGCCACCAGAAAACCCCCCAAGACCAGCAAAATAAATAAACGGTCCATCTACCACACCTGCCGCCCATCACTCTCGTCAATCCCCCTCTGCATCAATAACTCTGTCAAAAGAGACAAGTGGAGAGAATCCCCAAAGATTACCCTCTCGACGTTACCCAATGCCACCGTCACTGCCTCCAACGTCACCCTCAGAGTCCTATCCACCTCAATCTTCACCCCCTCACAATCTAGCCCCAGCAGCTGTTGCACGTCTATGGGAGTCACCATCATCTCCCCAAAGCCAAAATGAAAGGTGTGGGTGGTGTCCCACCACGTCTCCCCCAGAGGACATCTGTAGAACGGGGCGTCTCATCTAGAGTAGACGCCAGTCTCCCGAAATCGGCTAATAACACCATCCAATGCACCACAGACGGAAGGTGCTCCCAAACATCCTTAAGCCCCATCATCCCTCGAGTACGCATAGTCGACATGGAAATATCAGACTGTCAAAAGCAAAAAGCAAAAGAAAAAAATTTGTCAACTTCAAGAAATAAGGAAATATCGCCAAGAAAAAGAAAGAGAATACCAAAAGTCATCAATACTTACATAGCCACTAGGGTTCACCACCCTAGAAGAGCGATGATGTGGAGGCTCGCACAAGAGAGTCCGGTCTTCCACCACTGGCTCGAATGAGTCAAAATAGTTTTCACTACCCAAAGTAAGGGGCACCCTAGCCCTCCATTCCAGGCCTGCCCAATCGTCAGCATCAAGCCATGTGTGTTGCGCTACTTAAAAACTCAGCCATTTTTGACTTTCGAACATTAGAACGATTTGCATAAGGTAATTGTAGAAGAAGGAAAGTCAGAAAGCTATGAAAAATGAGGAGAAATCGCCCCCTTTTTATACGAGACTAAGGGGCATGCCGATCGACATCTCCCTATAATTCACCAATTGGCACTATCCCTCCACTTGCTCGAGGTACCCCAAAAAGACGACGCCATTGCCATTTAGCATCCTCTTTAAAATTTCGCACAAAAATTCCCCAAAAAATGCCAAAAATCCCAGAAAGTTTCCAAATTCGCCAATTAAATTTAAGAATCCTTTTTCACCAAGAAAAACATTTTTTCCCTGCCAGAACTCTTATCTCCCTTCGAAATTCCTGAAATCAATTTCATGTCTCCCCAGCAACGTCTCCAAAGAACACCACAAATTCTCCAACTGAGAAACGTCCGACCCTCGGATCATTCCCTCTTCCCCAGTAGAACCTAAAGTCAAATGCTTCCCCAAATCCCCAACGGAACTAAAAAATGCATATCCCTAGTGGATTCTCCAAATTTCCCCAAGAAAACATCAGCCCTTAGAATTGGCTTCGACCCTCATAATTGGTCGCTTCTACTTAAGCCCTCAGAATTGGCTTTGACCTTCAGAATTGGTGACCTCTACTTAGCCCGTAGAATTGGCTTCAACCCGAAGAATTGGTGACATCTATTTAAGCCTGCAGAATTAGCTATGTCCCTCAGAATTGGTCACTTCTACTTAAGCCCTCAGAATTTCCATTGACCCTCAAAATTGGTCACCTCCACTTAAGCCTCAGAATTGGCTTCAACCCGCAGAATTGGTTGCTTCTACTTAAGCCCTCAGAATTGGCTTGATCCATAAAATTGCTCGCTTATAATTAAGCCCTCAGAATTTTCTTTGACAAGCAGAATTATTCCCTTCTACTTAATCCCTCAGAATTGTCTTCGATCCACAAAATTGGTCACTTCTACTTAAGCCCTCAGAATTGGCTTCGACCAACAGAATTGGTCACTTCTACTTAAGCCCTCAGAATTGGCTTTGACCTACATAATTGGTCACTTCTACTTAAGACCTCAGAATTGTCTTCAACCCACAGAATTGGTCACCTCTACTTAAGCCCTCAGAATTGGCTTCGAACCGCAGAATTGGTCACCTCTACTTAAGCCCTTAGAATTAGCTTTGACCCACAGAATTAGTCGCTTCTACTTAAGCCCTTAGTATTGGCTTCCACCAGCAGAATTGGTCACTTCTACTTAAGCCCTCAGTCTTGGCTTTGACCCGCAGAATCAATCACCTATACTTAAGCCCTCATAATTGCTTCAACCCGCTGAATTGGTCGCTTCTACTTAAGCCCTCAGAATTGGCTTTGATCCGCATAATTGGTCACCTTTACTTATGCTCTTAGAATTGGCTTCGACCCACAAAATTGGTCTCTTCTACTTAAGCCCTTAGAATTGTCTTTGACCCTCAGAATTGGTCACCTCTACCCAAGCCCTTAGAATTAGCTTTGACCCATATAATCGGTCACCTTACTTCAGCCCTCAAAATTATCTTTGACCCTCAGAATTGGTCACCCTTCTATTAAGCCCTCAAAATTGGTTTTTACCCTCAGAATTGGTCACCCTTTTATTAAGCCCTCGGAATTAGCTTTGACCCACAGAATTGGTCACCTTACTTAAGCCCGCGAAATATGCTTCAACCCAGAGAATTGGTCACTGAAACTTAGGTCCTCAAAATTGACCTCAACCCATAGAATTGGTCACTCTCTACCTTTGACTTTAGTCATCTCCCCCTCTTAGTCCCTCAGAATCAGCCATCCCCAACATCCCCTTAGGTCCTCAAAATCGACCTCGACCCTCTGAACCGGTCATCCTAATCCCTTAGGTTCGTAGAATCGACCTCTTTCTAAAAATAACATGTGGTGTCTATTTGATGAATTAAACTTGATCCAAGATCATCCATCGAGGGTCTCTATAGACACCACATTCTAGGACCCCCTAAGTTTCTCCTTAGGTCCCTAGCACCTCCCCATTTCACTACAAACCCTAGGTTGCACTCTGAGTACCGATCTAGAGGCCATTTAGCGCTCTCGGACCCCGTTTGACCCCAATAGACTTCATCGTCAGAGTGAAATCTCTTTGAATATACTAAGGCCATCAAAACCCCTTTCCAACTGTTTGCCCCATGCACGAAACGGCATAACAGCTCAGACGGACGATTAATTTTCCCCTAAAAATTGATTCGGAGGCCACCGGCGCTCCAGAGCTCCGTTTGACCTAAGTCAACTCTTCATCTCAAATGAGACAGAATGAATCTTCGAAGGTAATTGAATACCCTTTCCCAAAGGTCTTCCCCGTGTACAATTCTGCCCTATGGTACGGATAAAGAATCTATTTTACTTCAAGAGGTCACCGGGCGCTTTCGGGCCCCGGTTGACCAAGGTCAACTTTTTAAACCAAGTGAAACTCTTTGTAATGTCGAAATACATCTCCTAACCTTTCCAACAGTCCGCCCCATGCATGATTCTGACTTACCATACGGACATACGATCAGTTTTCGTTCGACGATCTCCCGTCCAAAGGACCGAGAGCCACATTTGACCCAAAGTCAACTCCCATACCTGGGAGCAACCCAAAGGACTCTTAAAGGTTTCTGAATTACCATTCTAATGGTATGCCCCATGCATGATTTGAATCAATTGATTACGTTAAACGACCATTTTTCCAAGAAAATTGGTACGAGACTGCAAATTGGCAGGTCCAGATCCCTGCCTATCGGCAGTGTGTCTAGGGTCACCTATCGATGGGCAGGATAAGGGAAGTGCGGATCGACAACCCCCTGACCCTATAAAATGAGGGCATGACCTCACTACCAGGGACCAACGCCTCAGCTCCATCAGCATTAGTGATCTCAGCAACATTATCTCAAAATCAACGAAGTTGCTCCATGTGAAGTTCCATTCAAGTTTACATTCCCATCCTTTTCATACCCAATTTATAAATCACATTCTCTCTCATCCAACATCCATGTTACATTCAAAGGAGTTCATCCAATACCAAAGATCAAGCATCAAAGAAAGTCCAATTACTTCCCTCTCTCTTTAAATTCCTTATTTTGGCATAAATTTCATTAGATTCGTAATCTAGTTCCTACTTTAGTTCATACCCATTAATATCTACATTTTTATTAGAATATTGTACATACTTTTATTTTCTCTAAAAAAACAAAAAAAAACAAAAAGAGGGTTACCCCCATAAATTCCGAATGGGATTATCCATCGCACTTTTTTCAAAACTAAAAACACATTTTTCTACACACACACATAATAAAATCCCGTTCAGATCTATGGGATAAACCCCATCCCCATTCCGCATCCAAACTACGTGGACTTTGATGCCTTTATAGTCTACGTAGGCATTTTGAATTAAAACTCGAGACTCGAGTCCAATTTTCTAACTTTCCTAAATTCCTCATATTTATCATATTCTTGCATTATTATACATATTCTGTTTGTTAGCATTTCATCCAACAAATATTGTCGTTTCATAATAATGATCAATATCGCGATTAATGCACAAATCATATTTTCAATATATATGATTTTAAGTACATTCCTATGGATGATCTCACTCTACCTTTCCCATGGTGTGAGTTGAACGATTTTGATCTCCATTATATATACATGCACACACACACACACATTTCACGGAGAAATAAAGGAAAACAACAACACTAGCCCATGAGAGACTGAAAGGGCGGGATGGGTGCTTAACACCATCCCATTCCGTAAATTAGCCCTCGAAACTTCGAACTATTGGTTTTGTATGCATCAGTTTGTATTTGATGTCGTCCTCTTGAGGCGGAGACATGTTATTTTGTCTGTTTTGAGCAAAATAGACTGGCGACTCTATCTCCTTACATTTACCCCATACCGACGATATCCTAAGTGCCCCCGAGCGGGATACGAGACCTCTCTGAGCTTCCACCAAGATCGGATCGGGATGGCCACAACTCTTGACATGTATTTAATTGTTGTGTTATGTTCTAATACGAAAATGTTAGGCTAAACACCCCGTTCAAAAGGTGGGAGGAAACTACATGGGATGTTAGTTTAATTACTTAATTTTGTTGATTGTCATATTTCTTGTAAAACTTATTATCAATTGTCACACATTAATTTACGTATCGAGAGATAGCGAATTAATTTTGTTTTAATATTTGATTTTGGTATCGAACTAGGGATAGGTTTTTCCTAAAATTTGAATTTTAACTTAGATTTGCGATTCTTAGATTCATATTTTTTTTATAAATCAATCTTAGCGGGAGACTTCTTCAAAGAGAGTATAACTCCATTTTGTAGTGTAGTGACAATTTTAAATGAGTTTTCTGAAAAAGACATTATTGAATTTAGGATTGTAACGGGAGTTAAATCATAAATTTAATATTATCTTGAAATATTTCATTTCAATAAATTAAGAAATCAAAATTAACTGAACACACGGTGTAATCCCATCTCTTGAATCTTCTCACTTTATTCCCACTTCGTTACATATTATTTTTAGTTCATTTAGTCACTTCATATTTTTAGCATTATTTAGTTAATTATCCCGTGTAATTGTTTTGTATATAAATATATATATATAATATATATATATATATATATATATATATATATATATATATATATATATATATAAGGTTTTAATAAAATTTGGAATTGCAAGCATTCACGTTATTTGTTTCACCTTGAAAGTTGGATTGATACCCGTACTGAGTTGTTTAACAAGTTTTGTAGGTATTCAAGGGATTTTGTGACTAGGCTTTTGGAGGCAACGACTGACACATTAAAAAGCGAGTTATCAATTGATGAGAGATCAATTGGCATCGTTGCCACTTTCTTGACGATGAAACAAAGTTGAAGACTTGTAATTTTGTTGTTGTTATAATTCTTCCTTCTCCTCCCTCCTCAAACTAGTTGTATAGGATTATTGAGGCCTTATATTTATTTGGGTGCATTTTTACATTGATTTATTTGTAATAATTATTCAATAAAAAAAAAGCGAAAAGGGAAATGGGACAAAATAAAGAGAGAGTGCCATTGGAGTGGAAATTTTGAAGCCTATCTATTCTGGGATATAGGACTCCTGGGGATGACTGAAGTTAGGCAAGCTTCCTCCAGGTTGACTTAACTAGGTGTTCACCCCGCGTATGTAAAAGTCGTGGGAGGTATATTTCTTAATCCCTCACGAATTTCCTGCAAGCGAGTTTATTTTTTATGTGATTATTTGCTCTTGTGTGCTTTTTATTCTCACATCGCACGTAATTTGAATGACTTGATGAATTAATGAACCTAAGAACTAAACCCCGTCATTGAAACGAGTTGGGATTTCATCACCCACTCAATCACTTATCCCATTTTCTTGTTACCCATGCTTTCACTCAAATTAAAATCAATCAACTATCATGTCAAGTATAATCGGTGTTCATTAGGACCCTTTTGGAACGAGACACTTGAAGGATAGTGTAGTGAGTCCTTTCCACCCCTACCAATCTTCAATCGACTTTCTTAAGACTATTGACTAGGGAAACTGGATTTTAAGTGTGGTCGCCCAGTAAAACGGGTTTATTCTTTCCCCAGCATGGTGCCAGACAATCGATCATTGTAGTGGATAGTGTAGTGAGCCTTAACTATTAAGCCTCTTGTTCTCTCGGGAAGAAATTAGGAGCACAATTTTCAAAGGCAATGCACGGCTCCGGGTTTTTCTCGCCCGCGGATTAATTAAAAATTTACCTACCCTATCACTTAATTAAAGATAATAATTGGCTTCATGCTCATTCGGATTTTTCCTTTGCTCATACGTGTCTAATTCAACTCTTTTGGTAGTCGATTCTCTGCTCCGTCGTTTTGAGTGTCAAAAAGTGCCCATTTTCTACCATTTTTCGAAAAATCCCAAAAATATTTTCCTCCTTTTTAAAACTATTTTTAAAAAAAATCACAAAAAGATTTTCTTTCTTTTTTTTTTTCAAAATACCAAAAAGATTTTCCTTTTCTTTTATTCAAAAATCACAAAAACATTTTCTTTACTTTTGAAAAATATTAAAAATCCAAAAATATTCCTCTCCTCATGGCCGAAGAACGTCCTTTACGGGAATACTTTGGCCATTTCCCATTCTCTCGAAGCATATTTGACATTGAGCCTATGTCGTCCCTATACACTAATTTGTGGCTTTAACTCTCTCACACCCACAACTGATACTCTTGCACCATCCACGCGCACATCTCATATTCCATTGGCTCCAGTGATGAGTGTCAACACATCCAATGTTTTTTCGTGCACCCAATGATTCCACATCGACCACTTATCCCATGAGTGTCCATATTTTCCCTATCCATCTCAAAATTATGCGGCTTGAACAATGATTAAATGAATTTGAGTGTGCGCACGATTCGAATTTCACCCCAAGTCAACCCATTGTTGCACCGACGTCGACCGATGATGAGTCATCTCGTGCCACTGATTTTGAGTGTGACCAACCTTATCATCCCAAGAATCTCGAAGTTGAGACCATCCATTGTTCTAAGCCCCAAGTTGACAATTGTGTTGACTTATCCATCGATTATGAGATCGATCCCGACACTGTCGCATTCAAGGAACCTATCATTGAGGTTAATATTCCCCCCCCCCCCCCATTGAATCCAAAAATATGCCCAAGTCTACACTTGTTGATCCCACCCTGTGTGTTCCCGATGAACAAATTCATTATAGGTTAGTGACGTGACTCAAAATGTGTCTCTAATGCATGCTAATTACAGTTCAAGTGCAAGACGGTCGCGTGAGTAATAAACCCGATAAGACGGGGTTGGATACTGAAGGAAATAGGAAGTAGATCGTAACGACAATGAGGAAATATGATTAACCCTAAACTGACTCAAAAAAAAAGAAAGGAAAAGGTGATGAGTTTTGAGTTTTATCTACGAATTAAATGAAAATTAATTGAGCGAGTAATTAAACTAAGTATGCATCATTAAACTAACTATGAATTAATATGAAGGAGAAAATTAGGGTGGACTACAATCCCAGAACCCTAGTATGTTTACCAGATATAAAAACTAATTGTGATTTAAATAATTAATTAAACCACAGACTTTATCTATCTCAAGCATTACATATATGAGGGTACAAGCCCGCATCATTCATAGTCAGGAATCGAAATAAAGCGGTGTATAAATAACTGACACACGCGTCGCACTCTTAAACACCCCAGTTACCTAGGGCAAATGAGGTTAAGAGTCCAACGATGGTTATAACAACTAATTAACATGATTCGATCATTTAATTAATTCAGGGAATTACTTTTATATTCATGCAAACCACATCGGGTTGGGTTCATGCATTTCAACCCTTAGAAATCTAGTCGAAAATTGCGAAACTATGTTTAAATAAGAAATCTATGTTGCAAGAAATCATAATTATGTGAAAAGTGAGATTAAACAAGAAAATAAGAATTTTCAACCAAGAAAGAATGAATCATTTACTGAAAAAATATGAAAGCAATCAAAAGCAGTGATGAAAATATTATTTGGAATGAAGAAAAACCTTGAATTAATCAAAATTGATGAACAATATGAATCCTATGGTTCTTGGATTCAAAAACCTCTCAAAACTAACTAAAAAGTAGCCTCCTAATGTATGGTACGTCAAAAGAATAAATACACCACGTTATTTTAAGTGTTTGCACCATGCACAACTTTATTTTTGAGGAATAAAGAATTAAAAATCCGTCGAACGAACTGATTCGGTGTTTCTTCTTTAGTTGGGCAAATCGGTTCGGTATTTACCAGTTTGGGGAACCAGTTCTACTTCTTATTCATCGATTCAGTTTGATGCTGGCAGTGTGGCGAACCTGTGCGCTGATGCTTTCATTGATTCAGGTTGTTGATTTTTTTTCTTTTTCTCCTTGATTTCTTCTCAACTTCAAAGTTTCATAGTTTTTCACCCAGGAATCGGATTTGGATGACATTTCTTCCTACGTGCTTATGGACTTGAGATCTTCAACTTTCCTTTAGGTTTCGTGTTCGGATTGCTTGTGTGAAGTAACTGTTTTGCCCTTGACTTTTCTTCTTTTCTTTCTTTATTAAATTTGAATTTTCTCTTTTCTTCACTTGCATAAAATATCTTCAAAATGTACGAGAAATACAAGAAAATCAATGCACTTGATGGAATATGTCAGTAGAAAGTATATGAGATAAATCAATAAAAATTACACTACCTAGGGCAATAAGAGTTTCTAAATTACGGGGATAAATCAGAAGAATTTATGCCTAACCAAACACCTCAAACTTAGAACTTTGATCATCCCGAGCAATGTAAAAAGAATCAAAGCATGGCCCAACACTTAACAAACATGTTATTGGGATAGAATACCTCTTTTGCGGGCAAGCGATTGCATTTAGAGTATGCAACAAGCCTTTAAAGCCCTAGGTTACTCTAGTAGAACGAGTTGCCTTGTTAGGGTTTATAGTGATTATACCTACAAAATTCTTTTTTGACTCAAAGAAAACTAAAAATATTTAAAAATTGTACAATTTAAATTCCTAAAAAATAGTCACCATAAATTTATATTCAAGAGTCGCAAATCATAGTGTGTGTGAAGCCGAACTGAAAATTAAATCGCTAATTTCCACTGATTGATCATTACATTACATTCCAAAAATTCATTTTGATTAAATTTCCCACGAATTCTCTCACAAACGAATCACTCGGAATGTGGCTAATTCCCTCGGTATGCACGATTTGAAGAGTAAATGTAAAGGAACACAATTCATGCACACAAATTTGAAAAAAAAAAAATTTATGGTGAAAAGATCTCATCATCGGAATACGGTTATTGGAAAACGGAAAACACTGCCTCTTATTCACACCAATTAATCTCTCTTATTATCTTTTTGTATCTTAGCTCTCCATGAAGTAATTAATTTAGTAATTTGAACTCTGTTAGGACTTTTTCTGGTTCATTGGGAATAGTTGGGAAATTCAGAATTGGAAAATGGTCTTGTGATATTCGTTAGTGCTTTTTCCGGCTTTTCCTCATTTTTTTTTCTTTTTCTATTTTTTTTCTTTTCTTGCTACTTTTGTTGAGCATTTTTTTCTTGCCCCTTTTTATTGCACTTTTTGGACGTACTTGATGAATATTCACTTTCACAATTTCGGGCCAATTCGGCTTTTTGGGTTATCAAATGAAAATGAATTATTTATTAGGCTCAATTGGGATTGCAAAGGGATAATTTTTCACAACTTTTTATGGCTAATATTTTTGGGTAAAGAAACGAGGGCCTAACTTCATATGTCCGAATTACTAATTATTTTTTCCATAAGCGTCTCGATTAATTTAGTTTAGAGATATTTTAGTGCATTTTTCAAGACAACATCTCACACATTTCTCGTAACCCATCAAAACAAAGGTATTGAGATCTTCAACGACTTATTAAAACGCTGAAATGAACTTTGAGTTAAGCATTAACTCGAATTGATTTTAAAAACTCGAAAAAAATGATAGGCTTGAAATCTCATCGGGTTAGTTAATCTTCACATTTATTCGTAAAGTCATCAATTTTTGCTCAATTTCTATCTTTGGTCAATTTTGGCTTTGTGCATTTGATTTTTACAATTTGAGACTTTAAACAACATATCAGGACATTTTTTGAAGAATTTAAATTCCAATTTTTATTTATTTTGAAGAAAAATATTTTTTGCTTTTTCAAAATTTTTAATTTTTTAAGAATTTTTTTTGTGCATTTTAAAAATTTGTGGAGTTTTTAAAAGAAGCATTTGTCACCCCCCCCCCCCCCAACTTAGACTTTTGCATTGGCCTCAATCAAAAGGACTAAAAGCTAAAGAATAAAAAATAATAAGTGCGACAAATAAAACAAACAAACATTTAAAATGCAAAAAGACACTATATAACTCCAACACACAACTAAAAAAAAATCACCCCATACGCGTCGGGGGTGCGATGACCTCTCTCTCTCGTCTACAAACTCACCCAACCCCACATACGAGGTTCGATGCTCTCCTTGTCTCTCCCATCCTAACATAGTAAGCCAATAGTCGAAACAAATTGGGACCTGTCCCATAGATGAGGGAGTCACCTTGAGGTTCGTGATATCTGTCATGAATAGGATTCTGATGGTGCCCAATTGAATTACGACTTACTTGTCCCGTCTTGGAACGAACATCTCAGTCAAAATTGGAAGGACACGCTAAACCTAGATCTCTCTTAACTTCGAGAATGCATGGGTCGGGCTCTAAGTCGGATGAGACTTGAGTCCTCTACTCTATCACATCCGAGGACTCAGGTGGCACGGGTGGATGGCCACGAAAAAGAAACTGATTTATCCTATTTCTCCTTTCACTCTCTTCGAAGTGTCTACCGGGTTCAATAGTGATTGGACGTCTACAGTGATGCTCTCATCCATCGGCCTGATTTTTTTTTCAAACTTTTCTAGGTTCATGTCTCCTAACTGGCTCTTGAAATCAGTGTACGTCCCGTCGCTCTCACTACTCGAAATAAGGCATGTTCCTAAGGCATCCCCAATTAAATTTCCCTCTATGTGCTCCTCTACTATCTCCTCAATAATAACCACTGGGTGAAAATCGTCCTCATCACCCACGTGACTAGTGATATTGAAGATATTTGTTTCTAGGGTCATCTTTGCGAAAGTGAGATGTTTTTTCCCATTTCGAGTGTTAATCAAGGAGTTAGCCATAGATAATAATAGGTGGACAAGGATGAAGGGAACATGATTACTTGAGGTGATGGAGGGTTTCGTGTCCCAAGTGACAAAATCTATCGGGAAGTAGAAGGTGTCAATTTAGACTATCACGTCCTCAATAATGCCTCGTGGTATCTTCACGATACGATCTGCGAGTTAGAGAGTGATTTTTGTGGGCTTGAGTTCACCCAAATCGAGTTTCCTATATATGGAGTAGGGAAGAATGTTGACACTCACCCCTAAATCAATTGAGGCTTTTTCTATTCGATTCTCCCCAATAATACACGAAATGGTAGGTGCATCTGGATCTTCAAACTTTTGTGGGAGGTCATTAAGTAGAACGAAGCTCACATTTTGTACTAGGAAGACGTTTTTTTTCACCTTTAGACTTCTTTTCATCGTCAATAAGTCCTTTAGGACTTTAGCATAGGCGGGAATTTGCTGTATAGCATCAGGAAAAGGTAAATTCAGCTTTACCTTCTTAAAGACATCTAGCACGTCATTACGTGGGATTGCTTTTTGGGAATGAACCAACCTTTTAGGGAATGTCATAGCGATGGGTGGTTTCACTACGACTTCAGGCTCACTAGTGTCGTCATTTCACTATTTTTAAGGGGGCATCTTTGGCCTTTTCATGCCGGGCGAAACCTCCTTGTCTTTAGGTGTGTCGTGTGAGGGAGGTGATAAATCAAAAACTCTCCCACTATGTAGAGTGGTGATGGCTTGGCATTTCTCTTGATGTTCATTGGATGTAGAGATAACACTAGTTTGACTTTGAGTAGGTCTTTGGCCTTGAGCCTGAAACTTGCTCTTCTCTTGGATACTTAAAGATGATTGCAACCTAGAGATATTCGCATTCATTTCAGTGAATATGCGGTCATACTTAACATTGGTTGCATTTTGAGCTTGGATGAATTTATTTATAGTATCCTTGATATTTCTCTGCAGTGGGGTGATATACTGTGCGGGAGGTAGTTCTTGTTGAAAATATGGAGGTGGAGGTGGGGAAACGTGTGAATTAGGATTCAACCTAGCATGCTATTTCCCATAGCTAAATCCAGGATGGTTCCTCCATAAATGGTTGTAAGAATTCCCATGCGGGGCATTAAAATTACCCTTAAATACTCCTATCGCATCCTCTTCGTCATGTAACATTACTTTGTAGGCGGGTATCGTCGGGCATTCCTTCGTTTTGGGTGTTAGGATCAGAGTTATTTAGAAGATATGCTAAGCCCATGGTGAAAGAAAGATATGAGATGATACTTCTCAAAACCATGATGAGGGCATTTACTAACTAGCTCGTTGAAACGATTGTAACATTGATCAAATTACTCATTTTCTTGTTGTCGAAATGTTTGAAATTGAGCTTGGATGGATTTTATTCGATGTTGGGAAAAGAACTTTAAGAGAAATTTTGATTGCATTTCCCTTCGTGATCTAATTGAGTTTGGTGCTAAAGACCAAAGGCATGTCTTAGCTTTATCCTTTAAGGAAAAATGAAAAATTTTAAGGCAAATGACGTCTTGTATGCAATCTTGATCGCTAAAGGTATCGCATGCCTCTTCAAATTCATGAATGTGGAGGTAAGCATTTTCCGAATCCATATCGTGAAAAGTGGGAAGAATCTAGATCATCCCATTGCGAAAATGAAATTATCCCACATTATACGGAAGTAAAATGCATCTTGGGGTGACAGTTCTCTCGGGATAGAGGAGTTCTCTCTGGGATGATATGGCATTTCACCCTTACCCGTACAAAAATTAGCGTGTTCCGATATGGCTCTCCCTCCAATTGATTCGAGTTCCTCACTCGACATGCTCGGAGTGTGACTCAATGTGTGACTCGTGATAGAATTAGGTGGTGTAGGAGGTGGAACCCAAAATTGTGGAGCGTTAGGAGTGTGTGGACTATCGGGTTTGTACTCAACTATTAGATTTTCTTGAATGCCGATGGGAGTTGATTGAGGAGTTTGTTGCGGATTTTGCCTGAAAGGACTTTGAGAGATGCTATATTTTTTGCTTTTTACTTTTCTTAATTTTTTTGGATTATTGATTTTATGATTTGTTTTGGCTTTTTAAGAATTGGAGTCAAATTTTAGAGTAACTCAACCTAACCTAAGGGTCTACCTAAATCCTCGGCAATGATGCCAAAAACTTGACGTGACTCAAAATGTGTCTCTAGTGCATGCTAATTACGGTTCAAGTGCAAACCGATCATGTAAGTAATAAATCTGATAAGATAGGGTTGAATCCTCAGGGAAATAGGAAGTAGAACGTAACAGCAAAAAAGAAGATGCTCAACCCTAAACTGACTCAGAAAAATAAAGGAAAATGTGATGAGTTTTGAGTTTTTTTCTACGAACTAAATGAAAATTAATTGAGCGAGTAATTAAATTACGTATGCAGAATTAAACTAACTTCAAATGAATTAATATGAAGGAGAAAATTAGTTTGGACTACAATCCCTCGAACCCTAGTATGTTTACTGGATATAAAAATTAATTGTGATTTAAATAATTAATTAAACCACAGACTTTATTGTAACACCCTGCCTAATAGGATACCGGGCGATCAATCCTATACCAAATTAAAATAGGAGTCTCATATGGTTCATTCTTAGCATCACTGTTGAAAACCAAATTAATTACGAATAACTTATTAGGCTAGCGTCAAATGTTTATTTAAATAATCTTTTTAAACAACCCACACATAAAAACATTCATGCAGTTTATATGAAAAACTAAAATGCTATAAAATAATCGAGCACTCGGTTTAACATGATACAATCAAAACGAATGCCGCACTAAAAAGGCAGAAAAAGAATAAGTAAATGTAATTGGGCTTCCGACCCGAATGTTTATACAATACCTCCTATCTAGATTACAAGGATATAAGCGTCTACAGTAAACCTTCAAGCATCCACAGCTACTGCAACAGACGTTTGACTCGAAGGAATCGTCATCCAGGCGTCCTTGTGTGTGGACACCTATATAATATATATATATATATATACATAGCAAGAAAGGAGAAAATAGAGAAAGAGGTCAGAGCCCGAGTTATGAAAATATTTTGCAAGTGCATAAATGCAATATTTTTACAATATATTTTACCTCATATTTAAATTGGTATCGCACTCCCATGAGATACCCCTCACCTCTCTTCTAATAGTGCATACCTATCGCATATGTAATACCTAACCTATTTAAGCTACCATGCCTAACTAATTCGTTTCACCAAAATTCTAACCATCCTAATAACCCGAGTACTAAGGGATAAACTTCTCTCCAGTCTTAATACTGTGCCATATTCGTGCGTTGGGTGTCTCGCGAAGCGAAATCCAAACAAGGAACCCCCCCGATACACTACTACTTGGCAGTGTCGATCCTCGGGATCCATTAGGTCCTCAGTATATAATGTGTGTATATATATAAACCCATATACATATATAAACATAACATACTCATATTATGCATATCACAATTTAAGTCCGGATAAAAATCTCCCGGAATGAGAATAAATCCTTTTTCATTTATCTCTTTACTCTAGTTAAAGATTTATAATCTTGTTCTCATGCACAAGTGATATACTATACACACCAGTATAATATCCATACCAACGATCTATAACTCGAGGATGCAGTCTCTCAATGCTATCATCTTCCAGGGAATTACTCACATACCATCCTAGGTACCAGTGGTCGGACTAAATATCACCGACATGGTAAAAACCAAATCACAACGTATGGGAAGCGGTCATAGTTCCTCCCCGGAAATGAGATGAAACATACCCACCACGTCTCACCCCTAATAAAAGTCACACAATATCAATGGACGCTATGACTTGGGGACTATACGCTACCTGCTCCTCAAGCCAGGGGTCCCACCCACATCGCGCAACTTCCCATGATAGCATTAGAGGGGGTATGCTTCACATAAATATATATATATATATATATACTATTCACACACAGATATATATATGTGTTCGTAACGTATAATATATACTACAATCACATCGTATATATATACATATAATCTGCATTACTTCTCAGATATACATATGTGGCTATAATTGCCAATCTCATATAGCGATAGACAATACTCTGAATGTTCTCATTTGTAATAGTATCTAAGTATTCTCACACTTACAATACTAAACTTATAAGTATTCTCTATACACACTTTCCAAAGACCTCTCTCGAATGTTGTTCGACCCGAACCTTCACTAAGTCTATACCCTGGATTGTACACTAATCTGATTTGAGGTTCTCTCTTTCATTACAAGGTTTACTCACCCGCAATACCATCAAATAGGAGTCCTAATATCATAGCTATACTCCCCCACAATTCTCCAATTGCAATTTAACTCCCCTTAAACTCAAAGAAGGAAAGCTGCCAAGTTTAACAAAGGCGAATCGATTCGAGACAACGAATCGATTCAATTTCCATCCAAATCGATTCAGAAACGTTATGCAAGCAGGCCCTCAAAGGCAAGTCGATTTGGTCTCAATCCGAATCGATTCTACCTGAGACAGCCTTACAGATCCCCTCATGCTAATCGATTCGGTCTATACCCGAATCGATTCCCCCTGTTCGAGGAGCACTGTTTGGGCGATTTGTCAATCTCCAAAAATACCCAAATATCAATTCAACCTCCATTTTAATGGTTTCTAATCTCAACCACCAACTCTATAATCATCTTAATACTGATTTCTAACTAACACATAAATTTCTTTTCTCCCAATGTCAAGTTTGATTTCTAAATAACGGTTTCCATCTCGGACAACTTTCTATAGAAAAATCATTATAAATAAAAAAAAAATCAAAAAATACGTGGTCAGTGCCCACGCGACCATATCGAAAAGATCTAAAAATTTCATTTTTTTGACCAAGAGTCGAATCGATTCGCTTCCTAGTTGAATCAATTCGAAAGTGACGATGTGTCACTATTCACATTTTTCTCCAAAAATCCCAAACCTCCATTAATACACCTCCAAGCTTTTTATTTCTTATCCCAACCTTATTTAATCATAACCAACTATACTTACACACATAAAAAGGGTTCTAATCATCCTAGAACCCATAACCAACAACTAATTTCAATTAATTCCTAAATTTCTCAAATTGGATATTATTCGAGTTTTATCCGTTTAATCTTCCGAAACACCCGTTTGATGCACGAAAACCCAACCCAAAAATCTTTATAGTTTATCACTACCAACTATAATATGAGATTTATGCTTAAAAGAAATAAATCAAGTAAACACTTTCCTCGTGGATAAAATTCGACGACCTCGAGTCGAATCCCGCGGAGTTTGGCCAAAAATCTTCTTTTCTTCTTCCTCTCTTCCTTCCTTTCTTATCCTCTTCATTTTCTCTCTTTTCTTTCCTTCTCTTTCCCTCTCTCGTTCCTTATATAAGAGAGAAATAAGGGTTTACCCCTTTAAAACCCAAAAATGACTCGTTTACTCAATTGCGAGTCCCTATTAGTCCAAAAATTCCCGGAACCTAAACACTACCCCCGAATACTCTACACTGACTATCTCGGCCATTCCAAAACCAACCGCGCACTCAAAATCTTCATTCGAGTCTCTTAACTACAATTCACTAATTAAACCCAACACCTCTCAATACGAGTTTTTTTCCAATTAAAATATTATCCTCTGTCGCTTTACCCACTGCGACATGTAATTAAAATAATCCAACTCATTTAGTTAGTCTCAAAATTAAATGAAACACACCTCTGAAATCGTCTAACCCTCATAATTTCCAAAATTTATTATTCCAAGAAATTCCTCAAATTTCCAATTTACACCCATTTATGAAATTTAATTATCCCCAAAAGTGCGGGGTGTTACATATGCCCCCCTTACAATGGAATTTCGCCCTCAAAATTCAAATATAGCCTACATCACCAACCTAGGATCGTTAATTACACAACGTCCTGGTATCCCAAAGTTAAAAGGTGCTAATACCATGGTCCCCCACCATATTCCACCTATCACAAGGCTTACGCTCTAGCGCACTAGCTTAGCCCCAAGCTTATCTAAATTTCTACATGCTAATGCACTAACTCGATCATCGCACCTAGAGCTTCTAGAACCGCCTATAAAAGAACGAGCCTATAACTACCGCTCTAACGCCTCGAAAAACTGATACTCTTGCTAAACGTCCACTCGCCCACAACAGGACAACTGGTCTCCTTAAAAGGAAATTTCACTAAGGCTTGACTACTCCCGTCAATCCTTTCTCTGACTTTAGGTGCGCAAACTCTTGTTGCACCTATAAAATTCGATTATCGCGTGCCTCCAACGACATTCCAATCAACAAAGTTCAATCTTTCCTATAACTGGGAATGCAATCTTTCATAAAGTTAACCCACCAATCTTCTTGTGGTTAACTCACAACTATCTCCTTACATCGGCGCCACTAATCCTTTTGACTTTAAATTCTAATAATCAATCCGATCGATGTGTTTCCAACACACGTAAAATAGTACTATCCTAAGTATATCCCTAGTGCCCAAGGCCTCTCTCAACTTTCGACATTTTCTTGGTTTCATGCGTGGGACGTCCCGCAAAGCGAAATCCAAACAAGGAACCCTCCCGTTACACTACTTCCTCGCATTGTCGGTCATTAAGGTATAACGGTCTGAGGCACACCAGCGGGATGTCCTAAATCCTATCTCTCTAACCTACTAATGTACTTCTATCTCTATGTCCTTCCCTCTTGGCAAAAAGGAAAGTCTAACTAATTGGGGCGCCTATTCTCTGCGAAAGTGTTACGAACATCATACCCAAAACAAATTACCTACAAAAGTTGCCTTCTGTACAAGGCCTGGACATAAGCCTTAAATCAATTTCTTTCTCCTTGTCTCCCCCACATACTTGCGGTGAGAAAAACATTTCAGTGCTTTTCCATAACACTTCCATCTCTATAAGCATACAATCATCACACGGCTCTCAGTCCATAGTGTTTTCTCCACACTAGGTGACTTATCATCACAACCAACCTCCTTGCATCCTATAAAGTCTCTCCACTCCCGACGTCGTTAAGGTCCATGCATGGAGTGCCTCACAAGCGAAATTCAAACAAGGAACCCCTCCAATACACTATTACTTAACTTTGTCGGTCGTGGAGGTCTGTTAGATTCCAATATGCAAACGAGATAATCCTATCCCCCTTTTCAACAAAATGTGCTTTGAACTCCTATCTCTATCGAGGAGACACACCATTAAGCGCTCGTACTAACACTACGTCCTTACGTAAACAATAACAAGCTTAAACTTATTGCTTAACAAATAAATCCTACATACCTTAAATCACATCTATAAGATCGCCACACACTAAATTCATGATAATGAAACATCTACTCACCGAAGTTCCATTTAAACATAAAAATAAAAGCGAGCTCAATCTGTATTCAAATGAGATATCTCAATAACAACCTGTTCCACCCTGGAACCGTGGACACAATTGTCTTGCAATCATTAGCCTGCTATCGCTCTGATGATACAATAACATAACTCTTATAATGATATCATACTCGTATAACACATGTAAAATGAGTAGTATAAACTAGATACAATAACATAACAAATGAAGAAAATAGAACCCCGTTATCACGAAAAAACATGTAGAAATACACTATATAATGTTATCGATACGGTCACAAATCTCGAATTTCACACACGAATCTAGGGTTAGCGAAATACCACGACTCTATCTAGTGACACTGTATATACGCCCTACTTCCGAGGTGAAACTCATAATAATAACTTCGCGAGTCTTCCTGACTGGTCCGATTGGTTCCCTGGCCTAGCACACTCGTCTTAATCGAACTAAAACTACTCTTACCAATGCCCCATCAGGGAACCCTACTCTTGTCTTATAATTACTACTGGGCAAGGACTAATCGTGTGGTTTTTCATTCCACAATACAACATTTCCCATCTATGGCCACCCTGGCCATGATAAAGTTATCAGTATCATCGGACTCTATAGCCTTGATCCCGATAATCACCTTCATAGTCCCCTTAACCTCTTTGTTAAAAGGAAACTCCACTACCGGCTTCAACAACTCTATTTCAATGAATTCCCCGATTGGACACCCACCGATGGGGTTTCATGAACACACTTTCTCCATAAGTGTTATCAACACTTACTAGTGAGCTTATCATTCCTCTGAAGGACTCTCCCTTCATTGTACCCTCTCTATTCGGCACAAATTTCACTTATCCCTATCACTCTTTATTCACTGCCGGCCTCGGATCAATCCTTATGTGAATAATTCAAAAATTGCATTCTCTTCCTTCCTAATCCATTAAAGGAATTTGCGGTTAAAATCGTTCGTGAGATTCATCTATGAGCAAAACATCTGGCTCCCCCGAATATGGTGACCACTGTTCCCACCATTTCAACATCGCTCCCACAAGTGAAAAATTTTCCTTAAATTTTCACATATGGGTTTTTTCCATAACCTTCTCTAAGCCAAAGCTCCCTAGCCTTCTACTTTCGCCGAATCACATTACACTTACTCCATATAACTTAACTTTAGGGTACGATCCTTATCGAAGACCTTTCGAACCTTTTTCCAACTCAACTTCACCGAGAAGTTAAACTTTAGCACCACTCTCTTCTACCGTGGTACTTCGATAAACATAACTACTGTACTTTAGTAGTCGTTGCAACAATCCTCGATAGTGCCACAAAGGGAGTGACTTCTGTTGTGGTCCTCATCCCCTACTTCATCTTATAGCTCCTACTAAGCCCCACCTCATGCTGCCTTCATCACGGCCTTCCTTGGTCGCCCCTCCTCGATTAACACAATGAACCTTGAAAGGTATCGCAAAGGATTTACTATAATCTTACATAATAGCGGGAGAACGAAATCTCACAAGCGGAATCAACAATCCTAATCCTAAGGCTCTATATCAAATCGAGAGCAACGCTAAAAGTGTAGTATGTCCGCACAGATTCCTAAGGACACTAGAATCTGATGCTCTGATACCATCTGTAACACCCCGCCTAATAGGATACCGGGCAATAAATCTTGTACCAAATGAAAATAGGAGTCTAATATGGTTCATTCTTAGCATCACTGTCGAAAACCAAATTAATTACAAATAACCTATTAGGCTAGCGTCAATTTTTTATTTAAATAATCTTTTTAAACAACCCATACATAAAAACTTTCACGCAGTTTATATGAAAAACTAAAATTCAATTAAATAATCGAGCACTCGATTTAACATGATGCAATCAAAATGAATACTGCATTAAAAAGGCGAAAAAAGAATAAGTAAATGCAATTGGGCTTTCGGCCCGAATGTTTGTAAAATACCTCCTATCTAGATTACAAGGATATAAGCGTCTATAGTAAACCTGTATGCATCCACATCTGCTACAGCAGACGTCTGGCTCGAAGGAATCGTCATCCAGGCATCCCTGTGTCTGGACACCTATATAATATATATATGCATAGCAAGAGAGGAGAAAATATGGAAACGGGTCAGAGCCTGAGTGGTGAAAATATTTTGCAAGTGCATAAATGCAATATTTATAAAATATGTTTTACCTCATATTTAAATTGGTATCGCACTCCCATGAGATACTTCTCACCTCTCTTCTAATAGTGCACACCTATCGCATATCTAATACCTAACCTAGTTAAGCTACCCTGCCTAACTAATTCGTTTCACCAAAATTTTAACCATCCTAATAACCCGAGTACTAAGGGCTAAACTTCTCTCCACTCTCAACACTGTGCCATGTTCGTGCATGGGGTGTCTCGCAAAGCGAAATCCAAACAAGGAACCCCTCGATACACTACTACTTGGCAGTGTCGATCGTCGAGATCCATTAGGTCCTCAGTACATAACGTGTATATATATATATATATATATATATATATATATATATATATATATATATATATATATATATATATATATATATAGCATACTCATATTCTGCATATCACAATTTAAGTCCAGATAAAAATCTCCCGGAATGATAATAAATCCTTTTTCATTTATCTCTTTACTTTAGTTAGAGATTTATAATCTTGTTCTCAAATACAGGTGATATACTATTCACACAAGATAATAGCCATCCCAACGAGCTATAACTCGAGGATGCATTCTCTCAATGCTATCATCTTCCAGGAAATCACTCACATATCATCCAGGGTACCAGGGGTCGGACTAAATATCATAGACATGGTAAAAACAAAATCACAATGTATGGGAAGCGGTCATAGTTCCTCCCCAAAAATGAGACGAAACATACCCACCACGTCTCACCCTTGCCGAAGACCACTCTCTAAAGTTGTTCGACCAATGTCAGGTTTGATTTCTAAATAACGGTTTCCATCTCGGACAGCTTTCTGTAGAAAAATATATGTAAATCGAAAAAAAATCAGAAAAATACGCGGTCAGCGCCCACGCGACCGTATCGAAAATATCTACAAATTTAATTTTTTGACCAAGAGCCGAATCGATTCCTTCCTAGCCGAATCGATTCGAAAGTGATGCTGTGTCACTATTCACATTCTTCTCCAAAAATCCCAAACCTCCATTAATACACCTCCAAGCTTTTTAGTTCTTCTCCCAACCTTATTTAATCATAACCAACTATACTTAAATACATAAAAAGGGTTCTAGTCATCGTAGAACCCATAACCAAAGACTAATTTCAATTAATTCCTAAATTTTTCAAATTGGATATTATTCGAGTTTTATCCGTTTAATCTTCCGAAACACTCGTTTGATTCACGAAAACCCAACCCAAAATCTTTATAGTTTATCACTACCAACTATGATATGAGATTTATGTTTAAAAGAAATAAAGCAAGTAAACACTTGCCTCGTGGATAAAATCCGACGACCTCGAGTCGAATCCCATGGAGTTTGGCCGGAAATCTCCTTTTCTTCTTCCTCTCTTCCTTCCTTTCTTCTCCTCTTTATTTTCTCTCTTTTATTTCCTTCTCTTTCCCTCTCTCGTGCCTTATATAAGAGAGAAATAAGGGTTTATTACTTTAAAACCTAAAAATGACTCGTTTACTCAATTGTGAGTCCCTATTAGTCCAAAGATTCCCGGAACCTAAACACTACCCCCGAATACTCTACATTGACTATCTCGGACATTCCAAAACCAATCGCGCACTCGAAATCATCATTCGAGTCACTTAACTACAATTCACTAATTAAACCCAACACATCTCAATATAGGTTTTTTTCCAATTAAAATATTATCCTCTGTCACTTTACCCACTGCAACATGTAGTTAAAATAATCCAACTCATTTTTTACTTAGTCTTAAAAGTAAATGAAACACACCTCTGAAATCCTCTAACCCTCATAATTTCCAAAAATTATTATTTCGAGAAATTCCTCAAATTTCCAACTTACACCCATTTATGGAATTTAAGTATCCCCAAAAGTGCGGGGTGTTAAATTTATCAATCCTAAGCATTAAATATATGAGGGTACAAGCCCACATCATACATAATCAGGAATAGAAATAAAGCGGTGTCAGAATAGCTGACACGCACATCTGACTCTTAAACACCCCGGTTACCTAGGGCAAACGAGGTTAAAAGTCCAATGATGATTGTAACAACTAATCAACATGATTCAATCATTTATTTAATTCAATAAATTACTTTTATATTCATGCAAACCACATTGGGTTGGGTTCATGCATTCTAACCCTCATCGCGCAACTTCCCATGATAGCATGTGCCGGGCATGCTCACACAATAAGTGTATATATTAAATTCACACAATATATATACATATATATGATTTCATCATATATACATACCATCACACACAGTATATACATTCATACCATATATACACACATAGAGACATATCTATATCCATAAATACAATCTCTAGTCCGTATATATATAAGATTAATAAATTCGGCTATAATTGTATGTAATCTACATTATACCAGCCGTCACTAAGCCTACTAACCTAATTCGTTTGTAATATGATTCCTCACTTGAAGTATATTCATCCATTTCCACTGTAATATGTGAAATCTCCCAATATAATCCTATAATAAGGTTACTACCTCAAATGTAATGTATGAGATAATCACTACACACAAACCGTTTATATCCGAAGGCACCTCGATATAGAATATTTATCCCGGCTATAGGTACTCACATAAATAATAGTCGATAAACCTCAAGCTCAATCCTAAATTCGTTCCATAATCCCATCATATATTAGGATACCCATAGTAGATCACACGCCGATATTTATATATATAAACTATTCCGACGATAAGTACTACTCACTACTATTTGTCGGCAACTAGATCAATTTCCCTCACTTTAGATTTATGGTTCCACATCACAAAATGAACCTTTAACATTATCGCATTTACCAGTTACTCCTTGAGTTAATCATCACTAAGGATACACAACTTCTCTCTCTCTTCGGTCCCTTAATCATATCCTAAATAGAATCCCATTACTATACGAGATTGACATAAAAGTCGACATCTAAATTTCACATTATGCTATTACAAATTCCTCACGATATTGTCAAACTCACATCATGTATTAACTCACATATAATCTCCAATTAGGACTCCCATCCCTACTGAGGTTTCCCACTACCTCGATACGACAATTCTAATACATCTATATCTTCCCAAGCTACTATGATATGCCCCCGCGATCATCTCATGTGAGAAACTCCCAATAAATCTTCTAAACGTATCCATAACATCATATGCAAATAATCCAAATCGATAAACCCAATCAAAACGGAGTAAAACTCATTCTAGAAAATTTCCTCAAAATAGCACTGTTTTCGAATCGATTTCGGTCCCAAGGACCTGTGAGTTTGTCTTAATCCAAATCGATTCGCTTGGGGTCCGAATCGATTTGATCATAAAGACTTGTATGGCTGAAACATTCCAAAGCGATTTGGAAGGGGGCTAAATCGATTCGGCCTGTTCAACAGGCTACACAATGGACATTTCTCACCAAAACCTAAATTCTCAAAACCCCAAATTAACAACTTCTAACCATAAATCTATAACCCAAACATGTTTCCTACATCAAAACCCATCCCATATCTAGTCTCATCAATTTATACCCCTTAAACCCATGTGTAAACATCAATTACAAGATTTAAACCACAAAAATCTAGGTTTTGATATATAACCCAAAATTCAACTATATTGTCCACAAATTATGAAATAGAAGACACAAATGAATTATTTATCAAGATTAAACACTTGCCTCGAAGTTGTAGAGGTTGGATCATCCTCGAGATCGCGTTTGGGCCGGAAATCTCCAAGTTTCTCCTCTCTCTCTTCCTTTCTTCTTCTTTCTCTCCTTCTTTCTCTTTCTCTCCTTCTCTCGAATGAGATTGGATGAATTTGTAAGCCTCTTAAACTTTTAAAACATAAGTCCCAGTTTTAATTGATAATACACACTTTAAATGACTCGTTTACTCAAATTCGAGTCAAATAAACTTAAAAATATTTCGGAACCGAAATAAAACTTATGGATAGTCATTTTGACTATCTCGACCCATCCGGAATCAATTGCACACTCAGAATCGTCATCCGAACTACTTTATAACGTCCTCTCATTTTAACCTCAATTGCCAAAATTTAAAATTCTTCAATTTAAGTAAAGTTTATTTCTCCCAAAAATTTAATTTCTCAGTCCCAAAAATCGTGGGGTGTTACAAGATCTTGGATTTTTATGTTTTCATAAAAGGATATGGGTGTTTATAGAGATATATACGTTTGCCATGCTTTTACAATTTTTACCATCATAACCGGTTCAATAAGTGACAGAGAATTTTCAACTGACAGTTGAGGGAGAGTGTTTTGAAACTGATTGAGATTTTTGGAAAGAATCATTCCATCGTTTTGACAAAATCGCACGTACCTCAATAAAATGATAGATTTAAATCCGTTTGTAAAACACATAACAACTATACTAGGTATTTCTCCAAGGAAGAGTATGATCATTTGGAATGTAGTAAATACATGTATGATGCAATTCTAATGTGGAGAACCTTTAATTAATTGTAATATCTTCATGACATTATAAATATGTTTTGTGTTTTGAAAGTATATGATATTTTAATGTTAATTTTTTTCCCATTTTATGTTTTAATATAGTTTTATATCATGGAAACGGTTATGGATATAGTCCTCTCTAGAGGGGTCAACACAATATGAGTTTGATCATATAAAAGGAAAATTAATATTTATTTTCCAATGCATTTTACTCTTTTCACACTATGAAATACCTTATTTCTCACTTTGAAATGATCATTTCGCATTGCAACAACATATTTCACAATGTGAAATATCTATGTCGCACTGACAGACCAATTAGCTTATTGAAAACTGTTGCTAGAACCATGGTTTTTAAGGATGAAGAATAACCTCCTTACAGGATAAACAGATCCATGATTTTATATTTGTTACAGTCAATGACCCCAGTAGGCGCTAAACTACACTACTGTGATCATTTTGGTCCTTAGACAATTTTTTTAACCCTAGTGGCCCCTAAACTATGGCCCTTCTATTCTTTTATCCATTAAATCTAATAGAATTCTTGTTTTAATTGATTCTCCTTATTTAAAAAATGTTAAAATGTAAGAAAACTTGCAAAATTTGAAGCCAAAAAAATAAATGACTTTCCCTCCATGAAATTGTTTTCAAATGCTTTCAAAAATTTCCAACAACCTCTTTTTATAGGTTTTAAAACGTGGATTACGAAATCCTATTTTTTCACCCAACATTAATCCAACCAAAATTAAAGCGACCTGACATGAGACGATACAAATTAATAGTCTTTTTATCGAACAAAACTCAATTTAATTGCGATATGACAAGAAATTTAATTTTCATTACCTAACACAATCACAACCCGAATAAAATCGACATGGACGACATAAATTTTATTTTTTGCCAAACACGAACATGACCCCAATTTTATGGAGAAGAAATTGGTTCCAAAGCACTTCTAAAAATTCTTAGAAACCTCTATTTATATGTTTTAAAAAATAGAGGATGAAATCTTATTTATTTACACAGCATGAACCCGACCCAAGTAAAAGTGACACAAGACGACACAATTCATATTTTTTTAAATAAAAAATAGCCCAATTAAAATGTGACACGACACAAAATGTTATTTTCATTACCTAATGCAAACACAATCCAAATAAAAGGGGAGGGAGAGAGAGTGAATATGATAGGCGAGGGTTGTGATCGTGTTATGTAATAAAATAAAATCTGTGTCTTGACGCATTTTAATTGGGTCATGTTCATGTTTGGTAAAATAAAAATTAGTCTTGTTTCATGTCGTTTTTATTTGGGTTGTTGTTGGTAAAAAAATATGAATTTGTGTCATCTTTTATCGTTTTTATTTAAGGCGGTTTCATGTTAGGCAAAAAATTAAGATTTCAGTCGTATTTTAATTTGCTCTCATACCCTAAAAAAATAAGAATTCGCGTCGTCTCATATCTCTCTTATTTGAGTGTGATAGTGTTAGTAATAAAAATGAAATTTGTGTTTTGTCACAATTTGATTGGGTGTTTGTGTTCGGTCAAAAATAAAAATTGGTGTGGTCTCGTGTCGCATTTAAGTGTTATGATTATGTTGGGTAATAAAAATTAAATTTCATGTCACGTCACATTTAATTTGGGTTGTGGTTGGTAAAAAAATAACAATTTGTGTCATTGCGTGTATCTTTTATTTGTATTGGGTTCATGTTAGATTAAGAATGAGATTTCGTATCATGCCGTGTTTTAATTGGATCGCGTTCTTGTTCGGTATAAAAAATGGAATTTAGGTAATCTTATGTAAATTTTCTTTGGGTTGTGATCGTGTTAGGTAATAAAAATAATTCGTGTCTTGTTTCATTATATTTGTGGGAGTGTTCGTGTTGGGTAAAAAATAAAAATTTGCATTGCCCGTGCGATTTTATTTAGGTTGTGGTTATGTTACGTAACGCAAATAAAATTTTGTGCCATGTCACATTTTAATTGGGTTGTGTTTTTTTATAAAAAGAATATGAATTTGGGTCATCTCGTGTCGCTTTTATTTGAATTGAGTTCATGCTGGGTAAAAAAAATAAGATTTCATAATCCATTTTTTGAAAGATATAGAAAAAAGGTTGGTGGAAATTTTAGAAAGTGTTTGGGAACCAATTTGATGGAGGGAAACTTCTCTTCATTTTTTGCTTCAAATTTAGCAAGTTTTCTTACTTTTAGCATTTTTTTAAATGAGGGGAATCAATGAAAACAAGACTTCTATTAGTTTTAATGAAAAAACTAACGGAATGACCAAATAATTACGTTTTGCATAGTTTCAACAGGATTAAAGAAATTGTGTAGGGACCAAAATGGTCCCTCAAGTATAGATTAGGGGTCACTAGGGTCATTAACTCTTTTTGTTGCAAGGGTAATTTATTAGGATAAAGTCACAATGGAGTGAACTCTTTCTTCTGAATTTTGACCAACTACTTTAGTTATACTTGTTATATAAAATATATACTTTTGTATTTTATCAAATTTAAAAAACGAAATAAATCATATTTATGCAATAAAATTAACACCACTAGAAAACTTACAAACAAAGAAGATGACCAAGTCAAGTGTTTGAAACTCTCTCCTTAAGACAAAATGCGCTCTCGCTACGGTGCTTACGGCAATGAACAATTAGCGTTTGCCTCCCAGGATAAAACGGTCTTGACATGCGCAAGAAGCACTTCAGTGTGCGTGTCCCACGAACCAATTATGTTTGATACTCTATCCGACTAGATCGGGAATGGAAAGTATGAAAATATATTTTCTCTCCTTTTTTCTCTATATAACAAATGAAGACAAGTCTTGTATTTATAGAAAAGAAGGTATTTTTTCATAAAAAGACAGGTCTTTAGGAAACAACCACTTTAGGGACGTTTTTCATAAACAGTCACGACCTTTAGGGACGGTTTTGAAAAACAGTCACTATATAGCGAACAATCACAACCTTTAGTGACACTTACGAAAATCCGTCCTAGAAAATAAATAAAATTTCCCAATAAACTTCAGGCATAAATGGGGCACTTTGATACAAAATTTCTTATTCATCATTTATCCGTTTTAAACAAATAAATAGATCGCGTGACTCCTCATGCTACAAGGAACGCGCACGTTCTTGGTCCTACTTTGACCAATATATTAATTTGGTAATAAAATAATTTGTGTAAAAACACAATATTTTCCAACAATCCCCCACATGAATGAAATTTGGGTGAAGAATCAAATGAACATGAAGACAAATTAGACAGAGTATCATTGGAAAAGAGCTGCATCGGTAAAGATAGCTTTTGGCCTTGAATCTTTCCTAGTGAGAGACTATCGGGTTTATTGGCCAATTAATGAACGAGATGTCTTGAATTGATCAACCTTTTTGTGTAAATTGAGACAATAGAATTCACACAGTCCTTCTCCGAACATTCTTGGTTCTCACTGTTATGTCCGTTTTGGCCTTGGACACCTCATGTGTTTCATGAGTGTGTTAGAGAATTGAACAATGTAGCCGTTTATTATTCTCATAGAAGTGGCCCCTTCTCACTCACATAGGTGATTTCTATAAAGAGTATCCTGCTAATACCCCACTTGACCCATATGTTCAAGAGATAGAGATCATTAAAATAAAATGTATCCTGTTACACACGGCAGATAGTGCACTGTCTCATCCTAGGAATGGGAGGAAGAATTTATTTTCTTCTCAGTGCTAACTGAATCACACATAATTAGGTTGTCCCGTTGAACCTAATTCTTGGGATCTCCAGTCATTTAGGTTGGGTTTCCATTATGGGAATTCTTTTAGGTTTTAACCGGCTGTAAGCCCATTCCCCTGGATTTATGTATCTTATTCTCTTGTTAGCGGATCCGCAATGATTTTATTAGGCCTAATGTTATCAGTAACAAATAAAGATTTCTTTATGGTCTTATGTCATGACTAATAAGTCGTGACTTGCCAAATTACTTTATGCCTTTTCAAGCAATGATTTTCAATTGCAAGAACATGCATTAGACTTGTTATATCAAATAATCCTCTTTAAAATTGTCAAGGTACCTTGTTTTCTAGGAAATAATATTCATATTCCATCATAAGAGGATTCCTAAACATTAATACCTCTAATTGTGCTAATATATCACTCGGAATACGAGTCTCGAAAGTCATATATTGTTTAAAATATATTCATAATTTCCTAATGTTTATGTCATTTGTCACTTATATCTTAGTATTGATACTGAACGAATCATTTGTTCTTGATATTCTTTGATCCATTATCTTTATGCTAAAGATTTGTGTACACGCTTTATCATTTCCAACCTTGGAATATAATCAAAGTACTTAAATATTAATTATCGTTCAATCAATGAAGTATACACTTCTCTAGACAAATGCTCATTGGAAATACTATAGTACATTAAATGCACTTATGCAATCAAATACTACACGTTCAGTAGTGTTAAATGCAATTGTGCAATCAAATACTACACTTTCAGTAGTGTTTATCCTATTTTCAATTGGAATCATCTTTGTTTCTATTTTTGGATAGAAATTATCTCCTTAGATAAATACCCCCACATTTATCATAAATCATACAAAGGTTCTCAACCTTTCCCATAAATTTTTTATCGTGGGTTAATGTGTTGAGAATATAACTCATAGAAAACACAACACTCCCCCCACAATTTCAAACACAAATTTGAAATTATACAAAATTGATACATTTATTCTCAACCTCTAAACGCTTTATTTTTATAAAATGAAATGATATTAAACTTTATTTGGACCAACACATATGTCCATTTAGAAGGTATACATTTATGTGTTGAGATTTAGTCACATCTTTGATGATGTATTTATTCATATGTTTTAAGTGCACTTTATGCGAAGTAATGTGAAAATAATATATGTGATGATATTATGGTCTCTTGTATGGTTACATGTATACATGTGATAGTACTATTTTAGTGTCATTACATAATTTTTTACATTATTCCATTAAAGCACATTTAGTGAAATATGATGACACAATTAGTTATTCATTGATGTATTGTGCACTAAATTAAATTAGATTACATGAACGGAAATGCGATATATTTAGAAACATGATTTGAGTTTCACTCCTCGTAGAATGTAAATATTTAACTATTGTGATAATTCATGTAATCTTGATATTACATTTAAATTGATTTTAATCTCCCGTGTCACGAAAAAGAGAAAAAGAAAATGTAATGCATTGTCCATTATTGTTGGTATGTATGTTAAACATTGCAATGCATGCATTATATCGACTCTTAGAGACATGAATATGCACTATTGTTTAAAACGATGTGACCCAACATGTTGAAAATTTGATAATATTAAATTCACGCTAATAAATTAAAAAGCCCTATAGGTTAGGAATTTATTATGTTTACATAATTTTTATAGTTGATGACATGTTGTGGCATCCGATGACCTAATGTCCTGTAATGAAAATTGAGGTGTGTAATGACATACTATTCTCACATGTAGAAGTCTATTGGATATTTGTGGCATGATTTTATATCATTAACCATATATTTAAATAGTATATTTATAATGCGACTTTTAATTTTTTAGGGGTGACCCTTTCACTCTCAATTTTGTGAGACACTTTCATCAAAATATCATTGGAACATGCTATGTTAAACATGATGTTTCATGAGGAATTACATTCTTATGTAACATTCAATTGATGTTAACATTGATGAAAAATAAATAATTTGTATTGATATCGTGGTGGTCAATTTTCCATAGACTTGAAAAAGTGGAAACACCGTGAATGGGTAGGTCCTACATTCTCAATTAGTTGGACAATAGATTGAATAATGCAAGTCCAGTGAATATTTCAAAAGATATGAGAGTCTTTAGTTGATATAAAATGATACATTCCTTACCGTAATAGATAAATTCATTTTGGAAGAATCTTATACTTCCAATTAATGCGTTTGTCGAACGTGTTCTTCAATGGAGAAAAAATTAGTGTGGCATGATTACAGATCTATTTATTAGATTTATGATTCAAAATTCAGAACCGAGCGGTTTAAAGACTGCTTTAAAGATGGTATAGAATTAAATCATAAATCAATATAAATGATCAAGGGGTTCAGAACTGAGCGGATTCAAAACTTCTTTAAAGAAGGTAGAATCAAATTATGGTCTCATTGGAGACTTAGGCATAATCTCAAGACTCCACAACTAGTAAACTCAAAGAGGGCAAGAAACCAAATTGCATATTTTATATTATGATAACTCAAAGAAGGGCAAGTAACCAAATTGCATATTTTATATTATGATATTTTTAAATTCCATCATCATAGAATATGTTCCAATAGTTTTGAGGCATATAAATTATGTGTGACACAACTTTAGTTTAATACTAAGAATTGTCACAAGTGCATTTGTAGGCCTATGGAAAAATAAGGAATATACCATTAAATGTCGAAATTACTAAAGTAGAGAAACTTATCTCAACTAAATTTTATTTCGAATGAAATGAATGTATACCTTCTAAATGGACATATGTGTTGGTACAAATATACATTAATATCATTTCATTTTAAAGAAAAAGAAAGCGTTTGGAGGTTGAGAATAGATGTATCAATTTTTTATAATTTCAAATTTATGTTTGAAATTGTGGTGGAAGTATTGTGTTTTCTATGAGTTATATTCTCAACACATTAACCCACGATAAAAATTTTATGGGAAAGGTTGAGAAACTTTGTATGAATTATGATAAATGTGGGGGTATTTATCTAAGGTGATAATTTCTATCAAAAAATAGAAACAAAGATGATTCCTATTGAAAATAGGATAAACACTAGTGAAAGTGTAATATTTGATTGTATAAGTGCATTTGATGTACTATAGTATTTCCAATGTGCATTTGTTTAGAGAAGTGTATACTTCATAAGTGACAAATGACATAATCATTAGGAAATTATGAATATATTTTTAAACAATATATGACTTTCGAGACTCGTATTCCGAGTGATATATTAGCATGATTAGAGGTGTTAATGTTTGGAAATCCTCTTATGATGGAATATGAATATTATTTCCTAGAAAGCAAGGTACCTTGACAATTTTAAAGAGAATGGTTTGAGATAACAATTCTAATGCATGTTCTTGCAATTGAAAATCATTGCCTGAAAAGGCATAAAGTAATTTCGCAAGTCACAACTTATTAGTCATGACATAAGACCATAAAGAAATCTTTCTTTGTTAGTGATAACATTAGGCCTAATAAAATCATTGCGGATCCGCTAACGAGAGCGTAAGAGAAGTTCATCAAGGGGAATGGGCTTACAGCCAGTTAAAACCTAAAAGAATTGCCATAATGGAAACCCAACCGAAATGACTGGAGATCCCAAGAATTAGGTTCAACGGGACAACATAATTATGTGAGATTCATTTAGCACTGAGAAGAAAATAAATTCTTCCTCCCATTCCTAGGATGAGTCAGTGCACTATCTGCCGTGTGTAGCAGGATACATTTTATTTTAATGATTTCTATATCTTGAACATATGGGTCAAGTGGGGTATTAGCAGGATACTCTTTATAGAAATCACCTATGTGAGTGAGAATGGGCCACTTCTATGAGAATAATAAACGGCTACATTGTTCAATTCTCTAACACACTCATGAAACACACGACGTGTCCAAGGCCAAAACGGACATAACAGTGAGAACGAAGAATGTTCGGAGAAGGACTGTGTGAATTCTATTTTCTCGGTTTACACAAAAAGGTTGATCAATTCAAGACATCGCGTTCATTAATTGGCCAATAAACCCGATAGTCTCTCACTAGGAAAGATTCAAGTCCAAAAGCTATCTTTATCAATGCAACTCTTTTCTGTCTAATTTGTCTTCATGTTCATTTGATTCTCCACCCAAATTTCATTCATGTGGGGGATTATTGGAAAATATTGTGTTTTTACACAAATTATTTTATTACCAAATTAATATATTGGTCAAAGTAGGACCAAGTACGTGCGCATTCCTTGTAGCATGAGGAGTCACGCGATATATTTATTTATTTAAAATGGAAAAATGATGAATACGAAATTTGGTATCAAAGTGCCCCATTTATGTATGAAGTTTATTGGGAAATTTTAAGTAATTTTTTGGGAAGGATTTCCGTAAGTGTCGCCAAAGATTGTGACTATTCGCTATATAGTGACTGTTTTTCAGAACCATCCCTAAAGGTCGTGACTATTCACCATAAGTTGTGACAGTACATGAAAAACGTCCCTAAAGTGACTGTTTTCTAAAAGACATGTCTTTTCATGGAAAAACACTTTTTTTTTTCTATAAATACATGACTTGTCTTCATTTTTAAAGAGAGAAAATAAAGAGAGAAAATATTTTCAGTAGTTTCCATTCACGATCGAGTCAGATAGAGTATCAAACATAATTGGTTCATGGGACACGCACACTAAAGTGCTTCTTGCGCGTGTCGAAACCATTTTATCCTGGGAGGCAAACGCTCATTGTTCATTACCGTAAGCACCGTAGCGGGAGCGCATTTTGTCTTAAGAAGAGAGTGCAAACACTTGACTCGGTCATCTTTTTCGTTTGTAAGTTTTCTAGTTGTATTAATTTTATTGCATAAATATGATTTATTTCATATTTTAAATTTGATAAAACACAAAAGAATATATATGTGACTGTTTTCTAAAAGATATGTCTTTTCATGGAAAACACTTTGTTTTCTATAAATACATGACTTGTCTTCATTTTTTAAAGAGAGAAAATAAAGAGAGAACATATTTTCAATAGTTTCCATTCCCGATCGAGTCGGATAGAGTATCAAGCATAATTGGTTCGTGGAACACGTACACTGAAGTGCTTCTTGCGCGTGTCGAGACCGTTTTATTCTGGGAGGCAAATGCTCATTGTTCATTGCCGTAAGCACCGTAGCGAGAGCGCATTTTGTCTTAAGGAGAGAGTGTCAAACACTTGACTCGGTCATCTTTTTTGGTTTGTAAGTTTTCTAGTGGTATTAATTTTATTGCATAAATATGATTTATTTCATATTTTAAATTTGATAAAACACATGCAATAAAATTAACACCACTAGAAAACTTACAAACGAAGAAGATGACCGAGTCAAGTGTTTGACACTATCTCCTTAAGACAAAATGCGCTTCCGCTACGGTGCTTATGGCAATGAACAATGAGCGTTTGCCTCACAGGATAAAATGGTCTCGACACCCGCAAGAAGAATTTCAGTGTGCGTGTCCCACGAACCAATTATGTTTGATACTCTATCCGACTCGATCGGGAATGGAAAGTATGAAAATATATTTTCTCTCCTTTTTTCTCTCTATAAAAAATGAAGACAAGTCTTGTATTTATAGAAATGAAGGTATTTTTTCATAAAAAGAAATGTCTTTAGGAAGCAGCCACTTTAGGGACGTTTTTCATGAACAGTCACGACCTTTAGGGACGGTTCTGAAAAACAGTCACTATTTTGCGAACAGTCACAACCTTTAGCAACAGTTACGAAAATCCGTCCTAGAAAATAAATAAAATTTCCCAATAAACTTCATACATAAATGGGTCACTATGATACCAAATTTCTTATTCATCATTTATCCGTTTTAAACAAATAACTATATCGCGTGACTCGTGATGCTACAAGGAATGCGCATGTACTTGGCCCTGCTTTGACCAATATATTAATTTGGTCATAAAATAATCTGTGTAAAAAACATAATATTTTCCAACAATACACACAGTTTTAACAATATATGTTAGATGTAATTTTAATTTTTATTATTATTTTAGTTTTATTTCCCAAATGATTTAATTTGTACATATACTAAATGACATGTCTTTTAATTAAAGATGAATAATAAAAGTGTGTGTCCTTATGATGGAGAAGAGACACACCTCTTGATCAAAGGCTGGGTCCTCTCTCTACTTATAAAAGGCACACACAATTCCCATCAATGGTGTAAGAAATCATAATTTCTGTAGAGAATGGAAAATACATTAAAGTGTATGAAAATTATCAAAGGGTGATAAGGGAGAAACACCAATTCTTGTGAGTACAAAGTCTAGGACACATTTAAGAAGACTTCAATGGATTAAGGTATGCTTCCACTTATTATCTATATGATTTTATGTGAGAAATACAGTGATTGAAGATTGATAGTTTGAGGTTTCATAAATCCATTAAAATTTACATTTGGTATCACAGCCATATTAAAAATCATTGTTTGTTTCTCCAATTTTAGGTTCCGTCTTCATTTTTTGCATTGTCTTGTTTCCGTAAATATATAAATTGATGACGGTATATATATATAAATAGATGAGGAACTATTATGATACTTACGTGATTCATTTACCTGTTACAAGATGTTCATTACTGTATTTGAACATAAATGAATAAAGTATGCAATTGTTGACTTGTATCATTATATAATATATACATGTATGTTTGCTTTCGGTAATGATTGGATATATACAACGTGATTTGCTTATTGTTCATGTTTTGAAAGAAATTTACCTTCTGACTTTTTTTTAATATATTTTCAAGTATAAAACAGAGGCAAATCTTATTTATATAATAAAGATCTAAAAAAAATATTAAACGTGGCTTTTTTTTTGGGTTTCCAAAAAATATATATGATATAGTGAATTCATACTCTGCATAATTACATATTCAACAAGTGAACTAAAAAGATTGCAGTAATGGATAAATTCTAACAAAAGGGTTTGAACATTTGTTTTGATTGTGTATATACAGTGGCGAAGCCAGGAATTTCCACTAGACGGGGCACAATAAGAAAATTTGACGGGGGTTCGGGGGCAGTAGCCCCCAATTTTTTTTTTTAGGATTATTCAAATATTTAAACAAAAATAAATATTTACATAATATTGCAAGATTGTTACAAATAAAATAAGCACACTTCATTACCCAAAAAGAAAAGAGTTACATCTTTTCATACAAAAATAGAGTTGAAATAGACCATGAAAATAATTATAATTAAAAATCAACTCAATATTCACAAAGTAAAAATTAATTCAACATTAAAAGGGGGCATAACCAAACAACAATAAAACACAAAGTCTACATAAATGGTTATATTTGAAGTTCTACATAACCAACCAAAAACCAGGGGAAGTCTACATAACTTCATTAGCTTCATTTCTACATAACCAACCAAAAATGATGTTCTACATAACTTCATTTCTACATAGCAGCTTTGAAAAATGGGTGAGGGGAAGTCTACCTAAATGGGTTTGAGGTTTGAGCATTACCTTGAAATGGGAGAAGTTAGTGGCGGGTCGGAGAGATCGGATCTTGCTTCGGGGCGTCGGGCAGACGAGAAAGGGTTTCGTCGACTCGGGTGGGTTTATTCGGAGAAATGGAAAGTGTATTTCAGTTTGGGCGGCTGAAATGGGTATATTAGGTTTTAAGTTTGATTTTTTTTACTTTCTACCCCTAAATTTTTTGAGTTTTACAAATTTAACCCCATTTTTTTCTAGTGGGGACACTTGCCCACCCCAGCCATTACCTGGCTCCGTCCCTGTGTATATATATATAATCATGATAAAAAATATCAAGCCTCATAAACTGGCCTTTTGAAAATTGTATAGTTGTAATGAAAATCGTATTGTATATATATATATATATAAAGAAAGCATGTACATGACAAAGCATTACGGAAACAAGCACTTTCAATCATGCTTTCTCATGCTCATAAATTTTTTGTAGTGTGATATAATACAAAATTGGAACATGTCATTACTATAACATGATTTTATAATTTAAACTTGTTTGGAAGCCGTAAAAGTGACCCGATAAGAACGTAATTATAAATATCACATTATATATAATGTACTTAACACAAATAATTTTGTATTAAGATAATGACGTATTAAGATGCATATTTATTTTTAATATCATAGATAAATAATTAGCCCAAATTCATATTATTTAGAAATTATATAAAGGGTTATTGAAATTTACTTTTACTATGTGGAATTGAATACCCAAAGGTACCATACTTAAAGAATTAAAATTTCATGATTACTTACTAAACAGTAATAAAATATAAATTGAGTGAATGCTTTATATGTTATGATTTATGCCCAAAGGCAAAAAACATAATGATATTATTTGTTCATCAATTATAATTTATACGCTTTCATACTCAAAGCATTAAAGTAAATTCATTTATTTGTTTATATATCTATTGAAGTCTCTACTACTGTTTCAATGCACTCGCATGCTTCGTCTGATCAAGTATTTAATGGAATGAATTTTTCTGATTGGTGTGAACAAGTCCAATTTCATCAAGGTGTATTGCATTTGGACATGACACTTCAAACTGAAAAACCTGAAGGCTTCTCCTGAAAAGGAAAGGAATACATAGTTTGAAAGCTTAAAAAATCAATATACGGGCTTAAACTAGCTTCCTGTCAATGATATATTAAGTTTAAATACACCATCATCTCTTTTGGATTCAAAGAAATTACTTTAGATTGGTGTATATATCTAAATGTCAGTAGGAGAAAGTTTATTTATTTTAATACTTTATGTTGATGATATTCTACTTGCTATCAGTGATCTTTGTTTATTACATGAAACCAAGAAGTTTCTCTCTAATAATTTTGAAATGGATATATGGGTGAGGCAGCTTATGTGATTGGAATTAAAATTTTTGAGACCGAAATCTTGGATGTTAGACCACCTAGAGGTGACTGAATATTCAGATTCAGAATTTTCTGAATGTCTAGATAGTAGGAAATGAAATTTAGGTTATGTTTTCCTACTAGGGGGAGGAGCTATCTCATGGAAAAGTGCAAAGAAATCAATTATTGCATAAACTACCATGGAGGATAAATTTATGGCATGCTTTGAGACCATCGTTCAATGATTATGGTTGCGAGATTTTATTTCAGGACTTGGAGTTGTCGACCTTATTGCCAAGCCACTGAAAATTCATTGTGATAACGCCACAACTGTGTTTTCTTCTCTAAAAATGACAACTACTCTAATGGTGCTAAACATATGGAATTAAAATATCTTGCTATCAAAGAAGAAAAACAAAAACAAAGAGTATTTATGGAATATATATACACGCAAATGATTATTGTTGATCCATTAACCAAGCGATTTTTACCCAAGACATTTAAAGAGCATGTTGCTAATATGGGTCTTGGAATTATCCCATAATATTTGAATGTTTGGACATATGTATTTATAATTTATTCTATTAGATATCTTGAGATCTCTTAAATAGTTGCATCTGTTAAGTTTCCTATTTTTCAATTTGTATATACATTATGTATAGATGAATAATAATAGAAATAGTCTTGATAAAAGACATTATTGTTCGACCTTATATGGCAATAGATAATTTGCCAGTTGCCTAATTACTAAATTATATTAAATAGGTTACTAATGCCACGGTGCATGGAAGGGACTACGTCATTTTAGCGATATAGAACTGCCATGACCCGCATTAGTATGTTATTCAATATAATTGATGAAATACAACCAAATTAAGTTGAAATTGAAGTAATAGTTCATTGGGAAATATTGTTGTGATTTTGTATCCCGTAATATGTTATTTAGTCATATGGGACAAGTGGGAGAATGTTAGACGTAATTTTAATTTTTATTATTAATTTAGCTTTGTGTTCCAAATGATTTAATTTGTAGATATATTAAATGACATGTCTTTTGGTTAAAGAGGTATAATAAAGGGGTGTGTCTCTTTGATTGAGAAGAGATACACCTCTTGATCAAAGGTTGGGTTGTACTACCCCGTATTTTTAATGATTTTAATTATGGGTATAATTGATTTAAATAATGGGAAATTAATTTATAATTAATCTGGATTTAATTAGATATTTACTGGCATGACAAGAGTTAGTATTTATTGATGTGAATTATTTTGATTAATACTGAGTGAGTAAAGTAATATGTGATTATGAATTTATTAAAATAGTCGCGAGTGGAAAATACGACAATTATTATAATTAAGTCGGGATGCGTATCGGGCTGCAGTTTAATGGAATAAAAAGTAATTTATTTTTAAGTCATCCTTATGGTCATTTCGAGTGCACTAAAGTGTCCAGATGGGTCGAGATAGTCAGAAAAGTCTACCCGGGGGTTTAGTTTGGGTCCCGGGGCAATTTTAGGCCAAACCGACACCCCGTGAGGGTATTTTAGTCATTTTATTTTTAGAGTAATTAAACCTACGAATTTCATAGGGCTATATCATCTTCTAGGGTTAGGCATTATAGGGTTATCAAACACAAAAGCTTAGGAGGTCATTAGAGAAGGAAGAAGAAGAGATTTCCAAGCCAAAAACCACCATTGTTACACCTCTTTCACAACCAACACAACCGGAGCGTAGATTGAAAGACGAGGAACGCAACCATACCCTTCGTCATCAAAGGATCAGACCTACTGTTGTAAGCCAAGTATTGTTCTTCCTTAGATTCAAGTAGATAAAATATTTATGTTAGTAGATTATGATTAAAAGCTAAATCTCATGCATGTAGAGGATAATTTTATGAATTAAATCATATTCTGGGGAGGATTCATGTTTAGGATTGGATCAAGGATATTGAAAGAAGAAATTAAATATATTCTGGATATTGATATATTTAGAAATTAGAGTTTTATACACGTTCTTGAAGAAAAATCATAAACTAGGGTTCTTGAGAACTTAATTGGAATTTAGGTGATAAATTGATGAATCTTGATGTTTAAAATCATTGATATGAGTTAAAATAACGTTTAGCATATTTATTTTGGAGTTTGAGAATGATCTATGGAGGTTTTAGAAGTTCAACATGGGGTAAACCCATAACGGACCAAGGTTGAAGACGAAGACCTATAGGGGCGAACCGAACTGATCAAGCTCCAGGCAAAACCGGTCCGGCTACCTAGTTTTTGGCCAATTTGTCTTTTTAATTAGAATCTTTAGGAATTATGTGGGATTCGATTATGGGATTTAACTTTAATTAATTTAAGGAATTTATGGAAATACAAGTAGGCATAGGTTGGGTTTTGGGGCCATGTTCTATAAAGGGTAAAACTAAGGATTTAACTTAATTAGGTTAAATCGAGATAAATACCTAATTTGGAGAATGATTTGAATAATGGGATTTGGAGGGTTACGGTGACTTAGACCAGTAGAGCATAGAGTGTTACCTTTTGATATTATATGTAGAATAAGGGATGCACATCGGGCGGTGAGAATTACTCGGGAGCATATGACGAAAAGTAAAGCCTTAAATCCTTTAATACGTGGGATAATCGGAATATAAAAATACTACACATGAGACTTGTAATATGGGACGTGTGCATACCTATATTGAATTTATAAATACTTACCTATTGTCTGGATTATTATGTATATGACATACCTACCGTACTTTCTATCACGTGAGGTCTTAGAAATGGGACAATCTTATCTTGATGAGCCTTCGGGAGGATTTAGATTGGTGCCTCAGAACATACAACTTAGGTTTGTTTGCCATATGTGTGAACAATGGTATTGAACGGTATTTTGGGTGCGTAGGTATGTGACGTAGGACTATGTTCACCTCCAATATGTGTGATTTGTTTTAATATGGTTCCAAAGTGATTCGGAATTCATAATCCTTATGTACGTGATGTACCGAGATTTGATAGCAAAGTATGGATGCACCGCATGTTTAGCCTTTTGGGGTGCCGTTTATATATATATATATATATATATATATACACTTGTGATTATTATACTGTGTTGTGTAGTAGATAAGAAAGGTTATGACATCTAATACAAGACAAGAAGGTGGAAACTTAACTGAATAAATAGATATTTGAATTGATTAATAAATATTGGAAATGTGATAATGTACTATTGGATAGTACAGGTGGGTACAATAACGTAGTCATCATATACAGAGATTTTGGCATGCACAATAGTTGGGATAATGCAACTAGGATAACATAGGAGTACGCATTAGGCGTGCACAATAGTTGAGAGGTGAGAATCTCAAGTGAGAGTACATGATTAACATGTATATAATTATCTGGTATTTATGCATTCAAATACTTGTTGTTTTAAAACTATTTTGAACTCGGTCTGTGACCCGTTTTTCTTCCAAATCTATTTTGTCTTTGTAAAAATCTTTTAGGTGCCTAACCATAGGGACGCCAGGCATAATAGTCTCCATCAGTTGACATGATGTAGCTGCTGTGGAAGTTACAGGACCTCGGTACTAGACGCCTCCACAATTATCCTTAATTCATTCAGACTCATTTATATCAGCCAGGTCATGTCACCCATTCTTATTTAGAGACAGTGGTTTCAGTCATTTATTTATATTTATGATGTTGGGATTTATTTCATTTCAGACTATTGTATTTGGGATTTTACTGGGAGTGTTTACTCCAGACTCGGTTTATTTCAGTATGGCATTTTAATTCCTATGAGATTGTTTATTGGACGGTGAATGCTTAGATCATTAATTAATTGGTTGCACGTTAATTCAAAAGATAAAATATTGACACCCATTTTTTTTAAATTACTAGGTGGTTAGTAGTAAATAAAAAAAATTCGACAGTGATGCTAAGAATGAACCAACTGGAAACTCTTATTTAATTTAATAAAGGGCTGATCTTCGGTATTTAATTAGGCGAGGTGTCATATGGGTCCTCTCTCTCCCTATAAAATACACACACCCTTCCCATCAAAGGTGTTGAAAATAATAATTTCTATATAGAATGGAGAACACATTAAAGTGTATGGAAATTATCAATGGGTGAAGAGAGAGAAACACTAATTCCTGTGAGTACAAAGTTTAGGACACATTTAAGAAGACGTCAATTGATTAAGGTACGCTTCCGCTTATTATCTATATGATTTTATGTGAGAAATACAATGATTCAAGATTGATGGTTTGAGGTTTCATAAACCCATAATGTTTGGACATATGTATTTATAATTTATTCTATTAGATATCTTGAGATCTCTCAAATAGTTATTTCTGTTAAGTTTCCTCCTTTCCAGTTTGTATATACATTATGTAAGGATAAATGATAATACGAATAGTCTTGATAAAAGACATTATTGTTGGACCTTATATGGAAATATATTATTTTCTAGTTTCCTCATTACTGAATTATATTAAATAGGTTACTAAAGTCGTGGTGCATAGAAGGGACTACGTCATTTTAGCGATATAGAACCTCCATGATCCGCATTAGTACGTTATTCGATATAATGGATGAAATACAACCAAACTAAGTTGAAATTGAACTAATAGTTCATTGGAATATATGGTTATGATCACATAATATTTTTTATCCCACAATCTATTATTTATTCATATGGGACAAGTGGGAGAATGTTAGACGTAATTTTAATTTTTATTATTCTTTTAGTTTTGTGTCCCAAATGATTTATTTTGTAGATATATTAAATGACTTATGTTTTGATTAAAGAGGTATAATAAAAGGGCCTGTCTCTTTGATGGAGAAGAGACACACCTCCTGATCAAAGGTTAGGTCCTCTCACTACCTATAAAAGGCACACACCATTCCCATCAAAGGTGTTGAAAATTTATTTCTATAGAGAATAGAGAACACATTAAAGTGTATGGAAATTATCAAAGGGTGAAGAGAGACAAAATATCAATTCTTATGAGTACAATGTTTAGGACACATTGAATAAGACATCAATGGATCAAGGTATGCTTCAGCTTATTATCTACATGATTTTATGTGAGAAATACAATGATTCAAGATTGATAGTTTGAGGTTTCATAAACCCTTTAAAATTTACATTTATTTATATTGTTTAATGCTATGATATGTAACTATGAAAGTATTGGTTACTTAAAAATTATCCAAATACTTGGAGGTCTTGACTTGAAATGTCAATGGTGACAATAATGATTAGTAAATTGGGTGTCGCAGTGACATTTGTGGTCCATCAGTTTTTTCAAGAATTAGAAGGAACTAATTAATATATCAATCCAAATTCTATTTTATTGATGTCAAATCCATATTTCTTTGTTATAAAAGAGTCATTCAAAATCAGATATTATTATCATCAATAACCTAAATTTCACAGCTCTTAAATAATGGAGGAAGCAAGTGTGGTACCTACTACAAAAAAGCATTGGAAAGAAAGAAAACAAATTGACCAAATCATTTCACAAAAACAAATTGACCAAATCATCTCAAAACTAAGAGAAGTTGTGGAGAACAACCGTTTCAACTGTGAGTCCTGGTCCGAACCCAAAGATCACCCCCAACTCAAGACTCTACCCAATGGTTCTAAGCCTCTCCTTATCAGACTTCTTTCTCATTTCATCCATAATAAATAGATTACATGCACTTGAAATGTTTCCATACTCAGAACATGCCTTGTTGCCCCCGAATTTATCTGGCTTAAGGGATAACTTTGCTTCCACTTGATCTAAAATTATTGCCCCACCGGGTTAAACAATCCAAAAAAATGAGTTCCAATCAGAGATACCCAAAGGCCTGAATGCCTCCACAAGACTCTTTTTGATGTTCTTTAAGACGAGCCCATGAACATCCTTAAGTAGGTGAAAAGTAAGTCCAACCTCATGGAGATGTCCATCTATTGCACCATCACTGTTTGGGATACGGAGACTACCTCAAACAATGGCTTTTCAATCTTCAGTATCGAGTCTACACACACTATAAAAGTAGTTGCCCCGTTACCGAACAAGGCCTAACCGACAAGGTTATTATGATGCGTATCATTCGGGCCTCAAAATGTAATTGCGGTGATCTCAGAGAAAACCATAAGCACACGAGCACCTTTATTATTCTTAGTGACGTCTTTGGCTAGGCAAAGAGCCGTGCCACCGACAAACAAACCTTGTTGCCACATTATGAGGAGCTTGATCGAAGGGCGTAGACCAGGGAGCTTAGTGAGCTGGTAATCGACACCTGGCATATCAACACCACTGGTGGTGCAGAAGACTAGGTGGGTGATCTTAGACTTAGGATAACCTTATTCCTTAATTGCATTTGTTGCCGCTTATTTTCTAAGTTTTGGTATTTCGACAATCATAATATCTTGTCTAGCATCTAAGGAAGGTGCCATGTCGTGCACATGTCTAGATTTTCTTTCAAAATTTCTTTTGTCAAGTTCAAGCTACGCTTCTTGATCATTGATTTTTCACCTAAAATTAATGGAGGTAAGGACAAATTTTCCATAGTTCGAATTTTACATAGAGTATGTCATATACCACTACAACCATCGAGAGAAGCTAACGATCACTTGTTCAAGACGACATATCCGAATTTCAAGCATCTTCAACATATGAGTGACATGAGGTATAATTTCTTATAGAATGTGTTTGAGTTTCATAAATGCTTTACTTTTGTATTTGGATACTTTTTTAAACTATTTTCTCACAAAATGAGGCATTTTTCCTAAGTCAAAATAGTTTTTCAAGACCTGTAGGCGAGCATTTTTAAAATAATATTTTTTGCTCCTGTCATTCAAACGACACTGACGTGTAGTTCAAATGATAGTTTCTAACGACAAGCAATGTCATTTGAAGGGTCGCTCGAAGGGTCATTTCTTTATTGCTTCAAACGAACCCATATTGTATTGCAATTTTTAAAGTCATTTTTACGGTCGTTAGTAATGACATCCAATGTTGCTCAAATGACATTGAGAAGACGCTCAAACGACCTCCACCACCCCAAAAAAGTTTGGTTTGTTATAAATACCTACTTTGGAAGACTTTTTTTATTAAGACTTTTGATACACGAAAACTACTTTTTGGTAGACTTTTAGTCTTCATCTTTTAGGGTTAAAAACCTAGTTTCTTATTCACCAAAATATCCCAATTCTTTTGTGAATCATTTGTGAAACCCAAAATACTTCTTGAAAGTTTTGTCTTTGTGGAGTGCCATCTCTATTGTTGATTGGTAGTTCTTGCGGGAGATGCTTACTGACGACCGCGGTCATTGAGGTTCTCGAGGGGATATTTACTGGATACTAGGTTGCGGTTTATGTGGGTTTGCTGCGGTAAATTCATTACAAATTTTACTGTGTAATTGTAGGTTGCGATTTTCATTATATAGTGAAATAAAGGTTTTACCTGAAAGGTTTTTTTTCCTGAACCTCGAGATTTGTGATTGTTTTATTTGCATATTTCGTTTGTATCACATAGATGCATGATTAGGGTTTAATTAATTTGGATCAAAGATTGACTCTAATTAAAAAAAGTTTAAAATTAGAAATTTGGGAATTAAATTGATAATCGATATCACTCTATATTTACAATGAGAGTAAAAAAAAGTTAGAAGTCTATCAAGGACCAGACTTGATCTCCTTGTTGGCCTTAGAGTATTTTTTCTCTCGAACTTTGTTGATACTTCAATTTGTAAGTTGTTTGAGACAGTATCCAACATTTATCTGAATTTAAAAAAGTAAATTATCCTCTAACTCTATATAGGGAATAGATACTATATTAAATTGAATGTAATGTATAAATTATCAATCGACAAAGTAGAAACCAAATTACTTTATTCTATAGTGATGGGTATATCTAATTACAAAATCTTGGATTATCAGGACACTTTGCTTGAAAATAACTAAAATTAAAAAATAAGATCTCTAAAGCCTCTAAATGAGTATACATCTGTTTATTTGTCAAATTAAAGTAGATAACATGAATTATTAGATTATCCTTGACGTGGAAAGTTTGATGTATGATCCGCTATTTTTACGGCTCAAAGCATAATGCATAATTGACAAATGGATCAAAGGCTAAATAAGAAAGATATAAAAAAAAAATTAAATTTAGAAAAGGAGAGTATATCTATCTTACACATGCACTAGAATTTTTCTTTGAGCTCAGTCTTATGTTCACTGTTGGTGATACGAAAATAAAAGTGGGGGTACATGCTTTGGTCGACACTATTAGCTGGAGTTACAATTCCAATGGCCATGATAGTAGCAGGGCCTTCAGCCCGTTGAGCCTTCCTAACTTCCTCAACGAAAACCATTTTTCTCAGTTGAAAACTTAGGAGTGTGAAAGCTAAATATGCAAGTTATAGAAGTAGTTATGTGATAAAAAAATGTGGTGTCATGTATATAATGTGTTAAGAAAGGGTAGTTAGGAAGATACATATATGGATATCACGTTCGAAACTGAACTCTTTGTTTAGCAATCTCAAGCCCTCAACGTCATTTGAATCGAAACACAAAAGTGTTCCTAGTTAATAAACTGGTTGGAATTTTGAATTGTTGTGCGCTTAGTGTATGGTCTAAGTTTAACCCTCCATCCAAATCGACTTGATCAATTTTGGTTTGTGAGCTTTGTTTTTAATTTTTTGAGTATTTTCTTCCACCTTTCAAAATTCTACGCATTTTAGAAAGCCAACTAACATGGCTTTTATAGTCGCGGGTTAAGAAGTAGTTAATATTTGTACTTATTCTAAATTAAAGCGACACATATATTCAGTAATTTCAAACTTCACTCTTTATATATATTTAGACTAGGGTGTACCGTGCATTTAATCAAATTTATTGGTTCTTGGAATGCCAGACTTGAAATTGGAATTAGATTTTGTTAATCTCTATCTCTATCTCTAGCTCTATCTCTATTATCTAAAAAGAGGGGAGTATCTCTACAATGGTGTAAGGACAAAACTACCCTTATTCAAATAAAAATCCATTAATACCCTATGCTCCTATTCCCACACACACACAATAGTCTGATGTCTCCCTCCAAATTACTTCACCTTCGACAATTATAACTGAATAGTTACAAATGTATGGTCTGATTTATATTTTTCTCGCCAACATTTACTCCTAAAACACCTAAATTTAAACACTAATTCTATCTTAGTCATTGCCCCATTTTAATTCCCAATAATTATTTAACACCATCTCTCTCTCTCTCTCTATGTATGATCTCACTATTCCCCTACTTTTCGGTCTCCTCTCCACCACCATGCATATAAGGTATTTTGTTACTCTCTCTCACACAAACATACGCGATTTAATTTTTTTTTGTGTTGGGTTTCAAATCGTATTTAATTTACATCTTTCTTGGGCTTTGCCTTAGTTTTTAATAAATGACCTTTGGATTCGGTTTGGGATTAGATGTTTGGCTTCTTCATATGATTCTTAAGGTTGGAAGTGTTTCTCTTTGATTTATGGGTTTCCACTAGGTTTTAAATTGGTTCAAAATTGGTTTCTTTGATTCGGTTTAGGGTTCAAAATGGGTTCGATTTCATGGGTTTCTAAGCATTTCGATTTTATGGATTTTATCCATTTTCTGGACTGAACATGTCTTAGTTTGGTGTTTGTGTGGATTTTTTAGGACTGAACATGAGTGTGCAATTTTCATAAGAAAAAAGGTAAGGGTTTTTCACTTCAGATTCAGAGGTTCATGAAAATTATTTTTAATGTTACTCCAATCTGAGAAGTATGTTTCGCATTTTCACAGTTGTACAAAAGATGTTTGGACAAATGCCTTAGTGAATATTTTAATGTTAATGGACAGATGCCTTATATTTGGTCGAATGCACCTCCAATAAACCATCATTAGTGTCTTTTTTTAGTATGCCCAAGTAATATGAACTCTTTCCCTCTCTCTTGGTTTCTTTCATAAAAATAGTTAAATTATTTATGTTTCTCCATATGCGTTTTCGGTTACCAATTTATATGTTTGCTTGAATGAAAAGTTTATAAAGTTTGAAATACATCACTTTTGATCTCTTAATCGCCTTTATCTGTCCATTATATTTGAGGTTGATAGACCAATGGGATATTCTGTTCTATTTCAAAATATTTTTAACGCTATTGACATACTTAATAAAAAATTGTGAGAAGTATATCAAAATTTTCTATTTTTTTAGTAATTTCAATGGCAATAGAATGATAAATATGGAGTTGTTGACATTAGAGTGTTACAATAAAGAAAGGGTTACTGATGCTTTGTGACATTTTTATTTTTTTCTTATCTTTTTTGGAACCTTTTGTGGGTAAAAGAATAAAATGGGAAACAATGTATATGACCCCTGGTGCATCAAAATACCTAACAATCATCTCTAGAGGTAAAATGTTTTTTTTTAAAAGTAACTTGTAATCCTATACTAAATCAATTACGGTCATCTTGTAGGTACATGCAAGATGATTCCAACCTTTTTCAGATGTTGATCGTTGGATACCATATGATACCACAAAGATCTTGCAGTAGGCTTCTAAGAAACATGAGGTGAATTTGTTTTTTGTTAATTATTGTTGTAACTAATTATTTCATTTGATTTCATATATAAATTGTTAATCATTTTTATTTCATGGTGTTGTTTGCTTGTAATGTGTAGAGCTAACACCATGCGTTTGATAATACGTCACTATGTGTTTATATTGGAAGTTAATGTCACATTTATGATCGAGGGAGTTGATTTTTTATTGTTAATTTTTTAAGGAATATAATACCATTTTTTAATATAATAAGATAAGTTCATGCACCTCAAGTTGGATACAACATTAAAACATATATTTAATTTGGTTCTTTGGTTGAGCTCTCCCGATTAGCGTTAATACAAAGTGACATATTTTTTATTACTCCAGAGAGATTCTGTTCTTCTATGTCCAATTCTTTGCAAGAAGATCTTATAGAGTAAAGTTTTTTCTACGATAAAGATCCAAGCAATTAGATCATAGTTTCATATTTGAAATGTTGAAACTGAAAATTCGCATGTTGAGGACAAAATGAATGTAGATGTTGATTGATATGGGTAGGATATTTGTTTAATATATTAAGAAAAGGAATGGTTACATGTGTGTTAGGACACTAAAATGGATGGGTGCATTATTTTTTACCGTGTTCTCAAAATGAATGTGTGCCGATTTTTCATTTTGTACGTTAAGAAAAATAATGGTTCATGTCATTAATCTTTCCTTTAAGTCTAAATGTTTCCTCCCTTAGTATAATACAAAAAAAACAATAGCTCATTTACCTAGGGAGCAAGTCTATGCATCTACAATATTTATGCTTATATTGTAACCAATAGACCACCCGTGCCTCGATCTCAAACCATACACCGTATAGCTCATATAAACTCCTGGAACTTTTTTGACGGTCTACTCGGATCATGCAATTTGGTTGTAACATTCCTGCATGGATGTAAATTTTAATTATGCATATAGAAATTACTTTAGCATTTTAAATTTTCCAAAATAGTAGGAATATTAACATTATTGAAAATATTGTATGGATTGACATTTTCTACCACTAATTTACATGAGTTACTATGTGAGGTTCTTCTATAATAGTGCAAGCGACGTGCTATTGAAGTAGGGACAACGAGTTAGTGTAGCATCACGTGCACCCTTGAAACTATAAGGGGCATGTTGTAAAATCATGGCACGATATCATTGAGCTAAATTATCCAAATCAATTTAATAATTCTTCCATCGGCGTATGTTATACCTAGATTTTTCAATTTTTCATTACCATTTTCGTTTTTGTAAACCAAATTTGGCATTTAGAAATTAAGTTAAATTATTTGGACTTTCCAAGATTCATGTACAGATGATTTTTGTTTTTAGGTTCCACTTGTGAATGTTTGCAATGGTACTGACAATCACATAGGCCAAAGGGAACTGAAATCTCGAGATTTAAAGTCCAGTAAAACCATTTAGAGTCTACGGAATATATTGCAAGTGAAATGTGCTATCATGCTATGAATATAATATTAAAGTTGAGTTCTTTTTACCTTAATGTGTACAGATAAATCCTCTCATTAGGGGAATCCTTTCATTTAAGAGGATTATTATTGAACTAATGAAGTTTATTGCCAGTATTTAATAGTGACTTCAACTTCTTTTTTTGTCTTTTTATTTGACATAGGTTTTGATTTTTCATTTGTATTTTTTTTAGTTTAATTGGAATTTGGTTTTGATTTGTTATGATTACATATTTTGAGGGGTAATCAATATTTTATATTATTTTCCATGTGTAAGGAAAATATTTGTTACTTTTCTTTTCAACTTATGTCTTATTTATGATGTACATCTATTTGCCTTCAGATGAAAATTTTTGTGTCAAATTCGTTGTCATGGATTTATTATCTTATTATGAATTTATGCACTTGTAATGCATTGCTCCCTAATTTTATTCATTACATTGAATATCATGTTTTTTTTGTCACAACCATTGTTATGGATTTATGAGGTTATTATGAATATGTGTACTTATAATTCATTGCTCCCTAATTCAATCGTCACATAGTATATCCAGATTTGCTTACACATGAAACTCATGTGGGCACTCCTAGTTAATTTTAAAAATTCCCAACTAATAGACATAAGTTTAGTCTAGTTAATCAATAAAAAAATATTAAATGTATGAAACTTTTGGCTATTTTGTTGTGGATATATTTAGACAAAAGCATGTTTAGTTCATGACTACTTCTCCGAAAAAGAAATCCAACAAATTTATTGAATATCTCTCATGGAAAGACGTCTAATTGAAATTGAATGTGATTTTGGAAATGATTATTCATGTTCCACACACTATTCTTCACCAAAAAAAATCTTCCTAACACTGAAGAAAGTTTGTGCAATATCACTAAGATTTCAAATGCTTTATGTAAATAATTCATTGAGATTCCGTTGTCTAATCCTCAAATTTAATCGGTAAATAAAATAAAATGAAGACAAAAAAAATTAGATAGGAAGCAAAGTCCATAGTACCCTTTTAATTTCAAACATTTTTTCATAGAAAAGAGAGAACAATTTACAAAAAAAATAGGTGTCTTTTGATTTATTTGTGAACAAAAATTGGTATTTTGTCGGTCTGCCATTGATATCTAGAAGTCTTTTATTGCCCAAATTGATATTTGATCTCTTTGTTTGCATTCATATGCATCCTTAGGTTTAAAAAGTAGATAAATTACGGTGCTGTGAAAGATGCACCAAGTTAATAATGCCCAAAAAACGATATTAAAATTAAGAATAAAGAAAACTGAAAATGATGGAAGCCCACAAATAATTAAAATTTCTTTTAAAATATTAATTTCCTTAAATGAAGAATAGGATGGTTCAAATTGAAAGAAAAAACAAACTACAATTATAAGTTCTTTCAAATTAAAATTAAACTAAACTAAAAGTGAAATTAAATTACTCTAATATAAATTTTCACTTAAACAAATTAATTCAACCCAAATCCTAAAATTTCCTGACAATGATTAGTTCATTTTTCTATATACAAAATTTTATCAAATTAAAATTAGTCGACTTGAATTAAATAAATTAAACATCACCCAAAAAAAATTTTAGCATAAAATTACACTAGTGTGAGATTTAAACCAATTTTTATCTTGAATAATCCTAAGCATGCATTCCAAGTGATTTTGCAAGATAAAAAATAAATCAGCCACACTAAGCCGCAATGTACGAGGAAAACCCAAATGGAAAAAACCTCGGATGACCCCTAGCCTTAAGTCCACTAAGTATGATTTTACAATTACAAGACATATGAGTTACTTCCTCGACTCGACTCCGTCCAAGCCTTGACGCATCTTCTTGTAAATACCTCCGCCTAGTTGACAACCCCGGACTCCACCGGAATCTTGGAATCCACAAATAAGGCTTTTGGTCTCCGTCAACCCGCACCCGAAGCCTTTCTTCAAGTGGGAACGCCGCATCAAACAATTACTCTCCTTTCTAGGTAGATAATAAAACCCAAACTTCTCCTTGTTATGGTAGAGATGAACTAATGGTGCCAAACACAAACTCGTAGCAAGATTTATATATGTGGATACTTGGATTAAAACAAAACAATGGGTGTAAACATTGTGTTTTTATGAGACTAAATCATTTTGGAATTAAACACAAAAAGGAACTTTTTCTCTCAAGTATATTTATCTCTTTTTCTCTTGGAGGGAATGAAAGTTCTGGTGAAAAATGAGTTTCCAGCACTTAGTTAAACAGGAAAATGTAGTGGGAAAACAAGTGGGCAAGTGGGAAGTTTTATAAAAAAACTGTCAGAAAACTACCCAAGTTGTTCGAACGAGGTCGTTCGAATGACTTTACTAATGATAAGTCAGGGATTAAAAAACAAAGTTGTTGGCAAACTCGTTCGAACGAAAATCTCCTTCAAACGACACTTCAAACGAAAATTTTGAAAATGTCAATTTTCATTTTTAAGCCCAAAAACTTTAATACAAAGTTCTAAAATATTTTCTGAAAATAAAAAGTCATTTTAGACTAAAATAACACCCATAAAAATATTCCAAGTCTCCTACATATATAAAAGTGCATTCATACCTTTTGGAGACTTTGGAATCCAAATATTGTTGACGTAGAAACATGACACTAAACTCGGTAGTGATGAAGCTTTAAATTCTGGGCTGCTACGTCTTCAACACAAACTCGTCATAGGATTGGATTGATACAACTTGACACTCTATCCTATAACTCAATATGTTTTGTCCGAAATTAAGCCAATACTAAAAAATTGACTCGATTGGAAATTTGTCCTTACGAATCTCCCCCTTTGGATATTCTGGTACAAAATTAAACTAAAAATCCTAAAGGGCCGTTAAGCTCGTCTAGACACAACATCCCACCCAAAAAATAAAAAATACAGACGCTATTGACAAGACCCAAGGATGATATTCCTCTTTAAATAACTGCCTCTAAAAGAATAAATCCTGCACACTTAAGCAAACCATTAAATGCATAGGGAATATCAAATATTAAATGCAATTAAAAATAAATACTCCTCCTAAATTAATTCTCCCCCTTTATCTAACATTTACCTTCTTAAAAAGTGACGTCTCCCCCTAAGTTAGATCCCCTAAACTAAAGGTTTAGATACCATTTCTCCCACTTTTTGTTTAGGAATAGACAAAGGTTAAAGAATTAAAAAAATTACTTATTTCTCCCCCATTTAAAGCAAATACCATATCTACCCCTTAAAACTACAGAAGGGATATAAAATATGGGAAAATAAGTAAAACACGAAAGTGATAAGAACATTGAAGCATATGGGAAAAAATAAAAAGTGTAGAGGGAGCTTGAAGGTAATTTTGAGATTAGAGATAATCCACCCATTAGAAACAATGTTTGGGATTAAGCTCAAGCGACACAGCTTGGCGTGGCAACTCATACTTTAGCTTATTGTTACTTAGTCATATTATATTTTGTTTATATTGAATACGAGTTGTAATGAGTATAATGATTTTTAGTGTGAGGTCGAACGGTACTCGCGAGAGACCAGGCTTGGCAGGGCCTGGGAGAGCTTTCATGCTCTATCGAACGACCTCGCCGCGGGAACTTCAGAGGGACTTGGTTTGGAGGATTAAGAAGTAAGGCATCATTGGGACTTGTCCTAACCATATTAGATATGCCTGGTAAAACACACCGAAGGACCCTCACCGTGGAACCTCGGGTGGAGCAGCTTTGGGGTTCCATCAGGCATTGAGTTGTGAACCAAACATCCCTCTACTTAATGTCACATCTACTGTAGGTTATGTCATTATCCAGCTAGACAATGTCAAATATGCACTTGAGTAAACCACCGTGGTATTTGGGGCTATCAGACAGTTGGTGAGCCACCTCTGTGACGACAGCCCCCTGACACATAGTGGTTAGACAAAAAGGCATGTCTTGGCATTTAATGTTTATGACGTGGAGACAACTAGTGCATCAGGTATTTAATATTGCGACATAAAGTATGAGGGATGTCTTTTCACAGGAATTAATGACTGAGTTGCCTCGGGGGTGGTGTGGGGGGCTATTTAAGAACCCCAACCACCTCTGGGGAGATGATGATCTTTTTAGAGTTCAGAAGTTATTACTAGAGAGAAATTATTACAAACTAGGGAGCTTACTCACTCACTCACCATTGTCATTTATTGCGAAGCTTTTAATACTTAAAAAGTATCTTTGAGGGTTGTTGGTGTGTGTGGTTGCCTGCTAAGGTGTAAGTAGGGTGCTCATTTCTCTCTCCCTCCAAATGAGTTTACTTCTGAGTTGGTTGTTATCTTGAGAGTTATACATGACAGACTAGAGAGTTTAAATTGAGTTTATCTTCATCCAGTTATGTTTACTTATCTCATAGTTGATCAAGAGTGTTGCTATTTAAACCTATCATTACTGTACTCAAAAAGGGGTTACGCCTCCATTAATCTAAACTACACTCTTACATTTGTCGACTCTGCTGGGGAGGCATTCTTCTAAGCGAGGAGTATTGCGCAGGATAACGTGAATAGAAGGCTTAACTTTGATGATATTAAACACAATGAAGAACAGGCGGTGAGGGAACTCAAGGATTTAAGGGACGGGGCTCCTCGAATAGATGTACCTCCAGTTCAAACAACGACAATAGGCATTCAAGGGGTGACACAAGCTTCCACGAATGCTAGGTTAAGACCAGCCCAAGTAGCGCTCCTTATGAATAAATTTTATGAGTTTTTACAGACTCCAATAGCTTCAATGGTGTTGGGAGGATTTGAAGCTAACTCCTTCGTGACGCTAGGGGTAGCACCAACGGTCCCACCAAGTGCAGGCGTAAGGGGAACCGTCCCAACAAGTGTACCCTCTGTCGTGAATCCAGTGGTAGGAACCTCAGGAGTATCAACATCTCCAACTGTAACGATTGCTCTAGCTACAATGGGCATTCAACCTATGATCCCATTGGTTGATGCCCCGTTGGCATCGCCCATAGAGGAAATGAGGAAGGAGATGCAAAATGAGATGCTAAAGTTGATGGAAGCTTCTTTGCAATCTGCGGGAGAGGTTGCTTCAGTCTATGATGACTTTTGGACACCTTACCCACAGGATTACAATGATGAGCCCTATCCGAAAGATTATATCCACCCTATCTTTGAAAAGTATACAGGAAAAGGTGGAAACCCGAATGATCACATTAAGCTCTTTGTCGAACACTTGGGGGCACATTGCAATATTAAGAAACTCAGGTTGAGGGAGTTTTCTAAATCCTTAACCGATAAAGCATATACATGGTATTCTCATTTAGCTCCCAAGAGTGTTTCCACGTGGGAGGAGATGCACGTTATGTTCATCCAGAAGTTCTTTCTGGCAAAAGAAGAGTTTACTTTGACTCAACTAGGAAGGGAGAAGCAACAACCAGGGGAAGATATGGTGGCATACGTCCGGAGGTTTAGGGAAAGGTCCCTCGATGTAAGGGAAGAGTCTAGAGAATCCAAAATGCCGCAGATATGTGCAAAAGGGATACTTCCTGAGTACATCTGCCATCTTATTAACGAGACGCGCGAGGGAACTTTTGCAGCATTTTTAAAAGCAACGAGGAATATCTCATTAGTTGTACGACCAAACCCGATGGTGGTACACATGATGTTCAGGCATCCGATATAACCCATGGGAGCAAGGTCTCAGATCCCACAGGTGGGATATATCGAAGGAATAGACGGGGGCAAAGCACCGAAGAAGGAAAATAAGAGGAAGTTTGGAAGAGATAGAGAAGACCCACCACCATTGCCTTGCATGGTAGAAGAGCCCGTCAGCTATTACAACGTGATAGTTTAAGGAGGAACGATGTATGAACACAAAGTCATCCCCGTTGGAGAACCAGATGCCGCAACTAGGGCAGATCCAAAGTATTGTTAGATACATAGAAAGATTCAACATCCAACGGAGGGTTGTTACACGCTAAGGAGAATCATTGACAAATATGTTAAGGCATGAACATTGAAAATCCCTCCGCAGAATGTTAAGAACAACCCACTCCCAGCACATGGGGACAATCTGGTGGTGGCCTATGATGGGGAGGCAGTGAAGGAAGCGAGGGAGCTGATGATGGAACCGGAGGAATTTGAAGAATCTTTGGAAGATTGCACTATGGGGATGGCTAACGTAGTATTAGCTTATGATAAAGCAGGTGCTAGAGATGTGGAGGACATATAAAACGTTGAAGGCAAAGAAGTAAATCAAGCTATGAAATACTATGCAGTTTCGAAGTCCCTGAAGTTTGCCTGGTTTTCGATCAGGTGGGGATACCAAAAAAGAGAAGATTGGAGATAACCCTGGCAATCCTTGACATCTAAAGGAAGAACGCAGTCCCTTCGCTGAGATGGAAGGGACCCATGGCTAGGTTGGTAAAAATGGTTTTGTCTGAGATAACTTTTAGCGACGCCGATAGGGCTGTAAAGTTCTCACATAACAGGCCGTTATACGTGACTGCCAGTATCAACGGGGTTAGTTTTGCAAGGGCTCTTATGGACGAGGGAGCCTCTATCAATATCATGCCAATCAACTCTTTCCGCGCAGCTAATATTCCAGAAGAAAGGTTGGTCCTCATGTCTTTGGTGATTTCGGGATATGACAACCAGTCTTCCAAATCCACTGGGTACGTGAATGTTAGGATTGTGATGGGAAATTTGAGTTCCCACATTAAATTCCATGTGATAGAAAGTGCAACTTCCTACCACCTGCTAATAGGAAAGGTGTGGATGAATAACCAAGGGTTAGTTCCTTCGACGTATCACCAATGCGCCTAGGCAAATATCAAAGGAATGGAGGTGACCATCAGAGCTATGAAGAGGCCTTTTGCTATCGAAGAAGCTCACTTGGTAGATGCAACATTTTATATAGAGCTGGAGGGGGATGTCTGGGTCCTAACGAGAAGGATGGAAGGAACATGGGTTCCCTCGATTAGAGAGAGGATGGGGCCCTTAAACGAGCAAAATAAAGAGGTTACCAGTACCAAAGGGGTGATGACTGAAGAAGCCCATCAGGTGGTCCCTCAACCCCAGAGCATCTCGAAGCAACTCAGAGACATGATGAGGCTTAGAGTATATCCAATGGAGTTGAGGTCCAACGATAAAGCGTGCTGAGTCATTTTTTTGAGGAAAGAGTTGTTGAGGCTTCTAGAGAGAAGAAGAGGAAGGTCGTGGCAGTAACTACCAGCACGCAGTGCAAGAAAGTTATTACTGAAGAAGGAAAAATGGTGTATCGCTTATAATAGTGTGAATGGGCAATCGAAGAAACTGAGGATGAGGCTGACCCGATATATGAGTGTTTTCGGGTGGATCAATGGGGGCAATGTGTGATGATAGAAAATTCCAATATACAGGAGTTCATGGAAGATATCGCTGAAGAACAAAACTACATGGCAGACCAACCGAAGCCACAGGCACAAGAGTTGGAACAGTTGAACCTGGCGAAAGAAGGAGAAGATCCAAGGCGCATCTTCAACTTGAAGGATCTCAATAAAGAGAAATGAGAGTCCTTGGTTGGGTTAATTCGGGAGTTTGTATATGTTTTCTCATGGAAGTACACGAAAATAGAAGGGTTAGATGAGGAGGTGAGCTGTGACAAGTTAAACGTGATGCCTTCAGCCATTCCAATGAAGTAAGCAACGGGGACTTATAAGCCTCAGCTAGACTTGAAGATCAAGGAAGAGGTCCAACGCTTGTTAGCAGCAAGGTTCATCAAGCCAATACATCACCCACTTTGGCTGTCTAGCATTGTAAAGGTGTGAAAGAAATACAAGAACCAAATAAGGATTTGTGTGGACTTCAGAGATTTGAATAGGGCTTGCCCCAAGGACGAGTTCCCTTTACCTTCCATTGACAGCCTGATAGATGCAACGGTTGGCCATGAGATGTATAGCTTCATGGATGGGTATGTAAGGTACAACCAGATCAAGATGGAGCCCACGAATGCAGAGAAAACGGCGTTCAGAACCCCGTTGGGCAACTTCATATATAAAGTGATGCCGTTTGGACTCAAGAACGCTGGGGCTACTTATAAAAAAATAATGATGGCCATTTTCCATGACTTCTTTCACAAGTTTGTGGAATTCTATGTGGATGATTTGGTTATCAAATCGAGGAAGGAGGAGTACCATCTGAGCGATTTAAGGAAGGTGTTTGCTCAGTGCAGGAAGTATAAATTGAGGATGAACCCGCTGAAGTGTATCTTCGAAGTAACAATTGGGAAATTCCTAGGCTTCGTGGTTGATCGACAAGGAGTACAGATGGACCAGGACAAACAGCGAGCGATCTTGGAGATGCCATGTCTAAGATCGATGAAGGAGCTGAAGAGTTTCCTTGGTAAAGTATCTTACCTTAGGAGATTTGTGCCTGGATTGGCTGAAATGACACACCCGTTAATGCAGCTGTTGCGAAAGAACACAAAATTCAAGTGGGAGAAGGTTCATCAGGAATCTCTCGATGGGCTTAAGAAGCTACTCGTTTCACCACAAATCATGGTTCCTCCGCAGGCAGGAGCACTACACCAAAACTGGCGATTGGTCACGGACAAAATCCCTGACCAAAACTGTGGGTCGCGGACTTCGGCCGTGACCATTTCTGGCGTGACCATTTTCGTGGGTCGCGGCCCAAGTCCGTGACCAAAAAATGGTCACGGCCAAGAGGGGTCACGACAGATGGTCGCGAACTTTGGCCATGACCCATGCCGTGACGGGTCGCGGCCCTTATCCGTATCCCACAACCGTGACAAATTGGTCGCGGCCAAAGTCCGCGACCCACGTCCGTGACAAAAAAAATTGGTCGCGGACCTTATCCGTGACTCATAACCGTCGCGGCCAAAGTCCGCGACCCACGTGCGTGACAAAAAAAAATTAAAAAAATTGGTCGCGGCCCTAGTCCGCGACCCATAACCGTGACAAAAAAATAAAAAAATGGTCGCGGACTTTGGCCGGGACAATTTTTAAGCGCGACAAAAGAAAAAATGGTCATGGACAAAGTCCATGACCATATTTATCTATAATTTAAAAAAAATGTATTTTTTTTGTCCAATCCTAAAATTGGTGGTCCTGTGAGTGCACCGTCGGTTGCTACGAGGTGTTACAAATATTTATTATAGGCAAAACAATAAAAAAATCACAAATCACAAATTGCGAATTAAGAATGTTGTTAATAAACAAATATATATACAAACTTAAAAATATTACACGTCTTAATAATTCACAGACCAAAAAAAAATTGGGCAGAGTTTCCTCTATTTTCTTGACATTCCAAAACCTGTAAATGAAAAACCTGTTTATTATAAAGCCCGCACGACTATAAAATTCAACAATCAAATTATAAAAGCTCGCACGGCCATAAAACTAAACAATAAAAGCCTGGACGACTATAACACATAAAAAACATTATCCTGAATGTCAACAACATATAAATAATCATCATGTTGTAAACCATTGCCTCCTTCATTTGATCCACGTGCAAAAATCCTACAAATGATAGGATACAAAAAACAAAAATATCAATAACCAAGTATTTTTACAAAAAATTTAATCAAGCTGAAAAATTGCATATATGAGTTAAAATTATCAGTAACCAAGTAGAAATATGAAAATTACCGTCGTTTTGAGAGGTGTTGGTGGGAGGTGTTGGTGCCACCCACGGGGCCGTTCGGGGGATGTTTCGAGTTTTCACCCTCTAACGTCATGTTTTTAAGCCTAAGTCTAGAAATAAGCAAATTACCGTGGTACTCTCAAATCGGGAGTCTCGCGGCTGCGGGGTCAGTTCCTACGAGTTACGTTGGTCCCGTGGGAGGTGTTGGTGCCACCCACGGGGCCGTTCGGGGGCTGTTTCGAGTTTTCACCCTCTAACCTCATGTTTTTAAGCCTAAGTCTTTAAATATGCAAATTACCGTATTACTCTCAAACCGGGAGACCCGCGGCTGCGAGGTCAGTTCCTACGAGTTAAGTTGGTCCCGTGGGAGGTGTAAGTGACACCCACGGGGACGTTTGGGGGCTGTTTCGAGTTTTCACCCTCTAACGCCATGTTTTGCTTAAGTGTAGAAATATGCAAATTACCCTCGTACTCTCAAACCGGGAGACCCACGGCTGCGGGGTCAGTTCCTACGAGTTATGTTGGTCCCGTGGGAGGTGTTGGTACCACCCAAGGGGCCGTTCGGGGGCTGTTTCGAGTTTTCACCCTTTAACGTCATGTTTTTAAGCCTAAATCTTGAAATATACAAATTACCGTATTACTCTCAAACCGGGATTCCCGCGGCTGCGGGGTCAGTTCCTACGAGTTTTGTTGGTCCCGTGGGAGGTGTTGGTGCCACCCACGGGGCCGTTCGGGGGCTGTTTCGAGTTTTCACCCTTTAACGCCATGTTTTTCTTAAGTGTAGAAATACGCAAATTACGGTCGTATTCTCAAACCGGGAGACCCGCGGCTGCGAGGTCAGCTCCTACAAGTTACGTTGGTCCCGTGGGAGGTGTTGGTGCCACCCACGGGGCCGTTCGGGGGCTGTTTCGAGTTTTCACCCCCTAACATCATGTTTTAAGCCTAAGTCTAGAAATAAGCAAATTATTGTCGTACTCTCAAACCGAGAGTCCCGCGGCTGCAGGGTCAGTTCCTACGAGTTTTGTTGGTCCCTTGGGAGGTGTTGGTGCCACCCACGGGGCCGTTCGGGGGCTGTTTCGAGTTTTCACCCTTTAACGTCATGTTTTTAAGCCTAAGTCTTGAAATATACAAATTACCGTATTACTCTCAAACCGAGATTCCCGCAGCTGCGGGGTCAGTTCCTACGAGTTAAGTTGGTCCCGTGGGAGGTGTTGGTTCCACCCACGGGGCCGTTCGGGGGCTGTTTCGAGTTTTCACCCTTTAACGCCATGTTTTGCTTAAGTGTAGAAATACGCAAATTACGGTCGTATTCTCAAACCAGGAGACCCACAGCTACGGGGTCAGTTGCTACAACTTACGTTGGTCCCGTGGGAGGTGTGGGTGCCACCCACGGGGCCGTTCGGGGGCTGTTTCGATTTTTCACCCTTTAACGTCATGTTTTTAAGCCTAAGTCTTGAAATATACAAATTACCGTATTACTCTCAAACCGGGATTCCCGCGGCTGCGAGGTCAGTTCCTACGAGTTAAGTTGGTACCGTGGGAGGTGTTAGTGCCACCCACAGGGCCGTTTGGGAGCTGTTTCGAGTTTTCACCCTCTAACGTCATGTTTTGTTAAAGTGTAGAAATATACAAATTACCCTCGTACTCTCAAACCGGGAGACCCGCGACTGCGGGGTCAGTTCCTACGAGTTATGTTGGTCCCGTGGGAGGTGTTGGTGCCACCCACGGGGCCGTTCGGGGGTTGTTTCGAGTTTTCACCCTTTAACGTCATGTTTTTAAGCATAAGTCTTGAAATATACAAATTACCATATTACTCTCAAACTGGGATTCCCGCGGCTGCGGTGTCAGTTCCTACGAGTTATGTATGTCCCGTGGGAGGTGTTGGTGCCACCCACGGGGCCGTTCGGGGGCTGTTTCGAGTTTTTACCCTTTAACGCCAGATTTTGCTTAAGTGTAGAAATACGCAAATTACGGTCGTATTCTCAAACCGGGAGATCCGCGTCTGCGAGGTCAGCTCCTACGAGTTACGTTGGTCCCGTGGGAGGTGTTAGTGCCACCCACGGGTCCGTTCGGGGGCTGTTTCGAGTTTTCACACTCTAAGATCATGTTTTTAAGCCTAAGTCTAGAAATAAGCAAATTACCGTCGTACTCTCAAACCGGGAGTCCCGCGGATGCGGCGTTAGTTCCTACGAGTTACGTTGGTCCCGTGGGAGGTGTTGGTGCCACCCACGGGGCCGTTCGGGGGCTGTTTCGAGTTCTCACCCTTTAACGTCATGTTTTAAAGCCTAAGTCTTGAAATATAAAAATTACCGTATTAGTCTCAAACCGGGATTCCCGCGGCTGCGGGGTCAGTTCCTACGAGTTATGTTGGTCCCGTGGGAGGTGTTGGTGCCACCCACGGGGCCGTTCGGGGGCTGTTTCGAGTTTTCACCCTTTAACGCCATGTTTTGCTTAAGTGTAGAAATATGCAAATTACGGTCGTATTCTCAAACCGGGAGACCCGCGGCTGCGGGGTCAGTTCCTACGAGTTACGTTGGTCCCATGGGAGGTGTTGGTGCCACCCACGGGGCCGTTCGGGGGCTGTTTCGAGTTTTCACCCTTTAACGTCATGTTTTTAAGCCTAAGTCTTGAAATATACAAATTACCGTATTACTCTCAAATCGGGATTCCCGCGGATGCGAGGTCAGTTCCTATGAGTTAAGTTGGTCCCGTGGGAGGTGTTAGTGCCACCCATGGAGCCGTTTGGGGGCTGTTTCGAGTTTTCACCCTCTAACATCATGTTTTGCTTAAGTGTAGAAATACGTAAATTACCCTCGTACTCTCAAACCGGGAGACCCGCGGCTGCGGGGTCAGTTCCTACGAGTTATGGTTGTCCCGTGGGAGGTGTTGGTGCCACCCACGGGGCCGTTCGGTGGCTGTTTCGAGTTTTCACCCTTTAACGTCATGTTTTTAAGCCTAAGTCTTGAAATATACAAATTACTGTATTACTCTCAAACCGGGATTCCCACGGCTGTGGGGTCAGTTCCTTCGAGTTATGTTGGTCCCATGGGAGGTATTGGTGCCAACCACGGGGCCGTTCGGGGGCTGTTTCGAGTTTTCACCCTTTAACGCCATATTTTACGTAAGTGTAGAAATATGCAAATTACGGTTGTATTCTCAAATCAGGAGATCCGCGTCTGCGAGGTCAGTTCCTACAAGTTACGTTGGTCCCGTGGGAGGTGTTAGTGCCACCCACGGGTCCGTTCGGGGGCTGTTTCGAATTTTCACACTCTAAGGTCATGTATTTAAGCCTAAGTCTAGAAATAAGCAAATTACCGTCGTACTCTCAAACCGGGAGTCCCGCGGATGCGGGGTCAGTTCCTACGAGTTACGTTGGTCCCGTGGGAGGTGTTGGTGCCACCCACGGGGCCGTTCGGGGGCTGTTTCGAGTTTTCACCCTTTAACGTCATGTTTTTAAGCCTAAGTCTTGAAATATAAAAATTACCGTATTAGTCTCAAACCGGGATTCCCGCGGCTGCGGGGTCAGTTCCTACGAGTTATGTTGGTCCCGTGGGAGGTGTTGGTGCCACCCACGGGGCCGTTTGGGGGCTGTTTCGAGTTTTCACCCTTTAACGCCATGTTTTGCTTAAGTGTAGAAATATGCAAATTACGATCGTATTCTCAAACCGGGAGACCTGCGGCTGCGGGGTCAGTTCCTACGAGTTACGTTGGTCCCATGGGAGGTGTTGGTGCCACCCATGGGGCCGTTCGGGGGCTGTTTCGAGTTTTCAACCTTTAACGTCATGGTTTTAAGCCTAAGTCTTGGAATATACAAATTACCGTATTACTCTCAAACCGGGATTCCCGCGGCTGCGAGGTCAGTTCCAACGAGTTAAGTTGGTCCCGTGGGAGGTGTTAGTGCCACCCATGGGGCCGTTTGGGGGCTGTTTCGAGTTTTCACCCTCTAACATCAAGTTTTTCTTAAGTGTAGAAATACGCAAATTACACTCGTACTCTCAAACCAGGAGACCCACGGCTGCGGGGTCAGTTCCTATGAGTTATGGTTGTCTCGTGGGAGGTGTTGGTGCCACCCACGGGGCCGTTCGGGGGCTGTTTCGAGTTTTCACCCTTAAACTTTATGTTTTTAAGCCTAAGTCTTGAAATATACAAATTACCGTATTACTCTCAAACCGGGATTCCCACGGCTGCGGGGTCAGTTTCTTCGAGTTATGTTGGTCCCGTGGGAGGTGTTGGTGCCAAGCACGGGGCCGTTCGGGGGCTGTTTCGAGTTTTCACCCTTTAATGCCATATTTTACTTAAGTGTAGAAATACGCAAATTACGGTCATATTCTCAAACCGGGAGACCCGCTACTGCGAGGTCAGTTCCTACGAGTTACGTTGGTCCCGTGGGAGGTGTTGGTGGCACCCACGGGGCCGTTCGGGGGCTGTTTCGAGTTTTCACCCTCTAACGTCATGTTTTTAAGCCTAAGTCTAGAAATAAGCAAATTACCATCGTACTCTCAAACCGGGTGTCCCGCAGCTGTGGGGTCAGTTCCTACGAGTTACGTTCGTCCCGTGGGAGGTGTTGGTGCCACCCACGGGGCCGTTCAGGGGCTGTTTCGAGTTTTCACCCTTTAACGTCATGTTTTTAAGCCTAAGTCTTGAAATATACAAATTACCGTATTACTCTCAAACCGGGATTCCCGCGACTGCGGGGTCAGTTCCTACGAGTTATGTTGGTCCCGTGGGAGGTGTTTGTGCCAGCCACGGGGCCGTTTGGGGGCTGTTTCGAGTTTTCACCCTTTAACGTCATGTTTTGCTTCAGTGTAGAAATACGCAAATTACGGTCGTATTCTTAAACCGGGAGATCCGCGGCTGCGGGGTCAGTTCCTATGAGTTACGTTGGTCCAGTGGGAGGTGTTTGTGCCACCCACGGCGCCGTTCGGGGCCTGTTTCAAGTTTTCACCCTTTAACGCCATGTTTTTATGTCTAAGTCTTGAAATATACAAATTACCGTATTACTCTCTAACCGGGATTCCTGTGGCTGCGAGGTCAGTTCCTACGAGTTACGTTGGTCCCGTGGGAGGTGTTAGTGCCACCCACGGGGCCATTCGGGGGCTGTTTCGAGTTTTCACCCTCTAACGTCATGTTTTTAAGCCTAAGTCCTTAAATATGCAAATCACCGTATTACTCTCAAACCGGGAGACCTGCGGCTATGAGGTCAGTTTCGACGAGTTACGTTGGTCCCGTGGGAGGTGTTGGTGCCACCCACGGCGCCGTTTGGGGGATGTTTTGAGTTTTCACCCTCTAACGCCATGTTTTGCTTAAGTGTAGAAATACAAAAATTACGGTCGTATTCTCAAACCGGGAGACCCGCGGCTGCGAGGTCAGTTCCTACGAGTTACGTTGGTCTCGTGGGAGGTGTTGGTGCCACCCACGAGACCGTTCGGGGACTGTTTCGAGTTTTCACCCTCTAACATCATGTTTTTAAGCCTAAGTCTAGAAACAAGCAAATTACCGTCGTACTCTCAAACTGGGAGACCCGCGGCTGCGGGGTCAGTGCCTACGAGTTACGTTGGTCCCGTGGGAGGTATTGGTGCCACCCACGGAGCCGTTCGGGGGCTGTTTCGAGTTTTCACCCTCTAACGTCATGTTTTTAAGCCTAAGTCTTTAAATATGCAAATTAACGTAATACTCTCAAACCGGGAGACCCGCGGCTGTGAGGCTAGTTCCTACGAGTTACGTTGGTCCCGTGGGAGGTGTTGGTACCACCCACGGGGTCGTTTGGGGGCTGTTTCGAGTTTTCACCCTCTAACGCCATGTTTTGCTTAAGTGTAGAAAAACAAAAATTACGGTCGTATTCTCAAACCAGGAGACCCGCGGTTGCGAGGTCAGTTCCTATGAGTTACGTTGGTCCCGTGGGAGGTGTTGGTGCCACCCACGGGGTCCTTCGGGGGCTGTTTCGAGTTTTTACCCTCTAACGTCATGTTTTTAAGCCTAAGTCTAGAAATAAGAAAATTACCGTCGTACTCTCAAACCGGGAGACCCGTGGCTGCGAGGTCAGTTCCTACGAGTTACGTTGGTCCCGTGGGAGGTGTTGGTGCCACCCACGGGGCCGTTTGGGGGCTGTTTCGAGTTTTCACCCTCTAACGCCATGTTTTGCTTAAGTGTAGAAATACGAAAATTACGGTCATATTCTCAAACCGGGAGACCCGCGGCTGCGAGGTCAGTTCCTACGAGTTACGTTGGTCCCATGGGAGGTATTGGTGCCACCCATGGGGCCGTTCGGGGGCTGTTTCGAGTTTTCACCCTCTAACATCATGTTTTTAAGCCTAAGTCTAGAAATAAGCAAATTACCGTCGTACTCTCAAACCGGGAGACTCGCGGCTGCGGGGTCAGTTCCTACGAGTTACGTTGGTCCCGTGGGAGGTGTTGGTGCCACCCACGGGGCCGTTCGGGGGCTGTTTCGAGTTTTCACCCTCTAACGTCATGTTTTTAAGCCTAAGTCTAGAAATAAGCAAATTACCGTTGTACTCTCAAACCGGGAGACTCGCGGCTACGGGGTCAGTTCCTACGAGTTACGTTGGTCCCGTGGGAGGTGTTGGTGCCACCCACGGAGCCGTTCGGGGCCTGTTTCGAGTTTTCACCCTCTAACGTCATGTTTTTAAACCTAAGTCTTCAAATATGCTAATTACCGTATTACTCTCAAACCGGGAGACCCACGGCTGCGAGGTCAGTTCCTACTAGTTACGTTGGTCCCATGGGAGGTGTTGGTGCCACCCATGAGGCCGTTTGGGGTCTGTTTCGAGTTTTCACCCTCTAACGCCATGTTTTTCTTAAGTGTAGAAATACAAAAATTACGGTCGTATTCTGAAACCGGGAGACCCGCGGCTGCGAGGTCAGTTCCTACGAGTTACGTTGGTCCCGTGGGAGGTATTGGTGCGACCCACGGGGCCGTTCGGGGGCTGTTTTGAGTTTTCACCCTCTAACGTCATGTTTTTAAGCCTAAGTCTAGAAATAAGCAAATTACCGTCGTACTCTCAAACCGGGAGACCCGCGGCTACGGGGTCAGTTCCTACGAGTTACGTTGGTCCCGTGGGAGGTGTTGGTGCCACCCACGGGGCCGTTAGGGGGCTGTTTCATGTTTTCACCCTGTAACGTCATGTTTTTAAACCTAAGTCTTGAAATATGAAAATTATCGTATTACTCTCAAACCGGGAGACCCGCGGCTGTGAGGTCAGTTCCTACGAGTTACATTGGTCCCGTGGGAGGTGTTAGTGCCACCCACGGGGCCGTTTGGGGTTGTTTCGAGTTTTTGAGTTTTCACCCGTGATTATGGACGGTTGATTGATTTAGATCCTTAATTATTGTAGATGGTTAGGATATTGGATAGTCTCGAAAACATTTAGTATTTCAAACCCATTGCAAACTTGACATGATTGTTTGGTTTTATTTTCCAGGTATTTAGATTCATTGACAAATAAGGATGGTCTACTGAAAACGTGGATTGGATACACAACCTATCTGTTAACATTGACCGAGAGCAAGAGGTGGACGTGAATGATGACCTGGCACGCGAACTTGCGTTCTATACGCAGGCAAACCTTCATCAAAAGTCGATTGTAAGCGGCATCTTCATATACTCTCTATTTTATTTTGGATTTTATCACCAATATGCACACACTCACATGCGCACACAAACACACGCACGCACACACGCACACTCTCTCTACATATATACATATATGCATATATGCACACACTCTCACTACATATATGCATACATGCCCCATGCCCTCCCCCCTTCCCCACTCACACACACACACACACACACAAACACACACACACACACGCACACACACACACACACGCGCGCCCCCTGCCCGTCCCCTCCCCCTTCCCCACTCGCACACGCGCACACACACAAACATGCACACACGCGCTCCATGCCCATCCCCTCCCCCCTTTCCCACTCACACGCGCACACACACAAACACGCACACATGCACACACACAAACCGGGAGCGCCGTGACTACACGGTCGGTTCCTACGACTTACATTGGTCCCGTGCAAGATGTTCGTGACTCTTGCGGGACCGTTTTGTGGGTGTTTTACGTTTTCACCCTTCGATGGCATTTTTTTTATTCTCAAGTCTAACTTTCTGTAAATTTACGCCGTATACTCAAACCGAAATCCTTGTGACTACGCGTTTGGTTCCTACTATTAACATTGGTCCCGTGCGAGGTGTTTGTGACTCTTACGGTACCGTTTTGTGGCTTTTTTTTACGTTTTCACCCTTCTAAGGCATGCTTTTATGTTTTAGTCTAATTTTTTGCAAATTAATGTCGTACACTCCAATCGGGAGCGCCGTGACTACGCGGTCGGTTCCTACGAGTCACATTGGTCCCGTGCGAGGTGTTCGTGACTCTTACGGGACCGTTTTGTGCTTGTTGTACGTTCTCACCCTTCGATGGCATGTTTTTATGCTAAAGTCTATTTTTTTTTGCAAATTTACTTCGTACACTCTAATCGGGAGCCCCGTGACTATGCGGTCGGTTTCTATGAGTTACATTAGTCCCGTGCGAAGTGTTCGTGACTCTTATCGGACCGTTTTATGGGTATTTTACGTTTTCACCCTTCGATGGCATGTTTTTATGCTTAAGTCTAACTTTTTACAAATTTACGTCATACACTCAAACCGGGAGCCCCGTGACTACGCGGTCGGTTCCTACGAGTCACATTAGTCCCGTTCGAGGGGTTCATGACTCTTACGGGACCGATTTAAGTCTGTTTTATGTTTTCACCCTTCGACGGCATGTTTTTATGCTTAAGTTTATTTTTTTGCAAATTTATGTCATACACTCAAACCGGGAGCGCCGTGACTACACGGTCAGTTCCTACGATTTACATTGGCCTCGTGCGAGGTGTTCGTGACTCTTATGGGACTGCTTTGTGGCTATTTTACATTTTCACCATTCGATGGCATGTTTTTATGCTTAAGTCTAATTTTTTGCAAATTTACGTCGTACAATCAAACCGGGAGCGCCTTAAACATAGAAAGTGGCAATCCGTTGGATAATGACTTCTTTTTCTAGTGTTCACCCTAACTATTCTTTGTTCAAAAGTTATCCAAACCCAAAATAATTAAAAAATTGAATCAATGCATATTTAACCTTAAAATAAAGTTCATCATAGGTCTATCCATTACCTGGATATTTTGTTACACCCAACGCCAATCAGAACCTTCTCTATGCCAGAAGTGATGCAATTTAAGATTATGTTTGATAGTAGTTTGACCCCAACATCAATGTATCCTATGACAGTGAAAAAACTAATGAATTTTTTGCAAACAGTTATGTTCAATTAAAAAAATGGTAGAACCAAAAAATATTTTGCAAACAGTTATGTTCAATAGCGAGACATTACATTTAAAAGTAGATGAGATTCATAAATTAATGTAAAGTGCTAATACAATGTCAATATCATAATAGGATACAAATAAGATTGATGAGGATAAAATAATATTTTGATACTCAATCTTCCTCTGAATCAACTAAAAGATCCTTCAAATTAGGGTTGTCATCAAGAGCTGACTGGAACTCTTTTGGAGCCTTTAATGCGTCTACTTCAGTAGTCATACCCTTTGGTGCATGCACAACAATAGACGAATTGCCATCGTTTATGCACTTCGAGTAAAATACCTTCTTTACATTCTGAAAGGCACAAATAAAAGGCTCGTCGACTATGCGGTCTTTAGTCTTCAGCTTTGATAAATCTACCATAATAAGTTTGGAGTCGGGATCAACTTTGCAAGCATTCGTTGTATCCTCCACCTTTACCCAATCACAATAGAATACGATTTCTGTAAAATCCAGGTAATCAAGTTCTAGGATTTGTTGAATTATCCCATAATAGGTTAGCACCGTATTCTTTGGATTTTTATCACTTTTGCTAGCGATACAGGTGGTCAAGGCAGAAATTGATATTCCACTGTTTTGCGTCGAAAGCTTTTCCTCATATGGATATGAAATGAAATCAAAACCGTTGGTGCGGAATTTCTTAAACTCTTTTGCACGAAAACTAGGACCTTTTGCTAGGCATGCAAGTCTGGAAGAGACATCACCTCTTTTTAGAAGCTGCATTTATTAATGAATTTGTATTAGGGCATGTTTTTACCACACATGAATAAATAACCGCACACATAAGATGTGAAAAGTACCTCTTTTGACACCCATGCCCTAAAGTCAGTTGTCGTCCAATTTCTCCTTTCATTTTGGATAATTTCGTTCTCGTACTTCCTACCGAAAAATTATAGAGTTTAGTTAATAAAATAAAAAATACATATAATCAAAGAAGAAGAATTCAGTAGATACTCACTCTCTCCAGTCTTGGACTTCATCTTGCGATTCGAAGACATGACGAGTTGCTTGCTCGTATTGTAGGTTTGTGAGTTTCACCTCTTTAGGGTTCCCAAACGATAATTCGTCCTCAAACTCATCAGGTTCCTCTATCACTTGTTCTCCACGAGGATTAAACCTCCTCACCTCTTGTTCTGGCATATGTTCCCTAGCGTATAGCGATGATTCCACCATTACGTATTCTTCAGCAATTGACCCTCCAATATACCGTGTATTCTTTACATAATCTTTGAAGGTTTTCATCAAGCGCTCAAAAGGATACATACAACGATACCTCACGGGACCACATAATAAAGCTTCATCGCATAAATGCACAAGCAGGTGGATACTGATATCGAAGAATGAAGGAGGAAAATATTTCTCTAACACACAAACTGCCTCGGCTAAAGTTGATTTCGCAGCTTTAATGTGTCTTCTGTTTACCACTTTTGCACAAAGTAGGGTAAAACACAAACTGATTTGCATAATTGCCCGACGGAGATCTTTGTGTTCAGAGAAGCAATGCCGAAATAACAACGGGATTAATTGGATGATTACGTGCCAGTCGTGAGACTTTCACTATTTCAAGTCATTTGCTTGGTAGTTTACTACCCAGTGCTGCAGTTGAAGAAAACATGGAACATGCCTCGCTAAAGGAAACCTTGGGGCTTGATGATTGAAAAACTGGGCGAGAAGCCCCCTGATCAAAACCAAATTGGCGGCTGCATCGGTTGGGATTGTAGTGTTCGCTGGTATATCCCCACTCGATGTAAGAAGGCAGATACCCCGGTGAGAACAGAAGGACCACAGCTAGTGAGGGGTCTTCAATATCCAAGGTATTTATCTACACCACCCTTTCTTCGTGATGAAAAAAATCATAAGTGTGGAGGAAGATATCCTCTCCGTAGGGCCTCATTACCAAATTTTCAGGATGATCAATAACAGAGATCAACTCCTTTCAGCTTTGTTTCTTATGATAGACAAAGGAGCGTGGAGGTAGAATTGTTTCCCCCAAAGGGGGGTGGTTGGCCTTGGCTGCTACGACAGGGAAATGAACGTACAGGAAACTTGTCAGGAGGACACAGTTGGCGAAATTGTCCAAGTTATAACAATTGAGAGATCGTTCTATATCGAAGAGAGTCCTATCAATCCACGTGTAGAGGGATCCTAGGGCGATTGTAGCCAGAGGAAGCTTAATACCCTGGGCTAAACGGAGGGATATATTGATAAGGTCCCGTCGGGGCTGATCATTGGGTTTCCCCATTAGAAGGAAACAGGAAAGAATGACAAGGATATAGTAAGGAAGTTCCATCTGTGTACCTTGGCGAGGGGCATCTCCAGAGGAACTACCTTCAGCAGAATCCTTGAAGAAATAATTTATAAGTGGTGTGAAAGTGGCTTTGTTCGAAGAACCGATACACCTTCAGCATATACGATCCAACTCCAAACGATCAGCATTCTCCTTGGCATCAAGGGCCTCATCTTAATAGGGCTCATGGCCTGTTGCTTCAAGGCCCAGGAGCTCACACACGTCTTCCAACGTTATTGTGAACTCGCCCCATGAAATAATGAATGTGTGAGTGGTAACATTCCAGCGAGACACCAGAACAGGAAGGGTAGCATTATTCTTGGATAGAGTGAACTCACCAAACCACTTATCCCGTTGAAGCCCAATCTTAGTGAGAGTATCAACATGGGAACTCTGCATGTGGGAGTTCCAGGCAGAAAAGTGAGCAGGAGACCCCCAGGCCCTTTGAAGTCGATGTGGGACCACGGGAAGTCCCCTCGCTCCAGACGAAATCAAAGAGTTCACTCTAAAGGAAGAAAGCCCCAGTCAACAACATTTTCATCTTCAACACCAAGTGTTAGGGCATCATACTTAGCGTTGAAAACACAAGTTTTGCAAAGTCCAGCAAAATCATCACCTTTGCCAAAAATAGGTGACCGACAGTAAAATCTCAGCTGTTCTTGGCGGGCAACATCCAGGGTGGTGGCAGTAGTGGAGGCAGAAGGTGGAGTACTGGTGGCAGACACAGTAGGGTTGTTTGAGGACTCCATGGCAGACAATGACAGAGTAAAAGAAAAGCTTAGTGAAAGAAGGGGTTAAGAGCGAGAATAGAGAAGCACAACCACAGGTGGCGGTATAGAAGATGTTAGAGGGAAGAAGTTAGGCAAGAGCTTAGCAATAATGGGTTCTGACAGACTTTCTCTCTCTAAAGAGGATGGAAGATTGAAGAAGATGAAGGAAAAATGAGAGAATAATGGTTAAGTGTTTGAATAATAGCCGTTTGAAACTTTTGAGTTCGCCTTTTGTGTTTACCACCACCACACGTGCAAGGCCGCCCATAATCATTTCAAATTGAGACGTGGCACGTCAGGAAGTGTTTTGGCAGCTGAAAAGACAGCGCCGCGTCATTAATGAAGTGATGTCTAGGGAGTAGAAATAGTTGCCTTATTAAGAAAGTTTGAGTTTTGGCGCCATAATTTATTGTGAGACGTATCCAATAAACCCCTAATGAAGAAGATGTCCCAGGGGTTAAAAAAAGCTATGATGTCCCCTCGCCACAAGTTCAAACATTGTTTAAATATGGCTTAGCTACATCGGGGAGAATTTCTGCTTTTCGAAACATAATGAAACATTACAAGGGAGAATTTCACAAGTCTCAACGATAGGGGCAGTCCTAACGACAAACTCTCTGCCTACAACTATACTCCACAACATCACAAACGGGAGAATTTCACTTCCCCAAAATCAAAATGAGTATTTGAGAGGGTTGCTAGGTCTATCGGTAGAATTTCAAATAGTTAAAGCTAGAGCGATTGAGGGTCAGTAACAGGAAAAAGTTGCGATGTCCCTTCGCCAAAGAGCCCATAAGCCAAGATGCTTCGACTCAGGTACATCGGGGAGAATTTTACTTTTTCTTAGAAGCATCAAACGCAGTTGGTTGCAATGAGGGAAAATATGCCAGAATTTTTTCACACAGAGAAGGTTCTTCGGATTGAGAAGTTTTCGTGCAGACATTTCTTGTTCCCATAACAAAATCTCTCCACGAAGGGGCAAATGTAGAGGGGGCTTAAAGGTAATTTTGAGATTAGAGATAATCCACCCATTAGCAATAATGTTTGGGATTAAGCTCAAGCGAGGCAGCTCGAGCGAGGTAGCTCAGCATGGCAGCTTGGCGTGGCAACTCATACTTTATCTTATTGTTATGTAGTCATATTGTATCTTTGTTTATATTGACTACGAGCTATAACGAGTATAATGATTTTTAGTGTGAGGTCGAATGGTACTCGCGAGAGACCAGGCTTGGCAGGGCCTGGGAGATCTTTCATGTTCTATTTAATGACCTCGCCACGGGAACTTAAGAGGGAATTGGTTTAGAGGATTGATAAGTAAGGCACCATTGGGACTTGTCCTGACCATCTTAGATACGCCTGGTAAAACACCGAAGGACCCTCATCGTGGAACCTCGGGCGGAGTAGGGGGTTCCATCGGGCGTTGAGTTGTGAACCGAATAGCCCTCTACTTAATGTCACATCTACTGTAGGTGATGCCACTAGCTAGCTAGACAATATCAAATCTGCACTTGAGTAAACTACCATGGTATTTGGGGCTGCCAGACAGTTGGTGAGCCACCTTTGTGACAACAGCCCCCTGACACACAGTGGTTAGGCAAAAAGACATGTCTTGGCATTTAATGTTTATGACGTGGAGAGATCTAGTGCATTGGGTATTTAATGTTGTGACATATTGTATGAGGGATGTCTTTTCACAGGCATTAATGATTGAGTTGCCTCGGGGGTGGTGCGGGGGGCTATTTAAGGACCCCAACCACCTCTGGGGAGAGGATGATCTTTTTAGAGTTCAGAAGTTATTACTAGAGAGAAATTATTACAAACCAGGGAGCTTACTCACTCACTCACCATTGTCATTTATTGCGATGCTTTTAATACTTGACAGGTATCTTTGAGGGTTGTTGGTGTGTGTGGCTGCCTGCCAAGGTGTATCTAGGGTACTCATTTCTCTCTCCCTCCAAATGAGTTTACTTTTGAGTTGGTTGTTATCTTGAGAGTTATACACGAGAGACCCGAGAGTTTAAATTGAGTTTATCTTCATCCAGTTGTGTTTACTTATCTCATAGTTGATCAAGAGTGTTCCTATTTAACTTGTCATTACTGTACTCAAAAAGGGGTTTCACCTCCATTAATCTAAACTACTCTCTTACCAAAAGTAACTAATCCATACAAATATTAATGTATACCAATTATGACGCGATAACAAAAATATACCACTTAAAGTATAATGTGCTAAGCATGGGATACTAAACCAAAAATTTGTAACAATAGAGATACCAATTATGAATTAAAAGTATAAATAGACTAGCTATCATTGCAAAGACTCAAAACAAACAAAATATCATATATATGTATACACATAAGATACAAAATATGCAGAATCACACATATATAGATATAAACACACAAATTACACAACTCAAAATGGAATAAGTTTTCCACACTCTTATGGCATAAATGTGTCATATGGAAACAAAAGTGAAGGGGCATGAACTAGAAACCAATGAATTAATACCCAATCACTTAAACATGTTCACGGAGTTCTCATTTGATTACAAAACTTTTTCAACTCAGATTTAGCCTTACGTGACAAGATAAAGTGAACTCTATGAACAAACAAGCACAATGCATACAAGCCTAGCATGTTGATGATTCTACAAACCAATAGAGTCATGACAAGAAAGCTCAACTAGGATACAAGGACATTGTGCAAAACTGTTGATATACCATCCAAACTTCCTCAAAATATTCATATTATTCTTTTCTTTTGGATGAATATATCAATCTAAACAAACTAGGCCTTGGCAAAATATTTTTCTTTTTAATGCCATACTCTTTTAGGCCTTTGGACCATGTATTTCTTTTAGGTCCATTGCAAATGGTGGCTTACTCGAAAAGGATAACGTTTCCTTTCAGAGCCCTTCCCCATGCACATTCATATATCATTTCTTATATTACACAAATCTCACGTGCAACGGATTTAACATGCACACATTTTCCTAGATCACAAGATATGTAGATGACTAGATTGGTAGGAGAACATCTCACAGAGCTCAACTATACATGTGAAGTTAAAATTTCAAAAGAGCTCGTGCATGTGTGTGAGAAGGCATATAAAAAGCAAATCCATTAAGCAAGTTGAACTTAAACTACTCCATGTAACCATGACAAAGAGAATTTTAAGGACTGGAAATTTTAACCAAAAGTTCTAGCCACATGGAATCTAAAAGAATGATTCAAACACAAACATATGCCACAAAAGGTGTGTAAAACCAACAACACACACAAAAATAAAATCTTTTTGAGTTTTTGAAAATTTTAACCAAACAAACAAAAAATTACTCAAAAGACAAACAAAAATCAGTTTGTATTATTCACTAAGCCTAAATTACTCATAAAGATAAAATAGAAATGATAAACGATTTTTTTTGTATTTTTATGTAATGAAAACTAAAAAGAAAAGAATATAATAAAAAAGGTACACACAAATCATAATTCTAGCATGTAATTAATCATGGAGCATAGACTAAGAAAATGGCAAACAAGCATATAACCAACATGAAAATATAGCATGAAGAACAAAAGCTAGAGTATGCAAAACTTAGCTAACACATTCAACCTTTAGATTTTGCAAGGTAGGAATAATGTGAAAGCATATGAGATCAAAAATCCTGTTTTGTAAAGAAACCAACTCGGATCTCCTAACCCAAATTAGTGAAGAGTGGCAATCTCAGGATTTAGGAATCTTGGCTACCTCGGTTACCTTACTTTTGGATTTCCTAGGACCTCGTTTAATATCAAAGAAAAACTTCCTAAGATGACCTTTTCAACCACAATGTTAGCAAGTAAAGACTCGGTGAAAAGACTACCTAAGGACTGACCTTTAACCTTGTTCCTAGATGATTCTCCTAAAATAGTGGTTTTAGCTTTATTAGTGGAAGCATTACAAGAATCGAAGCCTAAACCACAATTGTCATTTTTGGCTTAATCGTTTCCTAATATTTTGTCTAGTTTAGCGGACCTACATTCCAAATCAAATTTAACCACACTAGAGTCTCTCAATTTTTCTTCTAACTCTAAAATGCTAGACTCTAATAAAACCTTTCTCTCTTCAAACATAAGAAGCTCCTTTTTCATTGACTCCATCAAACCTCTAAGGCTATCTCTCTGGCCTTATACATATGCAAGCTTCTCTTGAAGAGCTCTCTCTCTTGTCCTAAGGTCTTCCATTAAATCAATCTCATCAACCACCTCGGCACCCTCCCTTAAACTAGCATCTAATTTCAAATCAAGCCTTTTAAATTTAATAGATTCTTCATATTTTTCTAAATTCAATTTGAAGTTCACTCTCATCAACCTCTTCTTCACTTTCAGTCTCTTTCTCTTCTCCACTCTCACAACCATAATCTTTTGGGGATTCACAAACAAAGGCCACGGAAGAGTCATGTAAATGTACATCTTCATGAGAAGATTCATTATCGGTGCTCATATGACTTGCCATGAGCGCGCTAAATTTGTGCTCAATGGGGGATTAGGGTCCCTCTTCCTTATCACTATCATCACTAAGGGTGGCATTGCATTAAATTGGTTGTTTGCCCTCCTTCCTTTGTTTAGTGGGACACTCTCTCGCCCTATGTCCATAACCCTCACAACCATAGCACCTATTTGAATCATCCCTACTGAGATTTTCATTATAAGTGTTAGGAATCTTTTCGGCCTTGTCATGCTTAGATGTTTCAAATTTCTTATAATCATTGTAAACTTATCTTTGTTAAATTTAAGAAATTTTCGAAACTTCCTAGCAATCACAGGCATATCCTTCGAGTCACAATCACTCTCATCATCCGCAACTTATTTTTCCCCCTTTCGGGAAAGTGATGCTCTTAATTATCTTCTTTTCATTTTTGAAGGGAAACATATCAAGTTCATAGGTTTCTAAATCACCTACTAACTCATCAAGTTTGGTAGAGTGCAAGGTAGGTAAAGAATTTAAAACGGTCACTTTAGGAATAAATCAATCGGGTAGGGACCATAAAATTTTCTTTAATACTCGATCGTCCGGTATTTTTTCTCCCAAATTAAATGATGAATTAACAATATCTGAAAGTCTAACATAAAATTCATCAAAAGTTTCATTTTCAAGCATTTTGATGGTCTCTAATTGAGTGGTGAGGTTTTGGAGTTTCGAAGAGTTAACGACACTAGTTCCCTCGTGAGTGAGTTGTAATATATCCCAAGCTTCTTTAGAGGTTTCACAAGTCATGATACGTCGGAATTCATCCACTGTGACCACACTAAACAAAGAATTTAAGCTTCGGGAATTAAAGTTAGCTAATTTTAGTTCACTCTCACTCCATCTCTCAACGGGTTTGGGGACACGCTCATTTTCTACCAAACGTGTAGGTGGGGACCACCCGGGTAACGACTGCCTGCCAAACCTTCTCATCTATGGAATTTAGTGCCAATCTCATATGAGATTTCCAATACGCATAATTGGATCCATCGAAAACAGGAAATTTTGAAAATGGGTAAAATTCCAATTTTTAACCAAAAATTCTAAAAGGATCTTAACGCAATAAATTAGTGCTCTAGCTCTGATACCAATTTGAAATGATGGAATCCCCCAAATAGTTAAAATTTCTATTAAAATATTAATTTCCTTAAATGCGGAATATGATGGTTCAAATTGAAAGCATAAACAAACAACAAATTTTAATTTCTTTCAAATTAAAGTTAAACTAAACTAAAAGTAATATTAAATTACTCAAATATAATTTTTCACTTAGACAAATTAATTCAACCCAAGTCCTAAAAATTGCCTAACAATGATTAGTTCATTTTTCTATATTGGCCAAACCATATTTTATCAAATTAAAATTAGTCGACGTGAATTAAATTAATTAAACATCACCCAAAAAAAATTTAGCATCAAATTACACTAGTGTGATATTTAAACCAATTTTTATCTTGATTTATCTTAAGCATGCATTCTAAGTGATTTTGCAAGATAAAAATTAAATCAATCACACTACGCTGCGATGTACGAGAAAAACCCAAATGGGAAAAACCTCGGACGACCCCTAAACTTAACTCCACTAAGTATGGTTTTACAATTACAAGACAGGTGACTTACTTCCTCGACTCGACTCCGTTCAAGCCTTGACATGTCTTCTTGTAAATACCTTCGCCTAGTTGACAACCCCGGACTCCACCGGAATCTTGGAACCCACCAATGAGGCTTTTGATCTCCGTCAATGTGCACCCAAAGCTTTTCTTCAATTGGGAACGCCACAGCAAACAATTACTCTCCTTTGTGGGTAGAGAATAAAACCCAAACTTCTCCTTGTTATGGTAGAGATGAACCAATGGTGCCAAACACAAACTCCAAGCAAGATATATATATATATATATATATGTGTGTGTGTGTGTGTGTGTGTGTGTGTGTGTGTGTGTGTGGATACTTGGATTAAAACAAAACAATGGGTGTAAACATTGTGTTTTTATAAGACTAAATCATTTTGGAATTAAAGACAAAAAGGAACTTTTTCTCTCAAGTATATTTCTCTCTTTTTCTCTTGGAGGGAATGGAAGTTCTGGTGAAACATGAGTTTCCCGCACTTAGTTAAACTACAACAGGTAGGAGAAAGAAAGTGGCCAGGTAGGAAGTTTTATAAAAAAAAACGTTCGAAAATTGCCCAGGTCGTTCGAACGACCTCGTTCAAAGGAGTTTACTAATGGTAAGTCAGGAATTAAAACACAAAGTCGTTGGAAAACTCGTTCAAATTCTCATTCGAACAACAATCTCGTTCGAATGACACTTCGAATGAAAATTTAGAAAATGTCAATTTTCATTTTTAAGCCCAAAAACTTTAATACAAAGTTCTACAAGATTTTATTAAAATAAAAAGTCATTTTAGACTAAAATAACACCCATAAAAATATTCCAAGTCTCCTACATATATAAAAGTGCATTCATACCTTTTAGAGACTTTGGAATCCAATTGTTGTTGACGTAGAAACATGACACTGAACTCGGCAATGATGGAGCTTTAAATTTTGGGTCGCTACGTCTTCAACCCAAACTCGTCGCAGGATTGGATGGATACAACTTGACACTCTATCCTATGACTCAATACGTTTTGTCCGAAATTAAGCCAATACTACAAATTGACTCGATTGGAAATTTGTCATTACAAAAACAATATGAATTTATACAAAATACACTATGATTAAAGAAAATTAACAGACTATATAACAACAAATTGGTCAATTTTTCTCTCTTCTGAGTTCACAAGTTTCACAAAAATGGCAATGAATAATGACATTTCCACTTCGAATATCCAGCCTAATATGGCTTGTCCAAGGAGGAAGAGGGACATGTTTTTAGAATTAACAAAAAAAAGAAAAACTCTCATGATCCATAAGCTCCCATTGAGGTAGAACAAAACGAAGTGACTGTGGAGGTTATAATGTGCGATATGGACACTGATTGTATTACTCCTGGATAAGAAGTTACAAACCAAATGATCAAGGGGGAATAAACCAGTTCAGGAAAAGAAATGCCCACACTCTCTTATAGAGATGTTGTCACTCAAGGAGTGAATGTTGACACTTACTTTGATGACTCAGTCAACAACTGATCAGAAGATGAAGAGCACAACCATTAAGTAATCCAAGTCTCTTGGGATATATAATTCAATGAAGACCCTGAAGAGGTGTAAGGACATTTTTGTCCAACATACTTGTATATGTCATTAGCCGTAACACCGTTGCGGAATCCGAAGATCAAAAGAAAGGAAGAATTCAGAAATCTAGTCAGCCGGACCGGTCCGCCATAAATTAAAACGAACCGATCCGCTGAGACCCGGACCGACCCGCCTTGCTCTTAGAAGACCAGTAAGCCCCGGACCGAATGCGAACCGATAGAGCCAATAATTAAAAGAACCGGTCCTCTATCGGACCGATCCGCCTATGGCCCGGACCGGTCCGCCCTGGATAAACTCTGCCAGATCGTGATGCAGATTTTTTAGGCTTTTAACACTTTATTTAAACCACGATCAGGCGTTGGTTTTCATAAGACTTACACACGATTTTCTGAGTACCATAACTCTTAAGTCTTCATGGTATTTGAGTCCATTGATTCATACCCTTGATTCACACAAATTCCATATATTTGTGAATCACGTTTGGTAACCCAAGAACACCATTGAAGTTGTTCAACCCTCTGTGAAGTGGACCGCTTCTTCCTCTTCATTGCAACCCTACTGGACAGGGATTGTTCCAGCCGCCAGCCCTACTGGAAAGGGTTTCTTCCAGCCGCGACTACAGAATCCGATACCCGAGGGTAATTCTTAGTCAACCTGTATTTCATTGTAATCCGATTGTAAACCGTATTTTACAAATTATAGTGATATACAAATGGTTTTTCCCCTGTGGGGGATTTTTTCCTTAAACTTTGTGTGTTGAATATTGGTTGCATGATTTCATATTATTTCAATCACACCTAGTTGCATGCTTAGGGTTAATTTGGGTTAAAATTGGTGTTTATTATATTATTTCTTAATTGAACGCAAGCGCCAACTCTTTCAAATTGGTATCAGAGCAGGTTACGCCATTCTATTGCGTATTCCTTACTTCCGCAAAATTTTTCTAAAGATATCAATTTCTGAAATAAATTGATTTTTGAAAAGAGCGTGTTCAAATGGAGAAGTCATATTATAAAATGCCTATTTTTGACGGGTCGAATTATGCCTATTGGAAAGCCCGTATGAGGTCGGCTTTAAAAGCCATTGATGAACGTGTCTGGATTTTGGTTGAACGAGGGTGGACTCCTCCAACCGTGACTGTTGATAATGTGGCCAACTTGAAACCTGACATCACTTGGACTGATGATGAATTTAAATGATCGTCTTTTAACTCTAAGGGTCTAAGTGCTATTTCTGGGTCTGTCACTCCTGATGAGTTCAAACGCATAATGATGTGCACCACGTCAAAAGAAGCATGGGATATTTTGCAACTTACCCATGAAGGAACGAATGCTGTTAAAGAGTCAAAATTGCAAAATTTAACAACTCAATTTGAAACCATCATCATGCATGAAAATGAATGTTTTGATGAATTTTATGCTAGGCTTTCTGACATTGTTAATACTAGCTATAATCTTGGTGAACATATTCCAAATGCTAGGGTTGTTAAAAAGATTCTTCGTTCCCTTCCTAAGCGCTTTATACCTAAAGTCACTGTGCTGAATTCCTTGGGTAATTTAAATACTCTAAAATTGGAAGAACTGGTAGGAGATTTACAAACTTATGAAATAGACATGTTTCCTAAATCTGCCAAACCAAAAGATAAGGGAATAGCCCTCAAAGCCCAAGAGAGAAAAAGTGAGGGGTCGGCAAGAAAGAGAGTCGAGTCGTCTAGAAAGATAGAAACTTCTGATTCTGAATGTGAGTTTGACCTAGATGATTTGGCACTTTTTGCTAAAAACTTCAAGAAAATTCTGAAATTTAAGAAAAATGGGAATTTCAAAGATAAAAAGAATTTTCAGAAAAATAGGTTTGAAAAGAAATATTTCAAAGAACCCCCTAAAGACAGTGAGAGGTGTTTTGAGTGCGACGGTAAGGGACACAGAGCGTTTGAGTGTGCCACTCGTCTGAATAGGGAAAAGGGTAAAGCTATCCTAAATACTACCCTTAGTGACGACAGTGAGGTCGAGTCGGTGGACTCGGGAGATGAGTCACCGCATGAGCGTAACTTCACCGCGTTCATGGCTAGTCATGTGAGTACTCCTAGTGCATCTCACGACGATGAGATTGCTACCTCACAGGGACACCTCGACAGCGAGAGCGAAGAGAGTGAGGGAGAGGAGGAAGGTAGTGAGGACGAGAGTAGCCTTCAACGCGCCTACGCCGAGTTATATGATGAGTCTTTCAAAACTAAAAAACGTAACAAGGCATTAGTTCTTAGGATCATCGCCTTAGAAGAAGAGTTAGGAAAGACGAAAGAGAGAGAGTCCTCCACCTGCACCGCCATGAGAGAGAGAGAGAATCTGCCTGGTTTAGTAAAGAGAATTTGCTTAAAGAGAGAGAGAGCAGTTTTGAGAAAGAGAAAGCGGACTTGACTAAACAAGTGGCTAGTCTTACGAGTGAGCTCCATTCCTCCCTGGAGACTCGGAAGAAACTTGAAGCCCTTATTGCCCAGCTTACTCATGACCTTGAGAGAGCTAGGAAAGTCAAGGTACAAATCGAGGACAGATCTGGAAAGATGGGAAAGATGCTCCTCGGTCCCGCTTTAGGTTTTGGTGACAGGCAAGGAATAGGTTTTGATGGTGCCTCCACGTCCCAAATTGCACCCGGACCAATTCCTGAGTTTACTACGACTCCTTATGGCCGTCATAAAAAACCAAGAAAGAGAGTTCGACCAAGAAAAGCAAACCAAGGTCCTCCTAATACTGTGCTCTTTTGCTACCATTGCAAAAGAAATGGACACCTTAGGGATGATTGCTATAAGTTGGGACGGACACGACGTATGTTTGCTCCACCACATCAGACTGATGAGTTTGCCAGTCTGAGAGAGCGTGTTGAGTTTCTAGCCGCCACATCACAGAGTTTGATGGAGGAATTCCGACGGATGACCTTACCATCAATGAATGCGCCCCGCATTCCGGCTAAAACCAACAACAACAAGGGAATACAAAAAGGTACCTACTCTTGGGTTCCTAAGAAAGAGAAAAAGGCCCTTGTTGTCCATGTTGCTCTCAAAACCCATAATACCTCACAGTGGTATTTTGACAGTGGTTGCTCCAGACACATGACAGGTGATGCCTCATATTTTACCCATCTTGAGGATTATAATGATGGGAGAGTCACCTTTGGAGATGGTAGAAAATCTAGCATAGTTGGACGAGGTACAGTAGAGTTACCAGGATTTCCAAAGCTAGAGAACGTGCTGTACGTCAAAGGTTTGAAAGCAAACCTTCTTAGCATCAGCCAGCTGTGCGACGATGACTTTGCAGTGAAGTTTGACCGAAAAGCTTGTAAGGTCTATAATCAAGCCGGTAAACTTTTAGTGCAAGGGGTGAGGACAGAGGATAACTGCTATGGGACTGAGCCCAAATCCTCACTTGTCTGCAACAGCGCCACGATCACTCCTATGGATCTGTGGCACCAACGTCTAGGTCATGTGACCGTTAGAGACTTATCCCATTTAGTCAAAAAGGACCTAGTTCGTGGCTTACCATCTCTTGGAAAGCCAACTTCCACGATTTGTGGACCCTGTCAGTTGGGAAAGCAAATCCGTAGCCCACATAGGAAGTTGAATTCCATTACCACCTCACGTGTTCTTGAGTTGATTCACATGGATCGTATGGGTCCTACTCGCACGGAGAGTCTAGGTGGTAAGAGATACATTCTCGTGATGGTAGACGATTTCTCCAGGTACTCCATTGTAGGTTTTCTGAGAGAGAAATCTGATGCTGTAGAATTTTTAACGACCAAGTGCCGTGTCCTGCAAAATCAACACGGTGTCACTATTAACAGAATACGTAGTGACAACGGCACTGAATTCACAGAAGCAAAGGTACATCTTTACTGTGATAGCCTCGGGATCAAACATGAGTTTTCTGCTGTGAGAACTCCTCAACAAAATGGGATTGTTGAGAGAAAGAATATAACGATCCAAGAGATGGCTAGATCTATGCTTCTAGGTCGTAAAGTTTCTAGGAGATTTTGGGTAGAGGCAGTGTCTACTGCATGCCATACGGTGAATAGGGTGTATCTGCGTCCACACACACTTCACACTCCTTATGAGTTGTGGACTGGCAAGAAGCCCAACCTAGCATATTTCCGTGTTTTTGGGAGTAAATGCTACATCCTACGGGATAGAGAGTAATTAGGAAAGTTCGACTCCCGGAGCGACGAGGGAATATTTCTAGGATATTCATCGAACAGTAGAGCGTACCGGGTTTTTAACCTGAAGAGCTCTAAGATTATGGAATCAATAAACGTCACCGTACAAGATGACGAACCTTCGACGGTTATTGATCCTAATCTTCAATGTGAGGATGAGGATTGTTCTCACAGTGATTTACCTATTCCTCTCTCACCCTCTGTGGACCCTATTCCTGTGTTAGGGGACACACCTGCTTGGGTTCGCAAGAGTCATGACCCATCTGCCATCGTTGGCGATCCCACTCTAGGGGTCAAGACTCGTGCTCAGCTAGAGAACGTTGTTAGCCATCTTTGCTACACGTCCAAAGTCGAGCCCAAGAACCATAAAGAAGCACTCAAGGATGAACACTGGATATCTGCTATGCAGGATGAGTTGCTTCAGTTTAAAAAGAATAATGTCTGGGAATTAGTCCCCCGACCTAGTGATACTAATGTTATTGGTACCCGGTGGATTTTCAAAAATAAAATGGATGAAAATGGTACCATAATCAGAAATAAGGCTAGGTTGGTCGCTCAAGGCTACACACAGATAGAGGGTGTAGACTTTGGGGAGACATTTTCTCCTGTTGCGAGGCTTGAGTCCGTCCGTTTACTACTCGCCATCGCATGTCATCTGCACTTCAAGTTATATTAGATGGATGTCAAGAGTGCCTTTCTGAATGGCATTCTACAGGAAGAGGTTTTTGTGGAACAACCAAAAGGGTTTGAAGACCCTAAGCACCCTGATCACGTCTACTATCTGAGGAAAGCCTTGTATGGTTTGAAGCAAGCACCCCGTGCTTGGTACGAGAGGCTTACTTCCTATCTCTTAGCCCGTGGCTTCAAGAGAGGGGGAGTTGATATGACGTTGTTCGTCAGGAGAGATGACGGTGCTATCTTGGTTGCCCAAGTCTATGTGGACGACATAGTCTTTGGATCTACATGCTCCCAGCATGCTCACCACTTTGAGGAGGAGATGAAAAGTGAGTTTGAGATGAGCATGGTAGGTGAGCTTACATTCTTCCTTGGTCTCCAGGTTCGTCAGCTAGAGGATGGGATGTTCATCTCCCAATCCAAGTATGCTAGAGACCTAGTGAAGAAATTTGGTTTAGACTCCGCTAAGCATGCTCGTACACCTATGAGTACCACTACCAAGCTTAGTAAGGACACTTCAGGCAAGGACGTAGAGCAAACCTTATATCAGAGTATGATAGGTAGTCTTCTTTACTTGACTTCCAGTCGTCCCGACATCGCCTTTAGTGTTGGAGTCTGTGCGCGATATCAGGCATCCCCAAAAGAGTCACATTTACTTGCTCTAAAATGTATTATTAAATACGTGCGTGGGACTCTCTCATACGGTATTTGGTATTCCTTTGATACCGATGACCGTTTGTCCGCCTATTCGGATGCCGATTGGGCTGGGGATGTAGATGGATGTAGGAGCACTTCTGGTGGGAGTTTCTATTTTGGTTCTGCTCTTGTCTCCTGGATGAGCAAGAAGAAAAACTCCATCTCTTTGTCCACTGCGGAGGCTGAGTACATCGCCGCCGGGAGTTGTTGCACGCAACTCATGTGGATGAAGCAAATGTTGGAGGATTATGGGATTTCACAGGACACCATGTTCATTTCCTGTGATAACACGAGCGCGATACACATATCCCGCAATCCTGTCCAACATTCGCGCACAAAGCACATCAGGTTACGCGAGCACTTTATACGTCAGTTAGTTGAGGAGAAGGTCGTAACCCTGAGTTTTGTTCCTACCGACCGTCTGTTAGCCGATATTTTCACGAAACCTTTAGATGCCCTTAGATTTGAGAGTCTTAGGAATTCTTTGGGGATTTGCACAGTTGACTGAGGGGTTGGTCTATGTCTAGAATAGGATGCTTCTTCATGTTCATATCATATGCTTCCTATTGCTAGTCTGTTTTATATGTACCATATATTTGTTGTACAACTTTTATGTATTTTTTATTATTCTTTGAAAAATACAAAAAGATTCTCTTTTTAGAAAAATTTTAGAAAAACACAAAAAGATTTTATTTTGATAAAATTTTTGAAAAATTCAAAAAGAGATTTGCCTGTTATGGATGAGCATTTAAGATAGCCAAGTCACATCTTCATTCCATATATCCATGTGACTGTTTGATAGAGATTTGAGAGGCTACATCATTTCATCCATGTGCTTAACATTGATTGGAGTCCTTGAGATGTAATTAGTGATATTTCCTACATGCTTGACTCCTATATCCTTTATTGCACACATGCACGGCTATATTTGATTATTGCACTTGTCAATCTCATGTTGGCTTGAGTGTTTCCATCTCAATCCTGTCTGTACAATGTATAAAATGCGATAAAACTTGACAAGCTTGGATTGCATGTTAAAACCGTTTTGGTGAGACTGTGTGATAATTTGCATAACGGGGAGGGGCTGCGAAAGTTGATTTTAATCCTTTGCGCAAAAGCCACCGTTAAAAAGGACCTAAAAAATGGAGGAATTGTAATATCTGAGGTCCTAAGAGGTTAAAAGAGCCCGAAAAAATTGAAAGGCAATAAAAAGCAATACATGCCAAATATGGGCCATTTAGGTTTCACCATCAATTCTCCAAATTTTGAGAATTTAGTATACCTCTATTTAAAATATAAATCTGAGGGAGTTTGGTTGGAGATTGAAAAACGGGTTTGCAATTCCTTGAAAGTCCTGAAAAATCATGAAAATCATTTTGGACGTTATTGGTGTAGAAATCACTTTGAGCTTTGATTTGTAGATTTGATATAGTCAATATCGTATATTTCCAATCTTTTACACCAAAGGAAGCATTTGAGTTCATTCGTTAGGAATATCCAATATTCATCGTGCACATATGTCATGTTTGTATGCATTGATTTTCCTATCGAATTCTGTTCACACCCATTCATTTACGCCATCACCGACTTGGTTGTTTTATGTTCATTCATGGTGTGATTTATACCTTGTGTCTACCTCAGTTTTGCTTGTTTCATTTCTCTCATTTTGTCTACTTGGGGACATCATAAAAAGGGGGAGAATGAATTATCTGATTATGTATCTGATTATGGGGGAGTTTTGAAATTTGAGGTTCATCATAAATCTGGTATATATGCTTATGTTTATCTCATTTGAAACTCGATACGTCACTTAGTATTTGCTTTAATCTCATGTGTGTAGGTACATCCTTGATAAACCCATATTGCACACCCTGATGAGAAAAGCGTGAGATTTCTGAAGATTCGAAGAACAAACGATGCAGCCTTTATCATTTATATCTCTTTCAGTTTTGGGTTCATGGAAGGGTAGATTTGTATAGGCATTGTTCATACTTGATAATTCAGATTTTTTATGTTTGTTCCGGCATAGACATAGGGGGATATTGTAAGGACATTTTTGTCCAACATACTTGTATATGTCATTAGCCGTAACACCGTTGCGGAATCCGAAGATCAAAAGAAAGGAAGAATTCAGAAATCCAGTCAGCCGGACCGGTCCGCCATAAATTAAAACGAACCGATCCGCCCCGGACCGATCCGCTGAGACCCGGACCGATCTACCTTGCTCTTAGAAGACCAGTAAGCCCCGGACCGAATGCGAACCGATAGATCCAATAATTAAAAGAACCGGTCCGCTATCGGACCGATCCGCCTATGGCCCGGACCGGTCCGCCCTGGATAAACTCTGCCAGATCGTGATGCATATTTTTTAGGCTTTTAACTCTTTATTTAAACCACGATCAGGAGTTGGTTTTCATAAGACTTACACACGATTTTCTGAGTACCATAACTCTTAAGTCTTCATGGTATTTGAGTCCATTGATTCATACCCTTGATTCACACAAATTCCATACACGTTTGGTAACCCAAGAACACCATTGAAGTTGTTCAACCCTCTGTGAAGTGGACCGCTTCTTCCTCTTCATTGGAGCCCTACTGGACAGGGATTGTTCCAGCCGCCAGCCCTACTGGAAAGGGTTTCTTCCAGCCGCGACTACAGAATCCGATACCCGAGGGTAATTCTTAGTCAACCTGTATTTCATTGTAATCCGATTGTAAATTGTATTTTACAAATTATAGTGATATACAAATGGTTTTGCCCCTGTGGGGGATTTTTTCCTTAAACTTTGTGTGTTGAATATTGGTTGCATGATTTCATATTATTTCAATCACACCTAGTTGCATGCTTAGGGTTAATTTGGGTTAAAATTGGTGTTTATTATATTATTTCTTAATTGAACGCAAGCGCCAACTCTTTCAAGAGGAACATCCATTTTTCCCAGTGGTTAGAAACCCACCTAAACATGTGGAGAAAATGAGAAATAAATGGAAGAATTGTGTTATTTTGAGGCTACTTGGCAGAAATATCGGATACAAAGCTTTATGAAACAGAGTCCCTTACCTATGGAGTCTCAATGGTGATTTTGAGGTCATTCACCTTCAAAATGGACATTTTTTAATCATGTTTGATAATAGAGAGGATTATCAAAATGTGCCCACTGGATCTCCCTGGGTGATTATGAAACATTAGTTAATTATTAGAAAACGGGAACCTAACTTCAGTCCGACGGAATCGAAAGAGGCTACCACTGATCTTTGGATAAGACTCCTAAGGTTGCCCATTGAATGGTTTAAAGAAAAGACTCTCTTTCAAATTAGGAGAAAAGTAGGCACACTGATTAAAACAGACTTCAATTCAACATCTTCTACTAGGGGTAAATATGCCAGAGTCTGAGTTGAGGTTGATCTTGTTAAACCTTTAATCCCGACGTACAAGCTAGAAGGAAAAATACAGATTTGAGCATAAATTTATCCCTTACTTGTGTTTCCATTGTGGCAAAATCAACCATCGGAGTGAATATTTCCCTACCTTCAAAGCGTCACCGGCGGCAGAAATCCCCAAGAATAAAATATGTTCGTTAATGGGGAAACTGGTTCAGTACATGTTAATAACATGGGAACTGAGTCTAATCAGTCTAAATGGCATCAAAACTCGAGTCAAAACTCAGTGGACAGTGTAACAACCCCTCTAAATGATAAATTTGGTCGTTGGATTCTTGTTAGAGGAAAAGGGAGAAGGTGACCTCAGTTTGTTCATATTCAAAATAAGAAGGCTTTTAATACCTTATCTGCCTCAAATAGATTTTTGACACTTGATGTCGACCAATCAAAGAAGAATTCAGGCCTAGATAAAGGAAAGAAAATAGTGGCTAGTAAAAATTAAAAAAATACCTCTGTTATTGCCCATAATAATTTAAAACCTACCCCAACTAGTTTTTTAATTGTGAATTTACTCCCCATCGTAATTAGTCACCTATCAACCCAAAATCCTCCTACTTTCAATCCCAGTCCTAGTAACTCCTCTAACCACTCTAACTCCATTTCATACACTCAATAAAATCAAGCCCCAATCCCCTCGCAAAACCCTTGTACTAATGGACACATTTCTACCCCTGGCTATGTTGGGAGATCTCCAAATGACTCATCATAAATTAGGAACGCAATGTGCGAATTTTGGGTCAACTTAAAGGTGGAGGAGGCTGCTGTTCTCCAAACGAGTTAGGAGACAAATCAAGTAAGACTCCTAATACAACTAGGCCAAATAATATTAATGGAGGACAAGAGGTATGCGATAAGGGTGAAAGATTTATGGGTCCATCTAGATCATCTCATCCCCCCCGGGGGGAGGGGGGAGGGGTGAAGGTATCGCTCCCTCTCACTCTAGGAGCACTTCGGACGTCATCGGTGTTGGGTGAATATAAAGAGATGGAGTCGCCAACCTATTTTGCACAAAACAGGAAAAATAACATGTCGCCTCTTCGAGGGAGAGGCATCAAAGAAAAACTGATGCTTAGGAAACCTATAGTTCGAAGATTCGTTGGCTAAGTTATGGACTGGGAAGGTGTTAGGCACCCATCCCGCCCTTTCGGTCTCTCATGGGCTTATGTTACTATTTTTCTTTATTTCTCCGTGAAGTGCGTGTGTGTGAATATATAATGGGGATCAGAATCTCCCAACTCATACCATGGAAAAGATAGAGTGAGGTCATCAATTGGAATGTTCCCAAAATAATATTTTGAAAAAATACGATTTATGCGTTTATCGAAATGTTGATCGTTATGTTGAAACGATAATGTATGTTGGATAAAACGCTACTAAGGATCACAAACATAATATGCATTAAAATAACTTATAGATGGAAAGGATGAAAATGCGAAGATGGGAAATTGGAAAATTAGAAAATTGGACTTAAGTCTCGGGATTTAATCTGAAATGCCTACGTAGGCTATAAAGGCATCAAAGTCCACGTAGTTTGCATGCAGCATAAGGGTGGGGTTTATCCCATAGATTCAAACGGGAATTTAATATATGCATGTGTGTAGAAAATGTGTTTTAGTTTTGAAAAAGTGTGATGGATAATCCCTTTAGAATTTATAGGTATAACCCTCTCTTTGTTGGTTTTCAGTTTTTTTTATAGAATATAAAGTATGTGCAATATAACTAATAAAAAAGGTGGGATGTTAACGTGTATATACTAAAGTAAAAAATAAATTATGAATTTATGTAATTAATGTAAAAACAATAAATTTAAAAAGGGAGAGAAGGATTTTGGACCTTTTTTGAAGAATTGAATCTTAATCTTGATCTTGGATGAACTCCCTTGGATGTTGAGATGAATGCTGGATGATAGAGAATGATATTTTTCCAAATTGGGTATGAAAAAGATGGGAATGTGAGATGGAAAGGAATTTCACTTAAGGAAACTTTGCTAATTGCAAGAGAATGTTGATGAGATCACTCATATTAATGGATCTAAGGTGTGCTTTGGGAGTGAGGTCATGCCCTCTATTTATAGGGTAACGGGGGTTCCGATCGACATAGACCTAGCCCTACTAATCGAAAGATAACCCTAGGCACACTGCCGATAGGCAGGGATATGGACCTGGCAATAGGGAGTCTCGTGCAGAATTTTCCCAAAAAATAGTCATAGAATGCAATTCGTTGATCCAAATTGCGCACGGGCACACTATTAGAAAGTTAATTCAAAGACCTTCAAGAGTCCTATGGTCCGTTCTTGGGTCCGAGAGTTGACTTTGGGTAAAATGTAGATCGAAAGCGCTCGTTGGTCCTTTGGACGGGAGATCGTCAGACAAAAATGAATTGTTTGTCTGAATGGTAAGTCAAAATTGCTCACAGATTGGACCGTTGGAAAGGTAATGCGAGGTAATTTGAAATTACAAAGTGCTATGCTCGGTTTGGAAAGTTAACTTTGGTCAATCGGGGCTCGAAAGCGCCCGGTGACCTTTCGAAGTAAAATGGGTCATTCCTCCGTGTCGTAAGGTTGATTCATGCACGGGGATGACCTATGAAAAAGGGTAATTAGTGCGCTTCAAAGATTGTTTTAGTCTCATTCGAGCTAAATAGTTTACACTGATCAAAAGGAGCCCGGGAGCACCCGGTGGCCTCCGAAGCAATTTTCAGGAAAAATGGATCATTCGTCCGAAGGGTTATGCCGTTTCATGCACAGGGTAGACTGCTGGAAAGGGTTTTTAGTGATCCTCGAAGATTCAAAGAGCTTTCACTCTGACGCTGAAGTTGACTAGGGTTAAATCGGGGATCGGGAGTGCCCGGTGACATCCAAATTGATTTTCAATGGTAAAATGGTCCGTTTGTGCAAACTGTTATGCCGATTCGTTCATGAGGTGGACTGTTGGAAAGGAGATTCATATCCCTTTGAATATTCTTTGAGATTTTGCTCTAACGACAGAGTTCACCGGAGTCAAACAAGGCCTAGGATCTCCCGATGGCCTCTAGATCAGTACTTGGAGTATGACTTAGTGTTTGTAGTGAAATGGGGAGGTGCTAGGGACCAAAGGAGAGACTCAAGGGGACCTAGAATGTTGTGTCTACAGAACCCCTCGGTGAGTGAGTTTGGAATAAATGAAAGTCATCGAATAGACACCACATGATATTTTGGAAAAAGGTCAATTCCGGGACCTAAGGGATGAGGATGACCGATTCAGAGGGTCGAGGCCGATTCTGAGAGCTCAAAGAAATGCTGGAGATGGATGATTTCAATGAGCCGAGGCCAATTATGAGGACGTAGGGTAGGGAGATACCAATTTTGTTGGCCAAGGTCAATTCTTAGGACCTAAGGTGAATCGACCAATTCTGAGGGCCGAGGTTAATTTTGAGGACCTAGGGTAAGAGGTGACCAATTCTGATGGTCGAAGCTAATTCTGAAGACCTAAGTAAAGGTGAACAATTTTAAGGGTCAAAGCTAATTCGCTGGGATGAGGTCTGTTCTGAGGACCCAAGTTGGTTAATTTTACGGGTCAAAGTCAATTCTGAGGACTTAGGGTAAGGAGCGACCAATTCGAAAGGTCGAAGCCAATTCTGAGGGCTGAGGTCAATTCTGAGGACCTTACCTTAAGTTGTAGAGACCAATTCTATGAGTCAAAGTGAATTTTGAGCGCTTAGAGTAAGGGGAGACTAATTCTTAGGGTCTAAGTCGATTCTTAGGGATGAGGTCAATTCTAAGGACCTTAAGTAAAAACGATCAATTCTATGGGTTGATGCCAAGACTGAGGGCTCACAGTAAGGGGTGACCAATTATGAGGGTCAAATCTGATTCTGAGGGATGAGGTCAATTATGAGCCCTTAAGTTGAGGCAAATTCTGAGGGTCAAAGCCAATTTTGAGGGCTTAAGTGGGAGAGACCAAATCTGAGGGCCGAGGTCAATTGTAAGGAACTTAAGTGGGATCGACTAATTCTCAAGGTCAAAGCCAATTTTGAGGGTTTAAGTAGAGGAGACCAATGATGAAAGTCGAAGTCAATTCTGAGGGCTTAAGTGGGAGCAACTAATTCTCAGGGCCGAGTTCAATTCTGAGGCCCTTAAGTGGGAGCGACCAATTCTGAGGGTCGAAGCCATTTCTGAGGGCTTAAGAAGAGGCAACCAAATTTGAGTATCGAATTCATTTCATAGGGCCTAGGTAGAGGCTACCAATTCTGTGGGTCGAGGTCAATTCTATGGACCTTAAGTTGAGGGGACCAATTCTGTAGGTCGAAGCCAATTCTGAGGGCTTAAGTAGAGATGACCAATTCTTCAGGTCAAAGCCAATTCCGAGGGCTTAAATACAGATGACTAATTCTACGGGTCGAAGCCAATTCTAAAGGATTAAGTAGAGATGGACAATTTCATGGGTTAAAGCCAATTCTGAGGGCTTAAGTCAAAGTTTTCTTTGGGAAGTTTGGAAAATCCACTTGGGAAAAAAGTGTTAATCCGTGTATTGGATGCATCCTTGTTGGAGAATGTTCTTCCATTTCTACGGTGTTCTTTGGAGACATTACTGGGGAGATATCCAATTGATTTTGGGAATTAATGTTCCACTGGGGAAATAATTCTGGGAGAAAATGGGGATTTGAGAGCTTGAAAAATGATTTTTCTTGGTGAAAAATGTTCTAAAATTCATTTGGCAATTTTGGGAAATTTCTGGGGAGTTTTTGGGATTTTCTAATATTTTTTAGATTTGTTTTTACCAAATTTCAGGGAGGTGCCAACCGGCAGGGTGTAAGAGGTGCCAAACGGTAGCAGAATGATCTTTTGGACTATCTTGGTCTGGCGAAGGGACAGTGCCAATCAGTATGTGGCTACTAGTGTGCCAGGTCTGGAATGGCCTAATGAGCGATCGGGTAAATTCTTCTTTCCTATTGATACCACTTTTTTCGATGTCCTTTTATAGGTATTGTTTTTTTGCTGGGGCTCTTGTAGGTGACCTTTTACTTCTTCAGGGATGTCTGCTAGGGATTTTCTTATAGATTCCTCCCTGACTGTGGGAGCTTGGCATTGCACCAGAAAAGAGACTAAAAAATGCAAAAAGGTATGCATATTGTTTTTTGATTTTCTTGATTTAGTGGCTTACTCTACATGCACTTTAATTTTTTGTTGAGTTTTTATTTTGTGAAAGAATAAAAAGAGTGTGTTTTTGGAAAATTTTGAATATGTTTGAGTAAAAATAGCTTCCTTTTTAAAGGATTTATTTTGAGAAAAAGTAGGAAAAATGAGTTTTTTGAAATTTTTGAGTAGTGGAAGGCCTTGGCGGCTTGGTCAGTGGTCACAAGAGGAATGATCTCCCTCCAGACTGTGTTATATTCTATGCGTCTACAGGAAGTTGGTGATGCGATCTATGCCGGAGCCGTCATCCTTGGCTTAACTTTAAAACTATCACTACGTGGATGTCATACCATCGTAATCCTATGATAGTGATATTTCCAGAGACTCGAAATGGTCTAAATGATTGGCGGAAAGCTCGTTCTGAATTTCTAAGGGGAAACCCCATTATGTGGTTCATGTGGCTATTAGAGAGACTCCATTTGTCGATCCCTCCTGAATATCCCGTGGCGGATGTGCCAAACTTCTTCTCCCATTACTTCATCAGTTTCGGCCCTAATTTAAAAAACTAGGAGAACTGGTTTGTAGGGCATAGGGCTTGATGTCTGCGCTGGTTGGTACCCTGGTGGGGAGAGTTACAACACATTCTAGAATTGGGTTAATACTAGTAAAGACCTCTTTCTACTTTCCTCCATGTGTCCTGCATCAATTTGGATGGGGACATATCATGCCTTCCCATGTTCTGTACTTCTTTCCTGAGGAGGATTTGACAGAACATCTAAGCATGCGTCTGGGCTCTCAATGGGAGAATCATCAACCATCGACCCATCTTTCCTAATTTGTTGGTTGAGTCTGACTTGTTTCTGGGAATTACATGAAGTGGTTGTGGAGGAGGGTTGTTGCCAAGATGCTGGCTGTTGTTTTCCCTAGCCTAGTCTGGGCTTACCGTTCCATGGAGTGCCTTCAGTATTTCATCCATGCAGTGGAGGTTTAAGTACCCCAGGATGTAGATGATGCTGGGGTTCTTCAGGCATTTTTGAGTAAGATCCCTGGGATATTATTTGAGAAGATTTTGTAATGTGTTTCGTCATGTATGGAATAAATCTGGGAAGGTTATTTAGGAATATTTTGGCTTTTTATAGGAGAATAAGGTTAGGTTGGTGGGGAAGTTGTTTGACTCCTGATACCGATGTAATTGTAACGGAATTTTCATCAATAAAATAAAGAAAATTTTAATTATATTGTTGTGTCTCTTGATAAGTTTTTGGATTTGAATTATCTATACCAATCGGTAATGCATACATAATCCTTTTGTTCATGTAAATGATAAAATGAATTATTGTTCTCGGATATAAGAAAAGAATAGCATTTTGTGAAAAAGAGGGGGTCGCGCTCATGTAAAGCATGTGAGTTGCCTACGTACCTCTAGGGGTTTTGAAAATTTTCTGAGTTCCATTTTTGAAAGAAAAAATAATTTGAGAGGATCAGCCATAAAGTTCTGAGTAGAGGGAGATAAAGAAGAATTTTTTTTTAGAATAGAAGGGAGATGAGAAGAATCGCAGTGCACCGAGATTTCGAACTAAGGGTAGAATTTCTTGAGACGATCCAAGTTGACTGAATGAGCCATTTCTTCCCCATCGAGGCTAGTGAGCATAGCAGTCCCGCTAGATAGGATCTTTTTCACAATGTTGGGGCCACTCCAATTGGGCTTGAATTTCCTTTTGGGGTCCCAGATGGGTTCTACTATTTCTTTAAGGGATAAATCCCCTAATCGTACACCACAATCCTTGACTCCCTTATTAAATGAACGTGTTATTCGGCGATGGTACCCTTTTATATGATATAGAGCCTTCAGTCTCCTTTTGTCCAAGAGTGATAACTCGTCAAGACGGCTTTGATGCCAGCCTTCCTCTCTGACTTTGCTTTCAAGCATAACGCGTAGTGAAGAAATTTCTAGCTCAACGGTTAGGAATGCTTCTATGTCGTATACCATAGAGTAAGGGGTAGCCCCAGTATATGCTCGAACTGAAGTATGGTAACCCTAAAGGGCGTAAGGGATCCAATCGGCCCAATCTCAGTAACTTTTGGTCATCTTATCGAGGATTGCTTTGAGGATTTTATTAGTGGCTTCGACTACTCTGTTGGTTTGAGGTCGGTAGGGTGTGACACCCTACCTAATAAAATATCGGGTGATCAGTCCTATATCAAATTAAAAAGAAATCTCAAATGATTTCATTCTCATCATCACTGTCGAAAACCAATTGATTACTAATAATCTATTGGGACTGGCATCAAATTTTAAACATTCTAATCTTTTTAATCTTAATGCACAATTAAAACCATTCACGTAGGAATATACTCAATAAATGGAATAAATAAATAAATAACCGAGAACTCTCGATAAACATTTATACAACCATATCGAATGCACGTAAAATAAAATCGCTATAAATAAAATAAATGACATCAGTTGGGCTGGTCACGGACTTTATCCCTGACCAGGAAGTGTGAGTCGTGCATCTGGTTCGTGACCAAATCAGGCTTGACCAATTTCAGTGGTCACGTCCCAAATCCCTGATCCACAGCCTGGTCACGGATCCCCCATAATCACAGATGTTGACACTGCCCATAGCCCTAACCATATTTGTAAGCCTGGTCACAGCCCAAACCCGTGACCAAACCTGTGACCATCAGGCGATGAAAAAACCATCTGGTCACGGTTTAAAGCCGTGAAAAGTTTTCTGTATGATCCAACCTTGTCACGGCTTTAGGTCGTGACCATTCTTACTATATAGATAATATTGTCATGGATTTGGGCCATGACTATACGTACTGTGCATAAAATATCTGGTCACGGTTGAAAGCCGTGACCAGTTTTTTGTGCGATCCAACCTTGTCACGGCTTTAGGCCGTGACCATTCTTACTATATAGATAATATTGTCATGGCTTTAGGTCGTGACCAGTTTTAATAATAAAAATGGTCGAATTGGGAGGCTAATCAATCAGTTGCTGCAAGTACTCTTTGGGTGACCTCGAGGGGGTCTCGTGATCTCAAATAAGGGGTCCTGTGCTCTAAAATCGGGGGGTCCCGTGACCACACGATCACATGACCCTTATAGGAATTTTAAAATATGGGTCGTTCTCTCAAATCAGGGGTCCTGTGACCACGCGGTCGGTTTATGCGGGGTACGTTGTCCAGAGAGAGGTGTTGGTGTCGCCTATGGGGGTCGTTTGGGTGGCGTTGTGGGGTCTCTCCCTTTAACGACACATTTCCAAGACTAAGTGTAGGAATTCTGAAATCTAGGCTAGTGGTCTCAAACCGAGGGTCCCATGACCATACGGTCGATTCGTGAGAGTTACATTGGTCCCGTTCGAGGTGTTGGCACTACTCACGGGGCCGTTTGGGGGGCACTAAGGGGTTTCTACCCCCTGACAGCACATTTTCAAGCCTAAGTGTGAATATTCTCTATTTTGGGCCATGGTCTCAAATCGAGGGTCCCATGACGACACGTTCAGTTCGTGCGGGCTATGTTGGTCCCGTGCGAGGTGTTAGCGCCACCCAAGGGGCCATTAGGGGGCGCTAAGTGGTTTCGCCGTTTAATGGCATGTTTTTAAGCCCAAGTGTAGGCATTATGAAATATGGGATAATTGTCTCAAACCGAGGGTCCTGTGATCACGCGGTCGGTTCGTGTGTGTTACATTGGTCTTGTACGAGGTGTTAGCGCCGCTCATGGGGCCGTTTGGGGGGCGCTAAAGCGTTTTTCCCATGACGGCAGGTTTTCAAGCCTAAGTGTAGGCATTCTAAAATCTGGGCTAATGGCCTGAAACCGAGGGTCCCGTGACCACGCGGTCAATTCATGTGAGTTATATTGGTCTCGTGCGAGGTGTTGTCACCGCTCATGGGGCCGTTTGGTTGTATTTTATATTTGGCCATTTGCGATTAGATGACGTAACGAGTTGCTTGCTCATATTTTATATTTTTGAGTTTCACCTCTTTAGGGTTCCCAAACGGTACTTCATATTCAAACTCGTCAGGTTCCTTGATCACTCCTTCTCAATGAGGATTGAACCTCCTCACCTCTTGTTCTGGCACATATTCCCTAGCGTATAACGATGATTCCAAAGTTACGTATTCTTCACTAATTGACCCTCCAATATACCGGGTATTCTTTACATAATCTTTGAAGGTCTTCATCAAGCACTCAAAAGGATACATCCAACGATACCTAACGGGACCACATAACAAAGCTTCATCGCATAAATGCATAAGCAAGTGGATGATGATATCGAAGAACGACGTAGGAAAATATTTCTCTAATACACAAACTGCCTTGGCTAAACTTGATTTTGTAGCTCTAATGTGCATTCTATTTACCACTTTTACACGAACTAGCTTAAAACACAAACTGATTTACATAATGGCCCGACGGAGATCTTTGTGTTTAGATAAGCAATGCCAAAATAACAGAGGGATTAATTGGATGATTACATGCAAGTCATGAGACTTGCATGGTTTTAAGTCATTTGCTTGGTAGTTAATGACCCTACGTAAATTACCAGAATAACCAGCTGGAGTCTTCAAGTTAAACAACGTGTCTAAGAGGATTTTCTTCTCACTAGTAGCCAAAGTGAAAGCAGCCAGAGGGGTAGAAATTCTTCATGTTGTAGGATCGTTTTTTAACCAGAGTTTCTTCTTTAGCTTCATATCCTGTAGATCTTGGCGGGCCCACTCTCCATCTTTGGAATGAGATCCACCCATACATATTCCTATCAGATGTTTTGCAACATTCTTCTATATGTGTAACATCAATTACATGCCTTATTTGATGATATTTCCAATACGGCAAATAAAAAAATATTGATTGCCTGGACTATGGTTTTTCTTTAGTAGGGTCGTTAGGATCTCCCCTTGATTTACGCTTCAGGTTTACAAACTTGGAGTATTTACCTACGTACCTATTCCATGCAATCGCAGCCGCCGCCTTCTCCTCGATATGCTGACCCGAAAGCCGAGCAGGTTACATCCGATGCTCGTGAACAATAGGATAAAAGTTAAACTTGTCTTTCCTAAAAGGGTGATTAGTCAGAAGAAATCTACGATGACCCATGCAACTCATCTTACTACTATGTTGTATCCAAATGGATTAAGTTTCCTACCCACATATGGGACATCCATAATGACCATGAACATTACAACTAGACAAGGTCCTATAAGCAGGAAGGTCGTGGATCGTCCACATCACCATTGCTTTAAGTGTGAACTCTTTACCCTTATCAGAGTCGAACGCCATCATGCCTTTATCACACAACTCTTTAAGTTCTTCGATTAGTGGGCTAAGAATATATCAATATCATCACCCAGAGCCTTCGGCTCGGGTATCAATAAAGATAATAATGTGAACTCCTTTCTCATGCACAGTGTTGGAGAGAGCCTTAATGGTGCCATTAGAACTGGCAAATAACTTTGACTAGTACTTAAATTATCAAAAGGGTTAAACTCATCAGTTGAGATTGCGAGACGAACGTTGCATGGTTCTTTTGCAAATTCATGGTGTCGCGCATTTGAAATTTTCCAGACGAGTCAATCAACCAGATGACGCATCATATTCCCACCCACCTCTCATCGATCATGCCATGTCATGGCCTCCGTTATCCACGGTACACTAAAAAATCATTTTAACCGTGACCCAAGTGAAAAATACTTCAAAACCTTTTTTGGGAGTTTCGAGCTCTTTTGATATATTGCAGGTTTGTCATTTACCTTCTCACAAACGACATATCTAGGCTCACTGCATACTGGACATTCATCATTCTCTCTGTGTTCGTTGCGATACATTATGCAATCAAACTTGCATGAATGAATAGATTTGTATTTCAATCTTAAACCCTTCAAGCTCTTCTTCATGGTAGGATAACTTTCTGATAACGTGTTCTCTTTTCGGAGAATTTCTTTAACCCACTTAAGAATTCCAGTTACGCTGTTCCCAAACAAGCCAAATTGACTCTTCAAGTTAAACAAACCAATCATTGGATATAATAGCGAATGATCTTCATCGCAATCTTTATACAGTGGTTTAGACACATCGGCTTTCAATCGTATATATTCTTGGTCACCTGGTAGTTCAGTATCAAATTGTTCATTGTGCGAATTATCTATCTCTATAGGTTGGTGGTTTTTGTCGTGGTGGACTCCGTAAGGATCGTCGATTAGGTCGGTCAATGTACGATGTGTTGGAGAATCATTTACCACTTCCACTCGTTGGTGTCATGTTGTGTGGTCGGTTACCGATAATTCTTCGGGAACATAAGGTACATGTTTTTCACCATGGTATGTCCATTTTTTATAATCTTGACAAATTCCCCACATTATTAAATGTAACTCAACGTGTTATAAAGATTTATATTTTCCGTTTATACAATGGGTGCACGAACATGGAATCTTCTCACTTTTAAGGTTCTTAAAAGCGTATCTAATAAATTCTTGAACGCCTTTAACATAACTATTAGATAGTCGGTCAGTCCCCCATCCACTCTTTGTATTGTGGAAAATCCATTTAATAATCTTCAAATTGCAGTCCTGTGTTAACATGATAAAATAAATATCATGTTGCATAAATATCATGTTGTATAGTAAAGCACTAATATAATATCAAAGCAAAGCACTAATATAGTCAACAATGCACCAATCGATCAAACTATGAAATAACTTAAATACAAGAACACGCAAATCAATGATACTACAAAACCACTTAAATTCAAATTAAATAAATTTGTCTACTGATATTATTACAACATAAGAAAAATATTACTACATCTTCATCAAGCGATAAACTAGCCAAGTGGTAACAGAGTCTACATAATTTTTCAAAAAAATCCCTTTTCCACTGTTGACGTGCGTTGTAACAGTTTCACAACCCTCACATACTGTATCAACCACGATCTGACACTCGCCCTCCTGCAAAGGTCGATTATGTACTAAAGTTCCTTCGACAGTGAACATGAGCGTGCAGATCCCAATGACAAATTTATCGCTCAGGTCCTGTATATAGTATTTCTCGCCAAAGTCACCGTGGGTTTTTGACGATGATCCAAGATTTGTGCCATGCTGAGGCGCTGAGAAAGGGAATGTTAAAGGAGGAATTGGAATGTGTTGAGGGCATGGAGAACGAGGAAAGTTTTGAGGAATCCCTAGCATCTGTGGAGGGAAAACAGGATGCATTAGGGGCTGCACGGACATACGACCAATTAAAAAGGACACAATCTATGCAAGTTTATCATTCACGCCTACCAATTCATTCCGAAGCCCCATTATATCCCCTTCATTCCTAGACTGACGTTCATAGTTGGATGTGAAATGCTTATTAACAGAAGCGTCCATGAGAGTTGCGATGTGTTTGAATCTTACTTTTGACATATGCGAGCCCAAACCTCTCGTCCTCCTTCTGTGGTCCTTCCTAAAGGTTTGTGAGATGGCATCATTGTCAATATCGTCGATGGGCTTGAATCTAGCTAACTACTGATAGACTCTATTGATTCTAGAGTCTTAGCCAAGTAAGGAGGGAATTTATTATCTTTTGTCTCGTCTAGCATGCATGTATAAGTTAGCCCTATTCGGTGTCTTTTCCTTAATTCGGGATGCCTTTTGTAACGGTAGTCCACTCGTTCTTCAAATCTTCACAAGATTTTGACCCAAGCCGATGGACATCAGTTTTTTTGGCCCTATTTAACTTATTTTTCTTCCTTTGCAGCATTTTGGAGTCCTTCGCCTCATTCTCCATAAAATCATTCCATTGAGAGACTGGCAACTCAACAATCAAAGGGACTTTGTCTTTGAGCACCAAAATGTCAGAGCTTGATGCTCCCTTAGGTAAATTCTTATGCCTAAGGTTTCTCCGATATGTTAAGAGTTGTTTAGCAACCCGAGAAAGAACCTTATTTTTTTAGTTGGGTAAAAATGAAAACTGTTTGCAGAGCTACTCGTAGATGTCATCTTTAATAGCTTTATCTATGAGGTTCCAATTATTAGTTCCTCCCACTCCCACATCCATTTTTTGCTAAGGACAAACACTAGGATTTAAATTGTTGAACATGATTCTTATCTCCCATGGGGTTATTTCCCAAAAGAGAGAACCCAATGGGCTTCTTATCAACTGACCTGGCAGTTTTACGAGTGTTGGGCGTGTCTATTGGATTAGTGGGAGTACCTTGCCTATTGCAACTCGGAGTAGGGGAGTGAACAATTTGTGGAGTAGGGGAGTGAACAATTGGTGGAGTTGAGTATTGCTCACCAATTGGTGATGAGAATTCTCCTTGTGGTTGTTGGTTGGAGCGTTGCTTCCATTACCGCCCGACATTATCTACAAAAATAATAAAAGTTAAATGTGTATCTATAATAATAGATGCATAATTCCAAAGTTCAATATAAAAATATAAATAACAAAATAATGTTTTTGACCATATATTATAATCTACCTGTTCATGGTAAGACTTTAACAAAAGTTCAATGTGTCTGATCTCCATCCATTCTAGATTTGTTTTCAAAGACCTATGGATTTTTTCAAGTGGCCAATAAGGAGGAAGCGCATCTATAATGGATTCATAGATGTCAGCGACATGAACTCGAAATCTCATCCTCTTCAGCCTATTGGCAAGATCGAGTTTGACATGCATATGTCGTGAGACATCACAGTCTTCGACAATGCTCTTTGTACGTAATTATATCCATAATAGGTGAATTTGTTTTTCCATCTCTAATAGCGTAAGCAAGGTCAGTGCTCTATCAGGATTATGTACGTGATATATATATTTTACAGCTTCATCCCAACATTGTAGTAGGGAAAGAAGAATACGATCGAACAAGTACTCTTGGTGGAAATAAACTCCACGGTTTACAAGGTAGTTAAATTGTTTGATATTCCTATTCCCATACCAATAAACCATAGTACCCACTTTATGAGTATAATTAATTAAAGAGGTACGAGTGCGGACCAATTGCAACCTTTCATACTCTTGTTGCCATCGATTATCAACGTGACTCATGTTTCCTGAGAAAAATGAGCGAGGACGTGAATATGATTCCTATAAATAATGGCTCTTACGAATCATTAACTAGTTATTATGTATGAGGGCATGGATATGATTCCTATAAATAATGGCTCTAATGAATCATCAACTGTTAATTTATTATGTTTTGAATACGTACTTTTATCATTTAATCCAACAATCCCTAAAATTAACCCTTATGTTTGGTGTGGGTACCTGAAAATTAGAACTATGGGCCTGGACGAGTAGCCCAGCTCTGGCAGCCCAAAGTCCAGGCCCCTCAACTCTTATATTGATCCGGTCTCCCCCACGTTCTCATTAAGAGAAGTTAGAGGGAAGATGGAAAATGTGGAGGAACCCATCACCTCCACTTACCTACATGTACATGTATATATTAAATCCTATGTCCGGGGCAAAAGGACAAGTTGTATTCTCTGTAACTACTCTCCGGAGTATATAGAAATAATATCGACTGCACCACCGTGGACGTAGGCACATCTTTGCTGAACCACGTACATCCTTTGTTGTGTGATTGACATTTTATATTCCTTATTCTTCCTTGGTAATTGCTGCTCTCGTATTTATTTGTGTTGCATAATAATTGTCACCACAATTGGCGCCGTCTGTGGGAAACCGTCATCTTTCCCTGAGAAGAGCCCACACTAAGAAAGGAGTTTAAGATGTCTGGTCACAGTAGCAATGCCCCTCAAGCAGGAGATATTCAAGAGACACCTGCTCCTCATAGGATTAGGTCTGAAGTTCGACGTTTAGATCAGAGAGCTCGCCTTGAAAGTCCAGCCTCAGAAGAAAGTCAGGGACCAGCGAGGTCCACACAGATATCCAGATTGATTGACGCGTACGAGGCAAGGCTCCACGAGCAGAGGGAGTCTTCTCGCAGATATGAGGCTGAGAATGCTCGCTTAAAAAGAAGACTGGAAAGACTGGAGAGGGAGCTTCATCCCGATACCAGGAGATGCCCATAGTGCACTCCTAGCCCTTAGGTGAGCAAGTCTCGCAGCCGAGGAAGGATCCCTAGGCGAGAATCTCAAAAGGTCGAAGGTGGCGAATCGGACGAAGACCTCTGCGAACAGCTACGAAGAGCTCACCGCTACCAGAGCCCTTCTCGCAGTGATGAGAACATACGAAACCTAGTCCGCAGGGAGATGGACCAACATCCTGCTCACCACGGAACAAGATCAACCAGAGAACTCGCGAGGCGAGCTCTCAAAACCCAAATGAAGTCACCCTTCACGAGGGAAATCGAAGAGGAGGAAGCCCCCAAGAAATTTTGCCATTCCAAGGTTTAAGATTTACGACGGAAAAATAGATCCCATCGATCATGTAAGGCAATACCGACAGGCCATGACCATCTGGAATCACCGAGATGCCCTGATGTGCTGCATTTTTCAATCGAGCCTGCATGATGTAGCACAGAAGTGGTTCGAAAGGCTCCCCCCCACCGTTCGATCAAGAATTTTAAATCCCTGGCCAAAATTTTTATGGCCCGATTCATTACCAGTAGCTCCCATCCCAAAAGGATGGATGCTCTGCTAACAATGAAGAAAATGCCTTAAGAGACCCTCCGAGACTATGCGAAGAGGTACTGTGAGTTATTCAATGAGATCGAGGAATGCGCGGAGGAAGTGGCAGTGGCCTCCTTCAAAATTGGGCTCCCTAGTTCTTCCCTCCTCTACCATTCCCTGACAAAAAAGGAAGCTATGACTATTGATGACCTAATGGCCCGAATCGAGAAATACGCAAAGGTGGAAGATGTCACCCGCCTTAATGCAGGAGAAAACGGCCGAGCTAAACTCACAACCAAGGGAAGTGAGAAAACTGAGAACCAGAAGAAAGGAGGAAAGAACGGGGCAAAAATGGCTCTAAGAATGGAGGAAACCATGACGCGTCGAAAGCATTCCAGGCGGTCAACACCGTCTTCAAAAAACCAATTTACAAAATTCTCGCGAAGATCAAAGATTAACCATTCATCAAGTGGCACCAAAAAATGGGAGGAGATCCCTCGAAGAGGAACAATGCATTAAGATGCGCTTTCAAAAAAGAGGGAGGACATAAGATCGAGCACTGCAAAGCTCTTAAGTCTCACCTCGAAGAGTTAGCCCAGTCTGGGCATTTGAACGAATTTGTAGAAAAAAGGGCAGATAAAGTGGCTGCCAACAGAGAGGCGAGACCCGATAACGTGCTAGAGGATGATGCTGGACATGAGTTCGCAGTAATCCACGGAGCATCTGACATCAAGCAGATACAAGGGAACTCGGCTCGAATGGAAGTGAAAAAACTTACGGCGTTAATGCCAACTTTTCAAATCGATCCAGTAAAGTCACAGTCAGGAAAGCGTCGACGAACAGAGGACGTCAACTATAACAAGCATATTGTTTTCACGGATGAATATCTAGTGGGAGTAAGAACCCCACATAATGATGCCCTGGTCATTACACTCAGGATAGCAAACTTTGACATCGACAAGCTTCTCGTCGATCAAGGAAGCTCATCCGAAGTAATGTACCTTGACCTATTCAGGAAATTGAAGTTGAGTGTCGCCGACCTAAAGGAAGCTACTGTTCTTTTGGTCGGCTTCACAGGAAAAATGACCATGTCCCTGGGTAAGATAGTGTTGCCAGTGCGTGCTGGAAACGTCTCCAAGATGATTGAGTTTTTGGAAGTTGACATCGACTCACCGTACCAGGCAATCCTCGACAGGGGATGGCTTCATGCGATAAAGTCAGTCTCCTCGACCTACCATCAGAAGCTCAAGTATGTAACCGAGCAAGGGGTAATGGTGATCCACGGTGACCAAGCAATGGCGAGGAGGTGCTTCATAGCAGCCATCGGACCAAAGCCAGAGAAGAAGGCCGGTTAACCTAGCGAGAAAGATGAGGAAGGTGAGACACCTTCCAAATAGCAATTAAAGTACGGAAGACCTGGAGTAGAGGAGACCAGGCTCCTCCTCTCCAAGCGCGTCGTCGAGGACCTGGTAGAAGTTATGGCTGAAGATGGTGACAGTAGCAGAGTCTTCTTGATAGGATCATCTCTCACCGACGAAGAGCAGAAGGAGTTGATAACCATGCTGAGGCACAACGTAGATATTTTCGCATGGGAACCATACGAGCTGCCTGGAATCGATCCCAATATGGTCTGTCATCAGCTGCACGTCGACCCCATATTCAAGCCAATCACGCAGAAGGCACGAAGAACTGCACCCGAGAAGGCTAAAGCGGTCGAAAAGGAAGTCGAAAAACTGCTGGATGCAGGATCCATACGGGAAGTGCAATTCCCAAAGTGGTTGTCCAACCCAGTAGTAGTTCCGAAGAATAATGGGAAGTGGAGAGTTTGCATTGACTTCACTGACCTCAACAAAGCGTGCCCTAAAGACAGTTTCCCCCTCCTAAAGATAGACCAACTAGTAGACGCCACTATAGGTCACGAGCGAATGAGCTTCCAGGATGCATACTCAGGATATCACCAGATCCCCTTGTATGCCCCAAACCATGACAAAACGGCGTTCATCACGACAGTTGGGTTATACTGCTACAAGGTCATGCCCTTTAGGCTCAAGAATGTTCAAGGATCATTCGCTCAGTGACTGGTCACTAAAATGTTCAAGGATCAAATGGGAGATACAATGGAGGTCTACAATGATGACATGGTTGTTAAGATCAAAAAGAAGGAAAATCACCTCTCGGACCTGTCAAAAACCTTCAAAATCCTCAGGAAACACCGGATGAAACTTAATGCGAGCAAGTATTCCTTCGGTGTCCAGTCAGGAAAATTTCTTGGGTACTTGGTCAGTAAGAGAGGCATATAAGCTAATCCAGACCAGATCGATGCAATCAACAGGGTGGAACCCCCTCGCACAATTCGGGACGTGCAAAAGCTCACTGGAATGCTCGCTGCCTTAAATCTCTTCATCTCTAAATCCTCTGAGAAGTGCAAGCCTTTTTTCCATCTTCTAAAGGGGAGTAAACCGATAGAATGGAGCCCAGATTGCTCGCGAGCATTGGACGAGCTCAAGTCCTACCTAAGCACTCCACCGCTGCTTGTCATACCACATCAAACGGATTCTTTGTACTTGTACCTCTCTGTATCCAATCACACTGTCAGCTCTACACTAATATGCGAGGTTGCAAGGATCCAACACCCCGTTTATTATGCGAGCAAGACCTTATTAGACGTTGCACAAAGGTACCTGCCATTGGAGAAGCTCGCCTTTGCCCTAGTAATAGCCTCGAGGAAGCTGAAGCATTATTTCGAAGCTCATACTATCATCGTCCTTACATCGCATCCCCTTAAGGCGGTCCTAAGAAAAGAGAATTTGTCGGGCAGATTGTCTAAGTGGTCAGTCGAGCTCGACCGGTTTGACATCCAATTTAAACTAAGGACAGCTATCAAGGGTCAGATCCTTGCTGATTTCATAGCCAAATTCACGGGCGAAGAACTCTCCGACTAACCTCAACCAACAAGGCAAGAGAAGAACCAAGTAATAGTGGAAACTTGGAAACTATTTGTTGATGGAGCCTCCAACTCAAAGGGGGCAGGGGTAGGCATTGTTCTCATCACTCCAAAAAACACAATCCTTGAACAAGGAATCAGGCTTGGATTTGCAGCCTCCAACAACGAAGCAGAGTACGAAGCCCTAATAGCCGGTCTCCAAAAGGCGCAAACTCTAGGAGCAAAACATTTATAGGTGTTCGGCGATTCTCAACTAGTCTCCAATTAGATAAGTGGAGATTACAATGCGAAGGATAAAAGGATGGCAGCCTACCTCGCCTTAGTGAGAAAATTAACGACGAGCTTTGAAGAGATCAACATCTAGCAGTTTCCTAGGGGGCAAAACAGTCATGCTGATGCCTTTGCAGCCCTAAGCTCGGCAGTTGATTCTGACCTTAAAAGGGTCATTCCCATCGATTTCCTGATTTTTTCGAGCATTAACCATAGCAACAAGCTGCCAAACGTGGAACAAATACTCCAGGTGGGATCAGCCCCCAGCTGGATGGACCCCTTAAAGGACTATTTAAAGGAGGGCACGCTCCCAGAGGACAACAAAACTGCCCACCAGATAAGAGTCAAAGCTGCTCGCTTTCACTTATCCACAGGAGGCGACTTGTATAAGAAGTCCTTCTCCGATCCCTACCTTAGATACATCCACCCAGGTGATGTCAAGCAAGTTCTACACGAGCTTCATGAAGGAATCTATGGAAGTCATGTCGGAGGAAGGTCCCTAGCCTTTCGAGCAATGAAGGAAGGCTATTGGTGGCCGTATATGCAAAAGGACTCTGCAGTATATGTTCGCAAATACCTGAAATGCCAACTTCACGCTCCTATGGCCCACCAACCCGCCAGTGACCTAAAGTCCCTGACCAGTCCATGGCCCTTCGCCCAATGGGGAATGGACATCGTGGGACCACTGCCCACCACTGCCGGCAATCGCAAATACCTGTTAGTTGCAACTGACTACTTCACCAAATGGATCGAGGCAGAACAACTGGCGAACATTCGAGTTACTGATATGATAAGGTCCATATGGAGGAATATAATCACTCCATTCGGAATCCCCAAAACCATCATCACTGATAATGGGACACAATTTGAGAGTGGCCCCTTTCAGGACTTCTGTAACGAACACGGGATCAGGCACCACTTCAGTTCGGTGGCCTACCCTTAGAGCAATGGAAAATATGAAGCTTCCAACAAAAATGTGATTGATGGATTAAAGAAGCGATTAGAGCGAGCCAAAAGCACATGGGCAACCGAGCTACCCCTTATCCTATGGGCGTACCGAATCACTCCTCGCCGAGCAATAGAAGAAACCCCATTTTCACTCACAAATGGCATGGAAGCAGTCATTCCACTAGAAGCGGGTTTGCCAACAATGAGATCCAACCCTATCGACCAAGGCCAGAATGATGAGCCATTCCTCGTTGAACTCGACCTATCCGACGAGCGCAGAGAACTTGCCCTAGTAAAGCTAGCGAGCTATCAGCAACAGCTCATGAAATAATACCACAAAAGGGTTAACCCAAGAAAATTCCAAATTGGGGACTATGTTCTGAGGAAAGTCCTGGGCAGCATAGTGAAGTCATCAGACGACAAGCTAGGCCCGAACTGGGAAGGACCCTTCAAAATAACTAAAGACGACCTACAAGGTGCCTATCATTTGGAAACAATGGAGGGCAGAGAGATACCACGGGCATGGAGCGCAGCTAATCTCAAGAAATTCTACTTTTAGATTCTTAAGGAACTCTATTTTTGAATTTTTTTTCTTGTATTTGTTATGTGAAAAGGCAGTTCATTTCCCTTATTTCTAATGAAAGTTACTTAATTGATTACACTCTGATCAGTAACAGCTGCATTTATCGCACATCTTTTCCAAATCACAAGCACGATGGTCGATATAGCAGGGGAATACCCCTCCTCAGGTCATCGTCATGAAACACGAGAGACCTCTTAGCATTGCCCCTTACAATATATAAATCCCTACAGAGGATTCTTAGGCAATGCGACCAGATTTTATACTAGTCATCAAACCTACTTCGGTTGAGAAAAATCCGGATCGGATGAAGACATCCAATACCAGGTGTGTCCTCTCCAATTGCCCTACTTAGGCCTAAGGGAGTGTGACGACACAACCAAAAAGGTAAAATGGGGCACAATGGTACTTTGGTATTATACTGGACTGGGGGACACTAGCATGACAAAACAAAAAAGATTATGAAGCAGCAAGAATATAAAAAGTAGGATGTACACGTTTAGTCGACAAAATTGCCCAAAACATGAACTTTTCATTAATCCATTATATTTACAACAATGATAATACATGTTTAGCCGGCGAAACTTGCCCAAAGCATTTACATTATCAAAAATACAAAAGAATAACAACTGGAAAAATCTCAAGGGGGTGGAAGCCTCCGAACAAGATAATCAGCCACTCTAGCTCTTCGTCCGTCATCAGAAGTAGGGGCTAACTCTTCCATAACCTCATTCACGTCCGACTCCAATAATTGCCGAGGAATAGCATCAATGGGTATCCATCGATCATCCCTCCTGAATAGGTTGGGCATCAAAGTGGAGGAAGACATCTCGTGACGATACCATAGCACCGAGTTCCTCGGTACCTGCAGCTCCTTCAAGGCACTTAACCACCCCCTGATGAAAGAAAGTTCCTCGAACTCAGATAGTCTTATTGGAGCATCCAACCATCCCTGATCATAACCGTCAGCCTACGCTTGCCGAGGACCTTTCTTAAACAAATGCCGCAATCGGGTGACGTCCCTTTGAAGCCCAACAGCAATTACATATGCTCGCCGGACATCATCGCGGAGTTCTTCCATCTCCTTATCACGAAGTTCTTCTGCTTCCCTGTTTCTTCCCCTGGTGCTCCTACCAGCTCGCGGAAGGGGAGGACCAGTGGAACCTCGCGACATAGGAGGAGTAGATCTAGCTCGCGACGACAAGGAGCCTTACAGAACTGCTGGAACAGTGCTCGGTGCATGCTCCCTAAGTTGTAAGGCTTCCCTCCTCAGGTCTTCATTCTCCTGCTGAAGGAACTCCCCAACTTGGTTGATCTCAGTGGCCTCTAGTAATCTTGTTCTGAGCGCATTGACTTCATCTTGCATTGAGGCACCAATGTCCTCCATCTACTGGAGCCTGTCCTTTAGCTTAGCGACCAACTCGGATTTCTCCTTATACTTCTGATTTCTAGACCTAAGGGACTTGCAAAGTTTAACAAAGGCCTGGCGAATTCCAGGGCTCGCATTGGGACCGAGGGTCCTGCCCAATTGGGAAGTAGCAGGAATGTAATCATCCACATCAATTAACTACAAATAAAAGAAAGATAGAGGAGAGAAAGAGATCAGCACAAGCAAAAAAAAGATAGAGTAGTAGATTTTTGCTTCTTGGACCACTGTGCAAGAAGCACGTAGTCCTCATCATCATCATCCCTAATCAAGTTCTTCCTTGGAGGCATCATCTCTTCACCTGAACTGCTAGAAGTGCTCGACGATTCTCGAGCTTCAGAATCCTCCTCACGGTCAGAGGAACTGCTACTATCAAAGTTCCCTCCACCCAAATTACTCACGGCTCCTACAAGCTCACTTTCAGAGCTGCTCTCCTCCTTGTCCAACTGGATAGGCTCTGCAGTAGTCTCTTCGAAGGAATCAAACTCTGGTATACTATCCACAGGCCTAGTTATGAAACTGGAGCCAACGTTCTTGTACTGGAGCAGAAAGGCAGCAGACCTGGGATGCTCGCCGTCACCCAGAGGCTCCCTGATATTCCAAGCCTTTACCAATTCTGAGATATGAACCTCGCTGAGAGCAGGCTCCAAATTCTTCGACCTCGCTGTGGAAGAAAAAGGAAAGAGGAGTTAGAAAGGTCATAAATCAGCAAAAGTTGAAACAACAGTACAATGTCTACCTATATATTCCTCCCCGTAAAAAGGAACAGAGAACTTCTCAGACCTCGACCCTACAAATTGGTGAGGGAACTACCAATTTCTAACAAGGAAACCTTCTTGCCACTAGTCCTTGTGGGAATCAGGTAGATTTACTAACAATACCCTGTCAGGACTCCTAGCTTTGAGGTATAGGACACCTGAGCTATTTCGAGAAAAGGAGTAACAAAAACAAACCTTGGCAAGTCCTAACCTAGTACCATACAATTGATTTATCCTATGCACGCCATTCACTATTTTCCACACATTGGGTGAGCACTGTGCGGGAACGATATTAAAATAGCCAAAAAAGTGCAAAAATAAATCATTAGGGGGAAAAGTAATTCCCCCCTGGGAAAGAAACAAGACATGGATCCAGTGGGCATCCTCTATATCCCTAACGTTCCTAGGAAGGGAGGCACAACACTCAATATCTACCCACTCAGGGATGTTGTAAAACTTCCTAAATTTAGAAATTGACCTATTTCCAATCTACGCCATTGGAAGACTCGAGAAAAACTACAAACCAAAGAGAAAGTGCAAAAAGAGGGCACAGAAAACTTACAAAATAGAAGATTGGTTCAAATGGGAATGGAGATTGAGAGAAGAAGGTACGAGGCGCTAGATTTCTCAGAAGATAGAGGGATACTGGAAAGGCTGAAGCGTCGGAAGAAAGAGTGTCTATTCCAACAAGCCTTCAAATTCTAATCATAGTGCACAGTAAGTGAAGCGAGTGCCGCCAAATCAACTTCACAACTTTCGAGGAATCAGCCATAATGGCTGATCATTTAAATCTATTGAGCCCATAAACATGACCCAAAAAATTTAGGGGCAATTATGGGTACCTGAAAATTAGAACTATGTGCCTGGACGAGTAGCCCAGCTCTGGCGACCCAAAGTCTAGGCCCCTCATCTCTTATATTGATCCGGTCTCCCCCACGTTCTCATTAAGAGAAGTTAGAGGGAAGATGGAAAACGTGGAGGAACCCATCACCTCCACTTACCTACATGTACATGTATATATTAAACCCTAGGTCCGGGGCAAAATGACAAGTTGTATTCTCTGTAACTACTCTCCGGAGTATATAGAAATAATATCGACTCCACCACTGTGGGCGTAGGCACATCTTTGCTGAACCATGTACATCCTTTGTTGTGTGATTGGCATTTTATATTCCTTGTTCTTCCTTGGTAATTGCTGCTCTCATATTTATTTGTGTTTCATAATAATTGTCACCACATTTGGTATTGTTTTAATGGAGAGGTATTTTTTTATATTTCATCCCCAAATTTAAACCAACAATATTTATTTAATTAAAATCTTCCCTAGTTTGAAAATTAAACCAACAATATCCATAAAATTAAAATTTTCCCTAGTTTGAAACTTAAACCAACAATATGCATTAAATTAAAATTTTCATAGTTTGAAACTTAAACCAACATTAGTCATATATATATATATATATATATATATATATATATATATATATATATATATATATATATATATATATATATATATATATATATATATATATATATGTATTTTTTTCTAGAATACACGAACATTACACACAATGATAATGTATACACACCTACGTACACAATACACACACATAAAAATACACACACGTATGCACACATAAATACACACGTATACAAACACACACATAAATACACACATAATGAAATAAATAACAAGGGTTTGGAAATACACACAAGTATACACACATGTATATACACACACACACATAGAAATACACACATGTATACACACACACACATATAAATACACATAACAAGAGAAGATTGAGATTACCTTTGAAATTGAGAGAATGAGAGAGCTGAAATCGTCGGAGAGAGGGAGGGAAGCAAAGGTTTTGGAAATTTTGGAGGGAAATGAAAAAATGTTATGCAATTTTTAAGTATAAAGACACTAGTCACGACCCTAAACTGTTACTAAATGACGTGACCCCTTTATTTATAACACGTCAGCGTGGAAATAAGATCCTGATCACGGTCAAAAGCCGTGACTCACTTCGAAGAATGGTCACAATCTTAAGCCGTGACTATATTGGTTTGTATTTGTGTTTGTGGTCAAGGCTATGAGCCGTGACACCATCCATGACCACATTTGAAGGGAAACTTGGCGCCATAATGGTCATGGAGAGGTCACAGTTGTCAGACGTGACCCATGTGACTCACGGTCAAATGCCATGACCACCTACAACAGTATCCATGACCCCACTAAGTCTTAGAATTGGTCAGGCTCATTTTGGATATGGTCATGGGTTTAGGGCACCCCTTTTCCGTGACAATTTTCGGTATTTGGTGTAGTGCTAAAAAGCATACAAAGTGAACAAAATGAAAAATAGATACGGGTCAGAGCCCGGGGTTTGAAAAATATTTTAGGAAGTTCTTAATTTACTTTAGTATTTAAAATATGGTACTCTCCGTATTTAAACTGGTGTCACACTTGCATGAGTTACCCCTCACCTCTCATCTAAAAGTGCACACCTAACGTATGTAATTTAAAACACCCTAGTTAAGCTATCCCACCTAACTAATCTCTCACAACAACTAAATCATCATACGTTATCTAATGCCCCGCATATAAATATGCTAAGTTCTCGGATTAGCCTACTTCTTATACTTTCTCATGTATAATTTATCCATTCGTACTTAATAACTTTCACTAGTTATTATACACTATTCACATTTTAGGGTTATTATCTCGTATATAATATTCTCTTTATATACTTTTCACATATTTTTATTCAGGATTTTATACTCCCAGATACACTAGAAATTAACTCACATTTCTTTCCTTGTTTTAGTCCATATATATATATATATATATATATATATATATATCCGTAGTTATATATCACACACTATATAAGTATAACAACCATCCCTCAGAGCTATAACTCAATGGATGTAGCCTCTCAGTGCTATCATTTTCCAGAGCATACTCACACATCATCCCGAGTACCAGCGGTCGGACTCTCACACCGACTTGGTAAAAACCAAATCACAACATATGGGAAGCAACCATAGTTCCTCACTGGAAATAAGACGAATTATACCCAATACGTCTTACAATTGAACCTCACACACGGTTAATATCGGACGCTATGTGTAGACACCACATTCTAGGACCTCCTAAGTCTCTCCTTAGACCCCTAGAACTTCCCCTTTCCACCGCAAACCTAGGTCGCACTCTTAGTACTGATCTAGAGGCCATCGGGCGCACCCGGGCCCCATTTGACTCTGATCAACTCTTTTGTCAGAGCGAGAACTCTTTGAATCTTTTAAGGGCTCTGAATACCCTTTCCAACGGTCTACCCTATGTGCGAATCAGCACAATGGTTCGGGCGAACATACCATTTTACTATCGAAAATTGATTCAAAGGCCATCGGGCGCTCTCGGGCTCCGCGTTGACCTCAATAAAATTCACCATCAAAGCAAAATATCTTTGAATCTCCAAAGGGAACTGAAAATCCTTTGCAATGGTCCACCCCATCTGCGAAACAGCATAACCATTCGGACAAACGATCAGTTTTCCATCGAAAACTGATCTAGAGGGTACTGAATGAATATGGGAAGCAACCATAGTTCCTCACTGGACTCTATTTGACCAAAGTTAACTCTTCAGCTCGAAGGAGGCTAAACAAATATCCAAAGGGTACTGAATATCCTTTGTAACAATCCACCTCGTGCGTTATTCTGACCTACGGTATGGACGAACGATTCGTTTTACTCCGAGAGGTCACCGGGCGCTTTTGGGCCCCAGTTGACAAAGGTCAACTTTTTTAATCGAGCGATACTCTTTGGAATGTCTAAGTACATCTCCTAAACTTTCCAACAGTCTGTCCCGTGCACGATTCTGACTTACCATACGGATGAATGATCTGTTTGCATCCGGTGATCTCCCGTCTAAAGGATCGACGTGTGCTTCCGAGCCACATTTGACCCAAATTCAACTCCCGGACCCGGGAGTGGTCCAAAGGACTCCTGAGGGCCTCTGAAATAACTTTCTAACGGTATGCCCCGTGCATGATTCGGATCAATGGTTTGTGCACTACAGTCATTTTGACAGGTCCTGAACCCTGCCTATCGGCACAGTGTCAAGGGTGACCTTATGATCGGCACACCCTGGGGTAGGTCTACCGGCACACCCATTTTCCCCTATAAATTGGGTCCATGACCTCATTCCCAACAGACAGCAAACTCATCAGCATCAGTGATCTCAGTAATATTCTCTCGAAGTTAGCAAAGTTCCATATGAGAAGTTCCATTCAAGCCTAAATACCCATCCTTTTCACACCCAATTTGGCAAATATCATTGTCTCTCATCAACATCTATCAAAATTCAAAGGAGTTCATCAAATATCCAAGCTTAAGCTCTAAGAAAGGTCCAATTACTTCTCCCTATCTTTTAAATCTCTTATTTTTGCATAAATTACTTTAGATTCGTAATTTAGTTTCATTTTAGTTCATACACATTAACATCTACACTTTTTTAGTATATTACACATACTTTATTTTTCATAAAAACCCTAAAACCAAATAAAAGAGGGCTACACTCGTAAATTCCGAACGGAATTATCCATCACACTTTTTCCAAAAACCCAAATAACATTTTCTACACGCACACACCTAATAAAATTTTGTTCGAATATATATAGGCATCTCAGATTAAAATCCGAGAATCGAGTCCAATTTGCCAATTTTCCAATTTTTCTTATTTTTCCAAACTTCTCAAAATCCCTCATTTTTATACATAGACATATAGTATGCTTGTTCGTGTTTCATCCCACACATATTATCGTTTCCCAATAATGATCAGTATCGCGATGAACGCTCATGTTCTATCTTCTACATTTATTATTATCTTGGGAATATTCCTGTGGATGAGCTCACCCTATCTTTTCAATGGTATGTGTCGAATGATTCCAGTCTCCATTATATAAACACATACACAAACTTCATGGGGATAAAGATAAATATAAACATTTTGCCATGAGAGACCGAAAGGGCAGGATGGGTTCCTAACACCTTCCCATTCCATAACGTATCCCCCGGACCTCCGATCTATTAGTTTCTTATGCATCAATTTCTCCTTAATGCCACTCTCTTGAAGTGGCAACATGTTATTTTGCCTGTTTTGTGCAAAATAGGCTGGCAACTCTATCTCTTTGCATTCACTCCAAATCGATGACGATCGAAGAACCTTTTCTAAGATAAGGGTGTGAGACCGTGACGCAATTCTTCCTCGAGGGATCCACCTCCTTCCTCCCCCAGAACGAACGTCACGCCGATCAGGATGGCCATAGTGGCGACTCTACTGGGGACTATTTTTAAGAGGGATAGACTCTATTTACACGGGTATTTGGTTTTCTTGTATATTCCTCTATTTGCATGTTCCCCTTTATTAGTTATATATACCTCATGCTTATGCTACTATTCACACACTTGTAGAAGATTCTCCATGTACACTTCACACCACGTGCACCTAAGATCACGTATATCCACATGTTGCACACATCACTTAGAAATCCATGCTTAGGTGTCACTGGCACAAACTTTCACTTGTATATATCCATGTTCACTTATCACACACTCACTTGTAGATAGTTATACATCACTTATCCATGCTTGGTATGTATTTACTATTCGTACTTGTACCTTGCTCCATGTTTGGCATGATCAAGAAAAAGATACTCTCTCCATAAGATACTAATAAATGAGTCATGCGTGATTCACACAAAATCACCAAAGAGCATTGTTATTGAACCAAATTTTGTCTCGTAACTGAAGAGTCACTTAATGATGGGCGCTACTCCGGCAGGTCGCATTTAGCCTAAGCGATATGACTCTCACCTTCCATTAGCCAAGTACCTTGGACGCATATCGAACGGTTCCCCTGCATCATACCGCTTGACCGAAGTTATGACAAGAGGTATATCGCAGGGAACTCGTTCACGTACATCGAGTATACAAAATTTTCTCTCACGCGTACCTTCCCCATGAGGTATATAGTGAGGAAATTAACGTACACTCAGGTATATCAAATGGCTTGTTCACACGTACCGATTTCCCTCAAAAGTAAGACATATATCGTGGAAGTCATGCCAAAGGGGGAACCCTTTCCATGTCACCCAACCAACTACATACCCGCATATAGGTGTCAAGCCTAGGGCACACATGTTAGATTGTCAGTTTTGACCCGAAACTCTTTCAAAATTTCGGGTTGACCTGCTGTCCAAATTTTTCACAATTTCTTTAAAAATGGAAACCTGCTCGTGAGTCTGGTTACAAGTCCAATCGTAGCTTTACATATGTTGCAAACCCAATTTTTCCAGGCTCGGGTCCCATCCAGCATTTCATTTTGTATTTAGGTGAACTTAATACAAGTGAGAACATAAGAAACATAATAATCATGCTGAGACCCGTCTCTAATATTTTCCTCTCTTTTTCCCAAAAAGTGTCCAAAAATAGTTTTCCCTCTTTTATCAGAAATATCAAAAATATTTTCCTCCTTTTTCAAAAATAACAACTTCCCTTCTTCTCTTTCGAAAAAAAATTTTCCTTCTCAGGTCGATCACATACCCTTGGTCTGGCTCCTTATTGGCTCAATCGAACCACACTGAAGTTCTGTCAGTCCCCTTACTTCCTCCCAGTCCGAGACTCACCCACCTTCCATGGAGAACACAGACCAAGTGCCGAATGTGTAGCTGGATTTGTTGACGGTTCTGGCTCAGCTCATTGCCAAAATTCACAACCTTCAAGCCGAGGTTTATGAGATGCAAAGAAATCAGGTCCCTGTCCCCAAGGATCCTTAGGTCATTTTCCCCGTGCCATGGGTCCTCATGCACCCGAGCCTATCTGTGTTGCAAAAGAATACCATCATTCTCCACGTGCTCCTCCTGCTAACGGGCCACAACCAACCTAGCTTCCTATGCCAAACCTTGCTCAGACTGGGGCTAATTTACCCGTAACTGTTGATCCAAAAGAGGAAGAACTGAACAAGGTCAAGGAAGACCTTAAGATGTTGAACAGGAAATTGGATCAGGTCAGAATCACTAGGAACTACATGGACTACTCCCACATGTCTCCCTATCCTAAATCCAGGTTACTAGAAAAATTCAAGATGCCCAATATCAAAAAGTTTGGAGGGAGTGGACCCCCGATCGTTTATCTTCCTAGCTACCACTGAGCCATGACACTCCTAGGGGCTTCCAAAAAAATAATGTCCCAGATGTTCCAGCAGACTTTGAAAGATAATGCCCTCCGTTGGTTCCTATCCTTTGAAGAATCTAGAATCCGCAGTTGGGAAGACGTTGCCTATAAGTTCATGTCACAGTACAAGTACAACGAGGAGCTAGAGGTTACCCGCCGTGACTTAGAGCTACTTAAACAGAATCCTGAGGAATCAGTCAGCACCTTCATACCAAGATGGAGAGAAAAAGCTGCTACCATAACTAGTCGGCCTTCCAAAGTAGATCAAGTCAGCATTGTGAAAAATAACTTTCTACCCCATGTCTGAGCAATAATGGGAGGACAATATTCCCCTCACTTATGAGCCCTCCGAGAAGCAGGAGTAGAAATTAAAGAAGGTCTTGCCAAGAGAAAAGTTAAACTAAAGCAAATCTCTGGACAGTTTGCTCCTAGAAAGTTTAAAAAGCCTGCTAGTACCCCAGTCCCTACTATCAATAACATCTCTCAGCCTATCGCTTCATGGTCACTAGAAAGTCGCCCATACCCAATTAAAAAGGAATATAGTGAGCTTCACTCTCCTCTCTCCAAAGTCTACCAAAATCTTATAAACCGAAATGTGATCAAACCATTGGATCCTCGTCCGTTACCAAATCCACTTTCGAAAAACTTCAAACCTGATGCCCATTGTGACTTTCACCAAACTGCTGGCCATACCACCGACCAATGCTTCCATCTCCAAAACATGATCCAAAGCCTGATTGAACGGGGTATCATAGCCCCACCATCTAATTCTAAACCAACACGACCCATAATCCACTCTCGAATCATGAAAATGCCATCTTCCTAGAGAAAGACTCAAAACTCGACCCATCTACCCAAATTATGCCAAGTAAATCACCATTCATACCCATATACTCTTCTAAACCTCTCCAAACATGCCCTTATTTTATCTTACACCCGATCATCCTTGTCGATCAAACTTTATCACTCATCACAAGAGCCTACATCACTATTCGTACCCATTTTGGAGGTAAAAATATGGAATTATCAGAAGTGCTGAACGAACTCCTAGAGTTTGAGCTAAAATTGCCCTCCTAAATGACCATCGATTGTCAGAGATTCAGTGAGTTGTTCTTATAAGATCAAAAATGAGCCCGAGATTCAGACAACTAGGTAGTGCCAGCCAACGAAGTCAGTCAAGATAACCTAGTCCAGATCATGGCAGGTTTGTTTTGACAGACTGGTGATATTTGTAGTATATCTGAGCTGCTATACGTTTTGAAATTATAATGGCACCTGGTCCCTTCAGTCCTGCATTTCCCTGCCGAATGGGAAGAATTATATAAAGAGTCCATAGAAGTTTTAGAGTGTATTAACTTTGCAAGGAAAGACAATATCATTGCCACTGGATGGGGGTATAATTCCGAAGAATCAGATGAAGAGCAAGATTCAGGAAAGAATAGTTTGATAGCCAACCTAGCGTAATGATATCTTTTTAAGAGTTACTAGGATAGATCAACCAGGAAGATGAACAACTCAATATTGATGAAGAAAAAGGGTTTCTATTTTTCCCCTCTTCCGTGAACCACATTAACAAGTCGGGGAGACATTACCAGAATCCAAACTTACAATCATCAGCAAGCGATAAAGGGAAAAGTGTTGAGAAACTCCCTATGCCAGAATTGACTCTTGAAGAAAGTAAGGTCGTTGATAAACTGAAGAAAACTCAAGCTAACATCACTCTATGGGGACTTTTCATGTATTCCCATCTATATCGAAATGCTCTAATCAAGATACTCACAGGACCTACAGTTCCTCCTCAGCCACACTAGAAGAAGAAGTGAACCTAGTTGGATCCTTGACCTCTACACGAATGCTCTCCTTTTATGAAGATGAAATCCTTAAGACTAGTCCCAACCACAATCATGCTATCAATATCTCTATTGAACTTACGGGGAAAACTGTCCCCCTCTCAATCGTCGACAACGAATTAGCTCTGAATGTTTACCCGTTAAGAACCCTTAACTATTTGGGATTGAAAGTGAGCTACCTTGCTTCAACCTCTGCTATCGTGCGTGCCTATAACTCACCCACCGAGAAGTAATGGGATCTATCAAGCTTGTAATAGGGGCTGGCCCTATAAATCCTGTTGTTGAATTCCAAGTCATCGATATACCAACATATTATAATCTACTACTTAGATGATCGTGGCTCCAATGTATCAAAGGGGTATCTTCTTCCCTTCATCAGAAATTGAAATTCTTTGCCAATGGATAAGTTATCACCATATTGGGAGACAGTGACAACACCGAGAATGCAAGCACCAGTAATCCGGTACTCAAGATAGAATACGGGGTGAACGATATGCTGGTATCAGGCTTCTAGGTCGAACCACTCCTACTCCCAGAAGGAGACGACTTCAAAGACAGGTTTTGTCCAGATTATGATCCTCATAGAAACGTCAATGTAATCCAAATGTTCAAGAACGTGTACTTCGTGCCAGGACTGGGGCTAGGGCAAAGGCAACAAGGGATAACTGAGACTATTGTGCTAAAGGAGGCCTTTCCTCCCTGTGGCTTAAGCTATCATCCGTTAGAAGAAGAACTCATATTAATCTTTTAGCCTTGACTAAAGAAGAAGTTAGAATGCTCCATAACTATCTTGGGAGATTCCCTAAATGGAAGACTCATCAAAGAGGGTGAAGATTTCCCCTTCTGCGACTTCCCTGTACCTTAGTATGATCTTGTAGATATGAAGATGAAACCACGAATGGAGATCTTTTTTCAAGACACCCACCTGTGGGACGAAAGTTCCCAATGTTGTGTACAACCCCTCACGGAGGAGACCATAGCTGATATTAAGGATTCTAAGGACAGCGACTCTGAAGACTCTTTCAACTTACAGATACTAGGCTGGCACTCTGCATGATCCACTCAGGGACTATAACATTCGCTCCATCCTATCTCATCGAATATGTTGATATACCTCTTCTTAACTGGCATGCTGTACCTGTGCCACCTGCGATATTCAACCTAACCCTGATGTTTACCCCCTTTCCCCTTTAGTTGTTTGCTCTCACTCTAATGTAATTGATGCCTCCTATGATGAGGTTCTCAATGTTGTTTTTCCTATCAATGAAATAAACCAAGATTTTGAGTATCTTGTTGTGCCTTATATTAATTGTCTTAATTCTAATCAAACTCTTGATGACGATGAATTTGCAAATGAACAATTATTAACTGATCTAAATAAGGTTAATAATAAAAAATATAATCGTTTTCAAGTTAATGAAGATGAAACTGTTGTTATTAACCTGGGTTCTAGTAGCCAGATGCGCTAGAATAGGATAGGGGCTACCCTTGATGAGAATGAGCGAACGCAACTCGAAGAGCTACTGAAAGAATTTGTGGATGTCTTTACATGGTCCTATGATGATATGTCCGGCATTGATCCTGAGATAGCACAATATGAGATTCCAACTCTCTCAGAATGTCAAATAGAAGCTGCGAAAGCTCCGCACCGAATGGTCGCTCAAAGTAAAAGAAGAAGTAATCAAAAAATTAAATGTGGGCTTCATTCGAGTAATTGAATATCCTACATGGCTAGCCAATATCGTACCCATACCGAAATTAGGAACAAAGGTCTGCATGTGTGTCGACTACCGAGACTTGAACAAGGCCTCTCCGATGGATGATTACCCACTACCCAACATTGATATGATTGTGGAAAACACATCCGGTCACACTCTCAAGTCATTCGTCAATGGGTTTGCGGGATATAATCAGGTCAAGATGCACCCTGATCATCAAGCAAAAACTTCATTCATCACCCCTTGGGAACCTTTTTCTACTTTGTCGTGCCATTTAGTCTAAAAAACATAGGGGCTACTTACCAAAGAGCTACCATAACCATTATGCATGATCTGAGACACAAGGAAGTCGAGGTCTATGTAGATGACATGATTATCAAGTCCAAGACTAGAGAACGTCATTTTCCCGCTCTTCAGAAATTCTTTGAACGACTACCACAGTACAAAATGCGGCTTAACCCAAAGAAATGTGTCTTCGGCGTACTAAAGAAAAACTCTTGGGATTCATGGTCAGTGAGAAAGGGATAGAAGAAGATACTGCTAAGTTGAAAGCCATACTTGAGATGACACCTCCCCGAATGGAGATAGAAGTCTGACGATTTCTTGGGAAATTACAATACATTAGTCGATTCATCAGTCAATTGACTTCCATTTGTGAACCCATCTTCAAACTCCTCTGAAGGGATTCAACCAAAGTCTCAAATGAAGATTTCCAATAAGCCTTCCAACTAATAAAAAAACACCTAACCCGACCTCCGGTGCTCATGCCACCACAGCCTGGTCTTCACTTAATCCTATAACTAACCGTGACCGATACTGCAGCTAGGGTTTTGCTATCCTAATACCTTGAAGAAAACTGCAAAGAGAAAGCCATCTACTATGCCAGTTAGAAATTGGTCAGTTATGAAGTTAACTACACCGCATTGGAAAAAGCATGTGTCACTCTTGGTTGGGTTACCCAAAAGTTAAGGAACTACATGCTCGCCTTACCCCATCAGACTCGTATCCCGGATGGATCCCATCAAGTAACTACTCAAGAAGCCTACCCTATCAAGATGAATGGCCCGTTGGTTGGTCCTGCTAGCTGAGTTGGATATCACTGATGTCACACAGAAAGCCATGAAAGGAAGACCCATCTCTGACTACCTTGCTGACTACGCGATGGAAGAAGCCGATGTTTGGATTTCAGAATTCCCAGACGAAAATATCCTTTGCGCCTCCCAATAAGATCTTCGATGGAAAATGTTCTTTGAATTATGCCAACAAAAAAGGATATGGCATTGGAATCCTCCTAATTACACCCCTGAATAACTCCCACACTCCCATTACCATCAAATTGGATTTCCCCTGCACTAACAACATGACTGAATACGAGGCATGCATGGTAGGCCTTAAAGTTTCCCTTAAGAAAGGAATTCGATACCTCGATGTCTACAGGCATTCAGATCTCATCATCGGTCAAATACTCAGGAAATGGAAAGTTAAGGATGAGAAACTCTTACCCTTCCACACCCACCTTGAAGAACTGGCTTCCCAATTCTAAGAAATCACCTTCCACTACCTGCCTCGAGCAAAAAACAACCTGGGGGACGCCCTTGCCACCTTAGCCTCCATGATTGACATACCCGAAAGAATAACCATGGCCCCCTCCCTTGTTCAGAAATAAGACAAACCAACCCACTGATACCATATCGAGCTCAGCACAGAGGAAGAACCCAAAATAGCCAATTGTTGGTACTATTATATTTGGCGCCTCCTCAAATATGGTAGGTATCCCCAGGGAGTCGACAAGAAAAGCCGAGCAACTCTCTGCAAACTGTCCACACAATAAATTATCTATGATAAAGCACTGTTTAAGAGAAACTTTGATGGAACCCACTTACACTGCATCACAGGGGCTGACATTAAGAAATAATGCAGAAAATCCACAACGGGGAATGCGAATACCACATGAACGGCCATATGCTAGACAACAAGATCATTCGAGAGGGTTACTACTAGACTACCATAGTTCAGGACTACACAACCTACGTTCGAAGATGTCTCAAATTCCAATAATTCTCAAACCTACAACACTTGCCTCTGCGAGAATTGTACAACATGACTTCTCCCTGGCCATTTTCCATATGGGGCATCGACATCATAGAGAAAGTTACACCGAAGGCATCCAATGGGCATGATTTCATCATAGTCGTTATTGACTACTTCACCAAATAGGTTGAAGACGAGTCATACGTAGCTCTGAATGCTAAGAAAGTATCCAAGTTCATAAAGAAGAACATCATCTGTTGATATGGGGTCCCACATGAGGTGGTATCAGACAATGGGTTACATTTTGAGGCTAAATTTACGGAAGTCGTCGAGGAGTATGGAATCCAAAGACATAAATCCTCTCCATACTGACCTCAAACCAATGGGGCAGTTAAAACAGCCAATAATAATCTCAAAGCCATCATCAGCAAGATGATCTAAAGTTGTCGTGATTGGGCCGATAGGATCCCTTACGCCCTCTGTGGATACCGCACCTCAATCTAAACCTCTACTGGGGCTAACCCTTACTCTCTAGTCTACGACATGGAGGTAGTCTTATCCGTGGAGATGGAAATACCCTCGCTGAACGTCATGCTTGAAAGTAACGTCAGCGAGGAAGACTGACACCAAAGTCGTCTTGACGAGCTTTCCCTCTTGGACGAGGGGAGATTGAATGCTCTATATCATATACAAGGTTACCATCATCGTACAGCGCAATCCTTTAACAAGAGAGTCAAGGACCGCGGTGTTCGAGAAGGGGACTTAACCCTCGAAGAAATAGTAGAGCCCATCTCCCAGAGGGAAATTTAAGCCAAATTGGAGCAACCCCTACATTGTGAAGAAGATCCTATCGGGTGGCACTGTTGTGCTCACTGACCTCAATGGAGAAGAAATGGCACGTCCAGTCCACCTGGACCGTCTCATGAAATTTTACCCCTAGTTCAAAATCTCGGTGCACTACAACTCTTCTCATCTCCCTTCTATTCTAAAAAAACTATCTTCTTTTCCCCTACCCGGAACTACGTGGTCATGATCCTCTAAAAACATTTTCAAAAAAATAAATTTCGAATTTTTTTTAAAATCCTCAGAGGTACGTAGGCAGCTCATTCACTTCGCATGAGCACGACCCCCTTCGTTTCACAAAATGTTATTCTTTTCTTATCCCCGAGAACGACAGTTCATTTTAACATATACATGAACAAAAGGATTATGTATGCCTTAGCTATAAGTATAGATAGTTCAAAATGCAAAAAGTCATCAAGAGGCAAAACCGGATAATTAAAAACTTATTTATTTCATTATCAAAAAATTTCGCAGGATTACATCGGTGTAAGGAGTCAAACAACTTCCCTTGCCAGCACTACACCAACTAAAAAAATAGATAATAACAAGCCCCACTACTCCTGAAAATCACCCCCTAATTATTCTCACAAAGCACAAAACCACACCTATCACAAGAAGCTTCACAAAGCCCTACCTGCAGTTGCTCGAGGAACCAGCACCAGCATCACCTGCATCCTGGTCTCCCCAAACCTCCCCTGCCTGAATAGAGTATCGCAGACACTCCATGGAGCGATAAGCCCGGACTAGCTTGGGGTAGACCAAAACACCTTCCTCTATGTTATCAGATATGGAAAACCACCTTTGACGAGTCTCCACGGCCAACATCCTGTCCACTACCTTCTTCCAAAGTCACTTTATGCAATCCCCAGAGACATGCCAGACTCGCCCAGTAGACTGAGAGGGACAGATCGACGGATGACGACGGATGACGATTCTTCCATAGAGAACCAAGTCTCATGCACAAACGCTCTGTCAGGTCCTCCACAGGAAAGAAGTTCGGTGTCCTCGGTGGCACGATTTTCTCCCAACCAAATTGGTACAGCAGTTTCCAGGGAAAGTAGAAAGAGGTCTGCCTGAGGCTAACCAATCTGACGTACTGGTACTCTTCAAGCTCTAGAATGGGCAACAAATCCACCCACCAAGGCATAAACTAGCGTAAGCCACGAGCTCCGTGCTCTACAAACCAGTTCCCTCAAATCTCAATGTCCATGCCTACATTAATAAAATAGCGCAAAAAGAAGTTTGGCACTGCCGACAAAGGATACTCAGGTGTCACCACCATGAGGAATCTCTCAGACATCCACATAAACAACATCATGGGGCTACCCCTCAGAAAGTTAAAACAACCCTCCCTGCAGGCATCCAGTCCATTCAAGGTCTCCGCTAGTATCACCGCTGCAGGATTATGATGGTACGATATCCAGGAAATGATAACAGCCAGTTGGGGGTCCACCAGCGTCTCCCCAGTCACCAATAAAACTTTTGAAACGAGGCTTAGGATGACGGCCCCAACGTATCCAGCATCACCCATGTCTTGCGAACGCACGGACTTCAAAATCATCGGAAGGGAAATCATTACCCCCGTAACCAATGGCCTGGTCATCGAAAGAGAAATATGAAGAAGCCCAGCCAACAATTTCCTAGGAGAATGGGAAAACTCAGGCAAAGCCACAACAACACTGGGATTTATCCCTAGGATGGCAGAGAATTCCTCTTAAGTAGGAAAAATCTCATCCAACCTAAAGCGGAAGACATGATCCTCGGAATAACAAAACTCGAGAGCCTCCATCAGCATGTTCCACTCAATGGGCCCGTTGCGCCACAAAGAGACTCGTCGCATATGAAAGGAGTCATAATCAACATTGTAAGAGCACATTGCTTCCAAGGCTTCGAGGTAGTTAGCGAACTCAATACTACCATGGAGAGCCATCTTGCAAGACCAAGAGATAATAAGCAAGTAAGAATGTGAAAAAGGAAGAAAGTGAAAGTGTGAGGAGGAAAGCCCCATTCACACCCCTATTTTTACTTGGAAACTCTCAAGAAAGGACAAGAAACCCTGCAGAAATCAGAGTAAAACTTGACCCACCAAGTACCACGTAATTGAAGAAAGTGCAATCAAAGCCTGAGATTGATTGGACTGGACTGATATGCCGATAGGCAGGACATGGGTCATGCCGATCGGCAACCCCTTATTTTGGGAAAATCCCCTTTTTCCACTTTTGTCAAAATAAAAAAACTCAAAAAAAAATAATTTTTATCTTAAGGAAATTCCGAATTTGCTTTATAATTATATTACTAATCTCATTTTAAATAAAATACTTCTCAAATCAATTTTCAAAATTCTTTTTACGGTCTCAGCAGCAAAGTAAAAAGAGCATGTGCATTAATCACTAAACCAAGAAAATTAACTAAAATATTCATTCTTAATTTGCATATATTTTGTTGTGTTACATTGATATTTTGCAGGAAAAGTAGAAAAACAACGGGACTCAGCCCCAACCCAATTTATTTATCTATCTATCTCTTTCTTTTCTCTCTTCTCTCTCTCTTTCTAAGATCCCCCATCCTACGGCGCGCCCTCTTCACCCTGCGGCGAGACGATGTGCCCCCACTTCCAGAACCAGACCCTTCCCCGGACGAGGAAAATGGCACCAAGAAAGAAGGAGCCAAAACTGCCTCACAAATATGAGCAGTCGTTGAAGATATCCAGTCCCTGATATCCTTCAGCCAAGTGGTCAAAACACTGATATGATGCGAGGGAGAATGGAGAAGATCAAATCAGTCAAGCATGAGGAAAAAGAAAGAAATCAATGAAATCAAACGAAAAGACAGACCACAGGCCTAAGGACCTCCTCCGTCAGACCCAACTCTTGCGGGTCCATTGCATGAGGGCGACGCTACAGACGAATAGGTCCCCATCAACTCGCCAAAGGTTGTAACTAGGAGAATGGAGTCGCACAAAAGAAGACCCTGGCGTCGTCGCTGACATAGTCGCACCGCCCGCGCTGTGAGAGGACCCCACCTGCCGACTCGAGCCCTCCCTAGGGAGAGGCATTGCATCATATATACTAGGAGACATCATCCAACTCGAGACGAAGTCTCGATAGTCGTACATCACTACTATGTCAGTGTACAGGGAATATGGCTCTCCTATCATCGCAGCCACCCATGCATCATCAAATATCTCCCGCACATGCCTCATGAACATAGGGGGCCTCATCGGTGGAACCATAACCTCTTCCTCCACAATATATCGGACTACCATCTCCCAACGATACCAGGAGTAGACGAACTCATGCGCCAGCAGGCGCCGTATTTGCGAATGTCCACCCGTCACCCCGGTGTGGTGAATAGTCATCCCCCAATGATAAAAGGACACACGTAAATCCTCGATAAAAGAAAAGGATCAGTATCAATAAAATATCATCAAAGGAAAAGAACAGTCTCAAAGACAAAATAATGCTTACCCTTCGCTCGTCATTCCATTCAAGACCTGGTGCACTGTCTCCAGAGAAAGATTCTTCTTCGATTGCCAATTAGACCTCCACCAACGGAACATTCGACAGAAATCCCCCACAGAATCATACCTTAAAGAAGTCAGTTGGGTGTTCAACCCAATCACATCATAGAACCATGTCCGCAAAGGACAAGGATCAACATTCAAGAAATAAAAAAGAAGTGCATGAGTGGAAAATGCGAACGCATAAAGGAAAATGCGCAAAATAAAGACCTCTAGAAGATACGTGGCCCCAGTAAAAGTCGAACGACAGCACCCGGCAAATGCATTCAAAGAATAGTAAGCTCCCCCAGTCATAGAAGCGGATGTTAGAAAACACCCTCATAAATGGTAAAAACCACAAATGGACAACGTTGCCACTCGTCGCCACCAGAATACCCCCCAACACCAGCAAGATAAACAAACGAGCCATTTGATATACCTGATGCCTATCATTCTCATTAACCCTCCTCCTCAGCAAAATCTCCCTCAAAGATGGCAAGCGGAGGGAATCTACAGAAACCACCCTCTCCACGTCACCCAAAGCTACCGTCACCCCGTCCAGTGTCACCCTTAATGTCCTATGCACCTCAATTTGGGCACCTTCGCAGTCCAGCCCCAGCAACTACTGAACATCAATGGAAGTCACCATCATCTCCCCAAAGCCAAAATGGAAGGTGTGGGTAGTGTCCCACCATCTCTCTCCTAAAGCACATAGAACCGCAGCGGATCAGGGAATCTCATTTAAAGTCGAGGATAGCCTCCCAAAGCGCGTTGAGGATGCCATCAAGTGCACCACAACAGGAAGGTTCTCCCAAACATCCTTAAGACCTATCATACCACTAGCATGAATAGTCAACATGGAGACGTCAGACTGTAAAAAATGAAGGAAATCCTCATCAAATTCAAGAAATAAAGCAGTCTCGTCAAGAAAAAAAGAAAGGAATACCAAGAGTCTAATCATAGCCACCAGGGTTCACCACCCTTGAAGAGCGATGATGTGAAGGCTCACGCAGAAGAGTTTAATCATCCGCCACCGACTAAAATGAGTCAAAGGAGTTCTCGCTGCCCAACGCGAGGGGCACTCTAGCCCTCCACTCTAACCCTGCCTAGTCATCGGCATTAAGACATTCCATATGGGTCGTACTGCTTGAGAAGTCAGCCATTTCGAACGCTAGGATGATTTACTAAGGTTTATAGTACAAGAAAAGAAGTCTGAAAGATGTGCAAAATAAGGAAAACCCGCCCCCTTTTTATAGGAGGCTAAGGGTCATGCTGATTGGCAGTCCCCTCCTCCCACCGATCATAACTAGGCCTTTCACCTACTCGAGGTACCCCAAAAGTCCGTGCTAATGTCAATTGGCACACCTCCATCTAATCCGGTCGGCACACCCTTTAAAATTTCGTGCAAAAAGTCCAAAAAAATACCAAAAAATCCGGAACAATTCTAAAAAAATTCCTAAAATTGCCAAACCCATTCTAGCACCTTTTTCACCAAGGAAAACATCCTTTACACCCCTGATGGAATCCCAGAGAATCATTCTCCTGATAACGTCTCTAGAGGACACTCTAAATTTTCCCCAGCTACCAATATCCTCGGATTATTCACTATTCCCCAGTGGAACCTAAAATCCAATCTTTATTCCCAGTGGAATCCCCAAATTTCTTGAAGGAAAGTACACCTATTTTAGGTCCGAATTAACCTCGGTCTTAGATCGTCACCTTAGTTAGGTCAAAATTGACCTCAGTCCTCCGTCTTCACCTCTCTTAGGTTAGAATTGACCTCGGTCATGGATAGTCACCTTAGTTAGGTCAGAATTGACCTCGATCGTCGGTCGTCACCTCTCTTAGGTTAAAATTGACCTCGGTCTTGGATCGTCACCCCAGTTAGTTCAAAATTGACCTCGGTCCTTGGTCGGCACCTCTCTTAGGTCAGAATTAACCTCGGTCTTGGATTGTCACCTCAGGTAGGTCAGAATTGACCTCAGTCCTCGGTTGTCACATCTTTTAGATCAGAATTGATCTCGGTCTTGGATCGTCACCTTACTTAGGTCAAAATTGACCTCGGTTCTCGATCGTCACCTCATTTAGGTCAGAACTGACCTCGGTCTTGGATTGTCACCTTAGTTAGGTCAAAATTGACCTCGGTCCTCGGTCCTCACCTCTTTTAGGTTAGATTTGACCTCGATCTTGGATTGTCACCTTACTTAGGTTAAAATTGACCTCAGTCCTCGGTCGTCAACCCTTTTAGGTCAGAATTGACCTCGATCTTGGATCGTAATATTAGTTAGGTCATAATTGACCTCGGTTCTCATTCGTCACCACTTTTAGGTATGAATTGACCTCGATCTTGGATCTTCACCTTAGTTAGGTCAGAATTGACCTCGATCCTCGGTCGTCACCTCTTTTAGGTCAGAATTGACCTCGATCTTGGATCGTCACCTCGGTTAGGTCAGAATTGGCCTCGATCCTCGGCCGTTACCACTTTTAGGTTAGAATTAACCTCGGTCTTAGATCCGAACCTCAGTTAGGTCAGAATTTACCTCAGTCCTCGATCGTCACCTCTTTTAGGTCAGAATTGACCTTAGTTTTGGATTGTTACCTTAGTTAGGTCAGAATTCACCTTGGTCCTCAGTCGTCACCTCTTTTAGGTCAGAATTGACCTTGGTCTTGGATCGTCACCTCTGTTAGGTAAGAATTGACCTCGGCCTTCAGTCTTCACCTCTCTTACGTCAAAATTGACCTCAGTCTTGGATCGTCACCTCAGTTGGGTTAGAAATGACCTCGATCCTCAATTGTCACCTCTCTTAGGCCAGAATTGACCTCATTCTTGGATCATCACCTTAGTTGGGTTAGCATTGACCTCAATCCTCGGTCAACACCTATGTTAGGTTAGAATTAACCCCGACCCTCTGAATCAATCATCCACATCCCTCTGGTTTGCAGAACTGACCTCCCTCCATCATGTGGTGTCTATTCAATGGACATCACTTATTCCAAGCTCACCCATCGAAGGGCTTTATAGACACCACATTTTAGAACCCTCTATGTCTCGCCTTAGACCCCCTAGAACTTCCCCTTTCCACCGCAAACCCAGGTCGCACTCCAAGTACCAATCTTGAGGACATCGAGCGCCCCCAGGCCCCATTTGACTCTAGTTAAAACTTTTTTCGAAGCAAGAGCTCTTTGAATCTTTGAAGGGCTCTGAATACCCTTTCCAACGATCAGCCCCATGCACGAATCGACATAACGATTTGGGCAAACGGATCATTTCACTACTGAAAACTAATTCAGAGGCCATTGAGCGGTCCCGATCCTCAATTAACTTCACCATTAGAGAAAATCTCATTGAATCTTCGAAAGGAACTAAAACCCCTTTCCAACAGTCTTCCCCATGCATGAAACAACATAACCACTCAGATGAACGGTCAATTTTCCCCTAAAAACTGATCTAGAGCCATCGGGCACTCCCGGACTCCGTTTGACAAAATATAACCAAGGTTCTAAAAAATGCGGGGCGTGATCGAGGCGTGGAGGCCAAGCCTTAAGCCTTGGAAGCTTAGGCGGGTCTTAGGCGTAAAAAGGCGTGAAAAGACGTTTAGACCTTTTTAATATATTTAAATATTTCTTAACCAACAACAAGGCAGTTAAAATAATAAAATTGCACATATCATAAAAATATGTCTGAATATTTATAAATTAAAATACTAAATGATTATTTTGAATGATATAATGGTCCGGTTTGTAAAAAAATCTTTAAAACGCGATATCGTTCACTAAAGCATTGTTGTTTTTATAGAAAAAGTGTGCCTTAAGGGTTTTGCCAAGCATAAGGCGTCAAAATCTTAAGGCGGGGCGTTTCTCCCAAGCCTCAAGCCTAGGCGTGCCTAGGCGGAGCCTAGGCGGGTTTTTTAGAATAGTGAATATAACTCTTCAGCTCAAATGAGGCTCAATGAATCTCCGAAGGGTACTAAATACCCTTTCTAATAATCCCCCCATGCGTGATTCTGACCTACGATACGGACAAATGATCCATTTTAATCTGAGAAGTCATCGGGCACTTTTAGGCCCCGATTGACCAAGGTCAACTTTTTGAATCAACAAAACTTGTTGGAATGTCAAAGTAAATCTCCTAAACTTTTTAATGGTCCACCCTGTGCATGATTCTAACTTACAATATGGATGAACGATCCGTTTGCGTCCGACAATCTCCCGTCCAAAGGACCGACGTGCACCTTTTAGCCACATTTGACTCAAAGTTAACTACCCGACCTGAGAGCAATCCAAATGACTCCCGAGGGACTCTAAAATACCTTTTTAATGGTATGCCCCATGTGCAATTCAAATCAACTATTTTTGCGCTACAATCATTTTTCTAGAAAAGTCTGCACGAGACTGCCAATTGGGAGGTCCTGAACCATGCCTATCGGCACAGTGTCAAGGGTGACCTGCCGATAGGCACCCCCTAGGGTTGGCCGATCGACAAATAAGGTCCATGACCTTATTCCCAATAGACAGCAAACCCATCAGCATCAGTGATCTCAGTAACATTCTCTCGAAGTGAGCAAAGTTCCATATGAGAAGTTCCATTCAAGCATGATCTGATACTAACAGGTAAATATGAAAACAGTCTCCATCATTTGGAATAACCAGTAATGGCATCTTGCTAAGGTATGTCTTGATTTCTTCCATAACTCGCGAATAGTCATCGTCCCATATGAGGCCTTTGCCCTTCTTTAGAAGCTGAAAATATGGCCGACATCATTTCGAAGACTTGAAGATGAAGAGACTAAGCGTCGTGAGCATTGCAATAAGCTTCTGAACACCCCTCAACATCTGAGGGGGATGGACTCTAGTGATAACATCTATTTGGCCTGGGTTGGCCTTGATTCCCCTCTTACTTACTAGATTACCTAAGAATTTTCTTGGCTGGACACTGAATGAACACTTACTTGCATTAAGCTTCATATGATACTTCCTAAGGATGTCAAAGGTTGTTGCTAAATCTGATAAGTGATCGGTCTTGTCCTTGATTTGAACAAGCATATCGTCGATGTATACTTCCATCATTTCCCCCATTTTTTTCTTAAACATCTTGGTTACCAAACTTTGGTAAGTTCCTCTTGCATTCTTGAAGCCAAACGGCATGACCTTGTAACAGTACAACCCGATTGAGGTTATAAAGGAGGTCTTATCCTGGTCTGGCCCATATAAGTGAATCAAATGATAACCTAAGTAGGCGTCTAGGAAGCTCATACTCTCATGTGTGGTTGTGGCATCAACCAACTGATCTATTTTTGGGAGAGGGAATCTATCCTTGTGGCATTGCCTATTGAGGCAGGTGAAATCGATGCAAACCCTCCAGCTGCCATCACTTTAGGGTACCACCACTGGGTTGGATAACCATGCAGGGAACTAAACTTCCCTAATGTATCCTGCATCCATTAGCTTCCTTACTTCTTTCTCCACTGCTTTAGCCTTCTCGAGGGATGTTCGGCGATCATTTTGAGTGATAGGCTTGAAGGTGGGATGGACGTGCAAGTGGTGATAGGCCACATTGGGGTTAATCCCCAATAACTCATAAGCCTCCTAAGCAAAAACATTTATGTTATTTTTAAGAAGTGCAACTAACTCCCTGTTCTCATGATCGGTGAGATAAGCTCCAATAAGGAATTTCCTCTTTGTTAAGTTGTCATCTGCTATAACTACTTCCAGGATTTCTATGACCCTATCGGCGGGGTAGACCCTGGTCTTTTCCACCCTTAGTCGACCATGACGTAGTTGTTATTTGGAGACAACAACTGCCTCTTGGGTTATCTTTTGGGCATTCTTTGATTCCTTCTTCTCTTTCTTTAGGCAGATAGCTACGATAATGCATTTTCTGGCCACAGCCTTGTCGCCATAAATCTCGACCACTTCTCAATCTGTAATGCACTTTATCTTTTAATGATAAGTGGATGGCACGACCTTCATGGCGTGGAGCCATCCTATGCCCAAAATAGCATGGTATGGGGACTCGATGTCCAACACTAAAAACTCAATTATGTTTTAGATGTTTCGTACCCTGACCGATAATATTATCTTCCCTAAGGGAATCATGATCCTTCCTGCAAAGCCTACTAGTGGAACGGTGGCTTTTTGGAGGTCAGCAACATTAAACTTCAGATTATGGAATACTTCTAAGTACATCACTACGGGCAAACTTCCCGGTTCCACAAGTAGCTTATCAACATCCTAGTTAGCAATTCTGAGTGTGATCACCAACGCATCACGATGTGGGTTTCTTACCCCAACCAAGTCTTCTTCGGGGAACACAATGTGCTTGGTGTAATCAACGTCTTTTGGTCATCACGTCTTCCCTACCTATGATTTGGCAGGGTCAATTTGAAAATCTTCCATTACGAAAGTCACTTTCTTGAGTTCCATTCAAATGGCATGGCCCGGGATCTGCTTGAGTTCTGATGCCCCATGGATTACCATGAACTCTAGTCATGTATCATTATCGAGGATGTTATCTGGATTTTGGTCGCCATTGGCTGGGACCTTATCCGCTTTCTTATCAACATACTCGTTGAGCTGCCCTGCTTGAACTAGCTCTTTCAAGTGTGACTTTAGAGCTTTGTAATTCTCGGTTCGATGATCGCTCTCCTTGTGGAATGCACATCTCATTTGGGTTGTTCCTTTGGGTTGGGTCGTCCCCATATTCTTGGGCCATTTGATGAAAGGATCATCCTTGATTTTTCTGAGAATTTCATAAATAGTTTCCTAAAATACTATGTTAACAACCTGGAATGCTTTGGAGGGATCAACCTTGTTTCCATTCTTGCCCCCATTCTTGCTTCCCTTCTTCTAGGTATCATTCTTCTCCATTCCCTTATTCTCCTTATGTCGATCGTTGTCTCCCCCACTGGGATGAACCATGTCATCCACCTTAGCATACTTATCGATATGGGACATAAGATCATCGATAGTAATGGCTTCCTTCTTGGTGAGGAATTGGTGCAGCAAAGAGATGGTGGGCAAGCTAATTTTAAAGGATGCTACGAAAACATGCTCCGAGAAATCCTCAATCTCATTAAGAACTTCCTAATATCTTTTGGCGTAGTCTTGGAGGTTCTCTTTTGGCATCTTCTTCATAGTGAGCAGTGCATCCATTCGCTTGGGATGGGAGCATCTAGTTATGAATCGCACCGTGAAAGCCTTTGCCAGTGTTGCAAAATTCCTGATCGACCTATGAGAAAGCCTCTCAAACTACTTCGGTGCTGTCATGTATACTAGAAGGGAGGATTATACACATAAGTGCGTTATTGTGGCTCAATAAGGTCATCGCTTGTCGATATTTCCTGACATGGTCTATAGGGCCTATTTTCCTATCATGGACCTTGAACTTGGGGATAGCGAATTTTTTTGGGGGGCTCCTCCTACTCGATTGCCCTTGAAAAAGGGGACCTCATTTGGGTATTGAGGGCTTTCCTGGCTAGTTTTCTAGTGGATTTAGGTCTTTGGTGAGTTGGGTGTTGATCCATCTCCCTACATACCAGTATCATTAAATCTTTTTTATGTCGACCTTACTTCTGTGGCACCTCTCCTACTGGCCACGCTCTGACCTATCGTTCAGTCCTTTCATGGACATGACTAGAGCTTTTTCCTCGGTTGCAAGTGTTTTTCACCTGAGGGATAGGAGTCCTTGCAAGACGTTTCCTAGTGGCCCTTTGGAGGTCTCTCTCCATTCTTTCGAGTCGCCTCTGCAGGCGAGCATTTTCTTCCACTTGGAGGCGTGCAGCCTCCTTTTGTTCGTGAAGCCTGACTTCATAAGCATTGACCAACCTAGAGATCTGAGTTGACCTAGGTGTCCCATGTATTTCTTTAGAGGATTGTCTATCCTAGAGAAACCTAGGGTTTGTATGTTGGAGAATTTCAGACCTGACCCTATAAGGAGCTGGGTATTCTTGAACGTCATCTGCTTAGGGAATGTTGCTACTGTTGTCAGACATCTTAGGCTTTCTAGTAATGAATGCGTTCATAGGTATACAATCACTTCCCACAGACGGTGCCAATTGTGAGTGTAGAAAATATCATAATGAAAGACTATATGAAAACAATCACAAATGGCAGAAAGTAAATGAAATCACATGCACAACAACGATTTACATGGTTCAGCAACTTGCATATGTCCATGGAGAGGTTACTTATTCTAATTAAGTGTCTCTCAAACGTTCCAGTTTTCAATCCCTTTGCCCTGGGTCAGCATGTACAATTTATAGATATGTTGTTACAGAGTTTGAGTTGTTGAAGAAACTCAAAGTAGCGTGTGGATTTTCCGTGAGGTACTTGAATATCTCATCCGAGATTCATGGTACCTGATTTGACCATATCCTAAGTGTTATTATTCTACTAAATTACTTGTGTGGAGGTTGAGTCATGATTTGGGCCGGGCTAAGTGTTTAATCTATCAAGACTTGGTCGGCTACTCTCATGGACTTATAAAAATGGGCTCCTACAATTCCCTATAGTTAGGTTCGGGATTATCATGAATTTATCGATACAAGGAAAAGAATATCCCCGAAGGATGATGCCTTCATGTGACTTATTTATGTGTTATACATATATATATCCGGTCTTACGAGGGACATACTTCTATACTTGATTATGTCATTTTGTATATTGTATTGATATGACGTAAATCTATTTATTCAAGTGGCACTTGGTATATAGGTTGGATTATATCCTTATAGCTTGGTTAAATATATAATTATGATTCAGATGTGAGATATTTTACTTTAAGTATTAGACTAAGGTTTATGAACTATGGTTGTACGTTAGTTTTTAGCCACTTGTATCAGGTTTTGTTATTCATGTTGACATGTGAGATATATTATGATGTGAGTGACGATGATATGGACTTGATTACATTGATAAATAACATATTGTTTATGTTCGATATTGTAAGTTATTTATTAAACATATTGGTCTCTAACCCAATTATTCTAAAAACCTTTTCCAGGCATTCCTAAGCTGAAGAAGCAAGGATGAGCAGTCGTGCATATCTTCATTCCATATCATCGTTTTCATTTCCTAGATTAGGTTGATATTGACATTTATTTATTTGAGTATTCAGATAGTTATGATTATTATATTTATTTATTGACTATGTTTGTCCCAACACTATTTTTGTTATAGTTTAGGACATTCGTGAGATTGAGAGGTTGTCTATTTATTTATATATGGTTATAGAGATAATATTGGTTTACCTCATTATTTATATTTAATTTGATCGGATGTTGTGGATGTTATAAATGTTTAAATTATTATTATTATTATTATTATTATTATTATTATTATTATTATTATTATTATTATTATTATTATTATTATTATTATTATTATTATTATTATCATTGTTATTATTATTATTATTATTATTATTATTATTATTATTATTATTATTATTATTATTATTATTATTATTATTATTATTATTATTATTACTGTCATGACGGTGAGAATGATAAAACTTGATTTAACATGCCATATCTTTGATGCATCGGAATGGCCAACCAACATGTAGAAAATAAGGGTTTTACAGGAATCACAAGGTCCTAGAATGACTTACAATCTTGACTTGCTCACTAAAGTTTTTCCTATACGATCTTAACTCAAAATCTTGCGTGAAGCTTCTACTTGAACCAACCGGCAACATTACAGTAAGTCCATACCTTGGCATCCATCTGTCTTCACAACATTGCAACCCACCATAGTTCATAGAAATAATTCACCACAAGGCTACATTCTTCAATGGATGATGAACGAAGGTTAAATGGTTTTTAAATTAAGAAACCATATGTTTAAGTGTGTTTCTCTTTTAATTTTGAAATCTTATCTAAAGTTATTTGAGTTAGAGTTATTTTTTTCGAATTTAATTCTATGTAAGGGTAATTTATTAACTAACTTGATACAATATAGTCAAAATTAGTCAATAAATGACTTCTTCTAAAATTAGGGCCAATGGGATAATACTTTGGGGGGCAATTGGTGTCAAAACTCTAAAATCCCTTTTTAGGGTATTTTTATTCTCACTCGACATATCTTTCACACTAAAAAGCTTTTTGAACTTAAAAAAATGGGGATTATAGAATGAAAAGTGAGATTTCAATAAAAGGTTTAATTAAAATTTGATCCCTCGAATTTACTCTCATTTTCACTTCACCACCCTTACTTTCATTTCTACACTAAACTACTTGAACCTTTTAAAATGAGTTAAATTAGCCCCAAACTCTTACGGTGTTATGTTCAAGGTAGAAAATTGGTCATTTCTGTGTCACTTAAAGATATTTGTGTATGAAAAATATCCTCACATTCCACGCACGAGACCAATTTTCCATCCTAGACATAACACTCTTATGGCATGGGGTAATTTAATCCTTTTGAAAGAGTTTAAGGGGTTTAATGTATAAAATAAAAGTATGGATGGTGAAGTGAAAATATGGACAAAGTTCTCGAGGGGTCAAATTAAAATTAACCCTAAATAAAAGACCTTTTTTTTAAGTGTGAGGGGAAATGTGTTTGAATGCTATCATTGACACCAAACTAAGTAAAACTGAGATTTTGTTTAAAAGTTTTACTTACTCTAATTATAAAATTCATATATATATATATATATATATATATATATCAAAATCACCCACAATATTATATTTTAACCTTAGAGCAAACCTAGACAGATTAGAGTATAAAAATAAAGTTTTTATTAATGTTATAGAGTTTGATGTTGTAACCACAAATTCGGGTGTATCATGATGTTTGTCACTCAAATTCATAACCACAAATTACAAGAACCAAAATTGATCATCTCCATGTCATAAATGTTGAGATATGTAATGATAACACAATTGTTTGCTATAAAGTACTATAATTAATTTGATATAATATGAGTTGAGACTTCTAATGAAGTTGATTATTGTTTCTTTATGAGTGTTATAATATATCAATGGATTTTCACATTGTAAAATATATTTATTTAAGGTGTAAATTGAAAGCATTGAGTATGAGCCACATCTACAAAAGAAAATCGGACTTGGGCAATAGCATTTTAGAAAATTTTACATATTGTAATAATTTTAAGCGTGACTTTGACTTAACCTCTAAATCGTAAAGCCTAATTTTATTTATCCATTGTTTTCATGATTCTTTTATTTGGTCCTACAAAAGGGGTTAAATTTAATTTGACATTATCAATAAGGAGTAAAGTCATATAAATCTTTGGACTTAACTCCCTATTTTTTATGCTATATTATGAGATAACCTCCTCAGATATGTCAAAAAGTTTAGCAAACTGAAAATTAAGTCATATGTTACATTATAAAGTGGTGGTGAATAAAAAAACTTCAATTTTATTAGTTGTGCAACAGTCTTGAGGATTGTACTGGTTCAAATTGAAGTACTGTTAATTAATACTTTTAACTAAGTACATGAGTGTAATGTTTTAAATCATTATTGTGTTTTTGAATGTGGCATGTACGTTAAATGTAGTCTATCATCACCATTTTCATGTTGCTTTAAAGAACGGTTGAAATTAAACCGTGTGGCTTGTCTCTAATTGATTAGAATTAATTAAAGATGGTGGCTAGGATTAAATGTTGGCAATCCAACTGTTCATGTTGTTCCAAAAATGCAATATAGCAAGGCAATCTCCTATTGGATATTGTCAAAAACCTTTTGATATGGAACTTTTTCATAAGACTCACAATCGCAGCCACTAGAGTTGCTAGAGTAGATAGTTGGAATTAAATTCCTTAATATATACTTAATCAACATATTAGATTATCAAGATTTCATAATAAGATAGTGTTGGAACTGCGTACCTAAATTCATAAGAGTGAATGAGACTTGGGGGTTAGAGTTCTTCCATAGACTAATCCCTCTATCTCCATGACTTCTCTCTCGGTGATCACAAATAATGAGGAAAGTGTGTGAGTACATTAGCATTGGGGACCAAAACCCTTCTTTATATAGGCATCTAATCAGAACCCCATTAATTCCAATTAGACGACTCTTGAGTAAGCATTAGGTGACGCTTGAGTAAGCATTAGGTGACTTTTGGGTAACCACACATTAAAAAGCCCATACTTCTACTAATTAGATCACTTAATTAGCCCAATCAAAATAGAAGCTCAAATATAATTGCTACTTAATATGTCAGCCCATATAAGAATATTAAAAATATTCCAAACATGTCCCCTTGGGTTATATATTAGTTTTGAAGGCAATTATATTTGGTAAGCTTAGGTGCACACCATATTTTCTATATATTCTTAAAACATCTCTCGAATTAATATGGTACATCTCTTATACCAGTATGAGACCAAAGAAACCTTTATTACATATATTTCGTAACTCCATTCATCAAGTATCACCACACCAAATATATTCAATGACGTAGATCAAGTACGGATGTGCATCCTGAAATTACATGCAATGTGATCTCAGACATGCATATTTCTAATTGGTCATTATTTTATTTCGTATTGAGATCAAACCTTAGCCTTTTAAACCTTATATTAAATCACAATTAAAAGATAACACATTAAGAGGAAAGAATAAAATGATAATACCACTAACTTTGATATGTAGAGTATTGAAACATACATAAAGTATCTAAATATTGTCAAAGAAAAGAACATTACAACAAGAACAAACTCCCACTTAAAATGTATATCATCAAATAAAACAAAACCCATATGAACATTATACTCATGAAAGACCTTAGGTGGTAATCCTTTAGTAAGGGGATCCACAAGCATGGAGTTTGTTCTTATATGTTCAATAGACAATATATTAGTCTTAACTCTTTCCTTAATAATAAGAAACTTAATGTCTATGTTCTTATACTTCGACGAGCTTTTGTTTTTATTCGAATACAGAACTGCTGAGTTATTGTCACAATATATTTTTAGCTATCTTTTAATATTATCCATAATTCGCAGCCCAGTGACAAAATTTCGTAGTTATATCGCATGATTCATTGCCTTATAACGAGCTATGAACTCCGTTGCCATAGTGGAAGGTGCAATGAGTGGCTGCTTATCGTGCCTCCAAGAAATAGCACCTCCAAACAACATTTAGACATAGTCAGAAGAGGATCTCTTAGTATCTTCACAACTCAAAATATCGGCGTCAGAATACCCAATGATCGCCAAATTATTTGATATTTGATGGATGAGTATGTTATCCTTTATTCTATGTAAATAACTCATAACTCGTTTGGCTACTTTCCAATGATCCATCCCAGGATTACTCAAATATCTGCTCAACATACCTACTATGTATGCTAAATCTAGATGCGTAAATACTTGAGCATACATAAGACTTCCTCCAGCTAAAGCATAAGGAGCCTATTTCATTTCATTACTTTCAATCTCATTCTTGGGGTATTGATAGAGACTAAACTTGTCTCCCTTAGTGATGGGAGTATCTTCTTGTGCATAATCTTTCATGCTAAATCTAGCGAGTACTTTCTCGATATAGTTTTTTTTTTTATAATCCAAGGACACCCTGAGAGCAATCTCGGTGTATCTTAATTCCCAATACACAATATGCATCCCCAAGGTCTTTCATTTCAAATGATTAGTTAGAAATCTTTTTAATTTCGTGCAATAAGCCTATATCATCGCTAACCTATATTATGTCATCGACCTGGAGCATAAGGAAGATAAATTTTCTCCCACTGAACTTATGATATACACAATCATCAACTGCATTAACCTCAAGCCATATGAGATAATGACTTTATGAAACTTGTGATACCATTGATGGGAAGCTTGTTTGAGACCATATATGGGTTTCTTGAATTTGCAAACCATAGACTTTGAATCACCTGAGATAAAGTTTTCAGGTTTCATCATATTTATTATTTCCTCAATGTCACCATTGAGAAATAAAGTCTTAACATCCATTCGATATATGTCTAAATCAAAATGAGCTACAAGTGCTATTATTGTCTTGAAGTACTCTTTCGTTGAAACATGAGAAAAAGTTTACTTATAATCAATGCCTTCATTCTGAGTGAAACCCTTTTTGCCTAGACATGCCTTATATCTCTAAACATAACCCTTAGAATCTCGTTTGGTTTTAAATATCCATTTACAGCTAATGGGCTTCGCACCTTCAAGCAACTTGATAAGATCCCAAATGTCATTATCTCTCATGGATTTCATCTCTTCATTTATGGCATCAATCCACTTTTGATAGTTAGCACTTTATTTTACTTGTTGGAAGATGATTAGATCATTTTACATTGACCCTATGCCACAGTGATGCTTAAAGAAACACGATTTAATCACTTGAAACTCACTTCTTCTATCTCTAATGGATCGCCTTAGTGGTACTGCCTCATGAGGTTGTTGAGTTTTCTCTTCTGGAGCAACTCCTTGATTTTGAGTAGGGAAATTCTCATTGTTGTCTTCTTGAACACTGTCAGTAGGTTAAATAACATTCAGAAGAGTTATTGACTCATCTTCAAAGATAACATTTTTATTCTTAACTTTATCTTCCCCCTCAAACTCGACATCCTCAAGAAATCTCGTATTTCCCGTCTCAAAAAAGGACTTAATTGAGGGATCATTGAACTTGAACCCCCTCGACCATTAATAGTACCCAATAAATATCAGCTAATAGTTCTTGAGTCCAATTTCTTTTCATTTGGCCTATAAGGCCTTACCTCAGGCGGACATCCCCAAATATGTAAATGCTTGATGCTAGGCTTACAGCCTATCCATAGTTCATAAGGGGTTTTATCTACTTCTTTACTAGGTACTCTGTTTGAAGTACATACTGCAGTCTTAAGGTCCTCTCCCTAAAGTGATTCTAGAAATAAAGTACGACTAATCATACATCTTAAGATGTCCCTATGCGTTCTGTTTCGTCTCTCAGCAACACCATTTATACCAGGCTGCCCTGGAATTATGTATTGCGGGATGATACCATAATCTTATAAGAATTTTGTAATAGGTCTTCGTATCTACCATAGTATTCACCAATACGGTATGATTTGATGGCTTTATAATCTTTTGGTCTAGTTGGCTTTCAACCTCAGCTTTGAAGGCCTTAAAAATGTCCAAGGTTGGTGACTTCTTATAATTAAATATAAGTTCACATAACGAGAATAGTCATCTATAAAAGTGATAAAATACTGTTGACCATTCAAAGAAACTATAGGGAATGGACCGCCAATATCAGTATGTATTAATTCTAAGACCCCATAACTCCTTTTGGCACTTATTTTCCTAATGTCTGTCTGTTTCCCCTTTATACAATAAAAACATCAAAGTCTGCTAAATCAAGGGGTTCAAGTATTCCGTCTAACACAAGCTTTTCAATTCTCCTTTGGGAGACTTGACCCAAACGTTTGTGCCTTAAGGTAATGGAACCCTCCTTAGTCAATTTGCGTTTTATGCCTCTTGTATTTGTTTGCAAGGTTTCATTAAAAAATCATTAGTATTCAACATATATAATTGATCAATTGAAGAACTAGTTACAGTAAGAGTAGAATTAAGAAAAATACGAACTTTATTATTTCCAAATGAATAAGAAAAACCATATTTGTCCAAAACAGAAATAAAAACCAAATTCCTTCTAAAAGACGGTTTTGCATAAGTCTCTCTAATTCAATAAAATGATTAGTCTCAAAAGAAAATCTAAAGGTCCCATTGATTTAACTAGAACTGTTTTTCCATCACTCACATAGATGAATCTTTCAGCATCACTTGGCGGTCGGCTCCACAGACAACCCTGCATAGACATACTTACATGAGTACTAGCACCAGAATCTACCCACAAAGTATGACTAGGTATAAAATCCAAATTAACTTCATAACAAACCAAGGTAAGAAATGTACCTTTCTTTACACGCCATGCAGTGTATATGGAACAATCCTTGTTCACATGCACAAGTTTCTTGCAAAAGAAACATATAAATTTTGGATCTTGCTTCTTTTGTGGAATTTTGGGTTGCGATATTCCTATTGCAGTTTATTTATTATCATTCCTTTTTCGCTTATTATTCTTTGAGGTATATGCAATATGAGCACTTTTAATTGTCTTCTCCCATTTTAATCTATCCTCTTCATGGAGACAATGAGAAATGAGCTCAGTAAGAGTTCATTAGTCCTTTTGAGTATTATAGCTAACTATAAACTAACCATGGTGTGCATGAAGGGAAATCAGTACCACATGCATGAACAAGTCATCAGACAACTCTAACTTTAGTTCCTTAAGTTATGAAGCGATTTTAGACATCTTCATAATATACCCCCTTATATTTCCTTTACCTTTATACTTCATTTGGACAAGGTTTGATAAAAGTTCACTTGTCTCTGCCTTTTCATTCTTTGCAAAATGATTTTCAATATCTAGCAAAAAATCCTCGGCAGTTACCTCATCGAACATACCGCCTCTGAATGCTTCTGGAATGCTCCTCTTTAACTTCACTAGACTTAAGCGATTAGGATGATCCCACTTATCAAAGTTTTCTTTATCCTTAATGGAACTTTTCTCTGTAAGAGGATTAGGTTGTTATTTTCTTATTGCATAGTCTAATTCCATTCAGTCGTGAACTATCAGAATGTTCTCTTTCCATCTCTTGAAGTCTGTGCCGTTACGCACATGAATTGAGTTCATATCGCTAGTAATATTAGTAGCATAAGCAGTAACTGAAGTGAGAGAACAAATAAATAACATAAGCTCAATTTAAATTTACGTCAAGTTAACTAAAAAAATAAACACATAAATGCAAGATATAAATTTATACAACTATAATGGTGGGCCCCTTTAAGATACCAAGCACAATATTAACGTTTACTCTATGGACAAAAAAATAACTTGTAAGTGGTAATCTTCATGCAAAAATCAAATGTTGATGATATTTCCGGTCAAACAACAAACTTCCTTTGGACCGGTATATTGTCCACATGGAAACTTTATAATCTTCACCCATTTATTCCCACATGTATATTTATTTTTTCTACATTTAACAATCTTCCTCTGGGCTGGTCATTAATCACATCAATAAGAAACATGCACATCTTAATAACTTAAAATAGTGTAATCTATGCAATAGAGGTTACTTTGGCAACGTATTACTTCAATTCATTTATTTTAAGATATAAGACAAAGTAGTATTAATTAAATACCACAGATAGGAGCATAACTTTGGGTCCAACATTTATCCCGAATTCAAATCATTTAGAAAACATATGTTCTTAATTTATCTTGAACAAATCTTAATTAATTCATAGAAATCCATCATAAATCAAAACCTTATGAAAAACATCTATTGGGATAGCCCTTCCCAGTGAACCGATTCATAAAGATGCCCGAACTGATTTGGTCGGCGAACTGGTTCGCCCCTGAATAGCGAACTGGTTCGGTACCCTTGACAGGTGTGCCAAAAAAACACGAGTTTTTATATCCTCCCATCAACCATATCAACACCCAACAGTATTCAAACACAAAATTAAATCATTCTATCAATCCTAAATGTAATAGTACATATTCTTATGCCTGAATCACCCGAATCATATCAATACATCGTCTTTACAATAGTTCATCAAGAATTATTAACTTTCTTAATTCAAAATCAGGATTCCCAAAATTCCCGTTCTACATGTAAATCCTACCCTAAAATTTGTGTCCCTACACCAAATTTTGATATGAAATTTGGAAACTAATAAACCATCCTTTAATCAATTTTGGTATTATGATTAAGAAAATCATCAGAAATCATATAAGAATTCTATATATAATCCCAAAAGGCATATGAGTTCTCACAAAATTATTCTTGAATTATATCACAATATCAATCCCAATAATCTAATATGAAGAGTCTCTGATACCACTTGTTGGAACTAGATTCCTTAATACATACTTAATCAGCATATTAGATTATCAAGATTACATAATAAGAATATATTGGAACTCTGTACCTGAAGGTGACTCTTGAATAACGATTAGGAGACTTTTGAGTAACCATTAGACCCCTGAGTAACCATTAGGTGCCTCTTGGGTAAACACACATTACAAAGCCCATACTTATTTTAGATGTCTTATCAAGCTCTACTAATTAGGTCACTTAATTAGCTCAATTAGAATTGATGCTCAAATACAATTGGCACTTAATATGTAAGCTCACATTAGAATATTAAAAATATTTCAACATAGTGGGTCTCGCAACCAACACGAGACAAAGATAAATAGGAAAAAACTTAGAATTTCACTTTACCATTTGTGTATGCTTTGGAGCTTTACCCAAGCTGCTCTAAAATCTTCTCTATGTTTCTTCTCCATTATTTTAGTTTGTATATCTAAATTTATGTTACGTATATTCTTTATGTGTATATTTTAGTTTGTTTGTATATACATGTGTGTATATCAGTTTGTGACTCAGTTATGCTACTGTATATGTATACATTAATCATATCTTCTTACCCGCTTACTCTACCCTAGATAGTAATATTCCATTATTTCCCACCCCTAGTCTACCCGACATCTTCCCATATTTTGTGTAAAGGGAGGAAATATTACTAATGAACCCATATTACTCAACTAAACCCATTTTATCCATCTCCCTTGGTCTACCCATGTAGTTCTTCACACATGTCATTTTGTGTAAAGGTAGGAAAGAAAACATAGATATAAAGAATGTGTAAATTTCAATTTCGGTATAACATTCTTGAGGAGTTCACTCGGCAATGACCTTCTTAAAGGTAATAATATGTGTTGTTGGGTATTTTTTTTTACAGAGATTACTTACTAAATGAATATTTGTTGGTTGTGTTTTGAGTATCTATCATTGGGAATGCCTTGGGTGTGTTGGGTTTTCATCTAACTTTGAGTGTGCTAGGTTTTCCACTTTCAGATTTATCTCTCAGTGGGATAGGCATCTCTCTCACATTAAGTCATTCTCTAAGGTAAAAATATTTTCTCCTCCTAGGAATTTTTGGTTTAATAATATTTTTTGTGTGCTGCTGCTGGGTATAATTTTATAGAGCTTTTTTAGAAAATCAATAGCTTCTGGGTGTAATATTGAGTAGTCGTTGTACTGTGAAGGAAAAAATATACCCATGGCATGTTGATAAAACAAATTTAATTTACTTCTTCAATAAAATTTCTATGGCAATAAAACTTCTTTATTTCACTTTGATAAAACTCGGTGTGTGGGCATCGCATAGCTTTTTGTGAACTCCTCCACATTTTGATAAACAATTACTTTTATAATCCATGCATTGCAAGAGAGAGAGAGAGAGAGTCATTTGAGTAAAAATAGAGTGAGAGAATGAGATTTAGGATTTATCCACCTTCTCCAATGTATAAATACACAAATATCACCTTATATAATCCATACGTTTTTGGAATATGGATGTAAAATCCTGTTGATTATCTTTTTTTTCAGTTGACATAAAAATAAAATAACAACAAACAAAGGGAAATGCAATAACTAGGATGCTCTTTCGAAGATCATCCTAGAAGCATCTTGATAAATGAGGCTGATAAGCTTGTCCAATACATCTTGAATTTCAACTAAATGGTCTTCTTGTTTTCTTCCTTCCTTAGCGAGCAATCCACACAGTAATGACATATTCTTCACACATGGATGATGCTTGCATTGATTATCTTCCTAAGTTCGATGCAATCATCAATGATATTAGACAAAGGGTGACTAGCTCCCGCTTCCATATTAATGAGGTTAATAGATATCTAGGAATCCAATTCAAGTTGTGCATTGTTCCATCCTTTCTCGTGGGTTAGGTCCAATCCAAAGAACATACCTTCCAAATCAGCATAGAGATCTCTCTTGCAACCCTACATCTTGCCAAAGAAGCCTACAATCCACTTCCTGCAGTCATTCTTAGCGAGACCTACGAATGAGCCTACTATAGAGTCTCCGTCCCAACTTCCATCTGTGTTGATTTTGATACTATCTGGAGGAGGAACCAATGAGGAGATAAGCTGAGTATGGCCACTCATAATTGACCTTCATCCTAGTTAAAAGCTTGTCTGATAAATGAGGTAAGCTTTTGACTAAGATGAACTACCATATACGATGGGTAATAATATTATCGAAAGAAAATTTACTACGAGCTAACCAAATATTCCACCAGCAAGAGATAAATAAAACATTCCATCCATTTACCTCATGGTGCCAAGTGTTATCAACGATCAAATCATAGATACTAAGAGACATACCTATGGACCAGTTATGAATAGTATTGGAGTTACGCCCAACATCATGTGCTACGTGACACTCTCTAAAAATGTTATCGATATCCACAATATTATGAAAAATATTGCATTTATCTATGTTAGTGAGTATACTGACAGATCCCTACTGATTGGTGAGGAGCTTACTATGGAAGATGAGGAAAATGAAGACTTTAAAATTTTGCAGGATTTTTAGTGTCCAAATGTTATCCAAATCTCCCAGGGAGGAGGTTTGTTGATGCAAGATTCACGATGTAGCTGTAGAACCATTAATGGAGATCTTTCCAATAGAATTAAGACCCCGAGTGAGTCTATCAGTCCTAAAGGCCATTAGGGGAAGGGGTACTCAGAATATCACTCACAGTTATAAGGTGAAAGTTATGCTCAATCTTGGCGATGTCCCATATCCCATTGGTAGTGATAAGGTCACTGACTAACTCAACGTTGTCAGCTTTGGACTCCTCTTGGTACCTAATGGGGGAGCTCCCACACCACCAGTACTGATAGGTATGTATAGCACTACTATTACCCATTGTCCATCTAGTTTTGCAATGGAGGGTCAAACAGAAACAATAGATACACCTCCATAAATGGGACACACTAGCTTTCTTGGGCCAATTTCTGGGATTAAGGTCATTAGTATATTTATCCTTCAGCACTTGGATCCAAAGGGAATCCTTTTCGATCATGACTCTCCACCCATATTTGGCAGTGATCGCTTGGTTGTTATGGTCACTAGTACGAATTTCTAATCCCTCTCTAGATTTAGGTTAACACACTATCCCTAACTCATAATATGGACTCTTATATGGTTATCATTATCCCCCCCCCCCCTACACACACACACAATGGAAATTTATGTTGATTTTGTCAAAGGTAACTAATCTCCGGGACATGCCTATATGAAATATTTAGGGAGACAATTTTTTTTATTTGCCTAAGTTTACCTTCTGCCCCAAAACGTTACAACACTCGTTAAGCCTCTCCATCACAATGTCAAATGAGGTAGGGGTGGCCTTAGTGAATAGGATGAGGTCATCCAAGAAAAACAAGTGGGATGTTTGTGATCCATGGGGGAGGCTTTGAGCCCTTTTCAAGACATATCCATAACCTTAGAAGAGATCATTGCAGATGGGTACTCCATGAACATAACAAACAGATATGGATATAGAGTGTCCTCTTGACGTAAACCCCTAGTAGGGTTGAACTTTGAGAGTGGGGTTCTGTTCCAGATAATTGTCCTTTTCATGGTCTTGACACAACTCAAGATGAGATTAGATAGTTTTTAATTGATGTTAAACCACTTAAGAACTTTCTTTAAAAACTCCCAACTCACCCCGTTTTAGTCCTTCTTGAGGTCAACTTTAAAAAGTACACCTACGCGCTTGACTTTGTTCTTAGTGAGAGTGTGTATGATCTCTTGCGTAATGGTTATGTTATCCGACGCTTACCTCCCGGGGAGAAAACTAGTTGGGGCTGGACTGATAATCTTACTGAAGGTGCGACAAGGCCTATTAACAATGATCTTAGCTAAGATTTTATAAGACACGTTGCAGAGGGTAATAAGGCAGAATTGGTTGATCATTTTCGAGTTCTCATCTTTTCGAATAAGGGTAATGTAAATTTCATTCATATACCAAAAATAGTTATTAATGAACATCGTAAGGAATGGGTTGATAAGGTCTCAGAAATGCTAGTAGAACAGTAATTGGACAGCGTCTGGACCTGGAGCCTTCAAGCCTTTCATACCAAAGGTAGCTCTATTTATCTCATCAAGGCACACAGGGAAATCAAGGGTGTTGTTTTGCAGGAATTGAAGGCTAGGTTATTCACCTCACGCAGGGGGTATCATAGTTTAGGATGGGGTCTGCTTTAAACAGATTCTTAAAGAGGTTGTTAATGTGGTCCAAAATAGATATATGCACTCAACCTAATCCCCATTAATGTTGAGCCTATCGATTTTATTTCTTCTTCCACTAATTATCGTAGTGGTGTGATAAAATTTAGTGTTCCAATCTCCCTTAGCCAGTCATTGGATTCTATATTTTTGAAGCCAAAATAATTTTTCATGTTTTAAGATGGTGTTTTACTCGTGTCTCAGGCTCCTCTATAAGGTATCCAAACTATGGGAGAATGAATTTTGTTGGGCATTTTTGATACCCTTGAGTCTATTTAACAGTCTAGACGTCCTTTTTAAAATATTTCCGAAGATATTATTATTCCAGATATTAGCGTTGGAAGTGGAATGGATAATGTTAATGTGTAAATTATTATTATTATTATTATTATTATTATTATTATTATTATTATTATTATTATTATTATTATTATTATTATTCTAACTTCTAAAGACTAACTCTTCAAAATCAACACGATCAAACCAATAAGCAAGAATCCTAAAAGGCCTATGTGAGGGGGTGTGAATAGATTTACCGTCTGTGTGAATCACCATGTTTCAGTGATCCGAGGTAGTCCTAGGGAGATTGTCCACCAAGGAATCCAAGAAGTTGATCCCCCACTAAAGGTTGGCAATGGTCCTATCTAATTGCGCCATAGTGTTGGGAAGTCCATCCCAATTGTTCATCTAGGTCATATGAGGTCTAGTGCTACCCGAGTCAATGAGATTGCAGCTGCTAATATTCTCAACAAACACTTAGGATCTTTTAGCCGAAGAGTTTTTGGAGTAACATTTTTTTAGGGGGATCCACGTGTTCATTAAAGTCGCAGGTCACCATCCAAGGGATATTGGAGTCCTTAGTAAGGTTGGTGAGATTTTGGCAGAGTCTTTGATGTAGTTAGGGATTGGGGCTGGAGTAGAAAACCGAGAGAAGCCAATCTTCATAATTTTTCTTGGGCATGATAAGGTGGATGGTCTTTCCATGATAGCTACCATTTGTAGACCCACTAAGTGTCCAAAGAACCCAAATACCTCCTACTCTACTAATAAGTGTAGACTTGACATGTTCCGAGAGGCCAAGGTCGGTAAGAAAGTTTACCATATAGATAATGGGAACGTGAGTTTCAAGAATAATGACAAAATCAGGGTTTTACTGCTCGTATAACTCTTTAATAGTGGGATTGAAAAGAGGTTTTTGGGCTCCCTGATAATTCCAAACGATCACAAACATGGAATAAATATTCTGATGGATGGGGAAGAGGTCCTCCTCAGGCCAAGGCAAACTATTCTTCATTCTTATTTATTCTTCCTTCGTGGAGGATAACTTGTAGACAATACATTCTAGGACCCCCTGAGTCTCTCCTTAGGTCTCAAGAACCTCCCCATTTCACTACAACCCCAATGTCATACTCCGAGATCTAGAGGCCACTGGGCGCTCCCGAGCCCCATTTGACTCTAGTCAACTCTATCGTCATAGAGAAATCTCAAAGAGTATTTGAAGGGCTATGAATCCACATTCTAATGGTCTGCCTTGTGTGAAAATCGGCATAATGGTTCGGACGAACGAACCATTTTACCATCGAAAATCAATTTAGAAGCCATTGGGCGCTCTCGGGACCCGATTTGACCCCAGTCAACTTCATCATCAGAGAGAAGGATCTTTGAATTTTTGAAAGGAACTGAAAACCCTTTCTAATAGTCCATCCCGTGCACAAAACGGCATAACCGTTCGAACGAACTATCCATTTTCCCCCAAAAAATGATTCGGAGGCCACCGGGCACTCCCGGAATTTATTTGACCAAGGTAACCTCTTAAGCTCAAATGAGACTGCATCAATCTTCTAAACACACTGAATACTCTTTCTAATGGTCCACCCTATGCATGAATTAGCCTTACGGTATGGACGAACGACCCATTTTACTCCGAAAGGTCACCAGGAGCTTTCGGGCCCCAATTGACCAAAGTGAACTTTCCGAACCGAGTGAAACTCTTTGGAATGTTGAAGTACCTTGTATAACTTTCCAATGGTCTGCCCCGTGTGCGATTATGACTTACCCTTCAGACAAACGATCCGTTTCTTCCGACAATCTCACGTCCAAAGGATCAACGATTGCTTCCGAGCCATGTTTGACCAAAAATCAACTCCCAAACCCAGGAGTGACCCAAGGAATATTAAAGGTCTCTGAATTACCTATCTAACGGTATGCCCCGTACACAATTTCGATCAACTAATTGCATTCTATGATCATTTTTCAAAAAAATCTGCACGAGACTGCCAAATGCTAGGTCCATTTTCGTACCTATCGACAGTGTGCCTAGGGTTACCTGCCGATTGGCAGGGATAGTGCTATGACGATTGGAACCCCCTTACCCTATAAATAAAGGATATGACCTCACTTTAAAGAACACCTCAGATCCATCAATATCTGTGATCTAGGCAACATTCTCTTATAATCAATGAAGTTTCCTTATGTCAAATCCCTTTACATCTCACATTCCCATCCCTTTCTTACCTAATTTGGAAAAACATCATTCTCTCTCATCCAAAATTCATCTCAACATTCAAGGGAGATCATCCAAGATCAAGATCAAGATCAAGATTCAATTCTTTAAAGAAGGTTCAAAATCCTTCTCTCCATCTCTCTCTCTAAATATCTTATTTTTTCATTACTTACATAAATTCAAAATCTAGCTTTTAGTTTAGTTTATACACATTAACATCCCTTTTTTTTATTACTTATATTTCACATACTTTATCTTATATAAAAAACAACAACAAAAAGAAGGTTACACCTATAAATTTTAACTGGATTATCAATCACACTTTTTCAAAACTAGAACACATTTCTACACACACACATATAATAATTCCCGTTCGAATCTATGGGATAACACCCACCCTTATGCCTCATGAGAACTATGAGGACTTTGATGCCTTTATAGGCTACGTAAGCATTTCGAATTAAAACCCGAGGCTCGAGTCCAATTTTTAAAATTTTCAATTTTTACATGTTCGCATTTTCATCCTTTTCATCTATACGTTATTTTAATTCATATTATGTTTGTGATCGTTATTAGGGTTTTATCCACCATAAATTATCTTTTCAACATAATGATCAATATGTTGAAAAACGCCCAAATCATGTTTTTTCTAAATATTATTTTGGGAACATTTTTATGGATGACCTCACTCTATCTTTTCCATGGTATGAGTTGGGAGATTCCGATCTCCATTATATATAAATGCACACACACTTCATGAAGAAATAAAGAAAAATAGTAACACAAGCCCATGAGAGACCAAAAGGGCGGTATGGGGGCCTAACACCTTCCCATTACGTAATTTAGCCCCCGGACCTTCGAACTATTGGTTTCGTAAGCATCAATTTGTCTTTGATTCCGCTCTCTCAAAGCGGTGACATGTTCTTTTGCCCAGTTTATGCAAAATAGGTTGTTGACTATATCTCTTTACATTCACTCAACACTGACGACGACCGAAGCGCTCCTAGAGTGAGAGGGAGCGAGACCTTCAACCCTGGGAGAGGATATGATTGAGATGGCCACAGTGGCTACTACGCTGGGGACTATTTTCATTAGAGGGCGAGACTCTATTTGCATGGGTGTTATTATTTTCTTCTTTTGTGCGTATGCACCTACCTGAATCTTCCCTTTCTTTTCTCCTCTATTATTTCCTATATATATATATATATATATATATATATATATATATACCGCATGCTTATATCATTACTTACTCAGACACTTGTAGACACTTCTCATGTACACTTCACACTACTTGCACATAGGATCTCTTATATCCACATGTTGCACACATCACTTAGAATATCCTTGCTTAGGTGTCACTAACACACACCTCCCCTTATCACACTTGTATATATCCATGCTCACTCATAGTTGTCACACACCACTTGTAGTTAATCCATGCTTAGATTCACTAGCACACACTCACTTATAAATATTCACACATCACTCAATATCATATATTCATGCTTAGTATAATCTTAATTCTCCATGTTAGATTTACTTTTTATACTTGTACATTCTTCCTTATTAGTATAGTGCTCATCATGACAAATAAAGATACTCTCTCCATAATATACTAATCAAGAATCAAGCATTTTGCACACTACATCACCAAAGAGCATGGCCATTGACCAAATTATGTCCCGTAACTGGGGGGTCACTTCGTGATGGGCGCAGGTCCGATACGTTGCAGTTGGCATATGAGATATGACTCTCACCTTCCATTGATCCATTGAACAATTCCCCCCACATTGTACTTCTTGACCAAAGTCATGATGGGAGGTATATCGCAGGGAACTCGTTCACGTATGTCAAGTATATTGAATTCTCTCTCACACGTACTGTCCCCAAGAGGTATATAGTGAGGCAATTCACGTACACTCAGGTATATCAAATGGCTTGTCCACATGTACCGATTACCCTCAAAAGAAAGACGTATATCATGGAAGTCATGCCAAAGGGAGGAACCATTCCAATTAACCCAACAACTGCATACCCTCATATAGGCGTCAAACCTAGGGAACTCATATTTAGTTTTTCATTTTCTACCCTAAACTCTGCTGAGATGACGAGTCGGCACGCCCCCTAAATTTTTAGGCGATTTTGTCTTTTTTAAATGGGACCCTATCCATGAGCCTCGCAACAAGTCCAACAATATTTTTACATATTTTTCAAACCCAATTTTCCCAGGCTCGGGTCCTGTCCGACACTTCTTTTTGCATTTAGGTAAACCTAATACAAGTGAAAACGTAATAATAATAATAATAATAATAATAATAATAATAATAATAATAATAATAATAATAATAATAATAATAATAATAATAATAATAACAATAATAATAAGAATAATAATATTAATAATAATAATAATAATAATAATAATAATAATAATAATAATAATAATAATAATAATAATAATAATAATAATAATAATAATGAGACCCTTTTTTTGTCTTTCCTCTTTCTTTACCAAAAGTTTCAAAAATGTTTTCCCCCTCTTTTATCAAAAAAATACCAAAAGCATTTTTCCTTCCTGATACCAAAAATATTTTTTCTCCTTTTCACCTAAAAAACATTTTGTGCTCATCTTTTCTAAAAAATGTTAAAAATATTTCCCTTCCTTTGAAAAAATAACAATTCCCCCCCTTCTCTTTCAAAAATAAATTCGAATTTTTTCTCCTTCTCAGGTCAATCGCATACCCGACCCTTGGCCTAGCTCCCTATTGTCTTCGGTCTTCTATCAAACCTCTCTGAGGCTCCATCAGTCTCCTCGCTACCTCCTCGGAGTTTGGAATTCATCTTTATCTACTTTCCATGGAGAATGAAGACCAAGTACCAAATGTGTAGCCGAATTTGATGACGGTCTTAGCCCAACTCATTGCCAAGATTGACAACCTTCAAACCGATGTTCATGTGATGCAATGACATCGAGTCCATATTCTCGAAGAGCCCATGGTCTTCTTCCTTCGTGCTATGGGTCCCTCTGCACCCGAGCCTATATGGGTCCCCGAGGAATATCAACACGCTCCACATGCCCCTCTTGCTAATGGGCCACCGCCAACTCAGCTCCCTATGTCGAATCTTGCCCAGGCAGGGGCTAACCTACCCATGATCATTGATCCGAAGGAAGGAGAGTTGAACAATGTGACACACTGCCTAATTAAATACCGGGTGATCAGTCCTTTATTAAATTAAAATCAAGGTGAACGGTTGGTTCATTCTTAGCATCACTGTCGCAAAATAAAATTTCCAATTTAACCACCCTACATAATTAATCTAAGTGTCAAAACCGTTTAAAACACTAATTCCATTTTATTAAATCCAGATATGAAAACCTTTAATAATTAATAGTTTAAGAGCCATACAAATATTAAGGCTGGTAATAAACACCCAAGAATTTAATCATTCAAACAAACCAATACCAAGTTTAAGAACTACCAACGAAATCATCCTGACAGTAATCAAAACCTAAATAGTACTAAATACTCCAAATAAATGAATATAAATCTCTGACAAATCCAACTGAATAAGGAAACGGGCGACACATGCCCTAACTAATCAGAAGTAAGATAAGAGTAGAATCAACAACGAGGTCGGCTAAGCAATGGCATGTAACTCCCACATAAGCTACAACGCGTCCAGTCTAAAGAACCTTAGCATGACTCCCCTGTGGCTGGGCACCTGTAATATATCTATATAATAAAGCAGGAGGGTGTTTTCACTATTCATGCCATGTCATACAACAAAGGAAGGAAGGTTCATGCCACATCATATAAACTCATGACATGGCAAGGGATTTTCACTATTCATACCAGGTTTTGTATTTATATAATAAAAGATTTACACGCACAAGGCTCGAGGCCACTATCTAACGGATCTGAATGCTTCGTGTTTTGAAATGATTCTTGAGTAAAAGAGATTATTTACACGCACAAGGCTCGAGGTCATGTTTGCTTTTTTACAAAGCCCAAGGCTTGAGATAAAGTACCTCTCAATCTTAAAAATCTCTTTCTAAATCACTAGCAATATGTAAACCAATGGTCTACATGGTTTGCTGAACAAATTTTTCTCTCTCCACGAAAATTTGTTCCTTTCAAGTTTCCATCTCTGATCATTTTTCATTTATGTTGTGAGGATTTTATTCAGGCATGGGGTTTATATTCATGTGTAGATACTTGGTTACTTTTTTATATTTTTACATTCATGTGTAGATAATTGGGATTTATATTCATTTATGTCCTGTTCATGTGTTTTGTTTCAGATCTGAAGTTACTTTGTTGAAGCTGAAATGGGTATGGTATGGGGGTTGCGATTTGCATGGCTTTCAACTACAGGAGTTGTATGTTCATTCATACACTTAAACAATTTCAAATGGAAGCAAAGATCCGAGCTCCCAGATCCGTGACTTGCGAGTTGCGATTTGCGATTTGCGATTTGCGTGGCTTTTATCAGTGTCTTGCAAAAAACAGAAGCAAACATCTGAGTTCCCAGATCCGTGAGTTCCCAGATCCGTCAGTTGTTCTCAACATACACTTAACAGTTTCAAACCCTACGATTTCCTTTTGGGTTTGAAGAACAATTGATTTTCTTTTAGTTTGAGGTTTGGAGAGTGCGTGTGGTGTAGGTGAAGAGTTCGAGATCCGTCGAATCCATCTCCATCGCCGTTTATCCATCTCTGTCGCCGCTGATCAATCTCCGTCACAGCGTAGGTGAAGGAGATGCGCTACATGGTGGGTATACATTTTTCACTCTCTTTCTGATTTTGAAATAATTTTTTGGTGGTTATTACTCTAAATCTAAGAAGAAATCGCTAAGAAGCTGTTGCCTTCTTTCAAGATACCTTTTTTATTTCTTCAATATACGTTTCTCTCTTTTTAATTTTTCTGTGTCGTTTGATGTATCATTTACACTGCTTATAAATTATAACAGAAGAAAATCATTTATTGCAAACTGTTGTGGATTGATTTGTCCCCCACTTTTTTTAAGCTAACATGTGTGACAGCGTTAACAGTATCAGTAACTTCATTGAAAGAATTTTTATAGTGAATGGTTATCTTCCAAAAAAAAAAATTATAGATTATGTACTTTTAGCGCTTAAAATAATATTGATTATGGATTAAGGACAACAAATATTTCGTTTTCATTTTTAGTTCCTATTTTCAAATTAAAGGGACACGTGTCATGTTGTGATTGGTTGACATTTTATGAATATGGGACCGTGTGAGCGGCTTTATTTAAAAGTACGGACTAAAACTATAAATAAAATGTTTATTGTCCTATTTTCAAAATACATATTACAATAAAGGGACATATACCAAATAGTCCCTTGGACATTTTTTAATACTCATTTAGTCCAAACTTTTTTATTTTGCCTCAAAAAGTCCTTTGCCACATATTTTGGAGAGGGAGTGCCGCTTGCGTGAACCTCTAAAAATAAGAGGATATTGAGTGCTTGAGGGACTAAATGGGTTAAACTAAAAATATGTGTCCTTTTTAAAAAATATATATTTATAGTAGGGACTATTTAATAATTGATCCTACAATAAATCCTATATTTACAAAACTCCAAACTTTTTAGCATTGTATTTTAAATATTTTTCAAACACAGACCCATTATGCCAACGAGTCGTAGCAAATTGGGGTTTTTAGATATGACTTTTGAAATCCGTTCTTTATTTGATAGTTTATGTTTGGGTGTTTTTCCATTCTTTGTTTTTATGTGGCAGGGAGCACAGAGCTCAAGATAAACAGAGGACACGGCTCAATAAAAAAGGACGGTGCATGTAAAGAAGGGCAAAGCTCTTCTCTCTCTCTCTGTCTCTCTAATCTTTTGTTTATTCAGTTTGCCCATTTTTGTTTGCAAATTTATATGGAAAAACATTTATATCCTTTTTTTCAGTTTGTCCATTTTCCGTATGTAATATATATTTCCTTAAGACTCTTCTTCTAAGTTAACTATTGTGGAGAAAAATCAAACCTTTTATTTATTAGGGATAAATAGTGTTTTATGTGAGTATTAAAATTGTCAGTCATGTATTTGTAAAATATATAAATAATATATATTTATTCAAGTTTTACTTTAAAAAAATTGCATTTCCATTTTTGAAGTACGTGTGTTATTTACGTATATACATTTATTCAGGTTTTTCTTTTCTTTTTTCTTCCAACTACCTTTTGCCATTACAAAATGTGATGAAAACCTTGATGTTTTGGGGGTGGTTTGAATTTATTTTGGAACTAAAGAATTTTTAAATTATTTAATTGAAAGGCGTGGTGGGGAAGTGAGGAGTCTTATAATGTTTAGTTTAGTCTTGGAATGTGTGAAGATCGAATCTTAGGAAGAAGATAATGATCTTTGATTGATAAATACTTTTGATTGGATTCTACGCTATTTGCAAAGAAATTAAAATAGATTCAATGTACCTTTATGGAATTCAAATCTCTATATTTCATAAAGTACTCACGTCTCTTTATAAAATCTGGTCAAGTAAAATTCATGTCTCTTTATAAAATCTTCAAGTTTCTTTATAAAATTTGGTTAAGTAAAGTTTGAAATGTTATTGGAGTACGAGGGAACTTAAAATGTGAATGTCAAAGTAAAGTTTATAAAATTTGGTTCATTAAAATTTCAAATGTTGTAATAAAAAAAATGCTAAATGCAAATCTAAATGAGATATTTCATGGGCAAAAATGCACTGTAATAAAATCGTAATCATATTGCACACATTGGATCAATATGCTAATTGTGCCATTACTGTGGGTTGCATCTAACCATGACGAACAAATTCGTGACACATTATATTTACACTATTGGCGGTACGTTTAAAATACAAATTATAACGAGAACTAATTTTTTGTCGTGATATCGGTATGGATACAAAAAATCGTGGGAACAAATTTATTGTCTTGACATTGACACGGGTACAAAATATCACGTGTGTTCACATATATTTCAATGTATAAATGCATCACGTGTGCCTTATTTTGTTCGACCAATTTACTATTACGAAATATTAGGATCGATTTGACAACCGTGCCATCGGCACGGGTACATCCTAGTACATGTATATACAAGAGAGGAGAAATAACAGGAAACGGGTCAGAGCCCGAGTGTAAAATAATTTAAAATTAGTCTAGCAAGTATTTAAAAAGCTTACCGGCTAATGTTACAACCATGCTAGTATGCGACACTCTCTTAAGAAATTCTCATCTCTCATCTAGTGTGCACGCCTACCGCACTATAAATCCCAAAAGTTTATTTTAACTTAACTTTCCCATAAGGTTTCATTCCGACAAATACTATGGCTAAGAAAATTAATTTCTGAAAATTAAGTTGGCTCATATATCTTATGTTACTCAAAATAACTCAGTGATGTCATAATATTTCCATACACATATAATAAAGTTGGAGTATTGTGGTGACAATTATTATGCAACACAAATAAATACGAGAGAAGCAATTACCAAGGAATAACAAGGAATACAAAATGTCAATCACACAACAAAGATGTACGTGGTTCAGCAAAGATGTGCCTACGTCCACGGTGGTGCAGTCCGTATTATTTCTATATACTCCGGAGAGTAATTACAGAGAATACAACTTGTCCTTTTTCCCTGGACCTAGGGTTTAATATATACATTTACATGTAGGTAAGTGGAGGTGATGGGTTCCTCCATGATTCCCATCTCCCCTGTAACTTCCCCTCATGGGATCGTGGGGGGAGACCGGATCAATATAAAAGATGAAGGGCCTGGACTTTGGGCCGCCAGGACTAGGCTACTCGTCCAGGACCATAGTTCTAATTTCTGGGTACCCACAATTGCCCCTAAATTTGTTGTGCCATGTTTATGGGCTCAATAGATTTAAATGATTAGCCATAATGGCTGTGTTGCAATTCCTCGGGAGCTGTGGAGTTGATTTTGGCGGCAGCCGCTTCGCTTACTATGCACTATGATTAGATTTTGAAGGCTCGTTGGAATAGTCACATTTTTTTAGTCGTTTCAGACTTTCCAGCATTCTTCTATCTTCTGAGAACTCTAGCGCCTCGTACCTTCTCCTCTCAATCCCCATTCCCATTGCTTCTTAGTCGTCTTGAGCTCGTGCTTCTTCATTACTTGAATCGATCTTCTGTTTTGTAAGTTTCTCGTGCCCTTTCTTTGCACTTTCTCTTTGGTTTGTAGCTTTTCTTTGAGTTTTTCAATGGCGAAGATTGGAAAAAGGTCAATCTCTAAATTTAGGAAGTTCTACAACATCCCTGAGTGGGTAGATATTGAGTGTTGTGCCTCCCCTCCTAGGAATGTTAGGGATATAGAGGATGCCCACTGGATCCATGTTTTGTTGCTTTCCCAGGGGGGACTTACTTTTCCCCCTAATGATCTATTTTTGCATTTTTTCGGCTATTTCAATATCGTCCTCGCACAATGCTCGCCCAATGTGTGGGAAATTGTGAACGGTGTGCATAGGATAAATTAATTGTATGACACTAGGTTAGGACTTGCCGAGGTCTTCTTCTGTTACTCCTTTTCTCGAACTAGCTCAGGTGTCCTGTACCTCAAAGCTAGGAGTCCTGATAGGGTATTGGTAGTAAATCTACCTGATTCCCATAAGGACTACTGGCAAGAGGGTTTCCTTGTTAGAAAATGGTAATTCTCTCCCCAATTTGAAGGGTCGAGGTATGAGAGGTTCACTGTTCCTTTTTACGGGGAAGAATATATAGGTAGACATTGTACTGTTGTTTCAATCTTTGCTGATTTGTGATCTTTCTAACCATTCTTTGCCTTTTCTTCCACGGAGAGGTCAAAGAACTTGGAGCCTGCTCTTAGCGAGGTTCGTATCTCGGAGTTGGTGAAAGCTTAGAATATCAGAGAGCCTCTGGGTGACGGCGAGCATCCCAGGTCTGCTGCCTTTTTGCTTGAGTATAAGAACGTAGGCTCCAGCTTCATAGCACGGCCTGTGGATAGTGTAGCAGAGTTTGATTCTTTTGGAGAGACTACTACTGAGCCTATCCTGTTGGACAAAGAGGAGAGCAGCTCTGAGAGTGAGCCTGCAGGAAATTTGGGTGAAGGGACCTTTGACAGTAGCAGGTCCTCTGACTGTGAGGAGGATTCTGAAGCTCGAGGATCGTCGAGCACTTCCAGCAGTTCAGGTGAAGAGATGCCTCCAAGGAAGAATTTGATTAGAGATGATGAGATGACGACCACGTGCTTCTTGCACAAAGGTCAAAGAAATTGAAGTCTACTTCTGGGGCCATGGCTACTGGTTCTCGGCCTTCTACTCAGGAGCAAGAGAGGAAGAGGAGAGAGGAAGAGCAGGTGAAAGAGAGGGAGGGAAAAAAGGAGGAGGAGAGAAAGAAGGTAGAGGAAAAGAAGAGAATGGAGGAGAGGAAGATAATGGAGAAGGATAAAGAGGAAGAGAAGAGAAAGATGGAGTTAAGGACAAAGGCAGGGCAAGCCTTGGTCCCGGTATCTTCTTTGCCCGAGGGGGCCTCAGTTGCCATTTCTCCTCAGCTGGCTTCTGCGCTGCTCAAGAGGGTAGTTCTCCCTGCAGATCGCTAGACGGCGCTGGGGTCTGATCAATTGGCCCTGCAAGCTAGCCAGAGGCTAACCTTGGTAAGATTCTCGCCATTTTTCAATTCTTTAACAAGTTTTAGTTGCTTCTCCTTCTTGATTTCTTCTTTATTTTCGGTAGTTTGTGACTGACTTTGCCGTGCTCTATCACTCTCGCGACGAGCTGGTGAGGAGGAACGGTGAGCTGGAGCAGCAAAAGTCCACTATGGAAGCCAGGGGTTCTTAGATGGAGGTTGATTTAAAGACTGCTGATGCCACTCGAGTTTCCTCTGATCTGGCCCTCGTCAATTCTAATTGAGAGAGGGATGCGTCGGTTAAGAAGCTGAACGAGCTGAGGCAGGCCTATGACTTAGTCTGATCAAGCAAGATGGATCTCATGGAGGAGAATAAGGTTCTGACCGAGTAGTTAAAGGAGAAAGAGTCCCAAGTAGCCACCATCAAGGAGGATTCATACAACTTCGGGTGGACTGCCACTTATGAAGATGCCGAGCTTCAGATAGGCTACATCAGCCGTCTGAACTTCAAGAAGGGCTGGAACAAAGCTCTTTTAGCTGCTGGTGTTGATGCTGAGTCTCCTTTATTCGACGAGCATGACCCGGGTCCCAAGCCAACTGTGGACGAAGAACCTCCTGCCCCAGCCATCGAGGGTGTTGATCTTGCCTCTCAGACAGTTCCTGCCGGTGTTTGTCCTCCCCAGGCGACTGAGGGCATCCCTGCAGAGGGGGATGCCTCTGTTGCTATTGACAAGGGGAAGCAGCCAGCCACCTCTGGGAAGCCTGAGGTTGCTAGTTAATCCGCTTTTAGGACTTATTTTTTTTACTTCTGCTTGTAATTTTCCAAGTTTCTACTCGATGTACTTGACTTTTATCAAAGAAATGAAAAGACCGTATTTTTTCTTGTGCTGATCTCTTTATCTCCTCTATCTTTCTTTTACTTGTAGTTAGTTGATGTGGATGATTACATTCCTTCTACTTCCCAACTGGGCAGGACCCTTGGTCCTAATGCGAGCCCTGAAGTTCGTGAGGCCTTCGTTAAACTTTGCAAGTCTCTTAGGTCTAGAAATCAGAAATATAAGAAGCAGTCCGAGCTAGTGGCTAAGTTGAAGGACAGGCTCCAGGAAATGGAAGACATTGGTGCCTCAGTGAAAGAGGAAGTCAGTGTACTGAGAGCAAGGTTACTAGAGTCCACCTACATCAACCAAGTTGGGGAGTTCCTACAGTAGTAGAAAGAGGATCTGAGGAGGGAAGTGTTACAACTTAGGGAGCATGCTCCGAGCACTGTCTCAGCAGTCTTGCAAGGCTCCTCATCATCGCGAGCTGGATACATTCCTCCTATCCCGCGAGGTTCCACTCGTCCTCCCCTTCCGCGAGCTGGTAAGGGCACCAGGGGTAGGAACAGGGAAGCCGAAGAACATCATGATAAGGAGATGGAAGAGCTCCGCGATGATGTCAGGCGAGCATATGTAATTGCTGCTGGGCTTCAAAGGGACGTTACCCGATTGTGGCATTTATTTAAGAAAGGTCCTCGGCAAGCGTGGGATGACGGTTATGATCAAGGCTGGATGGATGCTCCAACAAGACTATCTGAGTTCGAGGAACTTTCTTTTATCAGAGGGTGGTTAAGTTCCCTAAAAGAGCTGCAGGTCCCGAGGAACTCGATGTTATGGTATCGTCACGAGATGTCCTCCTCCACTCCGATGCCCAATCCATTCAAGAGGGATGATCAATGAATCCCCATCGATGCTATTCCTCGGCAACTATTGGAGTTTGACGCAAATAAGGTTGTGGAAGAGCTAGCCCCCGCTCCTGATGACGGAAGAAGAGCTAGAGTGGCAGACTATCTTGTTTGGAGGCTTCCACCTCCTTGAGATTTTGCAAGTTGTTATTATTTTTTTCTTTTGATAATATCAATTCTTTGGGCGAGCTTCGCCGACTAAACATATATTATCATTGTTGTAAATATAAGAGATTAATGAAAAGTTTGTGTTTTGGGCAATTTTGCCGACTAAACGTGTTCATCCAATCTTTTTATATTCTTGCTGCTTCATAATCCTTTTTGTTTTGTCATGCAAGTGTCCCCCCCAGGCCAATATAATACCAAAATACCATTGTGCCCCACTTTACCTTTTAGGTTGTGTCGTCACACTCCCTTAGGCCTAAGTAGGGCAATTGGCGAGGACACACCTGGTATTGGATGTCTTCATCCGATCAGGATTTTGCTCAACCAAAGTAGGTTTGATGCCTAAGAATACTCTGTAGGGCTTTATATATTGCCAGGGGAAATGTTAAGAGGTATTTCGTGCTTCATGACGATGACCTGAGGAGGGGTATTCCCCTGATATATCGACCATCGTGCCTGTGATTTGGAAAGGATGCGTGATAAAATGCAACTGTTACTGATCAAAGGATAATTAATTAAGTGACTTTCATTAGTGATAAGGAAAATGAACTGTCCTTTCTCATAACAAATACAAGAAAAAAGATTCACAAATAGAATTCCTTGAGAACTTAAAAATAGAATTTCTTGAGATTAGCTGCGTTCCATGCTCGTGGTATCTCTCTGCCCTCTATTGTTTCCAAATGATAGGCACCTTGCAGGTCATCTTTAGTAATTTTAAAGGGTCCTTCCCAGTTTGGGCCTAGCTTGCCTTCTTATGACTTCATCGCGTTGCCCATGACTTTTCTTAGAACATAGTCTCCAACTTGGAATCTTCTTGGGTTAACCCTTTTGCGGTTGTGTTTTGCGAGCTGTTGCTGATAGCTCACAAGCTTTACCAAGGAAAATTCTCTACGCTCATCGGCGAGGTCGAGTTCAGCGAGCAATGTCTCATCATTCTGTCCTTGCTCGACAAGGTTGGTTCTCATTGTTGGCAATCCCGCTTCTACTAGGATGACTGCTTCCATGCCATATGTTAGTGAAAATGTTGTTTCTCCTGTTGCTCACCGAGGAGTAGTTCGGTATGCCCATAGGATGTGGGGTAGCTCGGTTTCCCATGCGCCTTTGGCTCGCTCTAATCGCTTCTTCAATCCATCGGTCACAGTTTTGTTAGAAGCTTCTGCTTGTCCATTGCTCTAACGGTATGCCACTGAACTGAAGTGGTGTCTGATCCCGTGTTCATTACAGAAATCCTGGAAAGGGCCACTCTCAAATTGTGTCCCATTATCAGTGATGATGGTTCTGGGGATTTCGAATCGAGTGATTATATTCTTCCATATGAACCTTATCATGTAACATCTCGGATGTTCGCCAATGGTTCTGCCTCGATCCATTTGGTGAAGTAGTCAGTTGCAACCAGCAGGTATTTGTGATTGCCGATAGCGGTGGGCAGTGGTCCCACGATGTCCATTCCCCATTGGGCGAAGGGCCATGGGCTGGTCAGGGATTTTAGGTCGCTAGCAGGTTAGTGGACCATAGGAGCGTGGAGTTGGCATTTCAAGCATTTTTGAACATATACTGCGGAGTTCTTTTGCATATATGGCCACCAATAACCTTCATTCATTGCTCGAAAGGCTAGAGACCTTCCTCCGACATGACTTTCACAGATTCCTTCGTAAAGCTCGCGCAGTACTTGCTCGACATCGCCTGGATGGACGCATCTAAGATAGGGAACGAAGAAGTACTTCTTATACAAGTCATCCCCTGTGGATAAGTGAAAGAGAGCAACTTTGAATCTTATCTGGTGGGCAGTTTTCTTGTCCTCTAGGAGCGTGCCCTCCTTTAAATAGTATTTTAAGGGGTCTATCCAGCTGGGGGTTGATCCCACCTGGAGTATTTGTCCCACGTTTGACAGCTTGCTGTTGTGGTTAATGTTCGGACAAGTGAGGAAATCGATGGGAATGACCCTTTTAAGGCTGGGATCAACTGCCGAACTCAGAGCTGCTAAGGCATAAGCATGACTATTTTGCCCCCTGGGAAACTGCTGGATGTTGATCTCCTCAAAGCTCGTCATTAATTTTTTCACCAAGGCGAGGTAGGCTGCCATTCTTTCATCCTTCGCATTATAATCTCCACTTATCTGGTTGGAGACTAGTTGCGAATCGCCGAACACCTGCAAACGTTTTGCTCCCAGAGTTTGCGATTTTTAGAGACCTGCTATTAGAGCTTCATACTCTGCTTCGTTCTTGGAGGCTACAAATCCCAACCTGATTCCTTGTTCAAGGATTGTGTTTTCTGGAGTGATGAGAACAATGCCTACCCCTGCCCCCTTTGAGTTGGAGGCTCCATCAACGAATAGTTTCTAATTTTCCACTATGGCTTGGTTGTTTTGCTTTGTTGGCTGAGGCTGGTCGGAGAGTTCTTTGCCCATGAATTCGGCTATAAAATCAGCAAGGATCTGTCCCTTGATAACTGTCCTTGGTTGAAATTGGATGTCAAACCAGTCGAGCTCGACTGACCACTTAGACAATCTGCCTTCCTTAGGACCGCCTTGAGGGGATGCGATGTAAGGACGATGATAGTATGAGCTTCAAAATAATGCTTCAGCTTCCTCGAGGCTATTACTAGGGCAAAGGCGAGCTTCTCTAATGGCAGGTACCTTTGATCGGCGTCTAATAAGGTTTTGCTCGCGTAATAAACGGGGTGTTGGATCCCTGCCACCTCGCATATTAGCGCAGAGCTGACGGTGTGATTGGATACAGATAGGTACAGGTACAAAGAATCCGTTTACTGTGGTATGACAAGCAGTGGTGGAGTGCTTAGGTAGGATTTAAGCTCGTCCAATGCTCACGAGAAATCTGGGTTCCATTCTATCGATTTACTCCCATTTAGGAGCTGGAAAAAAGGCTTGCACTTCTCGGAGGATTTGGAAATGAAGCGATTTAAGGCAACGAGCATCCTAGTGAGCTTCTGCACGTCCCGGATTTTGCGAGGAGGTTGCACCCTATTGATTGCATCGATTTGGTCTGGATTAGCTTATATGCCTCGCTTACTGACCAAGTACCCAAGAAATTTTCCTAACTGGACACCGAAGGAACACTTGCTCGCATTAAATTTCATTCGGTACTTCCTGAGGGTTTTGAAGGTACTTGACAGGTCTGAGAGGTGATCTTCTTTCTTCTTGCTCTTAACGAGCATGTCATCGATGTATACCTCCATTGTGTCTCCCATTTGGCTTTTAAACATTTTAGTAACCAACCACTGATAGGCTGCCCGAGCATTTTTTAGCCCAAAAGGCATAACCTTGTAACAATATAAACCAACTGTCGTGATGAACGCCTTTTTGTCCTGGTCTGGGGCATACAAGGGGATCTGATGATATCCCGAGTACGCGTCCAGGAAACTCATTCGCTCATGAGCTGCGGTGGCATCTACTAGTTGGTCTATCTTTGGGAGGGGGAAACAATCCTTGGGGCATGCTTTGTTGAGGTCGGTGAAGTCGATGCAAACTCTCCACTTCCCATTATTCTTCGGAACTACTACTGGGTTGGACAACCACTTGGGGAATTGGACTTCTCGTATGGATCCTGCATCCAACAGTTTTTTGACTTCCTTTTCGACCGCTTTAGCCTTCTCAGGTGCAGTTCGTCGTGCCTTCTGCGCGATTGGCTTGAATGTGGGGTCGACGTGCAGCTGATGACAGACCATACTAGGATCGATTCCAGGCAGCTCGTATGGTTCCCATGCGAAAACATCTACGTTGCGCCTTAGTAAGGGAGGAACTGCACCTGAGAAGGCTAAAACGGTCGGTGAGAGATGCTCCTATAAAGAAGACTCTGCTTCTGTCACTATCTTCGGCCATAACTTCTACCAGGTCCTCGACGACATGCTCGAAAGGGAGGAACCTGGTCTCCTCTACTCCGGGTCTTCCGTACTTTAATTGCTATTTGGAAGGTGTCTCACCTTCTTCATATTTCTTGCTGGGTTGATCGGCCTTTTTCTTTTGCTTTGGTCGGATGGCTGCTATGAAGCACCTCCTTACTGTCGCTTGGTCGCCGTAGATCTTCATTACTCCTCGCTCAGTTACATTCTTGAGCTTCTGATGGTAGGTCGAGGAGACTGCCTTCATCGCATGAAGCCATCCCCTACCGAGGATGGCCTAGTACGGTGAGTCGATGTTAACTACCAAAAACTCAATCATCTTGGAGATGTTTCCAGCACGTACTGGCAGTACTATCTTGCCCAGGGGCATGGTCATTTTTCCAGCGAAGCCGACCAAAGGAACAGTACTTTCCTTTAGGTCGGCGACGCTCAACTTCAACTTCCTGAATAGGTCGAGGTACATTACTTCGGATGAGCTTCCTTGATCGACGAGCAACTTGTCAACGTCGAAGTTGGCTATCCTGAGTGTAATGACCAGAGCATCATGATGTGGGGTCCTTACTCCCACCAGATCTTCATCTGTGAAAACAATATTCTTGTTATAGTTGACGTCCTTTGCTCGTCGATGCTTTCCTGACTGGGACTTTGCTGGATCAATTTGAAAGGCCTGCATTACCACCGTAAGTTTTTTTTCTTCCATTCAAGTCGAGTTCACTTGTATCTACTTGATGTCAGATGCTCCGTGGATTACTGCGAACTCATGTCCAGCATCGTCCTCCAGCACGTTGTCGGGTCTCGCCTCTCTGTTGGCAACCGCTTTCTCTTCCCTTCTTTCCACGAAGTCATTCAAGTGCCCAGACTGGGCCAACTCCTCGAGGTGAGATTTAAGAGCTTTGCAGTGCTCGATCTTATGTCCTCCCTCTTTATGGAAAATGCATCTTAATGCGTTATTTCTCTTCGAGGGATCTCCTCCCATTTTTCGGGGCCATTTGATTAACGGTTCATCTTTGATCTTCGTGAGAATTTTGTAAATTGGTTCTTTGAAGACTGTTTTGACCTCCTGGAATGCTTTCGATGCGTCAGGGTTTCCTCCGTTCTTGGGGCCATTTTTTTCCCCACTCTTTCCTCCTTTCTTCTGGTTCTCAGTTTTCTCACTTCCCTTGGTAGTGAGTTTAGCTAGACCGTTTTCTCCTGCATTAAGGCGGATGACATCTTCCACCTTTGCAAATTTCTCGATCCGGGCCATTAGATCGTCAATAGTCATAGCTTCCTTCTTCGTCAGGGACTGGTAGAGGAGGGAAGAACTAGGAAGCCCAATTTTGAAGGAAGCCACTGCCACTTCCTCCGCGCAGTCCTCAATCTCATTAAATAACTCCCAGTACCTTTTTGCATAGTCTCGCAGGGTTTCTTGAGGTGTTTTCTTCATTGTTAGCAGAGCATCCATCCTTTTGGGGTGGGATCTACTGGTAATGAATCGGGTCGTAAAGAGTTCGGCTAGGGATTTGAAATTCTTGATCGAACGGTGGGGAGCCTTTCGAACCACTTCTGTGCTAAATCATGTAGGATCGAGGGGAAAATGTGGCACATCAGGGAATCTCGGTGATTCCATATGGTCACGGCCTGTCGATATTGCCTTATGTGATTGATGGGATCAGTTTTCCCGTCGTAAATCTTGAACCTTGGAATGGCAAATTTCTTAGGAGCCTCTTCCTCTTCGATTTCCCTCGTGAAGGGTGACTTCATATGGGTTTTAAGATCTCTCCTCGCGAGTTCTCTGGTTGATCTTATTTTGTGGTGAACAGGATGTTGGTCCATCTCTCTGCACACTAGGTTTCGTATGTTCTCGTCACTGTGAGCAGGGCTCTGGTAGCGACGAGCTCTTCGCAGCTGTTCACGGAGGTCATCGTCTGATTCTCCACCTTCGACCTTTTGAGATTCTCGCCTAGGGCTCCTTCCTCGGATGGGAGACTTGCTCGCTTGAGGGCTAGGAGTGCGATAGGGGCGTCTCCTGGTATCAGGACATAGTTCCCTCTTCAGTCTTTCTAGTCTTCTTTTCAAGCGAGCATTCTCAGCCTCGTATCTGCGAGAAGACTCCCTCTGCTCGTGGAGCCTTGCCTCGTATGCATCAATCAATCTGGATATCTGCATGGACCTCGCTGGTCCCTGACTTTCTTCTGAGGCTGGCCTTTCTAGGCGAGCTCTCTGATCTGAACGCCGGACCTCAGACCTAATCCTGCGAGGAGCAGGTGGCTCTTGAATATCTCCTGCTTGAGGGGCATTGCTGCTGTGACCAGACATCTTAAACTCCTTTCTTGGTGTGGGCTCTTCTCAGGGAAAGATGAACCCTTCCCACACACGGTGCCAATTGTGGTGACAATTATTATGCAACACAAATAAATACGAGAGAAGCAATTACCAAGGAAGAACAAGGAATATAAAATTACAATCACACAACAAAAGATGTACGTGGTTCAGCAAAGATATGCCTACGCCCACGGTGGTGCAGTCCGTATTATTTCTATCTACTTCGGAGAGTAATTACAGAGAATACAACTTGTCCTTTTGCCCCGGACCTAGGGTTTAATATATACATTTACATGTAGGTAAGTGGAGGTGATGGGTTCCTCCATGTTTCCCATCTCCCCTATAACATCCCCTCATGGGATCGTGGGGGGAGACCGGATCAATATAAAAGATGAAGGGCCTGGACTTTGGGCCGCTAGGACTGGGCTACTCGTCCAGGCCCATAGCTCTAATTTTCGGGTACCCACAAGTATAAATTCATTGTATAACTACTTTTATGCACAGTAAAAAGTTACCATGTTTAGGTGTATATATATATATATATATATATATATATATATATATATATATATATATATATATATATATTAATCACTCATACAATAAATATACTATCAGCACCCCACATAAATTTTTTGGTGTTGGTGTACTCTGCTATCAAGTCCCCGTATCACTCATACTAAGGGAAATACTAGTTCGGAATCACTCTCGATCTGTATTAACACAAAACATATACAAATGGAGGTGAAGCATAGTTACCGGTCCCAAGAGGTCAGCACATACCCTCACGTCTCTTAGGACCATCAGACTATAACTCAGATAGCCTGTAATCAAGGATACTATCTTCTAGGGTACAAGTCATTATCCCCCATAAATATCCAATCGAGATAAGACAGTCCCGGTGCAGAAACCCCCGTGATAGCAAGTAGCCCAGGTACAATTTTTACACAAATATATAATATATTCACAATCACAAAGTCATATATATATATATATATATATATATATATATATATATATATATATATATATATTCACATTTCTAAATTAGGTGCGCCCACGACCCATAATTATAATTATCCGTTATTAGCACATTGCACTCGGTTATCTCGCATAACGGACTCGTCTATTTTATTCTCATATATAAGTTACTCCATACTTACTTCTCATCTCTCGAAGTATTCTACCTCCCTAAGTATAATTTCAGTAGGCACTCTCACTTACTTTATAGTCTAACTTCCTTACGATTCTCGATCTTTCTTAAACGAACGCATGATTTCATAAGCGTGAATAGCTCCCCGTTAACCAATAATTTCATCTTACATTAAATTCTCACTCAACTAGGTTTACCTAGACTCTACTGGTCATATTTATATCCCATTATGTTCTAACAAAAATATTTAAGGGTTCCTACACATTTTAATCATTTTAAGATAACACAAGGTGAATATGCAGTTTTCTAGGAGGGGTCGATCGATCGAGGAAATGGGATCGATCGGTCGATCATCGATCGATCGATGTTCTTGGTTCGATCGATCGATCAAGCAGTTATGACGAAAACTGCATTAACCCAGTTACGGGTTTGCCCCTCTAACCTCAACTAAATCTCCATATATGATTCCCAAACTCCCAACCAACGTTACTACAAGTACTATATACCCAAATACATGATTTTCTACATGAAATATGTCCGAATTAACAAGTGTAACATTTAATGGGTAAAATCTACATAAACTTCAAGAACCCTATTCTTTTCTTTTAATTTCAATTATTCCAGTTCTTTTCCATATTTCCTACTTCTAAATCCATACAAATTCATGGTGTATCCTCTACATGCGATTTAGATGTCCAAAATATGATTACTTCTTCTACAACAAGTGATTCTAAGTCTCAAAACTCTACTTTCTTTCATGAAACAAGTTCTAAACAACCCTAGACTAACATGATTGAGGCATTAACTAAAAACAAAGCAAGATAGATACTTGCCTAGAATTTGAGCTTCTGATTTGTGGAAAAAGTGGTATGGTTGCATTCCCCGTCGCGCGATCTACGATTCGGTGGTGGTGGCGGTGCAAACGGGTGAGTTTTTGGCCTTGAATTTCTTGGGAAGCTTTCCCACTTCTTCTCTAATGGTCGTTCTTTGATTTTGTTCTTGTTAACCCTAGAGGACAACTCCTAAAGGCTGATATAACCTTGGGAAATTCGTGGGCTTAATTGCCCAAAAATACAAAATGTCCATAATGCCCTCCCGGAACGCCCATTAGGCTTAAAAATGCCCTGAGACCCAAACTAAACCCCCGGGTACATTATTTTGACTATCTCGACCCTTCTGGACACATTGACGCACTCGAAATGACCATACATGTGACTTATAAATTATTCACTTTTAAAAAATAATAATTTAGTTCCGATAGGACACAGGCGTGTCTCGATTTAATTTCCACAATTATACAATTTTACCCTCATGATAATTTTAATAAATTCGTTTATACATATTACTTTATCCATTAAGTGATATTCAACAAAATCCCAATAATTACTAACTCTCATCATGCTAGTAAATATTTAAATCAAATTTCTAGATTAATATTAAATTAATTTAACTCAATTAAATTTTATAAATCCCTAAATTTAAAAGCCATAAAAATACGGGGTATTACATACTTCCCCCCTAATAATAGAATTTCGTCCCGAAATGCGGAAGATAAGGTCTACCTGGTAAAACAGATCTGAATACCTTATCAGTATGCAAACTAACAACATAGTAAGGCGCTCAATCACTATAGCCCCCGTCTCATAGTAAGCTTGTTTAACACTCTCCTTAACGACACTTCACATTGTGCTCTTATCCGATAACATTAACATAAGACGAGTTTATACATCATTGACTCCCATTATTTTAATATCATTGGGAGGTCGCACCTCGCTACATGACAACTATTCGTATTTATCTAAATATAAAAATCCCAATCTGAGAGAAACAACACGAACATCTGACACTCTTGTTTGCCTAAAATAGCCGTGGTGATCCCACTATATTCATCAGAAAAATCCAAAGTTCTATTTAGCCGCTCACCCCAAAGAATACATGGGGAGAATAGTTAAGTTTTTTCCACACCAAAACTTCAATAAATACCTCTTTCACGACAAACAGATACGAGTGCTTCCACGTAACTCTACTCTACTATACCTCACTTGCTAGCTATATCCGTTGTGGAAATGAAAGGATCACCAAGATTATAGAATTACCTTCACGCGGCTTCACTAATCGTTATTCACCGTGCGCCTACTCCCCGGCTATGGGTGATACATCCTACTCAAAACGAAACGTTAACCTCGTTGCTTCCTGAAATCCCATATAGAGGGTGGGATTGAAAAATCTCATCCCGATTCCCACATGTTCGGATGAACCCTTGATCTTGCCTTGAGGATGGCAACCCATCCAATGAACTTTATCGACTTTGTCGGCCTCTCCCGTTACAGGAATTGTCGACAACCATAAAATTTTCTAGTTGATCCTCTTATTCCAACCGATCCCTATCTATGAGTGGTGTGTGCAGACACTACTCACTATGTCCCTCTAAACATCGACTTTTCCTTGAAATATCTCGCATTAAGTGACACTTAATAGTTCCCTTCTTCCCTTGGCGTATACCGAAAGTTCTGACCCGTGCACTTTTCTCCACGATGTGCACTTCTGTACCTTTTATACCATACTAACATCATCACTCTTTGTATGCGCAAGTCGTTCTCACATTTGACTAATTACAACTCCGCTCCGAGTGTTCTCCATGATAATTAATCTCTACCTTTCTCAAGGAATACCCCTTTTAAATGGCTTCCTACAGCCTTCCAAAGAAATTCGGGTGTGCTACTCTAAACGTACACGTATATATGGATCATCATTCCTTATGCGATTCTTAATCCACTCTACTACTTCCACTTCGTTATGTTAGTCCCACAAACATATATTCCACACGTCTATTCCCACGTCCCTTCAACTCGGACGATTCTAACATCAGCTATTCAGGATGCCCACACACCCTATAAACCGTTCATACTAGCGTAAGCATCACATATGATTCACACATAACACCAAATTCTTTATTTTCCTTATTCTCACAATGTGATTACAACATTTGGATACTCTCAATCACCCTAGAAATCGAAATTGTAAATCCTCCATATCATCGTTCCACCCTTTAACTCGTGGTGATAGGATAAAACTTTCAATGCTTTCTTACCACACCACCGGCTCCACTGGGCTTAAATCAAAATTCAACTTGCAACTTACAGATATATTTACCTGTTCCTACTATGACCGAGGTACCAAACTCATAGACTAATGACCAAACCTCTTCCTACTTCCAACCTTACGCTATGTTCATGTGTGGTATGTATCGCAAAGCAAAATCCAAACAAGGAACTCCCCCGATACACTACTACCTAGCATTGTCGGTTATCCAAATCCTTTAGGCCCTCCGTCCATAGCAAGTACCCCATAATTACGTCTCTTGATAGAAAAGTTACATCTCCCATAATTACACTTAACAAAGAACATTTTGCCAATTTTATAATTGTTCATTATTGATGGTAATCACGTTCTCTAAACCTCGAATACATACAATCGGGGTTCTCGAAATCTTGTCCCCAAACATATGCATACAACTCTTAACTCTCACACCTCTAAAGGATATATATATCAATGTACTCGTCCTAACACCAAGTCTTGAGCGCTAAACATAATAATGAGTTAAATCGTTTTGCTCAACAGTAGATCCAATACATACTGAATCATAAAAACAAAGTTCCTACACACACCGTGAGCGAATATCTTGAGACCACTATCCCCTCCGAAATCTCTAAAATAGATAATATAAGTGCGGGTCCGGCCCTCTCGCAGGTGAGGCCTTGTCAGAACAAAACATGATGCACTAAGGCAACCACTCCGATAGCCTTGAAATCACTGCTCACTATCATTTTAACCATTTTTATAAAACCATTAATTAGTATGATATCGTACTTGCATATCACATCACTAATACGAGAATTCTCAATAAAGAGTATAAATTACTAACAGCGTACCCATTTGTCTTCCGCGGAGAACACTAAAGGCAGTCCCACTTTACCAGGGAAAACATGCACATAATAATAATGGTATAGATATACGCACTAAATTCTCCTCACATCCGAATATAGCACTAATAAAAAATGAAATGACTCGCTCGTGTCACATAAAACACACTTCATCCTCCGAGGATAAAACTCATACTTCTACTTTGCCAATCGCCTTGGCTACTTAATGGTCTTTCGGACATAATGCATCTGTCTGAACCAAATCGGAAATTGTATTAGCCATTTCCCTTGTAGGCACCATACCCTTTCCCTTACTCTCGCTTCGGGAAATTTTTACTCATGTGGTTTTTACTCTTCACAAAATACCTCAACACATAACCCACTTATCTCCTGAAATATATTCAGAAACTCATGAACAACTAGAATCGAATCCAGGAGAATCACAATCTCCTTAGAGGTATCCTCCTCTATGTAATACAAATGGGTGGAAGATCCTCCCTCGGGGCGAGGCATCGCCACCAAAATATCCCCTGTCCCGCAATGGCAAAAATAATACTCCTACCGAAACAATTTATCATGGTACTGTACACAGCGAGCCAATCCATGCCAATAATGATGGCGTTCTCATGTATGACTACAACTAGTATGACTGTCGGTAAAATTCAACTACCAAACTACATACCTACACTCCGGCGTATAAAGAAAATTAAAGAACCTTTCCAAATGATGAGTCTATGCATGACACCGTACCCTCAGTAGTGTCTAAAAATCTTAAGGTTCCTGAAAAGTGAGTATCTATGAAACAGTGTGACACCCCAATGTTGAATAAAATGTGTCCCATAGTACTAGAAGGAAGTAACGTACCATCGATGGCCGATGATGGTTGCTGAATTTCAGTATGCTGGACGTCGTACACACATTCGTACTGTTTCTGCCCCTGCTACTGGGGTATCTTACCCTTATCAGGGCAATCCTGCCTTCGGTGACCCATCCTGCCGCAATTGAAGCATCTACCTCTAAACTGTTTCATTTTATGGCTCTGTTGATTTTGTTTCGGTTGTCCAGTTCCACTTTTTCCTCGGCCTTGTTGGCCTTGTTGAGTATCTGGATGAAAAATTACATCTGGTTGAGGACAGTCCCTTCACTTGTGAACTATTTGTACACACTTGATACGACGCAAATATTGCGTATTTCACCCGTTAACCTATGCCTTATTAGCCCCCTTGGGTATCTTAATCCCTATACTTATGCTCGTTAACCAGACAACCTCGGATTTCTATGTTAACATGTTTTGCAGGGGTTAATTGAGCTTTTGTAGGTATTTGGATGCTTAGTATGAAGTTCAGACGCTTTCAGGAAATGTTTCGTCGACTTTTGCAGTTTCGGGGGCCTTTTAGTAATTCCAGCATTCGGGTTTGAATCCCGAGATCTTCACGGAAGTTGAATCCCTTTGATTTCTCTTCGCGTGGCCGCCGACGGTGCATGATTCCGAGTTGTATCGATGGAGTTATGGCATTTTTAGGATGGTTTTTACTGTAAAAGTACACTCAAGGTCACATTCAAGGGCATTTTAATCATTTCATATTTTGGTATTTTTAGCCTAATGTCTCTTGCATGTTGTAGTACTCTGAGTTATCTTCGCGTAGCCTCCGACCGTGCCTCATTCCGAGCTATAACGAAGAAATGGCGTCATTTTCCGTAAAACAGGACAAAGCTGCAGATTCAGACCTATTGCTTGCGAATCGATTCAGCCGAAAACCGAATCGATTCGGTTTGCACCAGAATGCCAGATATCTGCTTCCCCTGTTTCCAAATCGATTCGGTCCTTTCCCGAATCGATTCGGCTACTGTAAAAGTCCGAAAATCTTTATTTTTAAGTTGGTTTTTGGTTGGGTATATAGGGGTAAACATTGTATTAAGTTGGGGGAACGTTTTTAGATAGTTTTAGGAGATAGAATAGTTAGGGTTTGGGTGATTTGCTTGGTTCTTCTTCATTTCTTCTTGGATTGACACCCCATTTGTTGTGTAAGTTGACTATTCATCTCGCCTACCATTAATATAGCTTGTATTTCATTCATTCTTGCTTTGATAATTAGGTTCACATGCTTTGTTAATTAGTTTACTTGCTTTAATTCTTGCTTTCTTAGTTTAATTTAGTTTATTTCCATGTCGTGCCCTTAGATAAATAGGGTCGGGATTTCGTTACGCCATTTACGGGTTTGGACCACGAAAGTTAAGGTTTCGTGTAAAATTGCATTTAATTGAAACGTCATGTATTAAAGTTGGATTGTTATGCGTTTAACTTTATTTGTCACGCAACTTTAATGTTTATAGCTATAATCCGAATTTAATCCGCGTGTGACCATTTTTGATTAAATGTTTAATCTCGCAACTTTGGCTTAAATTCCTTATTGCGTGGTGTTTATGCTTAATTGAAAATGATTGATTAAATGTTTTCGAATCGAAATTCTAATTAGTAGTTGTTTAGCTCGTGAATGTGTGTATGCGATCCCGATCCTCGCTTTCCTTTAATTTAGCGTTAACTTCTCTTTTTATTTATTCACGACAACCAAACATCACCTTTTCATTTATTTATTTTACACTTTTATTCCTGAAGTAATTAAACAATTAACATCTAAAATTCAATCACTCCCTGTGGATTTATTACGATACCCGACTTACCGCTGTGCTTGCTTGTCAAGTGTAGTAGTAGCTTAGGTTTTTTTTGTATCGCGGCGGCGAAACACACAACGATTGTGTCCTCACACGAACACACTTTTTCCGCCCGGTCACAAAATGGCGCTGTTGCCGGGGATTGTGTTTTAGATAGTAATTGTTTTATTATTTCGTAGTATTTTTCCTTTTGTATTTGTATTCTTTGTTTTAACCTTTTTTGCAGGATAGCATATTTGAGCGCTAAGAAACTTTGATTCGTGGTTGCTCACTTTCTTGCTCGGATTCTCCATCTACAAACAACGAGGTAATCATGTCCTACTATTATAGTTATTACGGTTATTCTAATGATTCATACTTTGGGGATAGTTTTCAAGTTTTTCATTTTCAAGATTTGCTTGAAAATGAAAGACTTGAAAATATTTATCGCAATGAAAATCGTTATTGGGAGTTTGAGTTGGATTCATATTTTGAAACCAATGACGATTTTTATTCCGATGATTTAGAATATGAGATTTTACCAAATGGGGAGTCCGAGGATATAGAGCCGAGGAAGCCTACTTTGGAAGAAACTTTTCTTCTTTACTCCCAAGGTTTGGAAAGCCTAAATGGTGCTGGAATGAGACTTGGAGCACTTTGCGATGAGATGAATTCTTATGCACAAAACAACGAGGAGGTGGAAACTTGTGTTTCACCTCAATTTTTCAAAGAATTTCTCATCGAATGTGAATCTCTCTCCCCCGAAATTCAATCTCCTTCCGACGATATGTTGACGGAGATTGAATTTATTTCATTACCATATACGTTTTCCATCATTGAACCATTAAAATTACCGGTTGATTCCTATGAGTCGGTAGAAACTTTTAAAACTTCTACACTTTTTGCCGATGAGGACTCCTTGCCGGACTTGTTTTCGATGGATGTTATCCTCATGTGTGCACCATCTCCCATTCCATTTGAAAAATCTTTGGGAGATGAGTTGATTTTTCTTGGACCTCAAGTGTACCTTTCCCCCTTATTATCCAAATCCCCCATCGTCCGCCCAAAATTTCAAATTGGCGATGGTTCACTTTTTTCACCACCCACATGCCTTCCGTTGTTCAAACGGAATTCCTATTTTCCGGGAGGCATGTTCGCTTTGGAGGGTCCACCGTTGATATTTCAAAGTCAAATACTTTTTTGGGTGGACCCTCAACTATTTAGACTTCTAGTGTATAGTTAGTGTGAAGCCTAAATAGTAGGTTGTAAATAGTTAGCTTTTTAATTTTCTTTCTTTCCTTTTTAATTTAGTCTAGTGTAATTAGTTAACTTTTTGTTATTTGTTTTTGCTATGCTCGATACTAACTTGTTTTGTAGATTCCTTTGGACTCGCGCTTATGGAGATCGCTCCAATTTTGGGTAATATCGTTCTTTTCCTCTCTTTGTGTTGTGTTCTTAATGCGCATTGAGGACAATGCAACATTTAAGTTAGGGGGTGTAGGATATTCTATCCATTTCATGTGTAGTCCATGGATTTGCTCACATTTAGTTACTAAGTATGCCTTTTTGTGAAAAATTTGAAAAATTTCAAAAATATTTTCTTTCTTTTTTCTCATTTGTTGTGCATTTTGCCTTGTTTCCAGTGATAAATTTCAATAATTGCCCGATCCAATAGACAACTCAATGATGCATGTTCTCGATTTTAGAAGTTATTAGACTTTAGTCCTCAAATCATTGATATTGTGAATAACTTCATGAATTAAACTTTATCCCATGAGCATATGCACTTTCCTTGTTATATTGATTTGGTTTAAGATTTTTATAACTTGGTAATCTTTTGTTGCATTGTATATACTTACACCGAGTAAGATTTGTACCTTTCGTCATTTGTGAGTGTATACACTATTCTTTCCTCATTGAAAACGTTGAATTCGTTGGTAATCTCACTATTCTTTCACTTGACCATTCATTAATTGAGTTCATACTTGAAATGTATTACTTGAGCATGATTTTCAAAGTTTGTTTTGACTCGAGAATTGCATAAACTTTGTGAAATGATCATAGGCCATCTTTGTTATATCACCCATATTGGCCTTGACCTCACCCTTATATGCTTTCCCTCGTTAAACCCTTTGAGCCTAAATATAGCCTTTCGTTTCATAACCCCATTCCCATAACCAACTCCGCAATGGAGTTTTTAAGCCATACATACACCTTACATACCTTTGTTTGGAATGTTACTTGGGATTGAATGTTGTTGTTGTATTGCGGTTGCAATTTTAGGCATATGAGAGTTTGATAAGCAAAGAAAAGAAAGTAGTGAAAAAAGTGAAGAAAAAGAGAAAGCAAAAAGTAAAGAAAACAAAAGAGAAAAATGAAAAAAAGAAGAAAAGAAAAGAAAGAGAAAGTTGTAAATGTTGTGTATAGTGTTCAATAAGCTTTGATTACTCTCCCAGATGATATATCTAATGCTTGTTTTGGAACTTGTTTTCCAATTTTTGATATTGCCCGCATTTTTCCATTATCCCGAGTTTTCATCCCAAACACTTTGAATCCGTACATACATTCCTTCATTTCGTACCCTAGCCTATCCTACATTACAACCCTATAAAGTCCTATGTGATCTTATGGTGCATTTAATTTAAAAGTCATAATAGTTTTGATAATCTGTGAAAATGCATTTTGCCTCTTTTAGTGTGCGGTATCCTTTCATTGAGATTACAGTTTTTCATTTTATATATAGTGTTCTTCATTTGTGACATGTGTGCGGCCTAGTTTCCATTTACATTTACTCTTTAGCCCGCATGTCCCGTGTGTTACCTCCCTGTTTTGAGCGAATTCGCTTGATGAGCGTAATGCCCGTGAGGATTGAATGTATGCATGCTTTTATGTTTATCCGATTTAATTAAGTTTTTGCCAAATCATATTTTGCATATGCCCCCCCTCCCACTTTTAAAGTTTCAATTCTATGAGGTGCATTCAACCTGTTAATAACAACGAACTTTAGCTTGAATTCATTCAATATGCTAATAACGCGTTTAAAATCTTTTTCGTTGTTGTTGAGTTTGTCACATGTTGGGTTGGGCATATTTTGAGGAAACCATATGATGTTTGTGGGTTTCATCCCTGAAAGCCCTCACGAGACAACACTCGTCCACTAGGGTAACCTAGGGGTTTAACGGCTTATTGCATATGCTAAATGCAATCGTTCGCCCGCGAAAGTGGCCTTATCTTTTTATTTCTTTTTCATCCCATTTTGTACTTGTATCCTACTTTTGGTCTGCTTATAGTTCTTGTAGTTTCTTATTTCTTTGCTAGGGACTAGCAATGTGTAAGTTAGGGGGTGTGATACGACGCAAATATTGCGTATTTCACCCGTTAACCTACACCTTATTAGCCCCCTTGGGTATCTTAATCCCTATACTTATGCTCGTTAACCAGAAAACCTCGGATTTCTATGTTAACATGTTTTGCAGGGGTTAATTGAGCTTTTGTAGGTATTTGGATGCTTAGTATGAAGTTCAGACACTTTCCGGAAATGTTTCGTCGACTTTTGCAGTTTCGGGGGCCTTTTAGTAATTCCATCATTCGGGTTTGAATCCCGAGCTCTTCACGGAAGTTGAAGCCCTTTGATTTCTCTTCGCGTGGCCTCCGACGGTGCATGATTCCGAGTTGTATCGATGGAGTTATGGCATTTTTAGGATGGTTTTTACTGTAAAAGTACACTCAAGGTCTCATTCATGGGCATTTTAGTCATTTCATATTTTGGTTTTTTTAGCCTAATGTCTTCTTGGATGTTTTAGTACGCTGAGTTATCTTCACGTAGCCTCCGACCGTGACTCATTCCGAGCTATAACGAAGAAATGGCGGCATTTTCCGTAAAACAGGACAAAGCTGCAGATTCAGACCTGTTGCTTGCTAATCGATTCGGCTCAAAACCGAATCGATTCGGTTTGCATCAGAATGCCAGATATCTGCTTCCCCTGTTTCCAAATCGATTCGGTCCTTTCCCGAATCGATTCGGCTACTGTAAAAGTCCGAAAATCTTTATTTTTAAGTTGGTTTTTGGTTGGGTATATAGGGGTAAACATTGTATTAAGTGGGGGGAACGTTTTTAGATAGTTTTAGGAGATAGAATAGTTAGGGTTTGGGTGATTTGCTTGGTTCTTCTTCATTTCTTCTTGGATTGACACCCCATTTGTTGTGTAAGTTGACTATTCATCTCGCCTACCATTAATATAGCTTGTATTTCATTCATTCTTACTTTGATAATTAGGTTCACATGCTTTGTTAATTAGTTTACTTGCTTTAATTCTTGCTTTCTTAGTTTAATTTAGTTTATTTCCATGTCGTGCCCTTAGATAAATAGGGTCGGGATTTCGTTACGCCATTTACGGGTTTGGGCCTCGAAAGTTAAGGTTTCGTGTAAAATTGCATTTAATTGAAACGTCATGTATTAAAGTTGGATTGTTATGCGTTTAACTTTATTTGTCACGCAACTTTAGTGTTTATAGCGATAATCCGAATTTAATCCGCGTGTGACCATTTTTGATTAAATGTTTAATCTCGCAACTTTGGCTTAAATTCCTTATTGCGTGGTGTTTATGCTTAATTGAAAATGATCGATTAAATGTTTTCGAATCGAAATTCTAATTAGTAGTTGTTTAGCCCGTGAATGTGTGTATGCGATCCCGATCCTCGCTTTCCTTTAATTTAGCGTTAACTTCTCTTTTTATTTATTCACGACAACCAAACATCACCTTTTCATTTATTTATTTTACACTTTTATTCCTGAAGTAATTAAACAATTAACATCTAAAATTCAATCACTCCCTGTGGATTTATTACGATACCCGACTTACCGCTGTGCTTGCTTGTCAAGTGTAGTAGTAGCTTAGTTTTTTTTTGTATCACGGCGGCGAAACACACAACGATTGTGTCCTCACACGAACACACTTTTTCCGCCCGGTCAACACTTATAGCAGAGTCCTGAAAGTTCTCGCTGGTTGGGTCGGAGTTCCTTTCCAGTCTGATCTAGACAAGTTCGACGTCCATGACCGTCCATTCCACATTTAAAACACTTCTTTGTGACTTCACTCTAACCCCGACTTTGTTGGCCCTGCCGCTTTTGGGTTTTCCTGTATAATTTGTCACCTTGATGGTTTTTACGGTTTTGAGGAGCTTATTGTTCCGATTTTATTGTCTTAACACACTTGTTATTTCTAGTCATGACATATTGACTATACTCTCTAGATCTTTTGCCCCCTATAGGTTGTGTGTTGCATTTTTCATACTGTAAGACCGCAGTGGTAACTACCTGGGCCACAATACCTGCTAACTTAGCGGTTGATACCCTCCCCGGAGACACCTGAGGCATGAGCTGACCTTGTTCATTGACTCTCCCAACAACATTAGCTTATTCTTATCGATGATCCATCTGAAAATTTAAATAATCTGGATGAGATAATCATTCACATAAACAAATCGCAGAAGCACGAATTCCCAATGCGTAAAGATGAATACAACATTCCTAATATAGAGCTCTAAATCAAAGACGCTAAGCTGGAAACGAAATAAGCCGTACAAATCCTAAAGGACACTAGAACCTGATGCTCTAATACTACTTGTGACACCCCGCCTAATTAAATGTCAGGTGATCAGTCCTTTATTAAATTAAAATTAAGGTGAACGGTTGGTTCATTCTTAGCATCACTGTCACAAAATAAAATTTCCAATTTAACCACCCTACATAATTAAGCCAAGTGTCAAAACTGTTTAAAACACTAATTCCATTTTATTAAATCCAGATATGAAAATCTTTAATAATTAACAGTTTAAGAATTATACAAATATTAAGGCTGGTAATAAACATCCAAGAATTTAATCATTCAAATAAACAAATACCAAGTTTAAGAACTACCAACGAAATTATCCTGACAGCAATCAAAACCTAAATAGTACTAAATACTGAAAATAAATGAACATAAATCTCTGAAAAATCCAATTGAATAAGGAAGTGGGCGACGCATGCCCTAACTAATCAGAAGTAAGATAAGAGTAGAATCAACAACGAGGTTGACTAAGCAATGGCCTGCAACTCCCACATAAGCTGCAATGCATCCAGTCCAAAGAACCTAAGCATGACGCCCCTATGGTTGGGAACCTGTAATATATACATGTATATACAAGAGAGGACACATAACAGGAAACGGGTCAGAGCCCAAGTGTAAAACAGTTTAAAATTAGTCTAGCAAGTATTTAAAATGCTTACCGGCTAATGTTACAACCATGTTAGTATGCGACACTCTCTTGATAAATTCTCATCTCTCATCTAGTGTGCACGCCTACCGCACTATAAATCCCAAAAGTTTATTTGAACTTAACTTTCCCATAAGGTTTCATTCCGACAAATACTATGGCTAAGAAAATTAATTTCTAAAAATTAAGCTCTCTCATAAATCTTATGTTACTTAAAATAACTCAGTGATATCATAATATTTCCAAACACTTATAATAAAGTTAGAGTATAGATTCATTATTTAACTACTTTTATGCACAGTAGAAAGTTACCATGTTTAAGTGTGTGTGTATATATATATATATATATATATATATATATATATATATATATATATATATATATATATATATATATATATATATATTAATCACTCATACAATATATATACTATCAGCACCCCACATAAATTTTTTGGTGTTGGCGTACTCTGCTATCAAGTCCCCGTATCACTCATACTAAGGGAAATACTAGTTCGGAATCACTCTCTAACTGTATTAACACAAAACACATACAAATGGAGGCGAAGCATAGTTCCCGGTCCCAAGAGGTCAGCACATACCCTCACGTCTCTGAGGACCATCTGACTATAACTCAGATAGCCTGTAATCAAGGATACTATCTTCTAGGGTACAAGTCATTATCCCCCATAAAGGTCTAATTGAGATAAGACTGTCCCGGCGTGGAAACCCCGTGATAGCAAGTAGCCCGGGTACGATTTTTACACAGATATATAATATATGCACAATCACACAGTCATATATATATATATATATATATATAAATATTCACATTTCTAAATTAGGTGCACCCACGACCCATAATTATAATTATCCGTTCTTAGCACATTTTACTTGGTTATCTCGCATAACCGACTCGTCTCTTTTATTCTCATATATAAGTTACTCCATACTTACTTCTCGTCTCTCGAAGTATTCTACCTCCCTAAGTATAATTTCAGTAGGAACTCTCACTTACTTTCTAGTCTAACTTCCTTACGAGTTTCGATCTTTCTTAAACGAACGCATGATTTCATAAGCGTGAATAGCTCCCCGTTAACCCATAATTTCATCTTATATTAAATTCACACTCAACGGGGTTTACCTAGACTCTACTGGTCCTATTTATATCCCATTATGTGCTAACAAAAATAATTAAGGGTTCCTACGCATTTTAATCATTTTAAAACAACACAAGGGGAATATGCAGTTTTCTAGGAGGGGTCGATCGATCGAGGAAATGGGATCGATCGGTCGATCATCGATCGATCGATGTTCTTGGGTCGATCGTTCGATCAAGCAGTTATGACGAAAACTGCATTAACCCAGTTACGGGTTTGCCTCTCCAACCTCAACCAAATCTCCATATATGATTCCCAAACTCCCAACCAACGTTACTACAAGTACTATATACCCAAATACATGATTTGCTACGTGAAATATGTCCTAATTAACAAGTATAACAATTTAATGGGTAAAATCTACATAAACTTCAGGAATCCTAATCTTTTCTTTTAATTTTAATTCTTCCAATTCTTTTCCAGATTTCCTACTTCTAAATCCATACAAATTCATGGTGTATCCTCTACATGCGATTTAGATGTCCAAAATATGATTACTTCTTCTACAACAAGTGATTCTAAGTCTCAAAACTCTACTTTCTTTCATGAAACAAGTTCTAAACAACCCTAGACTAACATGATTGAGGCATTAACTAAAAACAAAGCAAGATAGATACTTGCCTAGAATTTGAGCTTCTGATTTGTGGAAAAAGTGGTATGGTTGCATTCCCCGTCGCGCGATCTACGATTCGGTGGTGGTGGCGGTGCAAACGGGTGAGTTTTTGGCCTTGAATTTCTTGGGAAGCTTTCCCACTTCTTCTCTAATGGTCGTTCTTTGATTTTGTTCTTGTTAACCCTAGAGGACAACTCCTAAAGGCTGATATAACCTTGGGAAATTCGTGGGCTTAATTGCCCAAAAATACAAAATGTCCATAATGCCCTCCCGGAACGCCCATTAGGCTTAAAAATGCCCTGAGACCCAAACTAAACCCCCGGGTACATTATTTTGACTATCTCAACCTTTTTGGACACATTGGCGCACTCGAAATGACCATACAAGTGACTTATAAATTATTCACTTTTAAAAAATAATAATTTAGTTTTTACATGACACAAGCGTGTCCCAATTTAATTTCCACAATTATCAAATTATATCCTCATGATAATTTTAATAAATTCGATTATACATATTACTTTATCCATTAAGTGATATTCAACAAAATCCCAATAATTACTAACTCTCATCACGCTAGTAAATATATAAATCAAATTTCCAGATTAATATTAAATTAATTTAACTCAATTAAATTTAATAAATCCCTAAATTTAAAAGCCATAAAAATACGGGGTATTACAAACAAGGTCAAAGAAGACCTCAAGATGTTGACCAATAAGTTTTACCAAGTTCGAATCTCCGGGAACTACATGGATTACACCCATATGTCTCCTTATCCTAAAAGAAGGATACCGAAAAAATTCTAGAATCCTAACATTGGGAAATTAGGGGGTAGTGGACCCCCAGTTGTTCATCTTCGTAGTTACCACCGAGCCGTGACTCTCCTAGGGTCCTCCGAAGAAATAATGGCCCAAATGTTCCAACAGACTATGAAGGACAATGCTCTTTGTTGGTTCTTATCTCTCGAGGAGTCCAAGATCCGTAGTTGGGAAGATGTTGCCCGAGAATTCATGTCACAGTACAAGTATAATGAAGAGTTGGAGGTTACCCTGTGTAATTTAGATCTTAAACAAAACCTTGGGGAATCTATCAATAACATCGTAGCTGTAGAGAGAGAAAGCAACCACCATGACCAATCGCCCTTCCAAAGAGGAGCAAGTCAGTATTATGAAGAAGAACTTCTTACCCTATGTCAGAATGACGATGGGATCACTATACTACCCTTATATCTAAGCCCTTCGAAAAGAACGAGTAGAGATAAAAGGAAGTATTACTAAGACATAATTGAACCTAAGAAAGTATTCGGATAGTTCACTCTTAGAAAGTATGAGAAGCCTGCCAATACCACAGTTTCAACCATCAATAACATCTCTCAGCCTGCCACTTCATGGGCACCCGAAAGCTACCCTAATGCAGTAAAAAAGGAATACACCAAGCTTCAGGTTTCCCTATCCAAAGTTTACCAAGCCCTTTTAAGATGAAATCTTATCAAGCCATTGGACCCTCGTCCATTACCAAACCCACTTCAAAAAAATTCAAACCAGATGCCCATTGTGACTTTGACCAAAGTGTAGCACGTACCATTGATCAGTGTTTTCACCTCTAAAATATAATCCAAGGTCTAATTAATCGGGGTATTATAGCCTCACCAGCCAATCCTCAACCAAACACTACCCCCAATCCACTCCCAAATCATCCAAATGCCATCTTTCTAGAAGAAGACCCAAAATTCGATCCATCTGCCCAGACCGTACCTAGTAAATCACCCATCATAACTATATATTCCCCTAAACCCCTCCAAGTTTTCCCATACTTTCTCCTGCATCCGATTAGGCTCTTCCAGTACTTATAAAAGCATGGATTTTTATTCATACCCTGTCAGCAGTGTTGAACTAGCTTATAGACGGGTTAAAATTGCCCTCAGATATGATAATAGACTGTTAAAAATTCAGTACGCTATTCTTGGAAGCTCAAAAATTAGCTTAAGAGTTAGATAATTGGGTGGAATCTCAGTTTAGATGATGTTGTCTAGATCATGGTAGACTTATTTTGATAGACTAGCAAAATGTCCAGTATATTCAAGCTAGGTCCCTTCACTTCTATATCTCCCCATTGAGTGGGAGGATCTCCATGAAGAGCATTTGAGGTTGTGGACTGCATTGGATTTTTATGGAAAGATGATGTCGTTACCACCGGATGGGGGGACGAATTCAATACTTCAGAATAAGAGCAAAGCCCAGGAAAGACTAGCCCAATAGTTAGCATATGTGGAATGATATCGTTTGAGGAGCTTCTAGGAGAAATCAACAAGGTGGCCGAATAGCCCAATTTAGATGAGGAAATAGGGTTTCTATCTTTCCCCTACTCTATGAACTATATGACTAGATTAAGAAGTCATTTCAAAGTTCCAAACACACAACCATTAGTGATTGACAAAAGAAAAGTTGATGAGAATCTTCCTATGCCAGAAATGACCCTAGAGGAGAGAAATATCCCTAAGATTAGTCCAAATAAAAACTATGCTCTTAATATCTCCGTCAAAGTCATGTAAAAGACCGTAGCACTTTCTCTTGCCGATAATGGATTATCTTTTAATGTTTGCTCGTTGAGAACCCTCAATTATTTAGGACTGAAAGCGAGAAACCTTGCTCTAACCTCTATCGCAATGCGCACTTATGATAATACCCATCGAGAAGTGATGGGATCCATAAAGCTTATAGTAGGGGATGGACCTATAAATCCCGTTGTTGAATTCCAAGTCATTGATATATCGACTTGTTTTAATCTGTTTCTTGGATGACCATGGCTCCATAGAATCAAGGGTGTGTCTTCATCCCTATATCAGAAACTGAAGTTCTTCACTAATGGGTAAGTCATCACCTTCTTGGGCGATGAAGATAACACTGAGAATGTAAGCACCAGTAATCCAGTACTAGAGATACAACATGGGGCAAATTATATGCTTCTATTAGATTTGTGAGTCGAACCATTTTCACTCCTAGAAGGGGATGATTTCAAATATAGAGTTTTTCCAGAACGCAACCCACGTGGAAACGTCAATATGATATAGGTGTTCAACAACATGCACTTTATTCCCGGACTGGGGTTGAGATGAGGAAAATAGAGAATACTTGAACCCATTGTATTGGAAAATATTTTCCTCATCAGTAGAGGAATTCGAAATGCTCCACCAACCTCGATTGAAGAGAATGCTAGAAAGTACTAAGATTGTCTCAAGAGATTACTTGAATGAAAGATTCATCAGAGAGGGTGAAGATTTCCCCTTCTATGGCTTTCTCGAATCGTGGTATAATCATGTGGACGAGAAGATGAAACCATGAGTAGAGATATTTTCCAAAATAGCTACTCATGGGCTAAAAGTTCTCAACATTATGTGCAATCACTCATTGAGAAGACTATATCTGCTACAAGAGATTTCGAGGGAAGTGACTCCGAGGATTCATTCAACCTGCATACACTGGGGATAACACTCTGCATGGTCCACTCAAGCACTACATCGTGGAATCCATCCCTCTTGATTAAAGCTGTTAATACACCTCTCCTCAACTAGAATGCTATTCCAGCTCCACCTGCTAAAATGCAACTCGACCTAGATGTTTATCCCATTTCCTCTTCTTTTGTTGTTCCTCCGTATTCTGATAAAATCGTGACCTCCTTCGATGAGGTTCTTAACGCTGTTTTTTCCAACAATGAAATAAATGAAGATTTTAAGTATTATTTTATGCCTTACATTAATTATCTTGATTATAATCAAACTCTTGATGATGATGATTTAGCAAATGTACAATTCTTAACTAATCTTAATAAGGCTAATAACAAACAACATAATCCCGTTCAAGTTAATGAAGATAAAACTGTTGTTATTAATGTTGGTTCTAGTAGCCAACTACGTGAGATTAGGATGGGGTCTACCCTTGATGATCATGAGTGCACGCAACTCGAGGAATTATAAAAGGATTTTATGGATGTCTTAGCATGGTTCGATGATGACATGCTCGGCATTGATCCTGAGATTGCCCGGCACGAGATTCCAACCCTCCCGGAATGGAAACCTGTCAAATACAAACTACAAAAGCTCTGCACTGAATGGTCGCTCAAGATTAAGGAAGAAGCGGTCAAACAGTTGAACGTGGGTTTCATTCATGTGATTAATTATCCCGCATGGCTAGCCAACATCATACCCGTGCTGAAATATGGAGGAAAGGTTCGCATGTGTGCTGACTACTGACACTTGAATAAAGCCTCTCTAAAGTATGATTACCCACTACCCAATATCGACATGATTGTGGACAACATAGCTAGGCATGCTCTCAAGTCATTCTTTGATGGGTCTTTTGGATATAATCAGATCAAGATTCACCCAGATCATCAATTGAAAACTGCATTCATCACCCCTTGGGGAACCTTCTATTACAGCGTCATGCCATTTGGTCAGAAAAATGAAGGGCTACCTACCAAAGGGCTACCATAACCATCTTACATTATTTGATACACAAATAAGTCTAGGTATACGTGGATGATAAGATTAGCAAGTATAAGACTAGGGACGTTCATTTTCCCACTGTTCAAGAATTCTTCGAGTGACTACAGCGATACCAGATGCGACTTAACCCACAGAAATGTGTTTTTGAATTTAACAAAGGAAATATCTAGGGATTCATGGTTAGTGAAAAGTTAATTGAAGATGATCCTACCAAACCAAAATAATACTAAAAATTCCACCCCCCAAACGGAGAAGGAAGTCTGGGGATTCCTTGGAAAATTACAATATATAAGCCGGTTCATTAGCCAGTTGACTTTTATCTATGAATCTATCTTGAAACTCCTCTAGAAGGATTCAACTAAGGTTTGGAACGAATCTTGTTAAAGGCCTTTGACCAAATCAAGAAATACCTAACCCGACCTCTGGTACTCATACTGCCACAACATGGTCTTCCCCTACTCATATACCTAACTGTAACATACACCGCGGCTAGGGCCTGGTTGGCCTAATATCTTAAAGAATCTCCCAAAGAGAGAGACATCTACTATGTCAGTTGCAGGTTGACCAGGTCAGTTAATTACACTACCTAGGAGAAAGCACGTGTCGCCCTTATCTGGGTTACCCCAAAATTACGACACTACATGCTCGCCTTTCCCATCAAACTTGTATCCCGAATGGATCCCATTAAGTACCTGCTCAAAAAACCTACCCTGTCTAGCGAATGGCCCGATGGTTGATGCTTCTAACCAAATTTAATATTGTGTATGTCACACAAAAATCCATGAAAAGAAGAGCCATTTATGACTACCTCCCTGACTACCATATGGAAGAAACTGATGTTTGGATTTCTCAGTTCTCGAATGAGAATATCCTTTGTACCTCCAAGGAAGATCGCTGATGGAAAATATTCCTTGACGGCACCGCCAACAAGAAATGGTATGGCATTGGGATACTCGTAATCGCCCCTGATGACTCTCACACTCCCATTGCCATTAAACTGGAGTTTTCCTACACCAACAGCATGACCGAATATGAGACATGCATGGTAGGCCTCAAAGTTTATCTCAAGAAAGGAATTCGATACCTAGATGTCTATGAGGATTCGTCTCTCATCATCGATTAAGTACTCAGAAGATGGAACGTCAAGGATGAGAAACTCTTACCCTTCCATGCCCACCTAGAAGAATTGGCCTCCTTATTCCAAGATATCACCTTCCACTACCTGCCCCGAGCAAAGAACAACGTAGCTGATGCCCTTGATACCTTAGCCTCCATAGTTGACATGCCCGAAGGAATAACAATGGCCCACTTCCTAGTCCAAAAGAAAGCTAAACCTACCCATTTCTACCACATTGAGCTCGTCATACAAGAAAATCCTAATATAGATGATTACTGGTACTATGATATTTGGCGCCTCCTCAAGCATGGTAAGTATCCCTAAAATTCTGATAAGAAAGACAAAGCAACCCTCCGCAAACTAGTGGCCCAATATATTGTCTTCTATAAAGCACTGTTCAAGAGTAATTTTGATGGAACCGATTTACACTACATCATAAGGGCTGACATTGAAGAAATGATGTAAAAAATCCACAAAGGGGAGTGCGGACCCCACATGAATGGTCGTATGCTTGCCAAGAAGATCATCCAACAGGATTACCATTGGACTGCCCTGGTTCAGGATTAAACCACCTATGTTCGAAGATGCCTTAAATTCTAGCATTTTTCCACTCTCAAGCACTTGCCTCCACATGAATTATATAACATGACTTCTCCCTGGGAATTTTCCACATGGGGCATTGATATCATAGGGAAAGTTACACCCAAGGCCTCCGACGGGAATGAATTCATCTTGGTTTCCATTGACTACTTCACCAAATGTTCAAAGTCGAGTCATACTCAGTTCTAAATGCCAAGAAGGTGTCCAAGTTGATCTGAAAAAATATCATCTGCTGATATGGGGTCCTGCACAAGCTAGTGTCAAGTAATGGGTTGCATTTCAAAGTAGAAGTCACAAAAGTTGTCAACGAGTATGGGATTTAGACACACAAATGTAATTCCCAATACTTTTATGGATAATTAAATTACATGAGTGGGTGTAATTTAATAATCTTAGAATTTAAAGTAAATGAGATGGACTAATTATATTTCATGTCGCAGGTGAATAAAAGTGACATGTGCTGTTATTTTATGCGAAAAACACATATGGAGATATGTTGGGTTTAAGACGTGAATTTTTGTTATGTGACTAGGATGGGAATTTTGAGTGCACGATTGGTCTTAAAAGGGCCGAGATAGTAAGAATAGAGTACCCAGGGGTAGTGTTTGAGTTTCGAGAACTTTTTGGATTAGTAGGGACACACATTGGTGTATACGAGTTAATTTTGAGTTTAATAAGGGATAAACCCTCGTTTCTCTCTTAAAAGCCACGAGAGAAAGATAGAAAGAAGAAAGAAGAGAAATAATGAAGAAAAGGGAGAAAAAAGGAGACTCGAGCCAAGCTTCGATGGATTTCGGTATGAGATCGTCGGATTTATCCAACCAGGCAAGTGTTTAACTTGCTTTAATGATTTAGCTATGTTTATTTTTCATATTATAGTTGGTGTGAGAACTATAAGATTTTGGGTTTGGGTTTCTTGCACAAAATGGGGTTTTGGGAAATGATTTCATATGATTTTAATGAGATGATAATCCTACATGAAATCTGAGATAAAATCCATGTTAAAGGTATAATCTTTGGTGAGAGAATTGGAAGAAATGAAAATGGTGGGTTTAATAAGAATTGGGGTTTAATTCTTGAATAAATTGAGGAATCCCATAAATTAATTGGTGTGTTGGGTAAATCATAGTGTGTAGACATATATATTGATGTTAGGTGATGGTAGAAACCCTAGAAATTGAGTTGGATGAGTTTTAGAATGAATTTTTGGAGTTGGAGAAGATGAATGTACGAAACTGTAGGGACCGGACCGATTAGTTTTTGGGGGTTACCGGATCGATTCATCTATCACCGGATTGGTTCTTTTTCTTGGCCACCATATTGATCCTGCTTTGACAAAAAATCAGAAAGGTTTTTCTTGGCCTAAAAGAATTGGAGACGAATTCCTTTTGGAGATAAATGTTAGGGGATCCTAAATAGAGTATGAGGACCTCTAAAAGAGTAAATGGGGGATGTAGAAGTATCGGGTTAGTGGGAATAAGATCCGGGGGATGAAAGACACTCAGGAAAGTATTTCGATGGGCACACACACACACACACACACACACACACACACACACACACACACATATATATATATATATATATATATATATATATATATATATATATATAGTGAGAGGATCACAAGTGGACCAAAAGAATGGACTTAACAAAAAAGACTAATAACCCACTAATTTTAATTCCTTGGTGTAATGGGTCCGCGCCAGCGGCACCCAATAACCGAGACTTATTAGTCTTTTTTGTTAAGTCCATTAAAAAGTTCATTCTTTTGGTCCACTTGTGAACCTCTCCCTATATATATATATATATATATATATATATATATATATATATATATATATATATATATATATATATATATATATGCGTGTAGGATATATATATGTCGATAGTGTATGAGTAAAATCCAAACATGTCAGTAGGATGAAATTAGAATACTAGATAGAGGTGACAAGATAATCTTCGGGAAATTATTAAGGTGAGAAATATTATCATAAGCGAGTAAATACTTATGGGATAAATATAAGTTGTGCGTATACTTATAAACTAATATGAATTGATATATTCGGGATTATAGGCTAATGCCACGAGAGATAGGCATAGATAGGCGGATATATATTGATATACCCATATATACCCTCGGCCAGGCCGAGGTTGTACTCCACTTGGACGAGGAAAGGATGATCCATCAAGCCCCAGACTACCCCTCAGGGGGCCGACCCTTCATCAATCCCCAGACTACCCCTCAGGGGGCCGACCCCTCATCAGGCCCAGACGACCCTCCTAGGGTATGACAGTACGAGGCCCAAATTGGGCCTGACTCACTACCAGAAGGAACTTTTCCCTCGGCCTCGTATCACAGACCGAGGGTGACATCATCACAGCGCGTAGCTGGGGAGACATGTTGAACAGTGCGCCTGAGGCTCACATGGCACGTGGAAGATAGTTATAACAAAATCATCCCCTCACGTGAGGGAATATTATGTCATCATTTGGCATCTACAGGTGTCAACATGAGATTGGCTAGATCATCATTCACATGCACCATGCATACTTGGGGGGTACACTACACCCCCCAAGACCTATATATACTTGTCACCTACAACCCTACAAAGGGATGGATGGATGGATGGATAATTGTAACCCTAGGTAAAACTCTTCTTGTACACACAGTAGAGAGAGAAAGTGAGCTTATGTGCATTGTATCCAAGGCCATTTGTGCCCATACTTAGTGGATCACACACTCACAGTGGATGTAGGCCTAATTGGCTGAACCACTATACATCATTGTCTTATTCCTCTTACTCTCACCTCCTTCTACACACTTATACATACATATCTCCATGGTTGCCATGGCTATTACTGTTTGAGCTCAGTATGACTTATCTGGTGGTGCTAGATTTAAGCATCATCAGTTTGGCGCCGTCTGTGGGAACGAGAAGACATCTCTTCCTTTGTATAGCTTGACCTCACTGGGCACTCTTGTGGTGAACCAGTTTTCCTCCTGAGAGGAGGTGTTTCACCATTAAAAGAGACCCACTAAGGTTCTCAAGCCCACCAGTCTTTTCTTCAGTTCAGCTTTTCATAGCTGAAACACGTGGCACCGGAGATGCCACAACCACCACTTCCTCCACCTAATAGTGGAGTAGGACCCAGTTCTAGTTATCCACCACCTCAGTCTGAGATGGCTGATGTGGTGGCAGCCTTGAAGTCTCTGGCAGCAAGCCAAAGGATCATGTAGGAGCAGTTCACAGCTCTAAGCCAGAACATACTAAGACCACTAGGTGTCTCACCTGAGATGATTACTCCGGCAGCGGCTCTAGGGAAGCATGAGGCTAGGGGACCACCCCAGGCACCGCGCAAAGACCTGCCACCCCCTCAGTGGCGGAGGGATGTTGCTAACCCCCGGCGTCTATGCTTGGGAAGGCAAGGAAACCCTTGCCCTGAGGACAGGTATGATGATCTGGAGGGGGAGGAGGCCCCCATAAAATGCTGGGAGCCGTATGAGGTCTCCAAAAATACTATACAACCCCTCCAGGAGAGCAGAGGGAAGTGTGGAAGGAAAAATCCTGACGATCGCCCGAGAGGCTCTGCTTTCGATCACCTGAGTAGGGGATCGGCCATTGAGAGGCTGGGTCCAGTAAATGACCAGAGGGAAAAATTGTCCAGGTCAAGGAGTGCTGCGAGGTCCGGAAGGGAGGCAGCAGATGACTGACCCCACGGGGGCCGACCACAAGGATGGGACGACGGTCAGGGGGAAGTAAACAGCCGACACAGGCAAGCCGCAGCAGAACCCTCCGTCCATCTCAAAGATACGGCAGGGGATAACATCAGCCAAGCTGACCCTACGAGGCCCTGGAATGACTCCATCCAGCGACTGGAGGATAAGATCGGTGATATACTAAAAAGACGGGACCCTCTTTAGAGAGGATACTCCATAAGCTCATCCTTTATGGTGAAGATAGTCAATTTCCCTACTCCATCAAAGTTCGAGCCACCAGTGGTCACCCCAAGATATGACGGGAGCACCAACCCTATCCAGCACATTGAGATGTATCAATCAGCAGCAGATATATACTCTATCTCATATGAGATGAGGTGTCGTGCCTTCTCTGGTAGTCTGACTGGGGCTGCACATGTCTGGTACATGTCTCTTCCAAAAAACTCCATTGAAAACTTTAAGCAGTTGGCAGACCGGTTCATCCATAACTTTTTCTTTGGGGTGAGACCATAGGATAGGACCACCCTGCTCTATGTTAAGCAAGGTAAGAATGAGAGTCTGAGAGACTACATAGCCAGATTCAACAAAGAAAAGTTAGAGGTGGAAGTCTATGAGGAGATCATAGCCATGACAACCCTCATTGGAGGACTCCAGAAGGGGAAGCTACTATGGAAGCTTGATGAAGACCCTCCGAGGATGATGGCGAAACTGCTATCGACATCAGGGAAGGTGATGAATGCCGAAGAGGTGATGGCCTCAAAATACGAAGATGAAAAAGGAGGCACCAGTGGGGGAAAGTACCCCAAGAAGAACAAAGAGGGGAGGAAGAGGTCTACGGATGACAAAATCGCTGACTACACTCCTCTAACGGTCAGTCGTGAACACATTCTCAATGAGATAAAGAGTGATCGGTGCCTCAAGTGGCCTAATAAGTTGAGGGAAACCCCCAATAAGAGGAACAAAAACTTGTAGTGCGAGTTTCACCAAGACTATGGCCACGAGACAGACATATGCTTCGCTCTGAAGGACGAGATTGAAAGAATGTTAAAAGAGGGGAAGCTGAGGAAGTACGTTGATAAAAGTACCTTCAAGAGGGGCTGAGGGGACGACCCTAGAAAAAAGCGAGGCGATGCATGCCGAGAAGATCCTCCAAAATATGGGGACGACCCTTATGATGAGGAGGACGACCCTGACCTCCTCCCAAGAGATGACCCCGGCCCTGTCAAGAGACTTAACATGATCTCTCTCAGTGTGGGGATGATCTTTGGGGGCCTAGCAGGAGGAGGGTCAGAGGTCGCAGATAGGAAGGCCCACATAGCTGAAGCCAAGGCGGTGACGAAGACAGTACATTCAACCTCTCTGGAGGCAAAGTCAAAAAAGAGAAAGAAGGTCAATATGGATACTCTGATGGTGGGATTCTCAAGAATGGACTTCAAAGGCCTCTTAGCCCCACATGATGACCCTCTAGTCATCACTACCAAGGTACATGGATGTGAGGTGCGTAGGATCTTGGTAGATGGGGGTAGCTCTGCAGATGTGATGTTTTAGCCGTGCTTCAAGGCCTTAGGTCTCAGCCATGCTAGACTCGTCCCATACCATCACCCATTGATTGGGTTCAGTGGGGAAATGGTTCATCCCCTTGGAGTGTATGAGGCCGATGTCAGGATGGGGGACGAGTGGCCGCGATGGCTTACTAAGAAGGTCAGCTTCTTTGTGATGGATAAACATGTCTCTTCAGCCTATAATATTATACTGGGGTGAGTAGCCCTCAAGGGGTTTGAAGTTGTGCCGTTTATGGTCCATCAGATGATTAAATTTCCAACCCCTTGTGGGGTGGGGGAAGTTCAGGGAGACTAGACGACAGCACGAGAGTGTTACTACAACTCCGCTGAGGAAAGAGAGGCGCACAAGAGGGCAACAAATGCTTACAATATTGATACCCTCGACCCTGGGGACGAGACAAAGCTGAAGAAAGGAGAGGCCGCGGAAGAGGTAGAATCCATCATCCTCAATGAGGGTGACACGAAAAAAACCATCCAAATCGGCAAGTCCCTTAAACCAAATGTCAAGGAAGACCTCATCAAGCTGTTGAGGATAAAACATAGCGTCTTTGCGTGGAGTCATGCAGATATGCCAGGGATCGCCCCCGAAATCATGTGCCAAAAGCTCAACGTGGTAGAGGGTGCAAAGCCAGTAAAGCAGAAGAGGAGAATTTACTCTAGAGAAAAGTGTGAGGTCATACGGGATGAGGTCAAAAAATTAGAAGATGCTGAGTTTATCTGAGAGGTCATCTACCCAGAATGGTCGTCCAATGCGGTCATCATCCCAAAGGCCAATGGGAAGTGGAGAATATGTGTGGACTTCACCGACCTCAACAAGCATTGTCCCAAAGACAGCTTTCCTCTCCCCCGCATTGAGCAGATGGTAGACGCTATCGCAGGCCATGAGCTCATGAGTTTCATGGATGCATATTCAGGGTACAACCAAATCTTCGTGGACCCTGAAAACTCGGAGAAAACAACCTTCATTACCGACAATGGGACATATAGTTATAGGGTCATGCCCTTTGTCCTGAAGAATACAGGGGCAACATATCAGCGCCTTGTAAATAAAATGTTTGAAGACCAAATTGGGAAGTTTATGGAGGTCTATGTAGATGACATGCTGACTAGGATTTTGAAGGCAGAGGATAATGTGGCCGACCTTGAAAGGACCTTTAATATGATGGACAAGTACCGGATGAAGCTCAACCCGGCCAAGTGTGTCTTCGGGGTTGGAGCAGGGAAATTCTTGAGGTTCATCGTGAATCAAAGAGGCATTGAGGACAACCTTGAGAAAATAAAGGCCCTCTTAGAAATGAAGACCCCCAAGACCATTAAAGATGTTCAGAGGCTCATGGGGCAAGTGGCTGCTTTGAATAGGTTCAGGTCCAGAGCCACAAACAAGTGTTTACCATTCTTTAAAATTCTCAGAAAAGCCTTTGAGTGGAGTGAAGAGTGTTACCAGACCTTCAAAGAATTGAAATCCTACTTAGGGTCTACCTTACTGTTTTCACGACTAGTACAAGGTGAACAACTACACGTGTACTTGGTTGTCTCAGAATCAGCCATCAACGCAGCCATTGTGAGACGAAGACGGGGTACCGAAGCCTATGTAATTCAACAACAAGGCACTCCAGGGGGTGGAGAAAAGATACCCAAGGATGGAAAAGTTAGCCTATGCATTGATCCATGCGTTAAGAAAAATAAATCCATAATTCCAGTCCCATACAATGGTCATCCTCACTGACTCTCCTCTTAGGCAGGTTCTGCACAAGCCAGAAAAATCAGGGAGGCTAATGGCCTGGGCTATAGAGTTGGGGGAGTTTGACATTGTGTATCAACCAAGGAAGGCCATTAAGGTGAAAGCATTGGCAGAGTTCATGGCTAAATTTACTTGGGAAGACGATGAAACTAAAGATGAGAGCCTCGGTAAGACAGATACCCTATAGGGAAGACTCGCCGATACGCCTGCGGATAAGGCTGAGACAAGCACTGCTAGAGAAAAAGTGGCCGAAAATGAAGAGGGAAGATATCTCTTTAGACATGGGACCCTCACCGAGGGAAGTTTCTCAAAAGAGCAGATTGTGTGGAGCCTCTTCGCTGACGGGTCCTCCTGCGATAGCGAAAGTGGGGATGGACTGATAGTATCAGCTCCCGATGGCACAGACATTGAGTACGCACTGAGGTTCAACTTCAAAGCCTCCATCAATGAGGCCGAATATGAGGCCCTGATAACAGGGCTCTCCTTGGCCAAGTCTCTTAGTGTCGGCCAGATCTTGGTCCATAGTGATTCAAGGTTGGTAGTGAATCAGATATTAGGAGCCTACGAGGCCAAGGATGAGCGGGTGGCCAAGTACCTCGAGAAGGTGAGATCATTACTGAAGAGCTTCAGAGAAGTGGAATTAAATAGGATACCTAGGCTCGATAATGGTCGTGCTAATGCCCTTGCTAGGTTGGCCTCGACGACTAGGACAAATATCAGGAGAACAGTCCCAGTGGAAATTTTACTTCGACCAACTATCGAAGATGTTGAGGGAACACCTAGCACTTGCCTGAATATTTCTGAAGAAACTTCAAGGATGGACCCTCTGATTAGATACATTAAAGAGGGTGAGATGCTAGAAGCAGGGAAAGAAAGGAAGAAGTTGAGGCAAAGAGCTGCAAAGTTCACTGTCACTGGGGACACCTTGTACAAAAAGGGGTTTTTTCTGCCCTTACTCAGGTGTGTACATCCATCTGAAGTCCCACACATTTTGCAAGACGTGCATGAGGGGTCATTTTTAAGCCACATTGGGGGCAAGTCCTTAGCTAAAAGGGTGATCACCCAAGGGTACTGGTGGCCGACCTTGGGGAAAGATGCCACGGCATATGTAAAAAAGTGTGACAAATGCCAAAATTTTTCCACCATCCCTCACCAACCCTATCAGCCTCTTACTTCCATTACATCCCCGTGGCCATTTGCAGTGTGGGGGATTGACCTAGTAGGACCCTTGCCTAGGGCAATCAATAACTATCGGTTCCTCATGTTGCCATTGACTATTTTTCAAAATGGGTGGAGGCGGAGCAAATGGTAACGATCAGAAAGCAGAAGACCTTCCAGTTTATATGGAAAAATATTATATGCACATATGGTCTCCCAAACACCCTCATCTCGGATAACGGGACTCAATTCAAGAATACATCTCTACAGAAGTACTGTGAAAAGGTCAGTATCAAACAATTCTTCTCTACCCCAGGCCGACCTCGGGCTAATGGGCAAACATAAGTTACAAATAGAACAATCCTAGATGGGATCAAGAAGAGACTTGAGGAGGAAAAAGGAAGATGGGTTGAGGAGTTATATGCTGTACTGTGGGCCTACAGGATGACGGCGAAGACCCCTACCAGAGAGACCCCCTTCATGCTAGATTATGGCTCAGAATCCGTCATCCCCACCGAGATTGGGTTTCCTACTCATAGGGTCCAATGTATGACCCCCAGAGAAATACGGAAGAGAGGAGACTCGACTTAGACCTGATTAAGGAAAGGAGGGAAGACACCAAGATAAGGCAAGCCGCCTACCAGCAGAGGACAACAAGGTTTAACAATCAAAGGGTGAAATAGAGAGAAATTGAAGTGGGGGACTTGGTCCTCAAAAAGGCTTGGCAGAAGCCCAATAAGCTTCATCCTAATTGGCACGACCCATATAGGGTCATTAATGAAGTTGTCCCAGGGACCTATAGACTAGAAAACCTATAAGGGGAACCCTTTTCCAACACCTGGAATGCAGATCATTTGAAAAAATACTATCAGTAGTGTTGTAATATCCTGACGGACCATAATTGTAATGGGTGTTGCTTCAGTAGAACAGCTTGGAAAATTAATGAGAAAAATCAGTGTTTCCTCTTATCTTGTGTTTGTCAGTTCTAATACGAATGGGATCGTCTTTGGGGAACGACCCTCGGCCTATAATGAGGGTCAATGGTGGGGACGACCCCACCATTGTCCTAAAAAAGACGAGGGAAGACTTGAAAAATCATTAATTTGGTAACTATAACCCTCGGCCTATAATAATGGTCAATAGTGAGGACGACCCCACCATTGCCCTCAAGAAAGGCGAGGGAAGACTCTAAAAACCATTAATTTGATAATTATAACCCTCGGCTATAATGAGGGTCAATGGTGGGGACGACCCCACCATCGCCCTCAAGAAAGACGAGGGAAGACAAAAACCATTAATTTGGTAATTATAACCCTCAGCCTATAATGAGGGTCAATGGTGGGGACGACCCCACCATTGTCCTCAAGAAAGATGAGGGAAGACTAAAAACCATTAATTTGGTAATTATAACCCTCAACTATATTGAGGGTCAATGGTGGGGACGACCCCACCATCTCCCTCAAGAAAGACGAGGGAAGACTAAAAACCATTAGTTTGGTAATTATAACCCTCGGCCAATAATGAGGGTCAATGGTGGGGACGACCCCACCATTGTCCTCAAGAAAGACGAGGGAAGATTCAAAAACCATTAATTTAGTAATTATAACCCTCGGCCTAGGGGTCTATGGTGGGAACGACCCCACCATTGTCCTCAAGAAAGACGAGGGAAGACTAAAAACCATTAATTTGGTAATTATAACCCTCGTCTATAATGAGGGTCAATGGTGGGGAAGACCCCACCATCTCCCTCAAGAAAGACGAGGGGAGACTAAAAACCATTAATTTGGTAATTATAACCCTAGGCCTATAATGAGGGTCAATGGTGGGGACGACCCCACCATTGTCCTCAAGAAAGATGAGGGAAGACTCCAAAAACCATTAATTTGGTAGTTATAACCCTCGGCCTATAATGAGGGTCAATGGTGGGGACGACCCCACCATTGTCCTCAAGAAAGACGAGGGAAGATTTAAAAACCATTATTTTTTTAATTATAACCCTCGGCCTATAATGAGGGTCTATGGTGAAGACGACCCTACCATTGTCCTCAAGAAAGATGAGAGAATATTTAAAAACCATTAATTTGGTAATTACGACCCTCGTCTATAATGAGGGTCAATGGTGGGGATGACCCCAACATTGCCCTCAACAAAGATGAGGGAGGACTTAATGAGTTTATATAAAGAATTCGCAATGCAAATTACATAAGAGACGAATATGGAAGACAACAAGAGAGATGATATTATAGATGAAATATTACAATAAGATGTTTGTTCTATAAAAATAAGATACATGCACAGGGTACATAAAGAGGGTCTTGGCTACAAACATCCACCCTATTGACAAGCATCAGAGGGAAAGGCCAATAACCACGACAGGCTGATCTTCGGATGTGCCGACACCCTCGATGTGCACTTAGGACTCCACGTAAGCTAAGGCCTCAGCAATCAAGGGTTCGTCCAACTGAACTGCCTCCAGAGAGGGGCAGACTGAAAAGACGACATCACCAAACTTGAGGACGACCCACGGACAGGCCGTCCTGATCCCCCTCTCCAAGTATTTAAGGCCGAAGCCTTAAAACTCATCCGAGAGTTTGTAGGCCTACACAGCATCGGCCTCGGCTTTTCTGACAACCGCCTTAAGATCGACCTTGTGTTGATCCCCCATGTTGGTCAAGGCCTCGTCCTTCTCCTTTATGAGCACATCCTTGGCCTGTAAATCTGCATCGTGCTGCCTCGTCAGCTCGTCCAAGACCCTGGAATGTTCCTTCCTGGCACTCTCTAGTGTAGCCCTTGCAGTCTCTAACTCCGTCTGCAGATCAGCCTCACGTTGAATGGCCTCCTCAGCCTCATGAAATTTTTGCTGATTCTCCGCCATCCACTTGGTGTCCGAGGTAAAGGTGCATACAGACTGCACATAAATAATAAATAGTTATCAAGAGGTCAAGAAAACAGTTTGTGAAAGAATGAAGTTAAGGGAATGAAGTAAGGCAAGTACCTAAGCTAGGGTATGCGGACCATAGTCATACACTTTTGCTGGAGGAATCTTGGATAAGAATTCATAATCGACAGCCGAGGGTGCAGAGAAAATTGACTCTTTGGCCGTCCTCAGGTTGGCGATCAGAGAAGACGACTCGACCTTGAGTAATGTCAAATTGTGGGACTAGAAGGCCCCCATGCTGGAAGAAGAGGCGGTCCCCTCAGACGCCTCGACCCTTGCCCTCATTCGTGAATATGGCCAAGGGTCTATAGGGACTTCAGGCTCTTCCCTCTTCTGTCTGTCAGGGGTCGGCTTAGCAGGTGTCGGACCCACTGTCGGTGTCTTCCTTGGAGCTTTCTGAGGCTCCTTGGCCTTCTTATTTCCCAAGACTGATAGCAAACTAGGAGCAGTCATTTCCCAAAGTTGATCAGATAAAACAGAAGGACGGCCTGAAAGGAGGACGACACGTCAAAAAAATGCAGAGGCAAAGATGAAACACTTGAAAAAAGTATAGAATGGGCAAAAATTAATGTAACTCACATAGCTCTGTCAGGGGGGCGACCCTCAGACCAGCTTCCTTCAGGAATCGAGGGGTCATCAAATCTTCAAACTTTATAATTTCACCCTCTTTCCCTCGTTCCCTTAGATACTCTACTATGTCTTTCTCATCCAGACTAAGTCTGGGATCATACTTGACCTTCATCGAGGGGTTTGACCATCTTCTGGGAACCCTCGGACTATCGTCCAAATGTTGAGACTGGGAAAAAAATTACCACTCTCCAGAAATGAAGAAAAATCTCTTCTTCCAATTGTGGTTGGAGGTTTGCGCCATGTGGAGAAGTTTTTTATTAGACCTCCTCACCCCAAGGTGATAGTACCTAGGTTGTTTGGACGAGGAAGTGATATTGTAACAGGACAAAAATACGTTGGCCGAGGGCTCATCAATGAAAGCATTATTCCACAGGGAGATGTAGCCGAGGATCGTCCTCCAGGAGTTGGGAGGAAGCTGAGAGGGGGCAACGCCGAGGCCTGACAAGATATTTACAACAACAGGATGCAGAGGGAATCTGACACCAACCTTAAACATTTGTTCGTATACTGCAACCTCTCCCTCTTCACCCTCGAAGACTCTCATAGTTATGTTGGGGGACACACCATATGCATGCCTCCAGAGCAAGAGGTCAAGATCCCTGACCGAGGAGATATATGACGAGGCATGGGAGGTGTCAACTGGGTCAACATCTGAGTCCTCACCATCGTCCTCAGTCCCCTCTCCCTCGGCCTCATCACCTGTCAGAGGCCCCTGAGGAAAAGTCATCTGGAAAGCATGTGGGGATAGAGTTGTCATAGGGACAGCCTCGGAAACAACCATACCATCGACCTGGGCTTAGATCAGACGTCTCTATTCTCCCAGAAGGTCTAGCGCCAATTGGCGATGACGCTCTCTCATCCATCTCACCTGAATAACTCTCGACTGGATGACAGGACGACCCACAAGACTCAGATGGTTTAATAATGGCTAGAGGAATGAGGAAGATGGGTCATACCCAGTTAGGGTCGGCCCCCTGTCTTCTCTCCTCCTCTTCCTATATTCGTCTGATCTTAACAAATAACTTCTCTCTCATGGAAGGGAACTCTTCAGCTAAACTATAAAGCCTCCTAAGCATTAAGGGGAATACCCCACACTTAGAAGAATTTGGCTAAGCCAACTGCAAATAATCTCACAATTGACCAGGTTGGACTTTTCAATCAAAACTAAAGAATTAAAGGGGTTTTATCAAGAACATTCAAGAACAAACCACTGGAGGATATGCCGGAAAAACTATGGGACAACTAAAGAGAAGCCTAATCTTACAGACCTAAAGCAGTCGAGGTGTAAAAAGCAATGAAATGTAAAGAGGGCACTGGCTCGGAAGGATTACCTGACAAGGAATGGCGAAGCTTGATGTTGAAATCGTAGAAATAGTTATGGCACTGGTGCTGTAGAAAAAGCTAGAGAGAGAGCCTGGGCGTGAAGAAGATGGAGAAGAAAGAGAATAAATCTTTAAAAATTCTGCTTAAATACCTTGCCAATAAGTGGGACCACTAACCAATGCAGAGCACAGCCCACGAGGAGGACATCATTAGGGCACAAAGCCCCAAGCAGCATGCAACCACCATGCCTAGAAAACTAGAATGACATTGGATAAGAATTTGACAAGTGTCACACCATCCTGATAGGTGTCACTCATCTAACTGACCATACACTCATCCAAAGGGAAACACTATCCCTCAGCCGTCTCAACAGCATCGATGGCTAAGGGCTGGGGCGTGATTGATATACCCATATATACCCTCGGCCAGGCCGAGGGTTTACTCCACTTGGACGAGGCAAGGATGATCCATCAGGCCCCAGACGACCCCCCAGGGGGCCGACCCTTCATTAGGCCCTAGATGACCCCTCAGGAGGCCGACCCTTCAGTAGGCCCCAGAAGACCCCTTAGGGGGCCAACCCTTCACTAGTCCCCAGACGACCCCTCAGGGGGCCGACCCTTCACCAGGCCCCAGATGACCACTCAGGGGGCCGACCCTTCATCAGGCCCCAAATGACCCCTTAGGGGTCCGACCCCTCATCAGGCCTATACGACCCTCCGAGGGTACGACAGTATGAGGCCCAAATTGGGCCTAACTCACTACCAGAAGGAACTTTGCCCTCGGCCTTGTATCACAGGTCGAGGGTGACATCATCACAATGCGTGGCTGGGGAGACGCATGGAACAGTGCGCGTGAGGCTCACATGGCACGTAGAAGACCATTATAACAAAATCGCCCCCTCACGTGAGGGAATATTATGTCATCATTTGGCATCTACAGGTGTCAACAGGAGATTGTCTAGATCATCATTCACATGCACCATGCATACTTAGGGGGTACACTACACCCCCCAAGACTATATATACTTGTCACCTACAACCCTACAAAGGGATGGATGGATGGATAATTGTAACCCTAGCTAAAACTCTGCTTGTACACACAGTAGAGAGAGAAAGTGAGCTTATGTGCATTGTATCCAAGGCCATTAGTGCCCATACTTAGTGGATCACACACTCACAGTGGATGTAGGCCTAATTGGCTGAACCACTATACATCATTGTCTTATTCCTCTTATACACACCTCATTCTACACACTTATACATACATATCTCTATGGCTGCCATGGCTATTACCGTTTGAGATCATTATCACTTATCTGGTGGTGCTAGATTTAAGCATCATATATATATATATATATATATATATATATATATATATATAGAGAGAGAGAGAGAGAGAGAGAGAGAGTGAGAGACAGTATATATATGATGTGGTTATAAATATATATATGTGTGTGATTGATATATTTATGTGAAACATACCCCTCTAGTGCTATCATGGGAAGTTGCGCGATATGGGTGAGGCCCTGGCTTGAGGAGCAGGAGCGTACAGTCCCGAGGTCATAGTGTGGCCATTCCGGTCGGCACGACATTCGTTCCGGAGGGAGGGGGAGGAGGGGGAGGAGGAGGATCCCTCGAGGAAGAACTGCTTCGCGGTCTCACACCCTTATCTTCAAAAAGGTGCTTCAGACGTCGTCGGTGTGGGATGAATGTAAAGAGATTGAGTCGCCGACCTATTTTACACAAAACAGGCAAAAGAACATGGTGCGACTTCAAGAGAGTGACATTAAGGACAAACTGATTCATACGAAACCAATAGATCGGAGGTGCCGCTATGATATGGAATGGGAAGGTGTTAGGAACCCATCCCGCCCTTTTGGTCTCTCATGGGAAAATCTTAATATTTTCCTTTTATTCCCGTGAAGTGTGTGTATGTGTTTATATAATGGAGATTGAAATCGTTTGACGCATACCATGGAAAAGATAGGGTGAGGTCATCCACATGAATATTCCCAAGACAATAATAAATGTAGAAGATAGAATATGAGCGTTCAATGTGATATTGATCGTTATTGGGAAACGATAATATGTGTGGGATGAAACGTGAACAAGCATACTATATGTATATGTATAAAAATGAGGGATTTTGAGAAGTTTGGGAAAATAAGAGAAATTGGAAAATTGGACCCGAGTCTCGAATTTTAATCCGAGATGCCTACGTAGCCCATAAAGGCATCAAAGTCCACGTAGTTCGAATATAGAATAGGGGAGGGGTTTATCCCATAGATTCGAATGGAATTTTATTAGGTGTGTGCGTGTAGAAAATATGTTTTTGGTTTTTGGAAAAAGTGTGATGGATAATTCCGCTCGGAATTTACAAGTGTAACCCTCTTTTATTTGTTTTTGGGTTTTTTATGAAAAATAAAGTATGTGCAATATACTAATAAAAGCGTAGATGTTAATGTGTATCAACTAAAATAAAACTAGATTACAAATCTAAAGTAATTTATGCAAAAATAAGAGATTTAAAAGAGAGGGAGAATGAATTGGACCTTCCTTGGAGCTTGAGCTTGGATCTTTGATGAAATCCTTTGAATTTTGATGGATGTTGATGAGAGAGAAGGATATTTGCCAAATTGGGCGTGAAAAGGATTGGTGTTTAGTGTTGTGAGCTCTGCCTTAGTATGCGAATATGAGGGGGGACATCACCCAGTTTACTATGCCATCAAGACACTCTTAGACACTGAACAACAATAATTACCTTTGGAAAATCTCGCCTATGCACTTGTGGTTGCTTCAAGGAAGTTGAAGAACTACCTCTAGGCCCACTCCATAACCGTAATCACCTCTTATCCACGCAAGGTTGTTCTACAAAAGGCTACGCTTTCTAGACGACACTCAAAGTGGTCGATCGAACTCGGGAGATTTGATATCCACTTCTATCCCCAAAGTGTGATCAAGGGACATATCCTATCAGACTTCATTGCTGAGTTCATAGGAGATCAACCAGTAGACAAACTGAAGAGTGGGCAGTCGATGGCACAAGAAGCACATTCCAAAGATTGGTCCTTGTATAATGGAGCCTCAAATTCGTAGGGGGAAAGAGTAAAGATTGTTCTCATCACCGTAGAAAACACTATAATTGAGCAAGTAATTAGATTGGGATTTGAGGCCTCCAACAATGAAGATGGGAATGAAGCACTGATTGTCGGCTTGGAAAAAGCCAAACTACTGGTGGCAAAGCATCTTCATGTATTCGGTGATTCCAAACTGGTCTCCAAGAAGGTAAGTGGGGACTTCAATGCTAAAGATAATCGAATGGCAACGTACCTCAACATAGTAAGAGGATTCATGCCAGACTTTGAAAAGGTGGAATTCTAATATTTCCCTCGAGGACAGTGTGACACCCCAACTAATTAAATACCGGGTAGCTACTCCTTTATTAAATTAATACAAAATGTCAAGTTGGATCAGTTAATAGCATCACTGTCGAAATCATCTTAATAATTACTAACCATCTAGTATTTAAAAAGTGAGTAGTCAAATTTTAAGTTAAATCTGATTAACATGCAATAAATGAATTATAGATGAATAACATAACCATTCACAATAAAGTCCCAATAGAGTAACCATCGAATAATAATGAATCTGGAGGAAATCCTCCTCACTATAGTCCCAACACTGAAATAAATAAAACAAGTCTGCATCCTAAATTAATTACAAACCAAAGTCTGAATAACTGAAATATAAAATGCCTCTAAAGGAAATGGGTGAAATGCCCTACAAATGATAAAACTGAACATGGAGTCAAGACTAGAAAAGGAGGCGTCTACTGTCAAGGCCCTGTAACTTCCACAACAGCTACAGCTCGTCCCCTGAATATAATTCCTATGCATGGTGTCCTTGTGGCTGGGCACCTAAAAAGGTTTTTACTAAAATAGATTTAAAAGAAAATGGGTCAGAGCCTGATTGTGGAGAATAGTTTAAAAATAGCAAGTGATTTAATAACATTAAAACAATGAATGCAAAATACATGTTAGGACGTGCTCTCGAATGAAATATTCACCTCTCGACTAATTGTGCACTCCTAACGTACCGTACCCATTCAAGTGATTCTCATATCTATCTAGACCAAAATAAAATTCTAACCTTTCTACTCGATTCGCGCTTTAATTCCAACTTCATCAATTAAATAGAGAGTTTTACTTAAATTCTCGGATCCTCAATTATTAGCAATACAATTCACTACAGGTTATTCCTTTTTATCTTTAGTGATCATTACGATAATTACACTTCACAATTTAAACATGACAATTCTTTTCATTTAACCGTATATTATTCACATCATAAATATACAATACTCGCACCCCGAGACTAAGCTGCGGTGCACACATACTCTGCTATCCCATCCCGGTACATCACGTACATAAGGATCACGCATTCCGAATCTCTCAGGAATCGTTCTCAGATAATAGCAAATTACAAACAATGGAGGCGAACATAGTTCACATCACATGGGTCACGCACATACCTACGCTCCCATGATCAGCAGACTTATTAACTTCTCAATAAGTCCTTCTCTGACCTATGTCCTCGAGGTACCAATCTATATCCCCCCCCCCCCCCCCCCCGTAGGCACACAAGGATTATAAGGCCCTAAACGAAAGATAACCTCCCGTGATAGCAAGTATGGTAGGTATGTCATACACATAAAATCATATATACTAAGCATGCACACATCTTAGTAATTACCATATTTTATTAGTGGTATACTTCTCGTTCTTATACCAACTTTTAGTATTACACCAATCACATGTCCCCGGTTTTCATGTATTTAAGTCATCAATTATCCTTGCATCGTGATTAGTCACTCGCATCCTAATCCACAAATATCATTTGGTTCAGGTCACTCTTCTATATTTTACTCCCCAATATATCCCAAATCTCCCAACTATACCAATTACTTAACAAGGGAAAGATATCTCATCAATTAAACAAGGTTACGGGACACTAGAAATCAAATCAGGCCAAAAAGGCCATTCTGTCAACTCGTTAGAAGTCTCGTTCGAACGAGAGGGCATCGAACGAGAGTTCGTTCGAATGAAGGGCATCGAACGAACTACCAACTCGTTAGAAGGCAGACTGTCACCTCATTAGAAGCTCGTTCGAACGAGGTCGTTCGAACGACCTGGGTAGAGCTTCTAACGAGATGGCAGTTTCGAGCCCAGAATTCTCTAATTCGTTTTTCTCAATTTTCCTCATCTCTAAACTCATCCTAAAATCATCCCAAATAGTGTTTTAAGGTTTCTAAACGTCACTAAACTTTCGTAGATCGTATCTTAACATATTATTGGGGTTCCAATCTTCCTAAATAACATAAATTATCATCAACCCCCAATTTTACCCCAAACCCTATGGGTATGAACCCAGAATTTCATGTCTTCAATTTTATCCTTATAAATCCGTTTTTTCATCATAAATAGTTGTATTTCTTGTAGGACAATCATCAACTAACATTCTACATGAAATCCCTATAACATATTATGAATTTCTATTTCAAACTTCAAGGGTTTTCATCAAATACCCAAATTAAATCAATTTTGTAAATTCTAAGCATGGAAGAAACATTCGCTTGAAATTAACTTAATTAAACCACTTGCCTTAGATAGTTCTCTGAATTTGATGTTGGTGAATGGATTGATTCTCCTTTCTCTATGGATTTTTCTCCCAAGGTTGAAGATGGTGGTTTTCTCTTTGGGAACCTCTTCTAACTTCTTCCTATAACTCCCGTAGCCCTCTAATTAGTTAAGTGCTGGTAATGGTTTAGTGGGTTGATAAATAACCTATATTTAATTCCCAAAATTCGTTGGTTATAATTCCCAAAATTTCAAAATTACCAAAATGCCCTTTTAAGTTGCCGGTTTGACTTAAAAATGCCCCGGGACCCAAACCAAACCCCCGGCTAGTGTTTTCTGACTATTTCGACCCTTCCGGACACGTTGGCGCACTCAAAATGATCATTTGGTTGATAAAAATAAAATTCACTTTTTAATTTAAATAATTACATTCTTGATGCGACTGACACGTGCGTCTCAACTAAATTTCCCAAATTGCCGTATTTCAGTCTCGCGACAATTTTAATATTTTCAAAATTCATATATTGTCATATATACACATTATAATCAAATACCAACTCACATCTCATTAGTATTATATCCGGATTAATTCTCAATTAATTCACTTTTAATTTAATTAATCCCATAAATAAATATCAATAAAAGTACGGGGTATTACATACTTCCCCCCTAATACCAGAATTTCATTCCGAAATTCGGAACTTGAAAGTACCTGGTAAAAACAACTCCGGATAACATTCGCGCATCTCATCCTCGCTCTCCCATGTGGACTCCTCGGCATTATGATGCCACCACTGAACATGTACCAACGGTACTATCTTTGATCGCAGTTTCCGCTCGCTTCGGTCCAAAATAGCAATCGACCCCTCCTCGTAAGAGCTATCAGGCTGGAGATCGATGTCCTCCAAAGCAATGTGAGAATGAGCCAAATAGTCCCTAAGATATTTCCTTACCGAGGAAATATGAAACACATCGTGAATTCTATGCAAATGCTCCGGTAACCCAAGTCTATATGCAATGGACCCAATCCGCTCGATGATAGGAAATGGCCCCACATATCTCGGTGTCAGTGTCCCCTTCTTCCCGAAATGCATAATCCCCTTCATAGGAGATACTCTGAGTAGAAACTGGTCCCCCACTTTGAATTCTCTAAAGAACCTCTTCGCATCAGCATAGCTCTTCTACTGATCCTGAGCTACCCGAATGCGACTCCGTATCAATTATATCCTTGCTGAAGTATCCTGAATCACCTCCGACCCAAGTAGTTTATTGTCCCGCACCTCTAACCAACATGCTGGGGAACAACAAGGTCTACCATAAAACGCCTCAAATGGAGCCATGCCGATGGTTAAGTGGTAGGAGTTATTATAAGCAAACTCCACCAGTGGAAGGTACTGCTCCCATCCACCCCCAAAGTTAATTATGCACATACGCAACATGTCCTTCAACATTTGATTTGTACGCTCGGTTTGCCCATCGGTGTGCGGGTGATAAGCCGTACTCAATCGCAATTTCGTGCCCATGGCCTCTTGAAAACTATCCCAAAACCATGAAACAAATATCTTATCTCAATCAGACACGATATTTAGGGGCACACCGTGAAGTCTCACAATTTATGCAATAAAAATGTGGGCATACTGTCCCGTAGTGTAGTCTGTACTTACGGGTAGAAAATGAGAGACTTTGGTCAACCTGTCCACAATTACCCAAATGGAGTCGTGACCCCTCTATGACGTAGGTAACCCCATGATAAAGTCCATGGAGATGCTCTCCCACATCCACATCGGGACCTCTAATGGCTGTAGAAGTCATGCCGGTCTCTGATGATCCACTTTTACCAGCTCACAAGTGGAGCATTTAGAAACAAACATGGCAATATCTCTCTTCATCCCGCTCCACCAATACTGACGTCTCATGTCTTGGTACATTTTATCCCCACCGGGGTGTACCGCGAACCATGAGCCGTGCGACTCTGCCATCACCTCGTGTCGCAAGTATTCCCTTTCTGGAATGACTAGTCTCCCATTTAAGTGTGATCCCCCGTCTGAGCTAACGGTATAGGACTCTGCTCCCTCTTCTAGCAATCGAACTATCTGCTCCTGACAGAACGAGTCATTTGCCTGTGCCTTTACCACCTTCGTGATAATCTGCGGTGTAACTATCATCACAGACATGAACGATCGGGCCACTGCATCCTGGTGTCCCAACTCCTTCCACTTATCCTTCCACACCTCGGCCACCTCATCTACTGGCCTACGGCTCAACGCGTCTGCTACCATGTTAGCCTTCCCCGGGTGGTATTGGATATCGAACCGATAATCCTTCACAAACTCAAGCCACCTCCGTTGCCGCATATTCAACTCCTTCTGTGTGAATACGTACTGTAAAGAATTATGATCCGTGAATAATCATAATTTCTCCCCCAGGAGATAGTGTCTCCAAATCCGAAGTGCAAATACAACTGCCTCTAACTCCAAGTCATGGGTGGGGTAATTCTTCTTGTGAGGCTTAAGCTTACGGGAAGCATAAGCTATCACTTGACTCTCCTGCTGCAATACACCTCCAGGTCATTGTAAGGACGCATCGGTGTAGACTGGATACTCAACTCACGATCTCAGCAATGCTAACACAGGTGCTGAGGTTAACTTATCCTTCAACTCATCGAATGCCAACTGACAGGCATCACTCCAAATGAATGGCACACCCTTACGAGTCAGATGTGTCAAAGGACCCGCTATCTTTGAGAAACCCCGAATAAATCTCCTGTAGTATCCTGCTAGGCCCAAGAAACTATGGATCTCAGTCGGTGTCATGGGATATTTCCACTCCCTTACCGCGGATACCTTCCCCGGATCAACAGATATCTCCCGGTCTGAGATGATATGCCCTAAAAACTGAACCTCCTTCAGCTAAAACCCACACTTCTCATACTTTGCATAAAGCTCATTCTGACGTAGCGTCTGTAAAACCTGTCTCAAATGCTCGGCGTGCTCCTCTTCTGTCTGGGAGTAGACCAGAATGTCATCAATGAAGACAATAACGAACTGGTCTAGGAACTCTCTGAATACCCTATTCATCAAGTCCATAAACACGGCTGGAGCGTTGGTCAAGCCAAAAGGCATAACCCAAAACTCATAGGAACCATATCTCGTTAAGAAAGCAGTCTTTGAGACGTCCTCTTCCCTGATACGCAACTGATGGTATCCTGATCGCAAATCAATCTTTGAGAAGAAAGAAGCTCCTCTCAGCTGGTCGAATAAGTCATCGATTCAGGGCAACGGATACTTATTCCATATCGTGACCTTATTCAACTCCTGGTAAGCTACAAACAACCTCAACAATCCATCCCTCTTCTTTACGAACAACACAGGGGCACCCCACGGTGAAGTACTCCTCCGGATAAACCCCTGACCCAACAACTGCTCAATCTGATCCTGTAGCTCTCTCATCTCGGCTGGAGCCATACGATAAGGTGCGCGGGTAATAGGCCGAGTGCCCGATGTCAAGTCGATCACAAAATCTATCTCCCTACTTGGAGGTAATCCAGGTATATCCTAAAATACATCGACAAACTCTCGAACAACCGGAATCTCATCAAGTGGTATCACCACTTCCTTAGAGGTCTCCTCCTCTATATAGTACAAGTGAGTGGACGATCCTCCCTCGGGGTGAGGCATCGCCACTAAAAACATCTCCTGCCCGAGAATGGCAAAGATAATACACCTACTAAAATAGTCAATCATGGCTCGGTACGCAACAAGCCAATCCATACCAATAATGGCATCATACTCGGTCATCTCTAAAACTAACATATCCGCGGGTAAAGTAAACCTCCCGATATCTATACTCACGCCTCTACATATAAGGGAAATCATGGAACCCCTACTCAACGGTGAATCTACACAAGTAACCATGCTCTCGACGGTGTCTAATAACCCAATAGTGCATTCAAATCTCATGGCAATGAAATAATGTGTGGCCCCCGTGTCAAATAAAATATGCCCCATAGTCCCCTGAATAGAGAACATACCCTCAATGGCCGGTGGATCTTGTGGGGCTGCGACATGCTGGAGCTGATACACTCTCCCATAATGAAGTTGTCCCTGTTGAACTGGGATCTCTGGTATGGGTGGTAATGCTGCCATTTGCGGTGGTGCTGGGAGGGCGGCGGGAAACATAGGCCTTTGTGGCTCCTGTCGAGCACCCTGATGTTGCTGCTGTGGGGCCCTGCCCCTACCAGGACAATCCTGACGTTTATGGCTAGTCTTGCCACAAACATAACACTTCCCCGGGAAGTTTCCCCCTCGCTGTCCCTATTGCCCTCGGCCCTGGTGGCCGTTACCATTCCTCCCCTGGCTATGCTGGCCATACTGAAACTGCTGCTGCTGGCCATTCTGACCCTGCTGGCCCTGATGGCCGTTCGGACCCTAATGGCCCTGCCTGAAACCTCCCTATCCACTTCTGAAATTCCTCGATCTGAATCTCTTAGGATCCCCCTGCTGGGAACCATGGTCACCCTGCCTGTACTGTCCCTGAGCAGATTGTGCCCCGCTGGCACCATTTCCCCCAGTCCTGCCCTGATGGGTGGACTCTCTTGATCTCTTACTCTCATACATGTGAAAGAGGTGGTCCTGGCAGTGTAGTAGTGCAGCGTTAACCACGTCAGAGTAAGTGACCAACGAAAGATTCCCCAATAAATGCTGACGGATCCTCCAAGTCAATCCATCTGTGAACTTCTGAATCTTTTTCTCCTCAGTCAGTATTTCATCCGGAACAATGTTCAGTAGATTAGTGAATTCGGCCTCATACTCGGCCACAGTCTTTCCCTCCTGCTTGAGGTTCATCAGTTTCCTCCTCATCTCCGTGTGAACAGCTGACGAAAAATATTTGTGGTCAAACCGCACCCAAAACTCCTATATAGTGAGACTATCCCTCTCCTCTGCGTTGGTAATGGACTCCCACCACTGCAGATCCCACTAGCTTGAAAGTAGCTAGTATCTGCTTCTGAACATCGGTGCACTCATACATCCTCAAGTGCCTCAGAATATCTTTCCTCCACTGACTGGATACCACAACATCGGAGTTACCTGCAAACTCTGGAGGGTGTGCTTTCTGAAAAGCATCACGAACGCGTTCCCAAGCAGACGGGAATGCATGTGCCTGAACTGGCGCGGCTACCGGCGCCTGGGGCGGTGCCTGCTGTACAACGGCTATGGCGGCATTTACCACTTGGGCTACAATAGCTGCAACCTCGGCGGCATTCATGGTGCCCTGTACTGGTGCAGGCTGTGGCTCTGGCTGTGCATTCCTAGGAACCCATTGCGCACGTCGTGGAGGCACCTAAAATAAGAGTAAAGTCTATAAGTTCGCACTTATTAACTCAAAATAGCCGAAGAGCGAATCATACACAAAAGGATACAACAGTCCTAAAATATAGGGCTCTACATCAAAGAAAGTTCAGCGGAAACATAATAAGCCGTACAGAACCTAAGGACACTAGAACCTGATGCTCTAATACCACATCTGACACCCCGACTAATTAAATACCGGGTAGCTACTACTTTATTAAATTAATACAAAATGTCAAGTTGGATCAGTTAATAGCATCACTGTCGAAATCATCTTAATAATTACTAACCACCTAGTATTTGAAAAGTGAGTAGTCAAATTTTAAGTTAACTTTGATTAACATGCAATAAATGAATTATAGATGAATAACATAACCATTCATAATAAAGTCCCAATAGAGTAACCATCAAATAATAATGAATCTGGAGGAAATACTCCTCACAACAGTCCCAACACTGAAATAAATAAAACAAGTCTGCATCCTAAATTAATTACAAACCAAAGTCTGAATAACTGAAATATAAAATGTCTCTAAAGGAAATGGGCTACATGCCCTACAAATGATAAAACTGAACATGGAGTCAAGACTAGATAGGAGGCGTCTACTGTCAAGGCCCTATAACTTCCACAACAGCTACAACTCGTCACCTGAATAGAATTCCTATGCATGGTGTCCTTGTGGCTGGGCACCTAAAAATGTTTTTACAAAAATAGATTTGAAAGCAAATGGGTCAGAGCCCGATTGTGGAGAATAGTTTAAAAACAGCAAGTGATTTAATAACATTAAAACAATGAATGCAAAATACATGTTAGGACGTGCTCTCCCATGAAATACTCACCTCTCAACTAATTGTGCACTCCTAACGTACCGTACCCATTCAAGTGATTCTCATATCTATCTAGACCAAAATAAATTCTAACCTTTCTACTCGATTCGCGCTTTAATTCCAACTTCATCAATTAAATAGAGAGTTTTACTTAAATTCTCGGATCCTCAATTATTAGCAATACAATTCACTACAGGTTATCCCTTTTTATCTTTAGCGATCATTACGATAATTACACTTCAAAATTTAAACATGACAATTCTTTTCATTTAACCATATATTATTCACATCATAAATATACAATACTAGCACCCCGAGACTAAGCTGCGGTGCACACATACTCTGCTATCCCATCCCGGTACATCACGTACATAAGGATCACGCATTCCGAATCTCTCAGGAATCGTTCTCTGATAATATCAAATTACAAACAATGGAGGCGAACATAGTTCACATCACATGGGTCACGCACATACCTACGCTCCCATGATCAGCAGACTTATTAACTTCTCAATAAGTCCTTCTCTGACCTATGTCCTCGAGGTACCAATCTATATCCCCCCCTCCCCCGTAGGCACACAAGGATTAGACGGCCCTAAACGAACGCAACCCTCCCGTGATAGCAAGTATGGTAGGTATGTCATACACATAAAATCATATATACTAAGCATGCACACATCTTAGTAATTACCATATTTTATTAGTGGTATACTTCTCGTTCTTATACCAACTTTTAGTATTACACCAATCACATGTCCCCGATTTTCATGTATTTAAGTCATCAATTATCCTCGCATCGTGATTAGTCACTCGCGTCCTAATCCACAAATATCATTTGGTTCAAGTCACTCTTCTATATTTTACTCCCCAATATATCCCAAATCTCCTAACTATACCAATTAGTTAACAAGGGAAAGATATCTCATCAATTAAACAAGGTTACGGGACACTAGAAATCAAATCAGGCCAAAAAGGCCATTATGTCAACTCGTTAGAAGTCTCGTTCGAACGAAGTCATTCGAACGAGAGGGCATCGAACGAGAGTTCGTTCGAACAAAGGAATCATGATTGCACTTGGGAATCATGATTGCACTTAGCATGTTCAATAAGCCGTTAAACCCCTAGGTTACCCTAGCGGACTAGTTTTGCCTCGTGAGGGTTTGCAGTGAATATACCCACAAAATTCAAAAACTTGACCCAATAGAAATGGCTCTAAAGTAATATAACCAAGTTTGAATGAAAACTTCATAAATATAGTAGAACTTCATTTTTCAATCTCATCTTCTCGTGTGTGTGTGTGTGTGTGCATAGCCAATATAACCGTCCATTTCAAAAGATTTGATCGTTACATTTCTTATTCGAAAGTTCATTTTGATTCCAAAATCTCACGGGATGCACTCACAATCGAACACTCAGAAATTGGTTATTTTATCTTAGTATATGTGAATAAAAGAGTAAATTTACATGAACAACTTTCACATACACATGATCAAAAACGGACTTTTTTTTATAATGGATGAATATGATCTCATGAATGGAAAATCGATTACTTTTTGAAAATATTGAATAACACCATAGATCCTATTCATCTTCTCTCCACACTATAACTAACTTCACTTGAGATCTATTAGGACTTTCTTTGGTTGTATTGTAGGCTCGAGTTTGGCTAGAAAGAATGGTTTTTTGGAGTTCAAAATTTCTGAGAATATAGATGTTTTTCGGTATTTTGACTTTAAGACACTTTTTTTTACCACCATTTTTCTTTTTTGTTTCCTTTTTCTTTTCAACTCGATTTTTACATCTTTTTTCCTTCTTTCTTTCTTACTTTCTTTTCACGCCATTCTTCCAACCTCCTTTTCTTTTAGCATTTTTCCTAATGAATTCCACCCTAGTATTCCAAGAAAACGGGTATGGCTTCTTTTTATGGGCTTTAAACTCCCAGTTGGAGTTAGGTAGAATAATGGATTTTCAACAACAAAGCTTATTTTCTTTTTGGCTCAAATGGGCTTGCCATGGAATAATGTAAAAAGGTTGGAGTTTAGGATTAATTTTGGGCTTGCAAATGCTGGCCTAATCTCATATCTCATGTTTCGTTAAGTTGATTTGTGTGTCAAGACGACTTAGTAAGACTTCTAGTGCTTTAAGATTCACATTTTGACCTTTTGTTTTCAGTAATCAAACAAAACAAAGAATTTGAGTTCATCAACGAATTTATCACTTAAGGAAAGTTTGAGTTATTTTAACTCGGATTGATTTAAATCTCTTGAAAACGATTAATGGAACAAAATCTTACCGGGTTAAAATCCCCACACTTATTCGTTAAGCCTATTAACTTTGGCCTCAATATCCATTTTCGATCGTATTATATGGCTAATGTGTGACAAATTTCATAAGTTGAGAGATCCATGAATTAATTATATATTAAGAAATCATTTCAAAACTCAATTATATTGAAAATCTTTTTGAATTTTTGAAAATTTTCTGATTTTATTTTTCAAAAATACCATCCTTACCCCCAAACCTTAATTTTACATTATCCTCAATGTATGCTCAAATAAAAATATGGACAAAGAAAATAAAGTAAAGAAGCGAAATGACGATATTACATGTGAACTTCACTTTGCTACCAACATCCAAAATAACAAGTGTATGTTAAAAAAATCACAAAAAAAAAACAAGAAAAAAAAGGAAAAAAAACTACACTAATAATATACAAACCCATGAAAATTACCATCATCACCATAAATTAATAATTGAAAGAGTTGTGGGTCATTCCAATTAAAAAACATTATAGCACTAAGTGCCAAAACATCATAAATTTGAGAGTATAACCGCACAACACAAATTTCAACCATAAATCTATGACCATAATGGTGTGCACCTACATCATCAATAACAAACAAATTTGAATTTCACGAATCATATGTCGATGCATCACATCGGGGTAGAAAATTATAATAAGGATCCAAATATTTTTTATCCCTTTTTTGAAAATAGTAACGTAAAATTTGGGATGCATACTCCACTCCTGAATGTGAGACTTTAGGAAAAGCCCGAGAAGAAGAGTTATCGTGGGGTGATACACTTTCTTCATAAAAAATGGGAGGCAATTACTTGAAGTATGACTAAAATCGGATGACGAATCCTCAAATAAATTTTCCCACATATAAGAAGAATCAACATTTTTCTCAATTAAATTAGGAGAAAAATCTCGATAGAAATTAACATCCAACTCATCACAACTATTATGTGTGTCAAGATTGTCAATTTTTTTCTCTTCACAAAATTGATTATCCCCATTTAATTCATGATTATTATAATAAATATCATCATTATACCGTTTGTTGACCTCTTTCAAATTGATACACTTTGGTGGACAAATAGTAATTACAGGGGTTGAATTCTCATCCATACCTTCTTTAATTTTAAAATGACTACTGACTCATCTGACTTAAATTGAAATACGAAGTCACCTAAATTTTCAGTATTTTGTAAAAACACGTCCACGGGATCAATTGAGGAATATGAGAAAGATGATGGGATAACAATATGAGGATCACCCATTGTAATTTACAACACATGAATTTTTTATATAGTATTTATTTTTTTAAATGCAAAAGAAATTATAATTGACTCAAAATCTAATTAGGCATCCCATACTCTTCGATAAGGGAGAATTTAAAAGACAACCAAGTACGATTATGGCCTCAAATCCCTCTTTTTCCTCCAGGTAGGTTGTCAGTACGAAGACTCATTAAAAACCACCAATCCTAGATAAGGTAAAACGAAATCGATTTGATAAGTTCGCGTTGGAGTAGCTTTTAATTCTAGCCTCGTTAAGAGTTTTGCCCTTAAGTCAGTTTATTCAACGTGCTAAATTAAGTGTAAAATTAAACCACGTAGGAGCACACAAAAACGTACCTCCGGCGATCGGGGGAAAAATTCATCTATGTTTCAGTCGTCCCCGAGAGTTCCTTATGCTCATGGCAAGATTGCACAAGTTTTCTTCACATTCGATTATTGTTGCACACCTTGTTTTTCTTCACTTTTGCTTTTTTTTTTCAGAATGTGCTTCTGAAGAAAAAATACAAAAGAAACTACACCAAATGTAAAATGCGACACACAAAAAAAAATAATAAGGAAAAGAAAAGAATAAAAATTAACACGACACGCGCACTAAGGGTGTATTCAAAACACAAATAAAAATGACCAAGCACACTTATGAAACAATTTTTTTTTCTTTCTTTTTATTCTGAAAATTACTACTGAAAAATATGTATATATAATTTTTTAAATTTTCAGATTTTTTTTAAAGTTTTTTTTTGTTTAGGGTCCACTAAATAAACAAAAACGAATATAAAAAAATATTTTTTTTCAAGTTTTTTTAATTTTTATGTATTTTTGTGATAAACTAGTGCTAATAGTGCTATTTATTAAAAAAAAACTTAAATCTGATTTTTCTTTTTTTTTCCCAAATTTTTTGTATTTTAGGATAAACTAGTGCAAAACATAAAAAAAAACTAGTCCGAAAGTCACAATTCTTAAAAAAAAAAATCTAACAAATCCCCCGCAACACCGCCAAAAACATGTTTTCAATTTTATAAAATACCGCAAGTGCACAGGCTATTATAGAAAGTGTAAGTACGGGTCGAACCCACATAGATATGTCATTTTTTTTGTTCAAAATAATTGTGATTGTCCAACTACGCTAAATGGGATAGAGAATGATTATGAACTACGCTAAATGGGATAGAGAATGATTATGAAACATGTATTTATTGGTAGACACAAAGTTCGAGGTGGTGAAATCTCGTTCGAACAAGAAGTGGCAGTCGTTCTAATGACATAGAGATGTCATTTGAATGACATTAACTTTGCTTCCAATGATATGAAAAAACTTAAGATAATAAGCCCTCATCTGAAGTACGTTTGAAGCAAGACACCAAACGAGCTTCTAACGACATAATCATGTCGTTCTAACGAGATTGTCTAAGATAAAAAAATTATGTTCTAAAGAATTTCAAAAAATTGTTTGAAAACATCTCTTTTCGACAGAAATCAAGTTAGAAAAATATCCCAATACTTAGTAAAAAAATCCATAAAACACAAAACAAAATCCATACCAAATGTTACGTCAAGTCGTGGTGCATCTTGAAGTTTTTTTTATATTTGGACCCATATTCTCAAACCTTTGAAATTGAATTGCCTTGGTGGATAATGGGATACGCCATACTTAATCTAAACTTGACACTGTGGACAAGTCCTAGAAGCTAAGGGAAATGATGGAAAATTTGCCCTTACAAATCTCCCATATGGCTATTTCGGTACAAAATAAAAAATCTGAATTATCCAACAAATCCTATTCAAATCTAATATCCTCCCAGAAACCCATAAATGGACAGATATTAAACATATACAAGTCTTCAAAAACTTCAACAATCCAAACCTTTATATCTCTTGCATTCTGTTGATCCTCTTTTGTGAGCTTTGTTAAATGTGTGATTTTCATATCCTCATCAAAGTGTACCTACACACAATAGATAAAGAAATATAACTTCGTGATGTATCGATTTTGAAATAAAATAAAACTCATAAATCAAATCAATTCTCCTGCATAAATCAAACTCATACTTGTTTGAGGATTGACATTTATTTAAATTCTGATTTTAAAACGTATAAGACTTTTGCCTGATTTGTTTCTACATAACTTTTGCAAAATTTCTTCATGTTTTATTGTTCCAAAACACTTTTTATTCACAATAAACATCCTTGAATATCAATCTTGTGAATTCGTTTAAACCCTAGAAAGTTTTGTATCTTTGCATACACCTTGTGGAGAGAATCTCCATGGTTGACTTGTGGTACCTGAGGGGATTCACTGCTGAAGACGAATGCTGAGGCTAACGGAGGACTGCGGTCTTGTGATTTTTTCTAGGATCATATTTTTTCACTGAGATTTGTAAAGATTAGTGAGTTATGCTTATGGCAGTTATCAAGTAGTTTGTAAGTCGACTGTATTGTAGATTTCTAAAAGTGAATAAAGGTTTTAACGAAAAGGAGTTTTTTCCTTAAACCTTGTCTTTATTGAAGGTTGGGTTTAGTTTATCTATTTTATCAATAGATGTATGTCTAGGATAAAAAGATAAAAATGGTTTAAAAATAATTTTGCACTCTCAAATTAGAATTCTTGTTAAGCATATTTACTTTCGCATTTACAAATTGTTAAAGCACTCAATATTTCGTTCCGATAAGGAATAATTATTATCTTATAAAATCTAATAGCATCTTAAAGGTACCGCTCCTCCACCAAAGAAAGGACTTTTAAGACCTTGACAACAAGTTGAAGATTAAGGAAGATGCATAGGCAAAAGTGGTGGAAGAATACGAGCATACTCGAAATGAGTTTATCGGGGTGGACATCGAACTCTCCAATTTGAGGACCTCCTATTCATGTAAGGTCCTTCAAAAACTAATCCTTTGGAGGCAAAAATGTGTGATGGAGTGGGCCCGAAAGGACGATCTGAAGAAAGCCTACAGTGAAGGATTTGAGGTAGTGGTCCAAGAGATTGCCTCATAGGTGGGTTATTATTAGTTTGCAGCATTTAATAAGGGTTGAGTAGCCTGCCTTGAGAACGAAAATATCCATGTGGGAGATCTCGTCTACGCCAAACACCCACCCCTGGTGAATCCTTTAGGGAGTGGACCTATGGCAAACCCCCCTGTTATCAATCTTTCCACAACCCAGGTCATTGTTGATTGATTCTCCATGCCTGCTTTTGCTATTATTGGGGCAACCACCCTTAATCCTTCGAAAACTCAGGTTACCGTGGCCACTAAAGATCAATCCACCCTACCTGTTGTAGCCGATCTTTGGAAGACCACCCTCAACCCTTACTTTTTATTTGACTTTTTTAATATAACTTTTGGTGACACTTTGAGTTCATTACCTTGTAGTCCCATGGCCTTTTTTTGTTTATCAATGAGAAACATATGTCCATTTTACTTGATCTCTCCCTGTACAATTGTTTACTTTATGCGAAATATCCAGAATATTTATTTTTCTAAATATGGCTTTATAATTTTTGCATTGAGATCATGCTAGGCCTTTTCCAAGTGTTATTTGTCTCCGTATGATTTCTTATCCTTTAATAGAAAACCAAATAGTTCATTTGCAATAAATTGACCCTGGCCAAAGTAACCTACTTGAGTTTAACCCATCTTTGTCAGTGTTATTCCGAGTTATTGAGTTCAGCCAATTAAACCATTATTTCGAGGTCCAGTGCTAGACTTAGGCGACCGTACGCATAGTTTAGGATGACCATAAGTGGTTGATATGCATAATTTTAGCCAACCATGTGTAAATGATATGCCTATTTTTAGGCATACCACACTTGGTTAGTGCCATATCATTATTTCCAGTTAGGTTTAATGTCAAACCTAGGGTAATACACATACATTTTAGTTGTTCCATGCATCTCTTTACATGGGGTTTTGCCTATTCTATCCAATCCATTTTAGATCATATGACTTTTTAAGTGGGTTTTAGTGCCAAATGTAAGCAATAAACTCACACATGAGTTATACCATGCAGTTTTTTTGTGGGTTTTTTTCCTCTTCTAGTCCAATATACTTTAGATAATACCACTTCTCAAGTGGTTTTTGGTGCAAAACATAGGAAAATAACTAACGTACGAGTTGTACCATGCAACTTTTATGTGGGATTTTTCCTCTTCCAGACCAATTTACTTTAGATCATACCACTTCTCAAGTGGGTTTTGGTGCCAAACTTAGGAGACCAACTCATGCATGAGATGTACCATGTAGTTCTTACATGGGTTTTAACCAGAATCCTAGGTAACCAACATTTCTTACTAGTCGCACAACTATTGAGTGGGTCTAATTAAAAAATCATGGGACAAAAAATTTGAATAATTTTATTGACTAATTAATAATCATTTTATTATGCAATAAAAAATAAACCATGTCTTTGACTTCCTATCTAATCATAAAAATTCCTAAGGTTCATGGAAATTCGTGACCTTGAGATTAATTTTCCATCTAATTCTCCTAAATGAAATGGTCCTCCACCCCCCTTCGAGACTATTTGGTAGAGTCCCTTACAGTTCGGTGCAAGTTTGTGATTCGATGACTTCTTAGCTGCGGACAACATCTTTTTAAGCACCAAGTCGCTGATTAAGAATTCTCTACCTTTAACCTTATTATCATGTTGTCTTTGCAACTCTTGTTGGTAGGCTACTAAATGTATCAGAGTTTGTTCCCTTCTGTCTTCAGCCATATCTAACTTATGAACAATTTGTTCATCATTATAGACATCTTCAAAAAAATTCAAACATAAGCATTGAAAGCCCGATCTCGGAAGGAATACGGCTTCCATACCATAGGTCAGGGAGTATAAAGTCTCAACTTGTGTGCCTATTTGCCGTCTGGGGTATCTCGTTGATCCCTAACTAGGATAAGATGGGATATATTCACGATGGAGCTAAATCCACTTGGAAAATGCAAAGGCCTAATCCAGTTCTTCGATTCTTGGTCGATTTAGGTATTTCACTTCGATCATCCTTTTCAGGTTAGTATCGATAATTGAAGCTAATGTAGCAAGAGCGTCTACATGGCTATTGTCATCCCTTGGGAATTTCTCCATTGTGGAGACCTGAACTGTTGAAGAATACATATCTCCTTATTCTTGTAAGAAATAATCTTGGAGTCCATGGCCTTGATTCCTTGTTAAGCTGGTTTGCAATCAGTGTGGAGTCATAGTATACTACAATATGGTGAGCACCTAGATTAATCGTTGTACAGAGACCTTTCACCATGACCTCATATTCGGCACCATTGTCTAAGGGATTTAACCCCAATCTAATGGCTTGCTTAATGAGATTGCCTTGTGGTGTCACACAAATTACTCCAAATCATGTGTCCTTCTTATTTAATGCGTAACCCATGAAAAGTTTCCAAGTTTGTTTATCCTCACTGACTGTCAATGACTCCAGAGTGGTATTTGACTACTCGTCCTCACCTCTTGGTGATGTTTAATTTTTTGCTATGAAGTCTTCCAAGATTTGACCCTTGATCATTGTTATAGGCTCATACTGGATGTTAAACTGTTCCTGCTCCGCAGACCACTTGGTCATTTGATTTGAGAGGTCATCTTTTTTTAGTGCATCCATCAAAGGATAGGTTATGGTGATGATAATTGTATGAGCATCAAAGTAGTGCCTTTGATTCCTGTTTGAAGTTACCATCGCCAAAAACAATTTCTCAATATGCATGTATTTAATTCCTACCTCAAGGAGAGTCTGGTTAACGTAGTAGATCGACCTTTTCTCTCCATCATTCAAGTTAATCAATGCATTGCTAGTTACATGCTGTGAGATGGCTAAATACAAGTACAAATGTTTCTCATCTTTAGAGGGTGAGAGAAAAGGAGGAGATCCCAAATATTGTCAAATTCCTTCCAAAGCTTAATCTCACTCCTCTGTTTAGATGGTGGGGTTTGGCGTCTTTAGTTCCTGGAAGAGCGATCAAAACTTCTTCTAGGATCATGAAAGTAAATGATTTGGAGTGGCTAGCATTCCAATGATGGCTTGAATGACTTTGAGTCAATCTCCTGATATCTTATAGAGCCTTAATTTGATCAATATTCACCTCTATACCTCTTTGGGTTATCAAATATCCAAAAAAATTAACGGAGCTAACTCAAAAGATGCATTTTTGAGGCGTTGAACTTCATCACGTATTCTCTGAGGATATTGAAGGTTTTTTGGAGGTCTATGATGTGATCGTCTACTTTCTTACTTTAAACATGCATATCATCGATGTATACCTCGATGGTAGAGTCGATATTCTTATTCTTCTTAAACATTGATTATAAGGAGCTGATAGGTTGCTCTTACATTTTTCAAACTAAAAGACATCACCTTGTAGCATTAGACTCCTAAAGTTGTGATGAATTAGATATTTTCTAATGTGGGCCAAATAGAGGTTTTGCGTGGTAACCGGAGTACACATCCATGAAGCTCAGGCATTAATGTCCGGCTATTAAATCCACAAGTTAATCTATCCGTGGTAACAGGAAGTTATCTTTGGGGCAGTTCTTATTGATGTAGGTGAATTATAAACATACTCTCCAATTATTGCTCTTTTTTTTTACAACAATAATTATAGAAATCCATTTTAGGAAATGGACTTCTCTAATGGAGTTAGCCTAGTGAAGGTTATCAACTTATGCCTTTTGAACTTTTACCTTCTTGGAATCGACTTCATTCGCTTCTTCTTAATTTTCTTGACAGTTAGATCTACGTGCAGTTGATGATAAATGATCTTCGAGTCTATCCCCGGAGGTCATATGAATGGCATGCAAAGACATCTACATTAGTTCTAAGGAAATAAACGATTTGCTCCACTTTATCCTTGGGTAACTCTTATCCACTGAGGAATGTATTCTTTTACTATAATGAATCCATAGGAATAAAAATGAGTTCCTCCACCATGCGTTCAACATGGGACAACCAAGTTTCTTATAACCCTAACCAAACGCTATTTGGTTGCTACATAGGCCGATCGTCCTCTGAATCATTGTCGTCTTTTTTTTTACTGGTAATGTCTTATTTTGTAGCTAACATGAAGCAATAACAAGTTAGTGCTTGATTTTCCTTTATCTTGACCACCCATTGATCACTCAAGAATTTGAGTTTTTAGTGAAGGGAAGAAGTGATAACTTTCATCTCATAAATCCACCCTATACCCATTTTGATGTTGTTTGTTGACTCCAATTAGATAACACGGAAATTGACATCCTTATTATCTATTATAACGTTAACTGGTAGCTTGATCTTCCCCAGGGGGTATCTATGTTTCCATTAAAACCAATCAGTGGCCCTGCCTTGTTATTAAAGTCCATGATGCTGAAGCTGATCTTATAGACAACTGTCAGATACATGATCTCCAATAAGATTCCTTGATCCACCAGTATTCTTCTTACATCAATGTTTAGTCTTCGTAGGGTGAGGAGAATTCCGTCCTTGCGTGATAGGTTCATGTCGACTAGGTCATCGTCGATGAACATTATTCTACGATCAACATCAAAATCTCTTCTTTTCCTCTTGGAAAGGACTGGTTCGGAAAAATCTACCTGCAAATTTCATTGAACATTGGTGGCAATCCTCACCTTTTCCTTGAGCTTCTTTCCAGTACAGTGAGCTAGATCAGTATATCCATGAATGGCTACAACCATTCCTGCCGGGGGAAGATCCTCGTATGCCTTTGGAACTACACTGATCATTGTTAAAAAAAATATTCTCTATGTTAATGTTCACTTTGATATGCTACTTTAATAAGATCCTCCAAATGTTTCTTCTACATCTTACAGTTTTTCATGATGTGCATGTGATCGTGGTGATAAGTGCTCCTGATGTTTGCATCCTTATCATTAGGATTTATGGCCATCTTAGGAGGCCCTTTGAAGTAGGCGTTTGTCTTTGATTTCCATGATAAGATTATAAATGGGTCTTTAAAGACCATCTTCAATGCCTTGTAGTTGTTCTCATTATCCTAGGACTTGGGACGACCTTTAGGGGCCTTGTTCTTGGATCCTTTCTTGGCTAAAGAAGGTTAATTTCCCCCTTTGGGGGCCTTCTTAGGTTCACTCTTCTTATGGATGGATGGGTCCTCTTCGTTGATGAGATCATCCTTAACCTTATCATACTTCTCAATATATGATATAGGATCGCCCATCGTAAAGGTCAGTTTCTTCATCAAAGACTGGTAGAGATCATATGATCGCTCTAGGACAAACTTGAATGAAGAGATTTCTACCTTATTGTATCAATCCACAATCCCGTTGTACAACTCCCAATATCTCTGTACATACTTTTTGGGAGAATATCCCATTTTTTAAGGTAGATCAACAAATTAATCTCCTTGATTGCATTGCATCTAGTGATGAATTGGGCCACGAACTGCTCAGTCAGATATCTATAAAAGGAGATCAATCTAGGGGTAATTTCTCAAATCACTTTAGACCGATTATCCCAGAGTGAACGGGAACACCTGGAACATTAGAGCATCATGATGATTCTAAAGAGACATGGTATGTTGGTAGTTCCTGATATAATGGCTAGGATATTCCTTCCCATCATACGTTATAACCTTTACCATTGAGAATTTCTTGGGTGGTTCGAAGAATTCTATCTTCACAATAAAAGGAATTATGGAACCATATCCTAATGACTTTATAGCCATGCCCTTGGGTGTTCGAGCCATATTTGGGCTCAATCTTCATTCCAACTCATTATTGATGAGCCTTTTCAGCTCGTCACTCCTGACTTTCTTCAATGGTGTCTATGAACCAACAATTTTGCTAATTTGTGCTGATTCAGTAGGCTTATATCGATGGTGATAGTGATTCATGGAATTTCTCCTAGGTGAACGGTTATTATGTCATTGATTAAGGTGTATCATGTGAGGGCTCCTTAAATGAGAGGCCCTTACGATTTGACAAGTGTCATTATTCATGTGATCTTTCGACAATTAGGTTAATTGTCTCCTCAAATGGCCAATTTCTTAGTCATGACCATCAAGTCTTTCTTCATAAATTTTGGATAGATAAGAAACAACTCTTCCTCCTGGTTGGTCAATAAATGGTGTGCGGTATCAATGGATGGCCCCTGATCTACTAGGGGAATGCCCCTTGACCTAGAATGTCATGGCAATGACAGGAGCCTAACGTGAGTTTGATTACTCTCGATGACACATATCTGCGGCTGGACATGGCTCCTTGCATGCGTGTGGTGAGACTAACTTTCACTTATGATGATTGTTGGGCTGAATTACTTTAATAATGGTGAGAAATTTGTTTACTACAAACATCACAAAATTATAGGAGATATTAAACCACAATAAAAGTTATAAATAAAGATTAGCCCCAAAACAATTATGAATTCATAAAATGAACGAAGAATACTCTATGTACATGGTTTCGAAGAGAGATCTACCTACATCCACAGGGAAGGGAGGGAGATTTTTTCATTACTCATGTAGAACAATAACGATTACAGTGCTAGGATTGCTAGATAAGAGTCCAAGTCACCACGTGGAAGTTACAATCAATACCATCATAATGGGTGAGGTATCCCTTATGTATAAGATTAAGGATCCTCCTAATATAGGTCTCTTTATGTTAATATTAATTGTAAGTTATAGAGTCATATAAGGACTGATCTTCTAACCCGTTAACATGATCTTCCAAGATTTATTTATCTCCCTACATATTCGTGATCTCCCAAGATATTTCATGTTACATCTACGTGACACAAATTCGGAGAGTCTCCATTCACTAACCAATTTGGAATATGCACACACAAACAAATGATGGGATTGTCATGCAGTCATACCATCGAGTGATCACATGTCAAACCCCTCGATGGATCAAGTCATCCAAATCTCATCATTGTGAAACGGTGATGAACTGAACGCAAGATTTAAACAAGCGGAATCCATGCAACTGGCTACATCATTAAGGGGCACGGTACCCAGTTCCTTAATATAACGCTCAATAAAAAATATTACATTTCCCCAACCTATATATTCTCCACAAGTGAAACTTATTGGCATGTTCACAACCAAAGAAAAAATCACACATATAGTTAATTATGTGTCTGGATTACTAGATCATATCCACATACTCCGTACCTTATAAATGCCTAAATCAGCATCCCAATACGTATAAGTAGGTCCACTAACCGAACCTCAATTAGGATTTATTTGTCTCCCTAAGTTCATAAATACAATATAAACCAAACCCCAAATAACCTCAACCCAACAGTCCAAATGAGACCTAAAGAAAAGCTCAAACAATCAGCCCGACTTGTGACCCACCTTGTTAGGCCCACTGGGTGTGGCTCTTTCGTGGCCTCCTCTGAAATGATGTAGTTGAATTCGGTCATGCCTAAACATTAACCTCATAAATTCAATTCTACAGTCCACCATTAGCGAGTTCTGAACCTCAAAAATGGCTTAGAATTAGTTACAAATCCAGTCTGAACAATTCCAAATCAAAGTCTAATGATATAATTTCATTAACTAATCTAATTTTATGAAAATATAAACTAAATAATCATTTTGAGTAAATTTAAATCAAGGATCATTAACAAATTCGGGTTTCACCATTATTAAATAGTTTTTGTCAACAAACTATCACTACAAATTACTTAAAAATATTTTTCATTTATTTAACATCAGATAACATGAATTTACAACATTAATTTATATTAATTTACTTTAAGACTGCTTATTAATCTTAAGTTTTCAAATCATTATTAAGTCATAACCGTTTAATAATCAATGATATATTGGGCCATGTGCATGTTTCTAATCCCAATGGAATCAGTATCAACAATCAACTAATATATAAAAGGACCATTAAAAGGGCATTGATCAAGACATTTATTGATTTTTACTAGAGGTTAAAGGTCTAATATTGATTCCCTTTCAATCTTTTTTTTCTTCCCCAAAGACTCTCTATTCGTTTCTCGCAAATCTCTCTATTGTTGAGTGTCTTATGAGATTAGGTTCAAGTAATGATTGAAGAGCTACAACCTTCTTATAAATTCATAATCCCGTTGGTCCTTAAAAGTCCCAACTTTGGACCCCCAAACGGGCCTAAAACACCAGTTGGAATGACCCCAAACTTAGACTAAAGTTGTACATATTCCTAGAGCCTAATTTAACATCCTTAAATACATTTATGTGGATCCAAACCATCCCTGGAGACCAGTCCAAACAAAATATATTCCATAACATAAAATAACATACACAGTTAATCATTTTACTCAAGATACCATAAATAACCATTTAAACATATTTAATAAGAAACAATGCACCGAATAAATGTCACATATCATGTAATTTAAATCCCACATAATTTATGCATTTATTATTACCATTTCACACAAGTAACAATATTCACATTAAATCATTTATTACCAAATAAAAAAATTATTAATTACCAAATAAATACGGGGTTTTATAATTACTTAAAACACTATAATGTGTATATACACCCCTTACTAGTACCTTGTAAGAACCTCCTTAGGTCTCTAGAACTCACTTGTTCACCATAAACCCTAGGTCATACTCCGAGTACCGATTTAGAGGCCACGAGGCGCTCTTGGGCCCCGTTTGACTCCACTAAACTTTCTCATCTGAGCGCAAGCTCAACAAATCTTCAAAGGGCTCTGAATCCCATTTCTAATGATCTTCCCCGTGCACTAATCGACCTTATAATTTGGACGAATGATCCATTTCACTATAAAAAACTTATCTAGAGGCCAATGGCCGCTCCCGGGCCCTGTTTGACTTCGATCAACTTTTTTAACTGAGAGGAAGCTCAGTAAATCTTCGAAGGGCTATGAATCCCCTTTCTAACGGTTTACCCTGGGTTTTAATCGTCCTTAAGGTATGGAGAAACGATTCATTTTACATAGAAAAATGATCTAGAGGCCACCCGATGCTCTCGGGTCCTAATTGACTCTGGTCAACTCTCCAGCTTAAGGGAATCTCAATGAATCTTAAAAAGTCTCAAAATACCCTTTCCAATGGTCCACCCCAGGTACTAATCATCTTTATGGTAAGGACAAACAACCCATTTTTACTAGGAATGATCACCAAGCGCTTTTGAGCCCCGATTGACCTGAGTCAACTCTCTGAACCGAATGAAGGTGAATGAAATCTCGAAGGGCACTGAATATCCTTTCTAACGGTCCATTCCATGTACGAATCGGCCAAACAGTTTGGACAAACAATCTGTTTCCTTCGAAACTTTGTGTCTAGTGACCAACGGGCACTTTCGGGCCCCGCTTGACCTCGATCAACTCCCGAACTGGGAGTGGCTCAATAAATTCATAAAGGGATCTAAATACCGGTCACCCCAGTACGTATCTGACTTAGTTATTGCATTTTATGATCATTTTTAGAAAAAGCTCTCCGAGACTTTTGAATGGTAACCTCAGGACCTAATTTATCGATAATGTGTCTAGGGTTCAATGCTGATAGGTAGGTCTAGGACCATGCCCTATAAATAGAGGCCATTACCTCACTACGAAAGTCACCCCTAAATGTACCTCTTAACAATTCAGAGAACATTCTCTTGAATTCAGAGTTGTTCCCTTCCCAAAAAGCCCATTTCCCACATTCCACTCCATCCTTTTCATACTTCATTTAGTAAATTCCACCCATCTCTTCATAGAACCTTCATCCTATTGCAATATTAGCATTTCTAAACTAAATATCAACATCAAGCATTCATACAGAGGTCCAATTCTCCACCTTTATCTAATTCTATTATTTTACTATTTGTTGCTTTATTTCTACTTTAGTACTTTATTTCATTAAATCATAGATATTTACCCAAAATATTTATTAGTAGTATTTGTACATACTCTATTTTTCATAAAAGAAAATCCCTCCCACCACCACCCCACCCCAAAAAAAAGAGGGTACATCTATGAATTCCAAAAGAGGGATTCTAACTACATATTCTCACTTTTAAAGCATGTTTCTCTCCACACACACACATAAGAGAAATCCCCCATTTGGAGCTATCAATATTGAGCAAAATTTTATCACCAAGAGCATGTCAATATTGAGCAAAATTTTATCCCATACCGGGGGTCACTTTTTCATGGGAGCTGGTCTTGCGGGATGTAGTTAGCCTAAACGATATTACCCTCACCATCCACTAGTCTCGTACCTTCGACGTATATCAAATTGTTCCCCCCCGCATCTTACCGCTTGAGTGAACTTATAGCGGGAGGTATATAAAAAGAATTTTTTCGTGTACATCCAATATATCTAATTCTCTCTCACATATACCATACCCCACGAGGTATATCGCGAGGCATTTCATGTATACTTAGGTATATCAAATGGCTTGTCCACACATACCAATGAATAATTTCCCTTATAGACAAGAGGTATATCATGGAAGTCATGACAAATAGGGGAACCCTTCCATTAACCCAACAAGGGCATAAACCTCATATAGGTGTCAAACCTAGGGCACTCATATTTACTTTTCCGATTACCATACAAAAATCTTCCAAAATTTTGGGTTGACGTACCGCTCGAATTTTCGTGCTATTTTGCATTTTTTCAAAACAGGACCCTGTCCATGATCTTGAAAACAAGTCAAACCATGTCTTACATATTTTTTAACCCTATTTTCCCAGGTTCGGGTCATGTCCGACATTTTTCTTACATTTAGGAAAACTTAATACAATTAAAAACCTAATAATAATAATAATAATAATAATAATAATAATAATAATAATAATAATAATAATAATAATAATAATAATAATAATAATAATAATAATAATAATAATAATAATAATCATGTTGAGATTCCTTTCCTCTTTCCCTCCTTTTTAAAAACCACAATACGAAAAACATATATTATCCTCCTTCTAAAATACAAAAAAAAAATTCTCCTTCCTTATTTCAAAAATAATTTCGAACCATTTTCCCTCTCAAGTCAATCGCATACCCAATTTTGGCCTAACTCCCTATTGCCTTCGGTGTTCAGTTAGACTGCCCCGAAGCTTAGTCGCTTCTTCCGCTACTTCGTTCAAATTTATGATCTACTTCCATGAGATCTTCATGAAGGACACTGACCAAGCATCGAATGTTCATCCAGATCTGATGGCCATCTTAGCCCAACTCATAGCCAAGATTGACAACCTTTAAATAAAGGTTCAAAAAGCAACGGCATTGGGCCCAAATTCTCGAAGGACCAGAGGTTCTCTGTTATTGTGCTATGGGTCCACCCTATCCCGAGCATGTTTAGATCCTATAAGAGTAAAAACGTATTATACATGCCCCACCTACCAATGGTCCTCCACCTTCTCAACTGCCGCAACTGAACCACGCCCAACTAGAGGCTAATTTTCCAGTACCCTTGGACCCCAAATATAAGGAATTAAATAAGGTCAAGGAAGACCTCAAACTGTTGTTAAAGAAGTTAGATCAAGTTAAGATATCCGTGAACTACGTGGATTACATTTATATGTCTCCTTATCCTAAAGTTAGGCTCCTAGAGAAGTTCAAGATGCCAGACATTGAGAATTTTGGGGGAAATGGACCCCCAATTTTTCACCTCCGACGCTATCACTGAGCTATGACCCTCCTTGATGCCTCCGAAGACATAATCGCACAAATGTTTTAGCATACCTTGAAAGAAAGTTCCCTCTGATGGTCTTGTCCCTTGAAGAATCCAGAATCCATAATTGGGAGGATGTCTCCTGAGAATTCATGTCTTAGTACAAGTATAGTGAGGAGATAGAGGTTACGCTCCAAGATTCTAAGATTCTTAAGAAAAACCTGGGGAAATAGTCAATAGCTTCATAGGAAGGTGGAGAGAGAATGCTGCCACCATGAACAATTGGCCCTTCGAGGAGGAACAAGTATGTATTGTGAAGAAGAACTTCTTTCCTCATATTCGAGCGTCCATGGGAGGAAAGTATTAAAAGGTTAGTGTAGAAATGGGGGAAGGCATTACCAAAGTGGAATCTGAATCAAAGAAAGTGACCCAACAGTTCACTCCGCAAAAGTATGAAAAGACTTATAGTGCTATAGTCTCAACCATCAACAAGATATCACAACCTGTTACCTCTTGGGAATCATAAAGTTACCCTAATAGTGCTAAGAAAAAATACACTGAGCTCCATGCTTCCCTATCCAAAGTCTACCAATCCTTGTTATTCCGAAACCTCATCAAACCCTTAGACCCCCATCCATTACATATCCACTCCCTAAAAACTTCAAGCCCGATGCCCGTTGTGATATCCACCAATCTGCAGGTTATACCACCAACTAGTGATTTCACTTCAGAAATGTGAAACAAGGCTTGATTGACCAGGGTATCATCGCCCCCACCAAGTAATACTAAACCCAATACCACTCCTAACCTTCTTCCAGCACGTAAAAATTCCATCGTTCTAGAAAATAACCTAGAATTTGACCCATCTACTCAAATCGTGCCTAGCAAATCCCCCATCATCCCTATTGTTTATCCCAAAGTGCTCAAGGTGTGTCCATCTTTTCTCCTACACGCTACATGTTTCACCAATAAAGCTTGGTCATTCCTTATGAGGGCCTACATCATCGTTTGCACCCAATTTGAGGGGGGATGCATAGAGTTACCGACTGTGTTTAACTAACTCTTAGAGTTTGGGCTAAAATTATCCACCGAGATGACCGTTGATTATCAGAAGTTCAATAACTTGTTCATGTAAGATCAAAAGTTGTCTCAAGAATCAGACAAATGGGTAGTGCATGTTGAAGAATTCAGTTTAAATGATGTGGTACAGACCGTGGCCAATATGTTTTGACAAATAAGTGAAATATGCAACATCTCTAAGTTAATCACCTTTTTTAAGCTTTAGGTATGGCCGTTGAGGTGGTCAAATGTATTGATTACTCTTGGCTAGAAGACATAGTCGCCACCGGATGGGGATAATTTTGAAAACTTAGATGATGAACCAAGTCAGGAAGAAACAAGTCCAATAACCAACCTATATGGAATGATATCCTTAGAAGGTCTACTGGGGGAAATAAATGAAGAGTCCATGTAGCCCAAGGTAGATGATGCCACAGGATTCTTATTCTTTCCCGCTTCTGTGAACCACATGACCAAGTCAGGGAGACACTATAAGTATTCGATTCCTTATGAAACAAAAATGAATAAAGGAAATTGAGATCTCGAAGAACTTCCCATGCCATAAATCACCATTAAGGAAAGAAAATCCCTTGATCAGCTCAAGAAGAACCAAGCTAATATCACCCTATGTGGGATTTTCATGTCCTCTCCATTGCACCGAAATGACTTGATAAAACTCCTCACCAAACCCGTAGTTTCTCTTTCCACTACTCTCGAAGATGTTGTAAATATGGTTAGGTCCCTGACCTCTTCCAGACTCCTCTCCTTTTTAGAAGAAGAAATACCAATGTTCAGCTCTGATCATAATCATACTCTCAACACATCCGTTGAAGTCCTAGGGAAGACAGTCCCATTATCACTTGTCGACAATGGATTCGATCTTAATATTTGTCCTATCAGAATCTTCAATTATTTGGGACTGAAAGTCTCACTCCTACCTTCACACCCATGCGTGCTTATGACAATACCCGTAGATAAGTAATGGAGTCCATAACACTCACACTAGGGGTTAGCCCTATCAATCTTATCACTGAGTTCCAAGTCATTAACATACTCGCAAGCTTCAATATACTCCTTAGTCATCCATGGCTTCACAATATCTAAGGAGTATCCTCTTCCCTTCAATAGAAAGTGATGTTATTTGCCAAAGGTCAGGTTATCACCATTTTGGAGACGATGACAGCACGGATAATGCAAGCACCAGTAAACTAGTATTACAAAATCAATATGAGACCAATGACATATTTCCCTCCCAGCAGGTGACAACTTCGAAGATCGAGTCTATCCAGAACACAACCCTCATGGCAATGTCAATGTGATTCATCAAGTCAAGAACATGCATTTTGTGTTCAAAATGAATGTAGGGCAATGCAACAAGGGATTCTTGAGCCTATAGTACTGAAAGAGGCCTTTCCCTTATGTGTCCTGGGTTACCAACCTTCATCGGATGAACTCAAAGCACTCCATTAATTGAGATTAAAGAGATTCTTGGAAGATAAAAAGACTATTTCAAGTGACTTTTTGAACGAAAGATTTGTCAAGAAGGGTGAAAACTTTCACTTTTGTGGCTTCCCTGAACCGTGGTAGGACGATGTTGACAAGAAGGTGAAACTGTGATTGGAAATCTTTCTTTTAGATAGTAACTCTTGGGACAAAGAATATAAACATGATGTGAAACCTCTCGCCAAGAAGCCGTGACAATCACTAAAGACTATTAATAACATGGCTTTAAAGGATCATTCAGCTTCCAACCACTGGGACTAAATCTCTGCATAATTCGCACAGATTCTCCACCGTCAGACCCATTCGATAAGATCACAACTTCTGACACACCTCTCCTCAACTGGAATGTCATACCAATCCAACCTGTTCAGATTCAACCTAACCCTACTGTTTACCCCATCTAAGTCTTTTCACCTCCTATTATTTTTCCTTTTCCTGATATCAATGTAACTGAGACCTCTTTTGACAAGATTCTCAACATTGTTTTTCCTAAAAATGAAATAAATGAGGATTTTAAATATATTATTGTGCCTTACATTAATAGTCTTGATTCTGATAGAAAATTTGATGATGATGATGATATTGAAAATGAATAATTCTTAAATGATCTTAATAAGGGGAATAACAAATAAAATAATCGTGTTCAAATTAATGATGATGAGACTGTTATGATAATGCTGGTTCTAGTAGCCACCAACGCGAGTTTAAGATAGGGTCCACCCTTAATGAGCATAACCGTGCACAATTTTAAGAATTACTGAAAGAATTAATGGACGTCTTCATATGGTCCTATAAGGACATGCTCGACATTGACCCAAAAATAGCTTAGCATGAGACCCCGACATTACTAGAATGCTAGATGATCAAACATAAGCTAAGTAAACTCAATACCGAATTATCGCTCAAAGTCAAAGAGGAAGTGGTCAAACAGCTGAACGTATGTCTCAATCACTTAGTTGAATACCCATTATGGCTCGCCAACATCGTCCCTGTGCCAAAGTTAAAAGTAAAAATTTGCATGTGTGTCGACTAACAAGATTTGAGTAGAGCATCCCCAAAAGATGATTACCCATTATCCAACATCGATATAATCATGGACAACACGACTAACCATGCCTTTAAGTCATTTGTCAATGGATTCGCCGCATATAACCAGATCAATATTCACCCTAACCATCAAGAAAAAATTGTATTCATCACCCTATAAGGAACCTTATTCTACACTATCATGCTATTCGGACTGAAGAATGTTGGGGATACCTACCAAAGGACTGCCACAACCATCCTGCACGACCTTATTCATAAAGAGGTCGAAGTCTATGTGGACGATATGATCATTAAATCTAAGACTCAGGAAAGTCATATTACCTCATTTAGAAAGTTCTTCGAGCGAATGCGATGATACCAGATGCGAAAAAATCCATACAAATGTATTTTCAGTGTTACAAAAGGAAAACACTTGGGATTTATGGTCAGTGATAAGGGAATCGATGACCCTGCCAAATTGAAAGCAGTACTTGAGATGCTACCACAACGGACGGAGAAGGAAGTCCAAGGATTATTGGGTAAACTACAGTACATCAGTCGGTTCATCAGCTAACTGACCTCCATCTGGAAACCCATTTTCAAACTCCTCCAAAAGGATTTAACTAAAGTGTTTCTTGCCAAGAAGATGTTCACTGAATCAAGAGATACCTCACCGACCTCCGGTGCTCATGCCTCCTTAGCCCGGTTTCCCCATCCTCTTGTACTTGACCATAACAGATATCGTAGTTAGGGATTTAATAGACTAATATATTGAAGATTCCTGTTAAGAAAAATCCATCTATTATGCAAGTCAAAAATTGGTCAGATATGAAGTTAACTACACTACTTTGGAGAAAGAATGCATCACCCTAATCTAGGCCACACAGATTTTATGGCAGTACATGCTTGCCTTTCTCATTAGACTATTATCCCAAATGGATCATATCCAGTACCTACTAGAAAATCTCACTTTGTACGGTCGAATGATTCATTGGTTGATCTTGCCAGCCGAATTCAATATTGTGTACGTCACACAAAAATCTGTGAAAGGAAGAGCCATCTATGACTCCATCTCTAATTACCCCCATAGAAGGAATCGATGTTTGGTTATCTGAATTCCTAGATGAAGATATTATCTTCAGCTCTCATGAGGACCTTAGATGATATATATTCTTTGATACTGCTTCTAACAAGAAAGGATACATAATTGGGGTACTCCTGATCTCCCCTCGTGAATCTGACACCCCCATTGTCGTCAAACTGGACTTCCCTTTCACCAAAAACATGACTGAGTATGAGGCATGCACTATAGGACTCATAATCATCCTCTAGAAAGTAATTCGACATCTAGACATCTACGGAGACTCTACCTCATCGATGAATAAATCCTCAGGAAATGGAAAGTCAAAGGCGAGAAGCTGCTACACTTCTACGCCCACCTAGAAGAATTAGCCTCCCAGTTCAAAAATATAACATTCCACTAGCTTCCTTGTGTAAATAATAGCCTAGCTGATGCCTTTGTTACACAGACCTTTACGATCGACATGCTCAATGGAATAACAATGGTCCCTATCATGGTTCAGAAACAGGCTATGCCCACCCACTACTACCATATTAAATTATTAAGGAAGATTTTGATATGGCTAGGTTATGGTACTATGACATTTGGCATATCCTTAAACATGGTAGTTATCCCCAAGACACATAAAAGAAAGATCGTACGACCCTTCACAAATTAGTTTCCCGGTATATCATCTCTGATAAAACACTTTTCAAGAGACACTTCAATGGAACCCATTTGCACTGCATAGCAGGGACTGATGTTGAAGAAATATTACAGAATGTCCAGAGTGGGGAATGAGGGCCTGATATGAACGATCATATGCTTGCTAAGAAGATCATCCGTCAAGGATACTATTGGACCACCACGATTCAAGATTGCACTACCTATGTTCGAAGATGCCTCAAATGCCAGTATTTCGCCAATCTCTAACTCTTGCCTCCTCGAGAACTGTACAATATGATCTGTCCCTGCCCCTTCTCTACCTGAGGCATTAACATCATAGGGAAGGTTACTCCCAAAGCTTTAAACGATCATGAGATCATCTTGTTTACCATTGATTATTTCACCAAATGGATCGAAACAGAGTCATACGGAGTGCTGAATGATAAGAAAATGGTTAAGCTTATTAGAAAGAATATTATCTACCGATACGGAGTTCTTCATGAGTTAGTATCAGATAATGGACTCCACTTTGAAGCTAAGGTCATAGGACTAATCGATGAATATGGGATTCCGATACATAGATCTTCTCCTTACCAACCCTAAACCAATGGTGTTGTCAAAGCTACCAATGAATGCCTCAAATCAATCATTAATAAGATGACCAAGAAATTGAGAGATTGGGTTGACCGAATCCCTTACGTTCTCTAGGTCTACCGCACTTCAATCAGAACGCCTACTGGGGCCACCACTTATTCTCTAATGTACGGAATAGAAGGATTCCTACTTATTGAGAGAGAATTACCTTCCCTATATATCATGCTCCAGAGAATAGTCAGTGAAGAAGACTGGAATCAGAGGCATTTTGACAAACTATAACTCTTGGATGAAAAAATACTTAAGGTTCTATACCATATACAGGAGTATCATCATTGGATAGCGCGATGATTTAATAAAAAGTCTTGACTGCGGTGTCTAGGAAGGAGACCTTTCCCTCAAGGAGATCATAGAACCCATTTACGATCCCAAAGGGAAATTCAAACCGAATTGGAGCGACCCCTAATTCTAAAGAAAATTATTTTAGGGGGCGTCACTATACTCACAGACCTCAACAAAGAAGAGATAGCACATCCAGTCAACCCGAACGTCTTAAGAAATTTTTCCCTTAGTCCAAAATCTTAACGCGCTACGAATCTTCTCATCCCCCTTCTATTTTTTAAAAAATCTTCATTTCCCTACCTAGAACTACGTGGGACCTGATCCTCTCAAAATCATTTCTTTTAAAAATGAAACTCATGAAAATTTTCAAAAACCCCTAGAGTTGCATAGACAACCCATACGCCGTACATGGGCACGATCCCCTTTTTTCATAAAATGCTATTCTTTTCTAAACCTTGAGAACGAAGTTCCGTTCCATAACTCACATGAACAAAAGGATTACTATGCCTTATCGAATGATATAGATAATTCAAATGAAAAACTCATCAAAAGGCACCACAAAATATGATCAAAATCATTTTTATTTCTAATAAAGGAATACATCACCATTTCATGAAGTATTAGTGAAGGGAGCTGAACAGGCCACCCTTTCTACTGACAAAATCATCATAAATAGACCTACTTTATCCTTATCAGCTTCACAAAAATTATCCCTAACTCCACAGAAAAATAGCCAAATCACCCAAAACACAAATTACCTAGATTTACAAAATGTTACCACAGCTTCACAAACATTGTCTTTAACTACTAAACATCCCCGTTTAATCATCATTCTCGGCCACTGGAGGTCCCCAAGTCTCCCAATCCTGGTTAACACACTATATATTATCCATGGAGAAGTACGCCCTGATAAGATTGGACGAAACCACAACACCTTCCTCTATGGTATCGAAGGCGTCGAGTCATCTTTACCCAGCCTCTTCCTCTATGATCTTATCCATTACCCTCTTCCATGACCACTTCAGTTAGTCCTCATACACATACCAGGACCCTCCTACAGATTGTGATAAATGGATAGACGATTGGTGGCGCTACCATAATGAGCTCAGCATTATCCACAACGATTCAGTCAGGTCCTCCACCGGGAAAAAGTTTATTATGCAAGGAGGCACATTTGTTCCCATCTGACTTAGTTTAGAAGTCACCTGGGGAAATAAATGGAAGTTTGGTGAAGGCCAATCAACCATACATAGTGGTACTCTCCTAACTGTAAAATAGGCTGCAAGTCTCCCCACCATGGCACCGAACAACGAAGATATTTGGAACCATGCTCCAGAAACAAGTTAACCTAGTTCTCTATCAATGGGCCGAAATGAAAGAAAGTCCGGATAAGAACTTAGGCACATCCTCCAAGGGATACTCAAGAGTGGTCTCTAAAAAACACTCTATAAGCCACATGAAAACAACATTACCGAGATCCCCCTCAGAAAATCAGAACTACCCCATTTCCACGCATCAAGATCGTTCAGCGTCTCTACCAGCACCACCATGGCGGGATTACCTATTTAAAACATCCATGTCTCTATCACAGCCACTTGTGGATCAGTTGTCAAGTCTCTAGTCGTCAGTAAAAGCCTCGCAGTAAGATTGCAAAAATAGCTCTGGTAAATCTAGCATCATTAAAACTCCTTAGCGCATTGAATATATAACCTCCTGAAGAGAAATACCCTTCCAGTAACCAATGGTCGAGATGTCAAAGGAGAAATATGGAACAACTCCACCAGAAATGCTTGGAGAGAATGAGAAAATTTGGGCATGGCCATCGCGACACTAGGGATAACCCCTAATATTACTGAGAATTCCTTGTAGGTAGGGAAAACCTCATCTAAGCCAAGATGAAAGACATGGTCCTCGGGGTACCAAAATTTTATCGCCGTTTCTAACAGATTCCAATCAATAATTCCAGTAAAGCCATCACCCATACAATCTCTCTGACACACCAGAATTAACATAACCCAACAAATGCAATAAGCTCCACTTTACATCAATTTTTTATCTCCTCATCCATATACCAACCAAGCCTCTAATGCTTTCCTCTATCCAAAAGTTTCCAAAAACACATTTTTCTCAAAATAAATCCCATTCAAAGGGAAGATTTTTGCAACCAAACCTCCAAAGGGAAGATATCAGCGTGTGTAGGTTTCTGAGTTTATGGTTGGGTTCATAATTCTCTGGGTTCATGGGTGGGTTTGCACTTTTATCAGCATGTGTTAAATATCATAGAGTTGTGTTCATATATTAAGTAGAGTTGTTTTTGTTAAACGATCAGTTTTTGGATTTATGGATGGGTTTACACGAGCGTGTGTTCATAATATCTAAAATCATATCATCAGCGTTGAACTTTGTAATGTGTAAACCCATCGTGTGTTCATAATGTCTAATATCAGTGTGTGTTCATCCATAAATACAGTCTCTCTCTCTCTAATATCACACCTCAAGAACCATATGTGTTAACCCAGCTTGTGTTCATAATATCTAATATCAGTATGTGTGTGATATTAGATATTATAAATATTAGAGAGAGAAACAACGTGTGTGATATTAAATAGAGAGACAACGTACACATCTGTATGTATATATTTAATACCTATGGCTGAAATGCTCATAATACTTACACAAGATCATTTATGTGTATGTACATATAGATGTATATACATCTATGTATATATCTGATATATACACATATATATATATACACAACTGCTCATAATACTTACAAATCTGATATATACACACTTATATGGAGTAACCAAATCATTTATGTGTGTGTATATATATATATACACATCTGTATGTGTATATCTATTATATACACAACTGTTCATAATACTTACACATATAATATATATACTCATCTACATGTATATATCTGATATATACACATCTGTATGTATATACAAGTAGAGCAGAGTTGGTTGGGTTCCATATACACATCTATGTATATATTTGATAAATACACAACTGTTCAAAATACTCACACATCTAATATATACACACTTACACGGAGTTTTTAAAACGGTAATTTTCTTTTTAAAACGATAGTGGTATTAGAGTACAAACTTCTTTCCTTATTTGTTTTCAATTTTTTTTTATATTCTTAAAACTGCTAAAACAATGATGGGGGAGTTTCTTCTTAGAATATTAGTAGCTTTTGTTTGTTTACATAGTATGAAAACTGAAAGCATAAAAACTCTTTTATTATTCGCGACCAGTTTTTGGTTCATAATCATAAATTGAAATGAGTTTTAATGTTCCTTACCAGTGTGAAATGAGTTCAAAGCATGTAGTTGTTAAAAATACACCATGACCACCCACACAATCCGATTTCACACTTATTAAAAGTTTTTGTTCTTGAGGGGAGTTCAAACGGTTTGTGTTCAGTTTTTATTAACAGTGTGAAATGAGTTCAAACGGTTTGTGTTCAGTTTTTATTAAAACTGCTAAAACAATGATAGGGGAGTTTGTATGCTTTGTTCCATATTGAACACAAATCGTTTGAAGAAATCTTTGGAGCATACAGTTTTCTTTGGATGATGCATTTTTATAAATATGTGGATGTGGCACAAAGCATACAAACACAACTTAACCATATCATATATATATACTAGGGTGTACATGTGACGATGGCACGGTTTGAAATTTGCTCCCGATTGTATGTGATTATAGTACATTCATAACCATGTAAATGTCACGATAAAAAATTTACTCTCGCTTATTTCGTCTTTCATGTCGGATCACCATAGCGTGTCCAAGTACCCGTGCCGATGGCATGGTGTGAAACGATTGTATGTGATTATAGCACATTCATAACCGTGTAAATGTCACGATGAAAAATTTACTCTCGCTTATTTTGTCTTTCATGACGTGTCACCGTAGCGTGACCAAATTTAAATTTAGAAGTATATATTTTTTACAAAATTAACTTCTAATTTGCTAATTTAAGGGTTATTTAAATCAAATTTTAAATTGAACATAACACATTTATATATACGTCAATTTCAAATCAATTACTACGAACTGATTATATATATACCATATTTTAAATGTAAGCCAATAAAAACACAAATTTTTAAAGAATTCATTGGTTACGGGCGTATGATGGCACATTGACAATTCTCCCGAGTATGAATCGTGTGGTTAATTTTCCTAAAGGACAAATATTTTTTTCAAAATTATTTTAAGATGTTTAATTTCTCTCCAAAGTATTTGTGATAAATTTATCACCGTGTCATTAGCAAGGATATGAGAGTGCCCATGCATATGGCTAGATAATAATAAAACTCTTATAAATAGTCAAATATTGTAAGGACATAAATTTCCAATTGAGTCCCTGTATTGTTTTGACTTAATTCCGTGAACAAAACTGTGTTTGTAATATGTCATAGGGAGATTTTTATTTTATCACGATCCCACTTGGTCTATGACGTATTGAAGAAATTGAAGACGTTGCGGCAAAGCTTCGAAGAATTAATCATGCCGATGTTTAATTGGCGCAAGTTTAATCGTCTTCAAAGTTAATTTCATTCCGAGATCACTCAGGTATGAGTGCGTATAATTAATGGTGCTCGGAATTATTTTATAAAAGATAAGGATGTAATTTTTATAAAGAAAAATGTTTTTAAATGTTTTAAATGTGTTTTAATGGTTTAAACTTCGTTTTATGATGATAAGCTCGAAATAGAGTTTGACTAATTTGAATCTCTTTGTTAAGAAACGTTTTATCTAAAAGTCAAAGAAAGTCAAACTTTCGCTATGTCGCTCGAATGACATTGGATCTTGTTCGAACGAGATACAATGTCGCGCGAACGACATGCTTAAGTCATTCGAACGACATGTTTTTCGAGGCGGTGTTCAAATCCTATTTAAACAGTGTTTGCATCATAATTTCATAGGTGTGCATTCTGGAAAACAGTTTTACGAACCAGAACCTTGTTTGCACATGTTTTCTAAGGTTTAAAAGTCTTAAACACATCCTTAGAGTTTGCAAAGATCCGAGTTATCATTCTTATATGTTTACGTGATCTTGCTGCACCAAAGTTGTTTGTTCTACACATTGAACACAAAGGGTTTTGCGGTGAAGAAGTGACGGACATCGTGTTCGACATCGTAGATATATCAAAGCCATATCGGAGGACACCGAGACATACGTGGAGGAGTGTGTTGTGGACAGAGATCGTGGAAGATGGAATTTCTACGTGGGCACTATTGAAGAACGGTTGAAGATCAGAAGGATCGTCAAGACCCGTGGGGATCGAGTCTTAGTGTAAGGCTAATCTGTCTTTGTAAAACCATTGTTCATAGTGATTGTCTGGCTTGGGCCGTACGAGGTTGTTTTCCCGTTTTGGGTTTTTTCCTCGTACATTCGGCGCTGTGATTATTCTTTACTTTTCTTTACTTGCTTTAATCACTAGATGCATGTTTAGGATTAATCAAGATATAATTTGTTTAAAGTGAGAATTGGGTTTTCACAACTTGGTTTGGTGCATAATTAAAAGTTGGATCTTTTTCGAAGAAAAATTGGTTTTATTGAAAACACACATATTGGGCACTCTTCAAATTGGTATCAGAGCTAGAAAACCTTTTTATTTGTTTTGTGATCCCGTGTGTTTGCAAAGATGAATTCAGGATATAATGAATTTTCTCGAACTCCTATCTTTGATGGAACTAATTACACTTATTGGAAGATGAGAATGAGATGTTCTTTAAAATCTATTGATGAGCGAGTTTGGCTTGCAGTTGAAAAAGGTTGGACAACCCTGTCACTATTATAGGTGAAGTCACTAGTTTAAAGCCTGTTGAGTCATGGACCGAAACTGAACAAAGGCTTGCACAATATAATTCTAAAGGTCTGCACGTTATTTCTTCACATGTCACACAGGAAGAATATAACAGGATTATGACTTGCGAAACATCAAAAGAGGCTTGGGATTTTTTGGCACTCACTCACGAGGGCACTAGCACGGTTAGGGCGTCAAAACTTCAAAATGTCACTACACAGTTTGAGACCATTAGGATATTAGAGAGTGAGACCTTTGATGAGTTTTATGCTAGGTTTTCCAATATTTTCAACTCATCATTTAACCTAGGTGAGAAAATTCTCGACAACCGTGTCTTTAAGAAAATCCTTAGGTCGTTGCCTAGTAGGTTTGATGCGAAAGTGACCATTTTAAACTCCTTGGGTAGGTTAGAATCAACGAAACTAGAAGAGATTGTAGGTGACTTACAAACCTATGAAATCGACATGATTACCTCCAAGAAAGTGCCTAAGAAAGAAAAGGGTATTGCTTTGAAAACCCGGAAGGAGGAAATTAAAGTTTTGGATTTCAATTCCGATTCCGATTTTGAGAATGTTGCTTTGTTGGCAAAGAAATTTAAAAAATTTATTAAGTTTCAAAAGTAATCAAAAGATGCCAAGAAATTTGAAAAATTCAAGAACAACAAAGTGGATCCCTGCTCTAAGGATAAGTTTGAAAAGCCTAAGAGAGATGAATCAGATAAATGTTTTGGGTGTGAGGGGTACGGTCACAAGGTTAAGGAGTGTCACACTAGACATAAGAAAGAGGGCAAGCAACCCATTGTCTATAGTTCCACCTTAAGTGATAGTGAACCGGAAGAGGGAGAGAGTTCCCCCATTGAGCGTAACTTTACTGCGTTTATGGCATGTCATATGAGCAATGAAGACAATACTCATGTGAATGACACTTCCGAGGAGGTTTTGAGTGTATCCTATGGTAGTGAGGGTGAAGAGAGTGACTAGGAGGAGATATATGTGAAAGAATTGAAAAATGCGTTTAATGAGTTGTATGCCGAAATGGTGAAGGTAAAAAAGGCTAACTCAAAATTGCAATCTAAGTTGAATGAGCGTGCCATAGAAAATAATGATGGTTTGATTGAGGATCTTAGGTAACGATAGAAAAAGTTTAGGGAGAAACTAGAGTTTGTGGAGAAAGAGAGAGATAATCTCCGTGGTTTGATGGAGTCCTTGAAAAAGAAGATTTTAGAGTTTGAGGAGACTAGGCGTTTACTCGAGTCTAGAATTCACGAGTTGGAGGAAAGGTTGAAAGACTCGTCAAGAGTCAATTTTGATTTGGAGGCTATGTCGGAGAAGTTAGATAAGATCTTAGGCACCGTCCAAATTAAGGGAGATAGGGGAGGTATAGGTTTTGGTGAGAGAGTAGTTCCCATTCCCCTCACACATGTGAGAAACACTAGGAATGTTAGAAAAGGTCCACATAAAGGTAATCATTCCCACCATCGCTTCTCTTTCTCATTTTGTGGTAGGAAAGTTCACCTTAGGCATTATTGTTACGACCTTAAACAAGCTCCTATGAAGTTTAAGAATAAAGTTGCCCCGGTTACCCAAACCCCCATGTGCCGTTTTACACCTCCTTGGGTTAGGAAATCGGATTTAGTGGCTTTACGAATTAAACTTCATGATTCTCATTTGGGTGCACTTGATTCTTTCCATGCTAAATCTAAAGGATGATAGTGTTGCCATGTTTGTCATATGCTAGTTTGCTTCATGATTTATTCATTGCTAGTATTATGACATGTTTATCATTTTGTATTATAGTTTTCTTTTGTTTGAGTCCTATTTGAAAAATACAAAAAGATTTTATTTTTGAGAAAACTTTGGAAAAGCCAAAAAGATTTTCAGTTTTTGCTTCTGAGTTTACATTTTTGATGTGGCATATTGGTGTGCTTGAACCCCCCCCCCCCCCCCCCCCATCATTCCATTATCCATGTGGCTAGGACATTTGGTCATTATTATCGATGCTTAGAATGATCTTAACCATTGTGTATATGGGTTTGTATCGAAGTTGATATGAATCTTGATTCGACTTTGTATATATGCCAACATAGCACACATGCACGAGTTTATATGGATGTTTGACTTCTCTTGCATATTTGAATTTGGTGACGCGTTCTTATCTCAATCTTGTCATCTATGCGTAAGTATACTTAAGGATAAGTGTGCATGTAATAACCGTTTATCGCGAGGATTTAAAATTGGTAAAAATGATGAGTGATTCACGGGAAAGGGCTGCGAGAGTTCAAATTAACTCGTCGTGAAAGCCACCGTTTAAAAGAGCCCAAAAGAAAAAGAAATAAGTTAAGAAAATGGCCAATAAGATTTTCTCTAAGTTGATAATGCTAGAAACCTCAAAAGAACTTAAAAGCAAAATATGTTTATATGAGGGTGTTTAGTTGGAGAAAATTTAAACAGGTTTGCACAACTAATCCTAATGTTGAAACATTGCAATTTGACGCTATTGTTTATAGAATCGTCAAAATTCTGGATTTGTGTGCATGTAGTATGTTTAGTTCATTAAGCTCACACTTTAATTGTCATATGGCTATGATAAAGTTAGATGATTTATCGCTATCAATTAGAGATTCTTGTTCGTTTCGATGTGTTGGAATTATGACTCATTTGTTGTAGTTTCACGCCCATTCATTTCATGTTCATGTTTGAACACATCGGTACTATATTTGCATGTAACTCGCTTTTTTAGTTTTTATGAGTTTTTGCATTTTGTACGAAAAGCTTACTGTTTTAGCACTATTTTGCTTATGTCAGTCCCTTCCTGGAACCTTTTTGTGGAAATTTTTTCACTGGGCAATACTTTATAATATTTCTAGGAAACTGGGAAATTTTGGCAGGTCGCGCGAAGTCGTTCTAATGACATTGCATCTCGCGTGAACGACTTCCGTCTTCATTCGAGCGATTTCCTCATCTCGTTTGAGCGAAGTCCCTGGCTCGTTCGAACGATAGGGTCTAAAATGAATTATGATTGGTTTGCAGTCCTCTGGCTTAATTTAATATATTTTTGGTACTGCAGGAAGCATTTTTTGGATTAATTGGTCTATATGCAGGTCCTTCTATGTTCCAATTTGGTTTTTGCATATAACCGTTTATCACACTTGATTCGACTGGTATATTCTTTGTGTGATTCCATGGTTTACTAACTACTGATTTATCTTTGCTTGATCATATTTAGCTGGTTGATTTATGTTTATCTAGCGGTTTTCATTTTTCCATATTGGTATCAACTTGTTTCTATTTTGGTATCATTATCTCATGCTAGATATTTCATATTGTTTTATCTTCTAACCCTATTGTCTATTCGAGACAAAAAGGGGGAGAGATGTACGTGATGTAGGGGGAGATTTATTGAGTGCTTATATTGGTTTCAAATTGGTAACAAATTGGTATCATATAATTGCTCACATGTTTCAAATGATATGTTTTTATTGAATATATAAATTGGTTTCATTTGTTCCTCCATACTTCACTGGGTACCTGTTTGTCTATTTCAGGTGTGTAGGTATCCTTTAGCGATTCTAGATTTCAAGTCTACATCACATACAGACAGTTCATGCTTATCGGTGCTACATATTCTAGTCCGTGTCCTGTATTTTTGATTTTGGGTTTATGGGGTGGGATTTAGGCGTCATACGGCTTGACGGCCCGGTTATGCATTTCACTGGTTTAGTTTTGTCCTGGAATAGTCAAAGGGGGAGATTTTTAACGACATAAATTTCCAATTGAGTCCCTGTGTTGTTTTGACTTAATTCCGTGAACAAAACTGTGTTTGTAATATGTCATATGGAGATTTTTATTTTGTCACGATCCCACTTGGTCTATGACGTATTGAAGAAATTGAAGACGTTGCGACAAAGCTTCAAAGAATTAATCATGCCGATGTTTAATTGGTGTAAGTTTAATCGTCTTCAAAGTTAATTTCATTCCGAAATCACTCAGGTATGAATGCGTATAATTAATGGTGCTCGGAATTATTTTATAAAAGATAAGGATGTAATTTTTATATATAAAAATGTGTTTAAATGTGTTTTAATGGTTTAAACTTCGTTTTATGATGATAAGCTCGAAATAGAGTTTGACTAATTTGAATCTCTTTGTTAAGAGACGTTTTATCTGAAAGTCAAAGAAAGTCCAACTTTCGCTATGTTGCTCGAACGACATTGGATCTCGTTCGAACGAGATACAATGTCGCGCGAACGACATGCTTAAGTCATTCGAACGACATGTTTTTCGAGGCGGTGTTCAAATCCTATTTAAACAGTGTTTGCATCATAAATTCGTAGGTGTGCATTCTGGAAAATAGTTTTACGAACCAGAACCTTGTTTGCACATGTGTTTCAAAGTTTAAAAGTCTTAAACACATCCTTAGAGTTTTCAAAGAGCCGAGTTATCATTCTTATATGTTTACGTGATCTTACTGCACCAAAGTTGTTTGTTCTACACATTGAACAAAAAGGGTTTGCGGTGAAGAAGTGACGGACATCGTGTTCAACATCGTAGACGTATCAAAGCCATATCGGAGGACACCGAGACATACGTGGAGGCGTGTGTTGTGGACAGAGATCATGGAAGACAGAATTTCTGCGTGGTCACTATTGAATAATGGTTGAAGATCAGAAGGAGTGTCAAGACCCGTGGGGATCGAGACTTAGTGTAAGGCTAATCTGTCTTTGTAAAACCATTGTTCATAGTGATTGTCTGTCTTGGGCCGTCCGAGGTTGTTTTCCCGTTCTGGGTTTTTTCCTCGTACATCCGGCATTGTGAGTATTCTTTACTTTGCTTTACTTGCTTTAATCACTAGATGCATGTTTAGGATTAATCAAGATAAAATTTGTTTAAAGTGAGAATTGGGTTTTCACAACTTGGTTTGGTGCATAATTAAAAGTTAGATCTTTTTCCAAGAAAAATTGGTTTTGTTGAAAACACACATATTGGGCACTCTTCAAATATGTGATAGCAAATGGTAAAATTAACAAAAATTAAGTCAATTGTTTTAGCATATTAAAGTACTTAACCCCATAGGTCTAATGTTGTTTTTAGTGTTCTAGTGTTTTATCTCGTGAAAAAAAATTAATGAATTTATTTTGTCAAACAACAATTTTTTATATGAAAACATTTTTTTAATGTCCCAATTTCTACTTCAATCAATCCCATTATACATTCATGTATAGAAGGTACTGATGGGGTGAGCAAATAAATTGTATATCAATTGTTAAGTTTATATTTTTTTTGGTGTATTTATACGTACAACTTAGTAATGACACACGCATCTTAACTATGACGCCTATATATCATACATAGGGTACATCATGTGCCTTCTATACTTTTGACTAATAACATAAAAATAAACATGAATTTTTTATTTTAGCATCCATTATCAAACTATGTATTTCCTATTACATGCATAAGGGCTGAAAAATTATGAGGGACTTTGGCATTATATATGTTCACATCTCTATCACGTTAATCATGCATATACAGTAAACTATTCACAATATGAATCAACAAATATTATAATTTTCACCACTTCATAAACTATTTACATATCCTCATCAATTGTTTGATTAAACAAACCATTATATTCGATTACATTAAGGAGTCCTAGCATCAGGCCTTAATTATTAACAATTTAACACAAACTAATTTAAATTAATCAATTTAACTAAATTGCCCAAAAAATGTTTTCTAGACTATTCGTTTTATTAATTATCCAACACTTCTTTACACCACTTTTTAATGTCAGAACATAACATTAACAAAAAAATTAGAATGTGATTATAAGTGAGAAGGACTGTACCTTCACTCTGTGTACCAGTTTCCCTCCATGAGCCCTCTACTCCACGTGCTATCATGCCCCCTCGATTTGAGATTTTGTTCCTGAAAAATATTTGTGAGGTTCGAGGAAGAAAAAATGATTCAGTCACATTAAAAAATTTGTACATCAAGAAAATCAGTCCATTTACACAGGTATGGTGAGTTTCCTGAGGCATGAACAAAAATTTAAAACAGTCAGTTTATATGAAGTCTAACTAAAGATATGGGGCTGAAACTAAAAAAAAAGTGTGAATGCGTATATATAATGTGAAACAACTAAAAGATAGATGGCATAGATTAAAAATTATCGGCGAGTCTAACAGCTAAAGTGGCAGAAAATGTAAAAAATTAAAAACCAAAACTAACTATTCCTAGCCATCAATAAAATCATATCAGCTGGAAACCTTCTTCATTCCTTCTTTTCTGGATCCAAGCAAACAGAGGTAGTCATGGACACATGAGCAAACTCTTAAAAAATGAATTTTAGATGACCAAATGACATCTAATTACCCATATGTATACTTCAATTACTCACCGAGGTTCATAAATACTTGATAGTAAATAAAAATACTTGAAACAAAAATTAATTTAAAAAGTCGTTCAAAACTTTTTAAAACTTTTAATGTGTCTTCCATTTACCTGCCAGTTATCACAACTTCTCCAAACAAATCCCACCAAGGTAAATCAGTTAGTTGAGTTTAAGGTCCTTACAATAATGTAAAAACTGACACATTTTTTTAAAATACAAAAAAAAATCAGTTTTAGCTTTTTTTCAGGGAGCCTCATGAAATCTTTAAAATCAATACAAAAATTTTTAAAAAAATAAAAAAAATATTGCACATACTTGTATACACACACATTAATAGAAAGCAGATATGAAACATGTACACAGTCGTTAACTACACCAAAAGAAAACTATGCACACAGTGTACCCGTGTGGTGTCGTCTTCCTAGACAGTTACTATCAACAACACCAAGCAGATATGAAACAAAAAAAGAGATTGGATTTAAACAACAATAAATAAAACTGCAACGAAAAAAACCACCAAATGCTTTGAGAGAGTTTTAGTCAAAAAATGCTCAGATCCACCAAACCCACCCGAGAAACACCAAATCCTCAGATCTAGTTTTAGTCAACAATAAATAAAAGTGAACAAAAAAATGAATCGAAACAACTATAAAAGTGAAGCATGAAAAGAGCAAACCAAGTTGATCTTCTCATAATCGGTAGCTTTGAAGCATGAACAGAGCAAGTTGATCTTCTCATAATTTTCGTTGGGAACAAAGTTGATCTTCTCATAATAACAGTGTCCAGGAATATTCTACAGCCCTTTCAATTTCAGAAACCAAAAATAAAAAATGACCCCACGGAACCAGCGAAAACGAAGAAAATCCGGCCTACACCCATTGCCAATAGCTCCGTCCATCTTCGACCTAACCCCAACCACCTCTATCACTGCTAGGTGACTCCAAAAGACGTTGTTATGGCTATAACCAAACAAAATTAAATTAAAATTTAAAATAAAAAATAAAAAAATAGGGGAAACCAGTCCTGGAGAACCCATTTTGGCCGGTGAGAACCCATTTTGGCTGTCCGAATTCATTTTTCTTTTTGACTTTGAGAACCCATATACCTGGACAACCCGGGAGAGAGCGGCCAAAGAGAACCCAGAGAGAGAGAGGTGGAGACAGAGGGTGAGTAAGAGAGAGAGGCGGAGTATGAGAACCAGACCAAGATAAGTGAGATGCAATTAATGGGGACGGAGTGTGAGAACCGGAGGAAGATAAGTTACATGAAGGCCATCTGTAACTTATTCACGGGAGCCAACAATAGAGTAGCAAAATTGTGAAAGAGAAGATACACCTATACCCGTAACCACACTGCCATATTCTCTACCTCCTCACCCGAGATCAGATCTGGAAAAAAAACTCAAGCCCCCTGTGACACCCCGACTAATTAAATACCGGGTAGCTACTCCTTTATTAAATTAATTCAAAATGCCAAGTTGGCTCAGTTAATAGCATCACTTGTCGAAAACGTTTTAATGATTACTAACCACCTAGTATGTAAAAAGTAAGTGCCAAAATTTAATTAAAGTCTGATTAACATGCAACAAGTGTAATAAAGAATAATAACACCATTCACCATAAAGAAGTAAATAGAATGAACATCACATAACGTAAATAAAGTCTGGAGGAAAAACTCCTCACTACAATCCCATAATTGAAATAAGTAACTGAAAACTAAAACAGTACATGCCAAAGTCTGAAAACTGAAATGGAAATGTAACTCTAATAGAAATGGGCAACATGCCCTACAACTGATAGATAATGAATCTGGAATCCAAGTGATAGAGGCGTCTACAAGCAAATCCCTGTAGCTTCCACAAACAGCTACAGCTCGTCACCTGAATGAATGTCCTATGCATGGTGTCCTTGTGGCTGGGCACCTAAAATGGTTTTACAAAGAAAAATAGATTTGAAAAGCAAACGGGTCAGAGCCCGAATGTGGAGTTATATTTTAAAAACCTGCAAGTGCTTTAAAAACACTTAAAACATTAAATGCAAAGTACATGTTAGGACGTGCACTCACATGATATTCTCACCTCTCGTCTAACTGTGCACTCCTAACGTAAGTACCCATCTATAACGACACAACCCACTAGCTAAGTGACATCATCTCTAGCTAGACTATCATAGGTCCTACCCATATTACTCGGTTCTATTAACATTATAACGCTCGTAATTAAGTAGGGGTTTAACATGAACTCAGATGCTCAAATGCAATTTATATATCACTATCAGTTAACTCGTTATATTTCTCGAAGCAATACCGTAATTATATTCACAACATTAACATGAAGGTTCCCATTAATTAAGTGTATATCATTCACATCATAAATATACAGTATAAGCACCCCGAGAACTAAGCTGCGGTGCACACATACTCTGCTATCCATCCCGGTACATCACGTACATAAGGATTACATATTCCGAATCTCTCAGTAATAGTTCACAGATAACAACATCACAAACAATGGAGGCGAACACAGTCACATCACATGGGTCACGCACATACCTACGCTCCCACGATCAGCAGACTTATTAATATCCCAATAAGTCTTTCTATGACCTATGTTCATCAAGGTAACCAGTCTAAATCCGGGCAACACAAGGATTAGAGGGCCCTAAGCGAACGCAAACCTCCCGTGATAGCAAGTATGGTAGGTATGTCATACACACAATTCATATACCAATACTAAGTAAACACACATCTTAGTAATCCCGTAGTTTAATCATAGTACATATCGCTTTCTCGTACTAACTTATAATTATCGCAATTTATACTATTCCGGTTTATCATCATACGCGCCATAATCTATTCTCAAGCCGTAGTAGACACTCACGTCTCAACCCAAACGGTTCATTGAATTAAATCTCTCGTATATAAATTTACTCCTCGTAATAACCCAAAATTCCCAAATCTATCCTTACATCATCAAAGGAAGGTTATCTATCTCCTCGAACAAGTTTACGGGACTCCAAAAATCAAAATAGTCCAAAAAGGCCCAAACTATCAACTCGTTAGAAGTCTCGTTCGAACGAGACTGTTCGAAAGAGATTCCAGTTCGTTCGAACGAACTGTACCTTCTAACGATATCTCGTTCGAGCGAGATATTGAACGAAGCTACCCCTCGTTAGAAGAGACTGGTCAACTCGTTAGAAGCTCGTTCGAACGAGCTCGTTCGAACGACCTGGGTAGGGGCTTCTAACGACCTGCCAGTTTCGTCCCAGATTCTCTTAGTTATGTTTTTCAACCATTTCTACTCCTCAAATCTTCTCCAAAGTTCGTCCCAACAATGCTTAAAGTTCTCTAATCATCCTAAAACATGCTAAGGTCATAAACTAACATCTTTTAAGGCGTTAATGCATCCTAAACATCATTAAATCACAAGATTTTATATTTTTCCCCAATTTTATCAAGAACATGAACCCTAGATTTATATCATCATCAAATCCCAGAATTTAATCCGTTTCAATTTCTTCTAATCACAATTATCATGAGAATAATCATCTACCTATCATTCTACATGCAATTCTCTTCAAGATTTTCAAGTTCTAAACTCCAAACTACATGGGTTTTCATATTTCACCAAGAATAAACACAAAATTCGAATTTTTCTAACATGGAAAGAACATTCTTTGAAATTAAATGGAATTAAGTCACTTGCCTTGGTTGTCTCTGAGTTTGGATGATGGTTTGATGAAGATTTTTCTGCAGAATTCCCTCTCTCCAAGCTTCTTCTCCAATGGTGGCTTAAGGTGGCTAGGGGTTGATTTGGGAAAACTTAGAAAACTCTTCTAATAACCTACGTAGCCTTCTAGGTTAATATGGTTTGGTTAATGGGATTAGTGGGTTAAATCCACATCAGATTAAAACTCCCAATTTTCGTCACTTTTAATTCCTCAAAATGTAAAATTACCAAAATACCCTTTAAGTTGCCGGTATGGCCTAAAAATACTCCGGAATCCAAACTACACCCCCGACTAGTGTTTTCTGATTATCTCGACCCTTCCGGATGTGTTGGCGCACTCAAAATGATCATACGGTTTATAGATTTTAAATTCACTTTTATAATTAAAATAATATACCATGATGCGGCGGTCACACGCGTCTCAACAAAGTTTCTAAAATGCTGTATATCAATCTCACGACAAATTTCATAATTCCAAATTCATATATAAAAACATGTATGCACATAATCAAATACCAACTCGCATCTCGTTAGTATTTATAACCCGAATTAATTTCCAATTAATACGCATTTAATTAATTAATCCCAAAAATAAATATAGCCAAAAGTACGGGGTATTACATAACATATATAATAAATCTATAATGAAAAATTATACAAATGTGAAACTTGTTGGGGGAGAAGACCCATAAAAACAGCGAACCAATTTGAGAGACAGATATGATGAAAATATCTCCCCTTTGCATGATATGATGAAAGAGAGAAGGAACACATCAGAATAAGGAAGAGACATATTTCTTGAGCCTTGTTCACTCATTAAGCCTGTATCTCGAGTCTTGTGTAAATCAACACATCAGATTGATGGTTATACCATCTGAATCATACCAACATGGGTGTAAATGACAAATTTGAAGTATCAATATATATATCGAGCCTTGTGCTGATATTGTAAAACAAATTATTTACGACCATTAGATTCAATTTCGTATGATGAAATCACAGCCACCAGTTGATAGACACCAAAATCATCAAATTTAATTTGAACCGTCAGTTGGGGGAGACAAAAAAAAACCCTCCTCCTTTATTATATATATATATATATATATATATACACACACATCTGTATATACACAACTATTCATAATACTTACACATCTGATATATACACATCTGTATGTATATATCTAATATTTATTTATGTTCTATACTTAACGTTGATACTGATGGATAAACTGTTCATATGGGTTTACACGGAGACAAGTATAGTTGGGTTTACATGTAGGCAAGTAGAGTTGAATTTCTGGGTTTGCACGGGGACAAGTAGAGTAGAGTTTGCTGGGTTTACACTTGACACAGGTAGAGTTGGGTGTACACGGAGATATAAGGTTTATAAGTTTATGGTTTATAGATGGGTTTACACATTTATCAGTGTATCGATGTTGAACTTTGTCAAGTATCATATATTATATTAAGTAGTGTTGTGTTATGTTTTCACACAACTCAAAAATAAAAAATTGAGTAGAGTTGTGTTCATATTTTCATCTGAAAGCACTTAACACGGACAGGTTCCCAAAACAAAAAAAACTTAGTAGAGTTGTTTTGAATGGATGGGTTTCTTTTTGTTTTTTTTAGATTCAAGCCTTGGGTAGGGGGAGTGGGAGGGGGAGGGGGTGAGACTTGAACCCCCAACCTCTTGCAAAGCAAGGGTTGGTGGTAACCATTGGGGCAATCCCCTTTGGTTTACATGAATAGTTAACTGGGTTTGTATAGGTTTAACTCTCTCTCTCTCTCTGGTATTGGGTTTGGAAATTTACTATACATTAGAGGTTCTGAGATATCTGATAAGAGTAATCCGAACCATCTGACATCATATCATGAGAGGTTTTGAGATATCTTGTATGAGTAATGCGAACCAGTTGAAGGTGTACTTTGGAACCCCACCGCTGTGAGTAATCCGAACCATCCACTAACTTAGTTGGTCCGTGATTTATTTACAGTTTTTTGGTAATTTTTACTCTATCCATCATATATGCCTTTTGTTTGTAGGATCAAATATGTTTTAGGTTTTATGGGTTTTAATGTTTTGCAAATTGCTTTGTTAGAGAAATTAGTGCAAGTTTTTTGGGTTTCTAAATCAGGGGTTTTGATATGTCGATTTACAATCTCATTTGGGTTAAAAAATTTAAATATACTTTGATCTGTTCTGATTTTTTTATTTTATTACATTTGATTAAGGGTGTTATGTAAAGAATGTATGTTGATTCATTAGTAGTTTTTATTGTAAATAATGTATGCCGGTTTGTGTTCGTACCATTTTTATTGTGTTTCAGGATATTTATGACATTGCATTTCAATGTATGTTATGTTTTAGACTCATTTAATAATTGCTCCTCATTTGTTTCATTTTGTAGTTGACTTCTTTGTTCATATGGAGAATTCTATAGTATTTGGCAACATATGTTACTTTTAATTATACCATCTTTCACTTAAATGATATCAATTCCTTATACATTTTCATTCTTTACTTATAGGTGGATGAAGATGCAGCGATTTCTGTAACAACCGAACTCCTCTCTTTAATTTTTATTCTCCTCACCTATATGTTTGATTCCATCCATTCCCTTTTTAATTACAGATTCAAAGACTACGCCAAAATAATATCAATGTTGACATCCTCGATGAATCTCATCTAAATAGTGTTCGTTCCGTGGTAAAAAGTGCACTTTAGTTTACTAATAGAACTTATAAGAAATTTCTCCATTCTTAATCAATATCCTCATTTCTTATCTTCAGTACAACCGGTTAACATTTGCACACCTTCAATATGACGTGGGAAGGAAAAAGGAAACTTGACACCCACTAAGGTTGAAAATTTTCTATTCTCATCTATTCTAATATATAACATATTTCTTTATCTAATTATATACACTTAACCTTATAATATAGGATATACAGAAAGGGAAAGAGAAATACAGTGCCTCTCTAAGTGTGGTATGTTTAACTAATTCTAGGTTTACTCTAATTATATATACTATTTTCTCATTTTTTTACTCATTGTGTTCTTCATTTCTCTATAATCTACTTAATTTTCTTTGAGTTTATTTCCCACATTTCTTTCTTTTTTCATAGATTCAAAGACCGCATGGAAATAAAATTGGTATTGTTATACGTGATGATGTTCCACCAAATCTTGTGCATATGGGGGTAATATTAGCTATAAATGATTTTAGCATTTGAACTTCATATTTACAACTTCTTCACTCCCCATTTATAGTATCAATCTTACAACTGACAGCCTCAAACTATACTCAATAATGCAAATGATAAAGGCAAGGGAAATGAGAAAGAAGTTCCCACACGTTAAAGGGTAAACACACCTCAAGAACTTTTATGTTTTTTTATATGCTCATATTTTTTTTATATATAATATTCTTCTTGATGCTATGTAATATTCTTTTTATATTCGTATATTTCTTTTGTAGGTGGCATGGATGGGGAAGTATAATGTTTGTCCAGGAAAGGTTTGTTTTTATCATTACCTTATTACATTATTGGTTGTGTTACTTTACCCTAAAGTAATTAAACAACTAAGTTATTAATGTGTACCATTAAGTTTTTTACAATCTTTAATGTTTACAGCCATAGTTGAAAATTTAATTTCACTATATTATTAACACTATGATCCCATACTCCTTTCCATTATCACGCAGTGATGATATTATTTGTCTTATTTAGGGGATTGATAAAACTTTTGTCTCCAAAAGTGCCCTTGCGCAACGATTGCGACGAGAACGAGAAAAATGCAATCCTCCTATAAATGCACAAGAAGTTTATTCACCACCACAACCAGCCTTGAGCATTGATCACATAAGTGCTGACTTAAACTCAACTTGCGTTATTGCTCAACGCCAATGACGTGAATGATAAATATGTAATCGCTTATTAAATTTAGATGTTTTGCATCGAGAAGCTACATCAATCATTTCTGCCCCCCCCCCCCCCCCCCCCCCCGTGCGCCACAATCCCCTATAAGTGTTAAAATTAGAGAACCACAAGATAACTACATCTCAAAACATGCACTTGCCCAATGACAGCGTCGTGATCAGAAAGAGAATTTCGGTCACAACAACCTAATTCTGTTCATACTCTCCTTGTTAACAATTCAATAGGGCCACCTGATTTTGCTTGCGCCGACGATTTTGCCAAGCGATCAAGGTTATCACATTTACCATCAGATAATGATGAGGCTCAAGTCCCTCCGTCAATAACTAACCAATTTATAGATGTTAGTACCCCTAATCCTTCACACATTTATATTCGAAGACTTAGTCCTTTGACAAATAGTTTACCAATCACAGTTGCGGAGACAAATATGCCCCCATTTATGTCACCTCGAAACCTTTGCCAAGATTTCGACCTAATTGATTCTGAAGAACAGTGTATCGGGCCCCTCCAAGAACATTCTTTAACATCAAATTCTCTTCAAAATGTATTGGTCCCCAATACGTTGCAATTTATGCCCCACCTTAAAATAGAGAATAATCAAGAAATTCAAAATTTCCATTCATCTAATGCACATAGTCATAGGTATGATTCCTATTTTTCTATTATTGTTTTACTTTATTTACTATACTTAGTTTTATTTTTCACACCTTTTTTCATATATAGATACATTGTACAAAGTCGTGGAAATATTACGAGCACGAGTACACCTCAAGAACCACATGTCCATTTAGAAAGACATTTTCTTGGGCTCATGGATGTTCCTTTACATTGGATGGATGAAAGATTATCGACCTCATCAAAGATTCACCCTATTTTTGGAAAGTGTTGTAGACAAGGACAAGTTCGATTACCACATCTACTTGAACCCCCACCAGAAATCAAACATTTGTTCGATGGTAAGGATGTTCAATGCAAGTCTTTCCAGAGTTATATTAGAGAGTATAATGCTGCAAACGCCTTTACAAGTCTTGGTGTTCAAATGGATGATAGGGTCCTCAGAGGTAGGGGTTCATCATATTTCACAATTTATGGAGAAATACATCATCGTACTGGATCTGTATTACCGGAATCGGGACACGAGGAAGAAGCTTCATATGCCCAGTTATACATTTATGATCCCAGTGTGGCTCTGAGTGTTAGGGAACGTAGGAATCCATAATTAAGAAGCAATGTACTGCAAATAATTCAAGGTTACTTAGAGGTCAACAATCCATTTATCCACAAATATTTCCAGGCATTTGCTATTTTAAATGAATCCTCTCGATCCGGCCAGAACATGCCAGCATACTGCCATTACAATTCTGCAGCAGATCGTAGAAGGTATAATATGGGATGAAGTTCCTATGCAACATAGGCATTGTTTTGAAGCTTTAGATAGGACACTACAAGATATTTGTGATGATAAAAATCCATTTGGAGGAATTACATTAGTTCTTGGCGGTGATTTTTCACAAATCTTACCTGTTATCCCCTGAGGAGTTAGAGAAGAAATTATTTCTGACTCATTAAGGCGATTTGTTCTTTGGAGGCACATCCATGTTTTGAACTTACATATAAACATGTGACTAAACCCACTTGAGCCTGAGATAATTCAATTCTCTTCGTTCTTGGATCAGGTACTGCTATTTACTCTTTTATATTTTTAATAAACTTTGTTCAACCTATTACATGCATTTGACTTTTTTTTGTAGATTGGGTCCAATCCTCTTGAAATTGTATCATTGCCTTACTTAATACCAAAGTCTAATGACCTCCATTATTTAATTGTGAAAGTGTATCCATTGTTGAATGCGGGTGGTACCGTTACACCAACCTTCCTCACCGAATGAACAATTCTTTCAGCGCGGAATGATGATGTGACTGCTATAAATAATTTGGCATTGAATATCTTCCCGGGGTATACAAAAACTTGTATGTATGAGTCCGAAGGAGACATACACAGTCAATACCCAAATGTGTTTTTGAATTCTCTCAGTCCTTCTGGTTTACCCCTTTTTAAGTTGGAGTTAAAGGTGGGTTCTCCGATAATGCTTTTGAGAAACATTGCTCCGAAGGATGGTCTTTGCAATGGCACACGATTGGTCATTATAAAATTTGGAGAGCATGTTATTGATACCCAAATATTAACTGGTGATAAGTGTGGAAATTTAGTAGTCATTCCTATAGTCTCATTATCTCCTTCATCTACGGAGATCCCAATAAAAATGACAAGACACTAATTCCCAATTTGACTGGCATATGCAATGACCATCAACAAATCACAGGGTATATCAGTAAATTTTGTGGGAATAGACTTGTGCACACCAATATTTAGTCATGGCCAGTTATATGTAGCGTTACCTCGATGCACAAGTGCAAATCACATTACCCTTCTTTCTTATGATTATTCATTTTCGACAATAAACATTGTGTATCCGAAAGTCCTCCTATAATGTAACTAGTGTCATTTTCCCTATAAGCTACACATTTGAGCCATTTGTATCATCTTTTGACTGTTTATAACTATTCTTAGGATTGGGAGCCAATGGCAAGGCATCAAGAGTAGATAAATACCCACAGGTTGCTTACATGGGGTTCCCGCAACAAGGTACTTCGTCTTTAAAATGTTTTTTCCTTTCATTCATTTTTAAAAATTAGTCTTAACTATTAATATTTGTTATAGGTGGTTGTAAATTGTGCCAATCTTCATATCAAGTACATCGAGCTAGATATGTGGACATTCCGTAGATTTATTACGAGGATGTTTCCTACGAATCCATGATTGACTATTTGAAGCATAATTATTTGTAAAGCTTATGCTTAGAGTTACTACACGTTGTTGGATGATCACTAAGAATGTTTTTGTATATTATTCTAAGGCTTTTCTTTGTATAGTCTGCTAAGTCTTTTTTACTAATGATGATTATTACATGTTGTTGGATGATTCACAGTGCAAGGTTGTTTGACGAATTTAGACTATTTGAATGTTGTTCGACTATTTGTTATTAGTTAAACAGTGAATATTCCTAAAAACAAAGGACATTATGAACATATTTTTAAACTACATTTTGTTTTGTTGCGTAACACAATTTTTTTCTTATTGTAATTACGTACATTGAAATTTTTTACATTTTTACAACTATCAACATGTCTTCAGGCACGGACATACCCTAGTGTGTGTGTGTGTGTGTTCTTAATGAATGTCATAGTCTTGCCTGCTTATGTTTCGTCCGATATACACATTCCTTCTTTGATAATGACTTGTGATTTAGCAAACACTCATACTATATTTTGAATTATTATTTTTAGGAAACACTCCTAAGGATGAATGAACTCCGTCCTTTTCCATGAAGCTAGTTGAACGATTCCATTATCCATCTATATTATGCACATAATCACACACTTCACGGAGTCTAGTAGGAGAAGATTAACACATGCTCATGAGAGATCGAAAGGGTGGAATGGTTGCCTAACACCTTCCCATTCTGTAACTTAGTCCCTGGACCTTTAAACTATTTGGTTTTGTAAGAATTATTATTTTCCTTGATGTCGTTTTCTCAAGGCATCAACATTTCTTTTTCTTATTTTTTACAAAATGGGGTAGCTAATCTATCTCTACACATTACACCACATCGACGACGGACGAGCACCCTAATAAAGGGTGGAATCTTGCATGCATGCCGAAGAGAACCGCCGTAAAGAAAGAAGAGGAATGAGGAAGAAGTCATCCTAGGATGGCCATAATGGGAAGGGTTGAGAGTTAGGCCACTGAGGTGTTTCCCTCATGGGTTTCCACATATATCATCTTTTTTTGCACTTTATATTAAGTTTATTATCCATGCTAATTGAAATAAAAACTGATACTCAATTTTGACCACTATATATAGGATTATCATATCAATTTCAAGAATATATTTTACATCCTAAGTTTCTTCATCAGAACCATTAACCTATGATACAAGAGCTTTTTAAAATTAGTATGAAAACAAGTTGCTCTAAATCTTTTGGCTTATTCTTCAGGGGTGTTATCTTGGGATCCAACTATGTATCATGGCAAACTAGGATGCAATATTTTTTATAATTAATGGATGAACGTGTTTGTGTAATAGTTGAGAGGCTTGGTCTCCGCTCACTATAGAGGAGAACAATGTATGCGTTCCCAAACCCTTAAAGGGTTAGTGTGACATCCCATCCCAAATTTTGGTATTTAACTTATTTTATTATTATTAAATATTTGAATTAATTACTAATAACAAATTAAAGTGGATTTTTATGCTTGTTTTCTAATAAAATGCTTAAGTATAAATGTGGGGGTTGTATTTATAATCATATAAAATTATATAATTTGGGTGTAATATTAGATTTATGAGTTGACATGTTATATTTGGTAATATAAATGTAAGGTTCATTGTATAATTTCATGGAAGTATGAAAGTGTGGTGTAATATTTATATAACAAGTCTTCTGTGATTAAAAGTTGGAATTTGAGTAATTAAGCCAATTTAGACGTAGTGCTTCCCATAGCTTTCATTTTTCTTATTTTCGTCTTTGCGAACTTGGGAGCTAAGTATTGAAGTTAGGAAGAACAACTCTAGGTCTTGGATTTTAACATCATTTGGCTAGTAATTAATCTTGTTTTCAACATCTAGCATGGTTATAGTTATACATCTCTAAAACTAAAAGTATGTTCTTGAGTAAAGAGAAAGTAAACCATAATTTTTGTAGTTCTTGATTCACTTTTTTTCAGTTTGATTCAATTTATGGGATTGATGTATGAGTAGTTTTTTTATGTTATCCATTCCCATACATGAATTTTCGTATTGATTGTATGGTTAATTTAAGTGTTCTTGAATGAAAATGAAATGCTAGGTTATTTTATTTAACTCTTGTGATTTGTATGTGTATGTAATGAATTATACCATGGAATTGAAGCTAAAGTAATTTTTACCATGTTTTCTACAAATATATATATAGGATAAAATTATATACACTATGGGTGGAAGAAATTGAGTAGAAGACAAATTGCGCTTAAGTGTGTATGTTCTTAGTGTATTACTAGGTGTAATAACCAATACACCTCTTCGATGCATTGAATTGTATTATTTGTAGTTGTATGTTTATAATGATTTATAATAATGATATGAAAAGTTTAGTACAATTACATTCATGTTTGAGTGGTGAATGAAATGTTTTCATGAATACAATCTGATTTTCGAAGTGGACATGTAGCTTTATGCTAGTTTATGGAAATGACAATAAAAATCTATAGAATATTCAGAATTTTGAACTGCTGGATATTTTAAGAACCCGATTCATTGAGCTTTCTAGACATGTATGGAACCACACCTAATTATATAGAAGTTGGTAACATTTAATTTGTGAAATTACTGCAAAATTGAGTAATTGTGAACATGTCAAATTTGAGACAACCTAGTGTTTTAATTATTTGAGAAGATCCGACAAGTGAATTGAACTATAATTTTTATATATTATCATGGCATGGTCCTCAACGAAATTGAAAATTAATATGTCACATAGTAAAAAGTATTGAACTTTATATTCTTTCTCATCACATGTTTGATAAATGTTAACATGAATGCTTAGGATATACATAATAATTGAGCATGCTAAATGGAAAAAAATAATTATATGGATTTCTACAATTTTACTTGTATGTTAAAATAACTTAGTTAATGGTTTGAAATTTTACTATGCTTATATGAGATAATATTTTAGATCATAGAATTATAAAATTGATTTATATGCTTTCTACATTGATTCAACAATACTAACATGGATTGGATTAATAGGGAAAGAGGCTGTGGGCTCACAGGCGTAAGAGTAATTGGTGTGTATTTAACTAATATAAGTGTACTTACCCATTTTATTTTATTATTTGAAAAAGATATCATTTCAATGAAAACTTATGTTTACAATTTTGGGTGCATGGTTTATTATGGATGTCCATTTCCAGAGTTAGATCTGTCGGATGAGTTGGGTTGAAGTCTTAACTATATTTGGTCTATTTTTGGGAAATTTTGCATAGTTATGCATGTATGTACATATCCAGATCTAATACTGAATCATTGGTGTAGTATATGCATGATACCCATATTATAAATATTGATGTTTGAGTAGGAAGATATGATATTAAGAGTTGAGAATGTGTTATATATATTTTATGTATTTATATGGATTAGTAATGTTATGGAATGTGTATGTAGTTGGTCTACATTTGGTTAAAATAATTAATGTCCCTAATTTCCAGCATACATTGATTATTGCATATCAATGCATTGAAGAGTTGAGTTTATGTTTATTTCACACCTATCAGATTTAGGGACACTCAAGTATAATGTCATGGGGGCAGGTGTGACAAATTTTTGTATTAGAGCCTAGGTTTCTACTAGGGTTAGTTAGATTTTGCATGGTCTCGGAAGTGCATGTTAATTTAGACTACCAATAGACGTTAGAGAGTGTGTTTGAGAATCAAAAGTCAAGGTCTCAAGACGGTGATGGGATGTACTCATGAGTTTTGACTAAAATATATACATATATAAACGTTCCATGTTAAAAAAAAAAGTACCATGACAAAAGAAAAGAAATAAATGGATTTTGAGTACCCGGGGGTTGTGGAAAAAGTTGGGAGATAGTACTCTATTCTATTGTAGGTACATTATTTTATATTTAAGCAAATTTGTTTATGACACATGATTGAATGCAAGTTAAATACTGATAGGAATGTATAAATTTGATATTTAATGAATTGGGTGGAAGGATATGAAAAGGAAATATGTATTCAATAGATTAGTATTGATAAAGGGTTAATTGAATAACGAGTAAGTAAATACATTAATATTAATAAATGTTTAATGTGTATTTAATTATGAATTGAGGTATACGAGAAACTAAGTATAGTTATATGTGGTTAGATATCATTTTAATGTTAAAGTTAAGGTCTATGAAAGAGTAAGGAGTCCTATGATTATAAAGCATTGGGTTTCAATTGCATAAAATGTAAGAAGTAGAAGGGTATTGTATGTTGATATTGTCTTAATCTAATGAGGTCCATTAAGCATATATTGTGAGAATTGTATATTTGTTGTGATTATTGTTAGTACTATTTAATACTTTATGTCTTTTGATCCTTTAAAAGGATATCGTGGTAAGGTAATACAATATTTAATTGTTTATATCATATTTGAAGATAATGTAATGGGGTAAAGAGATATTTGATATTTAAAACTTGGTTAAGTGATTATGTATTAATTATGTTTCTATTAATTAATTGACTTGTGTATGCTTGACACATTTTTCCTTTTGAACTGCGAATACTGATCACACTTATGGTAGGTGGGTTTAATTGTGAAATCTACCTTGTTAGTAAAAGAAGTAATTGTGGTAATGATGGATGAGCGGAGTATTGAATCATTAAAACTGATTTCAAATTGTATAACTCGTAAGGAAATTGATAATGTAGAGTAAGGAATATGTTTTGGCTATTATAGATATTTTTCAAAGAAAAAAGAAGAAAAAATTATATTTTCATTACTAATTTTGAAATCATATTTGCTTCAAAAATATGATTAGTATTGTGATGTGGTATTTGTTATGAATGAGAGTAACACGTAACATGAATATATGGTTTATATAATTGGTGTGATGAAATAGTTGAATTTTCTTCGATGATCTCGCTGCTTCCACTACTAAATCCAATACCAACATTTTAACAGAGTCAGCCCAAGACAAGTATGTCATAAAAGGTCAATCGTTATATAACATTCCTCATCGTGTCTCCACATGTAATTAAAGTTTAAAGTTAACAAGTTTCCCTAGACCCAATACCATCACGCTACACATATATGGGCTAGGAAATCCCATTTGGAGGCTTTAAACGTTAAATTTTTTTACTATCGCATGATTGAACATAACTTTTGTGCTTCACTTGGTATGATATTTTTCTTTTGTATTTTGTTATTTCTTTTATTGGGTCTTAATGATACAAATACAAAAAGATTTTGTTTGTCTTTTAAGTTGCTTTTGAAATTGAGTAATTTTTTTACAAATGTTTAAAAACTCAAAAAGATGTTCGTTTGCTTGTTTACTTTGGTTTTACATACTTCATGCGGCATATCTATGTTTGAATTCGTTTTTTTTGTTTGTGTATATTTGTTTTTACACACTTTGTGTGGCATATCAGTGTGTTTAAATCCCATTCATATCATGTTTTCATGTGACTAGGACATTTGATTATGATTTTCAATGCTTTGTATTGTTCTTAATCATACTTGCATGGAGTTGTTCGACTTTTATTCGCTTAATGGATTCACTTTGAATATGACTCCATACACACTTTGCACAAGATCTTTTAGATTATAACTACCTATGTTGCATGAGCGAAATGATGTGTTATCCTATCATTCTTGTCATTTGCCTACCTTTTTAACTATGGGGGATTTGTCCATGTAAGAACCATTTCCTAAGAGTTTTGTTATGTGTGAAAAATATGAGGATGATATAAAAAGGGCTAGGAAAGGAGAAATCGCATATGCGTTAAAGGCCACAATTGGTAAGAGACTAAAAGAAAAGAGAGACAAAAGAAAAGATGAAAGTTCCAAGGCCATGTACTTATTGATGCTTCAAAATTGATATCTTTAAAAAAGAGAGAGAAAAGAAATATATATACATATATTTGTTTTGGCGGTGTTAAAGTTGAAGATCAATGGGTTTGCACAATGAGTTCTCTTTGGTGTTAATTGTTTGGCATTGCAGATTTACAAATCATCAAGATTTATATGCTTGTGTGCATTATGTGTGTTTGTCTATTTTGAGTTCTATATTAGTCACTTCAGCATAAATTGATGTTCAATAAATTAATGCAGTAAAATAGAAGTCATTGGACATATTTTAAGTGATTGAGTCATATTTATTTTTTTCTCATTCACGTCGTTTTATTTTTTATTTTTTGTGGTGGTTTTACATATACATATTTATGTGTGTCATAAGTATATGTGCAGTTATATATGGTATGTTTGTTTTTGAATCTTTGCATTTTCATTTAGTCCATGTTTGTCATATCCTTCAAACTGGCATGTTTATGATCATATTGGTTATGTTGTTGCATGTTTACATTAATATCTTATGCTTTAATTTTTGCATCAAAATTGGTATCATTTGTTCAATTTTTGGATCATATATGTTTGTGTTGCTATGTTAGTTTGTCATTGCTTGTTTCGTTTCATATCATTGTGTGATACTACTTATTTTCCTTTATGCTTACACATCTTACATTTAGGGGGGAAGTTTTTTATATTGAGCACCTTATTCTTTGTTCAGTATTGAATAAAATGGGGAAGAAATGCTTTCTATCTCTTTAACTTGGGAGGTGGGGGGGAATTTTACCTTAGGGAGAGATGTCCTATCTTAGGTGGGGATTGTTAGACAAAGGAGGAGGGATTTTCATATGCAGATTTATATTGTTATATATTCTTTTTGCATTTAAAAGGTGTGTTTAAATGTGTAATTTCACGCTAAAAATTTTCAAAAGAGTAAAGTTACTCAATGTGTGTGTTAAGTGTCTGTACATTTTTTTACTCTTTTATTTTCTTGTTTTGTCCCGGAATAGACAAAGGGTGGTATTTTTAAGGATAATTTTCAAATTGAGCCAGTTTTATGTATTGGCATAATTCTTTTAGACAAAACCGCTTGAGACATAGTATAGGACTTGTGTTGGTTTATCCTTCAAGCCTATGATGTGTGTGATTGAAGATCGTAGAGGCCATGTTAGAACATTTACATCATCGTTTCTTGTTTTGTGCCAAGTTTCATCCTCAAAGTCCACGGATCTCCAAAATTATGAAAGCGTATTTGTTTTTATCCTTGGATGTTTCATTCTGTATTGTTAGTTTTAAAATATCCGAGGTCGTTTTTCATAAAAAGTTTTTTAAAGAAAAAACATTTTTTGTGAAAAGTTATTTGAATAAGATTTTAACATGTTCTAATGACATTCAACTGTCATTTGAACGAGGTATATTTTTCGTTCAAATGAGAATGAGAAAGTAGTTCAAACGACCTTCTAACGGTAATCAAACAAGGACTTTCTATTTATAGGGAAAAATCATTCGAAACTCATTTGAAGCGAGTTTGAAATGAAATTCATAATGTCATTCAAATGTGATTATGATGTTCGTTCGAAGGACTCTTATTTTTCATTTGGACGAGCCCTCGATTTTTGTGCCGCCTCGAATTTTATGTTTCCTATAAAAAGGAGGTCTGACATCCGTTTTTAAAGAGAGATTTTGCAAAATTATCTTTCAAAGATAAATCAAAGATCCTTGAAGCCCAAGTTTTACCCAATAGGTTTGAGATCCATGTTTTAATCAAATATTATTATTTAATATCTCACTTTTGAGCACCAAGTTTCATATAGTCTTCATATATTTCAATAATGTTTCGTGCAGTGGACTCCATACATGTTTGTTGTTTACATACGGTGGACACCGTGTGTGTGGAGATTTGAAGCGATAGACTTTGTGTTCGATTTGTAGATGATTTTTGAGCCTGGATCGATGGATCCCGTGGAGTGTGAGGCTCACATGTTGTGGTAGTGCGTAAGTGGAGTCCTACATACATTGTGAAGATAATCTCGAAGGAACAAAGATGCATGAAGGATTGAAGGAGTTAAGTAAGTTGTTTAAGTTATCTAGTCATTGTTGTGTAATTCCTTATCCTATTGAATTTACATGGTTGGGTCGTTGGAGGTTCTTGCCGTTGTGGATTTTACTCATACATCGGGCATTATGTGATTGCTTTAATTTTCTCTTATTATATTCACCAAGATGCATTCCTAGGCAAGATGAAATTTTGTAAATTGTTCAACAAAACAATTGATTTAATTGGGTTAATTAAAATTTAAAAAAAAATTAAAAATTATTGTGATTTTCACAATCCATATAAAATGTATGGTTTTAATATTTTTTCCATAATTTAGTCTTTCTAGGTTTATCCTATATGTGGAATTTTTTTTAGAAGTCCTAGGGCACAACCACCGCCATAGAACTTTACTCATCTTTTCACTTCACTACCCGAACATTTTTTTTAACTTAACCCCCTCAACTATTAGAATCTTCATAATACACCCAAATCCCAATGGGGTGAAAATTTGGATGGAAAAATGATCATATGCCATTCATATGAGATAATTTTTGTCCATTTGTAGATAAAGAGGCATTTAAAAAAAATTACATTACATAAATTACAAAAAAACAATTAAAGATATTATAGGCGGTAATTTCAAAAAATGTTTGTATTCAATGCTCACAAGCTAAATAAAGAATACACTTAAGGCTGAGGATCAAAAGAATATAACACAGGAATACACGTTGTTCGGTAATGTGCCTACGTCCACGAGGTTAGGGGGTTTATATTTTATTAACTTAGAGATTGGGAGAGTTGTAGTACTTCTTCATGTTACATTCTTACATGTTCGTTCCCAAGAAGGGTGGTTTTACATTTATAGAGGAGCTTATGAGAGCCCTAATCTCCCATACCATCTCTTGCTAGAAGTTTCGACATATCTCTTATTAGTTTAAGACGTCCCAAGTGATATACACGAGGGAGTCTTATGTGGCATGGATTCTCAATTTAGTTGATACGTAAGAAGATTACGGGACCATGTTAAACATGTGAAGGTAATGTGTCATCGCAACTCTGTTCCTCAAAATTGCCCCCAAAGCTCGTTTCGCTTTGAGGTAGCCGGGCTTTATTATGACATGGTCGGCTGGCGACTTTGAAAAGTCATCATGCTGGAGTATGTGTTTGTTTGATCGAAGGGAAGTATTGTAACTATCCTGAAAATTGAAGGGTCCTTTATTCATTGATTACTCCAGAGGTACACTGTTAAGTTTACCTTTTTTTTTCGTTTTGGCAGTGAACCTTCGGTTCATCAATCATCACACACCTGCGTAATCATCATTTTTCTGGGGAATTATTATGGAAATCCCAACTACAAGGTAACAGTTACCACACTTCTCATTTTCCATTTCATTTAAAAAACATTCAATCTTCAATCTTCCAAAGAAGAAATTTTCATTTTCGTCATTTTGTTTATTTTACTGTAATAATTTCTTCCAAACCCTTTCTCCATTTTCACTATTCTCCGCCTTTTCGGTTCAGTTCTTTCATTGAGCTTGTGATATTTAAATATGGTGTATGTTATTGATGAGAACTCTGAGAATAATTTAAATTTAATTATCGAATCCCCTTACAGGTATCAGTAGAATTAGTTGATTTTATTTGTGACTTTTGCGCCATTCCTAAAGGCCACTAGTTGCCTTCAATATTTATTGTTGAGTGCGGGGTCACTTTCCCTTGAAATATTTTATTTTTTTAGTTTTTCCAATACTTTGATACGGTCCTAGACCAAGTTGTCCAAAACATGTGGAGGATCATTAATAGGGCGTATTAATGAGTTTTATAGGACACATCTCGACATTACTGGGATCATGTACTGTTACCAATGGGTGACGACTACTGGGAATATTAACTAGACAAGGGTGGATAATTGAGCCATGGTTATGAACCTTATTAATTCCAATAAAGATTATTGGGATCATGGTTTGATTGTGAAATATTGGCAATACTCTCCCCTTTTTTAGGGTGTGGCATATGAAGGGCCAAAATGCCCTCGGGAAGGGAAAGGAATTGGTTAGAAAGACATTTTGTTGGACTTTTCATTCTTCCTTGATTAATGCTAATGATTTGTTCTTTATCTTTTTCCTTTTGCAGCGAAGAGAAAGAAGAAGATTCCTCGTGACAACAACATTAATTTTATCGATCTTCAAGCAAATTGGTCCATTCAATAGAGAGTTGGAGTTATTGAGCATCCTAGGTCGATGATATTTTTTCTGGGTTACAATATCACCACCACTTCCTTTATTTCAAGGTCGATAGAAGTAAGGTTGGTAATCTCCATCACCTTGGATGACCCAGAGACCTCTACTTCCAATGACTCATAGAAGGCTGAATTATCTGAGGAGAGCACCTCCCCCATAGACTTACATAGGGAAATTTTATTTGGGTAAATCACATCATCATATTTTAATCCATTTGATATTTATTTCCTCCTTTACACCATTTCTTCCAAGTCATGGCAAAGAGAAAAGTGACAAACTTAATCACTTCCAACATTAGTGCCAAGCATGGTGGTACCAAATCTCCTCCTCCTGCTCGTCCATCGAGTAAAATGAAAGAACTTGCTTGGTCGACGAGCAAGAAAAGTGATGTTAGGGGTTCCACACCTTGATTACTCCTCTTCTAAGGATCAAGAGCCTCTTTGAAGTGGCAAAAGAATGACCAGTTTCCCCTACTGGTTATTGTTGGGAAGAAACCTGTTGATGAGGGAAAGGTTTATACCCAGCCTATCTTTGTTGATCCTGACCTATCCAAAGACTTGAATAATTTTAGGGTTTTCCCCCAAATAGGGAAGATGCCTCCGCCTTGACCCATTCAAGGTTATTAGATCATATCAACCACAACCTTTCTCTTGTAAGTTTATCGCCTTCACGTACTTCCTTCATGTCCATTTTTTATGTCTTTCTCATGTTTGTTCATCCTTTTTCTTTGAAATTATTAATTGATTATGGTCAATTATTAGATAGGAATGATCATATGAATGAATATTTTGTTAATTCAAAGTTCGCATTTGAAGAGTTATGCAAATATATTTTGGTTGCTCAGCGGGTCAACGAGAATCAGGCGACTGAAAGGAAAAAGCTCGATGAGAACTTTAAGAGCTCGGAGGCTGAGAAGGTCATTCTTCATAAGAATATTGAAGATTCTGCTGCTCTTGTGGTTGCTACTGAGTAAGACACAAATGACTCTAGAGACACGAAAGTGAGGCCAACTTTGCTAAGATGTAATCAACAAAGGCTAAGTCCAAAGCTGAGGAACCTTAGCCAATGTGGCAAAGGCCACAGAATCTACATTCACTCGTGGTTGGGATAAGCCCCTTATAAATGCTTAAATGCATATTGTCAACCTTAAAAAGGTATTTCTAAGAATGGTTGGGACTAAGTTCGGGTCAAGGTTGTCACATGTGAGGGGTCAGACCTCTTCAATTAACATCTTTCAGCCCCCCTATTTGAGGAAGAAGTTGGGGATATCGATGATTATGTGGTTGTATATGAGAAAGGTATTGATAAATCCCAGGCAAATAATAACCATCTTTCTAGTATAAATTAGACGACTGCTGATCAGGAGACCAAGAAAGAGAAGAGCGACAAAACAACTTCTTAGGGTTTCATGTTAGGAAATGTTATATTTTCCTTTTCATTTCCCAATGATATAGAGTCATTCCCCAATTATAACCCATTTTAATGGAGTTAAGGCTTTAATTTGATCTCTGTTGTTTCATTTGATTTTCACAAGTCTTCTATTTTATTTAATAAACTCTTGTATTCGACCACTTATTCATAAAGTTTAATGTACCACTTGCAGCAAAAGTCGTTGTTCAAGAAAGATGTAGGAGATTGTTTATTACTAATCACGATGAAGACAATGAGGATGACAATCTTGACAAGCACTTATGTCCTGATGTGTTAACTCAAGAGAAAGAGAAATATTTGAACCTTCGTCACATCTAAATATTTGAACCTTCGTCACATCTTTCATCAAGAAGTTGTGAATATCGCCGCCTTTCATGATATGATTTTTATTGCCCAATGTAGCCATAAAAAGTCTGACCGGCAAAAGAGGATTTGATGAGAGACTGTCCATTGTAGAAGCTTCTCATTCAAGGAAATAATTTATTCTTCATGTCTATCTTGTGGGATTTAGAGAGGTCACCACTATCTTTGATAAATAGGATAAACACTTGAGGACTGCGCTTAATAAACTTAAAAATTCTAGGTCGAGTGAATAAGTTAGGAAGGGAACTTCCTTTTTGGAAGAAGAGAGTGCCCAACTGATGGAGGATCTAGGGAAATCTAAAAAGGCGAAGGTCTAGTCTTTCTATCAAGGGAAGAAGGAAATTACCTAGAAGAAGATATAGATAATACCAAGAATATTTTTCTTCATAAAGTATTAACTATTAAAAGTCTAAGCAATAAGATTGATCATCTCACATTCCAGTTCCACAAACAACCTCACCATATCTGGATGGATGGATATGACGAGGATATTCTCAATATGCCCCCGCCCTGAGAGACCCTCGGAATGTTGGTTATAAACACAATTGGCTTAATGCACTTTATTTGAAAAATATCCCATAGTCTTCCAATTAGATATTTCCCGCAAGTCTTCTACAAGAAATTCCAATTGATTAGACATTTTGAGGTATGTAACGTCCTAAGATCTCCCTTGGTCTACCAACATCTTGTTCATATCCTAGTTGGTAACTCTAAGAGTGATGATAAGAGCTTCATGGTGGTGGGGGTGGGGGTTCCTCACTCCTAAAAAAATCATCACCAGTAAAAATAGTGTTCTCTATGTAATCAATGTCCTCTATTCATCGGTGTTTCCCCGCATCCATCTTGGTTAGGTTAATTTAAATGTTTTGTATGACTGTCATGAACTTCTTCACCTTCATCCTAAGGTCATTTCTTTTGATTTGTCTTGGGTTTGGCGCTCAATGAATCATTGAGGACTCATGGCCCAAACACTCGTCCAAGACGTTTTCTAGTCTTGGGAACCCATGGATTATCACAAATTTGTGTCCCATGTTATCTTCCACGATGTTGTCTGGTCTCTAGATGCACATGGGTTATATTGCGCCTTCATTCTTCTATATAAAATTATTTAAGTTCTCATCCTGAACTTGCTCCTTGAGGTGAAACTTTAGTCCCTTGCAATTTCGATGTTATGACCGTGATCTTCATGATATGAAAATTTTAGTGTCGAGTTCCTCTTCTTTGAATTGTTAAACTTCTTCTCGGCCCATTTGAAATACTGCAACCCTTTGATTTTGTAAAATATCTTTTAAATTAGTTCGAATAACACCGTTGTTGATTTAAAAAATTAGACTATCTCTAATTATTCAATCACAGATAAAAAGAAATAAGACAAAAGAATTTTAAAGTGGTTCAGCCTTGAAAGAATGACCTACATCCACTATTTTGTTATTACTGATTGTTTGTTAAGAATTACCGATAACAAGTTTTACCAAAAAATTCCGAGTCCCCTTACAATGAGGGTGATACAATGTATTTATAGCCTTGAGGTTGTACATGCGAAAAGGTAATACACAGCGGTCCAATAGGCGTATACATTTGTATGATAATTATAAGCATTTAATGCGCAGTTAATCTGTTGGTTATCCAGATATAAATGCTCTGTACGAGATGCAGCTCGGACCGCCTAAGTAGCTCGGTATTCATGAGTTGCTCGGTACAATAAAGTTCCTCGGGGAGCATTTATTGCTCGGAGCGTCTGGGTTGGTCGGGGAGATTGAGTTCCTCGAAGTCAAGGTGTTGTTCAAAATTTTTTGTAGGTGCCATGTATATTGACACGTGTCTCCATATAATTAATCCACATCATCAGGCTAAATTTGGTACAAACAGAAGCCCCCAATGTTTCATAGTTCGAGGTTGAGGAGTGTGGAACATTCTTCTCAAAATATGGCGGGATTAAATAGTCATCCTGAATTTTAGGAATGTTTTCCTTGTATTTATTTTTCCTTCCGAATTCATAGAATCACACTTTTTGAATTTTTCTAACTGCTTCGGTCTCCGTACCTTTTTTATCCTTTTAGCCTCCGGTAGAACAAACGTCTTTCTTTGTAATCATTATTTTTACCCCTTCCCAAGGTAAGGTATTTAAGCGTTGCAGAAAATCCTATCGTCTCTTACTTTTTCAAATCTGTATCTTTGAGCTCTCCATTTCTTCTCTATCTTGTGCATTCATTTCTTCCATCGTTCGTTATCAACTGATCCACCCTTTTCCTGTAAGATCTTCTTCCTTCTCTTTTACATTTTTTGTTCATCATGGTTTACCTCGTTGAGTCGCTTGATAAATTTCACTCTGATTTTTCTATTCCTCCATGGGTCATAATGGAAGAACTTTCTGAACCTTCAGATTATTTTCGTTTGGCTGAGGGATAGTGGTTCCCCAGTCTCTTTGTGGCCGAATGCGACTTTTATTTTCCTCCAAATCCCCTGTGTTTGGAATTCTGTCAATATTTTGACGTTGTTCCTGCAAAAATAGCCCCCAATACGTGGAGAATAGTTAATGGAGTCCATAGGTTAAATCAGATTCATGGAACTCGCTTAAGAATTCCAGAAATTATGTTTTGCTATAGATGGGTTGTTAGTGACAGTACTTATTATTTGAAAACTAGGTTTTTAAATAGGGCTTTAGTGGTCAATCTCCCAGATGCCAACATGGATTAATTCGAACATGGTGTTGTTATGAAAAATTGGCAACATGCTCCACTAATTGGAAAGGAAGTGTATCAGGGTCCTTGATGCCCTCCCTACGGCAATGGGATAGGTTGTTTTTATTTTATTTTATTTTTGAAATTATGCTTTCTTTGTGTTTGATAAAATGTGTCACTAATATTTTAATTTTTATTTATTTGCAGTTGATAGCAAAAGAAGATCTCCAAGGGAGACAGAGGTTAATTTAAAGCATCTGAAACTTATCTGGGGTTTGCAACAAACTGTTGCCGACAAACATATCAGATCAGCCTCCTACTTGTTGCAGTACAAGAGTTACACTTTGTCTTTAACTGCTCGTCCGGTGATAAGTGACACAAAACCAGCACCAACTTCTGAAGGTTCTTCTCCTGAATCGCATATTCCTCTCAGTAACAGAATGAAGAGAAGAAGAGATCCTACCCTCTTCGATAAGTACGCCTCTACTACTGGAGAGGCAAAGAAAAGCAAGCAGGATCTCCCAAAAGAAGGGACAAGAAAAATTGGTGCACCCCCTCCAGCTGCTACTAAGAAGGTTGCCGAGAAGTCCCCTATGGCTTCGAGAAAGGTTGTTTCTATCTCTCCTCCAAGAGAGGTTATAGTTATATCTCCGACCAAGGCAACATCCTTGGTCGAGAATGTTCCTGCTCCTACGAGGAAGTTGAAGAAAAGCTCCTCGGATAAGTTGTCTGAATCCATCTCTCAGCCTCTAACTACTGGAAGTGGTGTTCCCACTTTTGTTGCTCCGAGCTCTGCCATGAGCTCGGTGAAGTCTTGGATTATCCCCGAGATCCAAGATGTTAAAGAAAATCTTTCTCGGGAGAGGGTTACCACCTTGGCAGCTCAACATATTGCCTCAGTAAGTATTATTAATCTAAACTTTCATTTTTTTATGTTATGTCCTCGCACTGACTTACAATTATTTCCTTTTTCCAGTTGGTAACTTGTTTCAACACCATTCTGAAAAAGGATGAAGCTATTAAAGCTTCGAGCTCCTCGTCAGGTGTGGAGGAGGCTCTTGTAGGTCTGTCACAGTCCTTGAAGGATTCTCGTCAGAAGTATGACGAAGACAAAGTTACTTGGGGAAAACAACTAAAATCCATCGAGCAAGAGAGAGATAAAGCTGTGGAGGCCTCTCAAGAGTTGGAGAGGAAAATGAAAGAATATGAGAAGAAGAACAATGAACTCGAGGGAAAGCTTAAAAATGGTGGAGAGCTTGAGACCAAGTTCAAAGCTGCTGAAGAGGAGTTGGGCAAACTTCGTGAAGCAGATCGCCAGAAGGAAGAGGCAGAAAGGAAATTGAAAGTTGCTGAGGAACTCATGACTGAGAGGATTTCCTCAGAGAAGGTGAAGAGGAAACTGGCTGTTATGAAGTCCTTTAGTGCTGGCTGGGACAAGGGATGGAACAAAGGCATATCTGTCATGTCCTCTCAGATGGAGTTTTCCAGTCTCAAATACTTTCGAGATGGTTGGGTTGCATCTCTTCAAGAGCTAAAGGTCTCTGAGGGTTTTGAGTTGTTTTAGCGTCATACTCATGGTCCTCCTCCCTCTCCTGGCGAAGAAGAAGAGGAAGAAACTGCCTCTAAAGAGTCTTTAATGATAGTTAGGGACCAAGTCCCTACTATCGAACTTCGCTACTAGCAGCCCCAGCCAACCGACGTTTCTTTCGAGCATCCATCTCTTCCCACCGAGCAACCTACCTCCTCATCCAAGCCTTCCGAGGAAATCTTAGGGAGCAAGGAAAAGGTGTAGAGTTGTTCAGGCTCTTTACTTTTTATTTTTTTATTGAATGTAACTTTGGGCCATGTACTTCTTTTCATGATGTAATAAAATTTAAAGTTTTGGTTATGTATCTTAACTCCCTTTTCCTCGCTCTACTCTTATTATCAATCTATTTTATTTTTCTTGCTCTGTCTGCATTCTTATTGATTCTTTCTATCTCTTTTCTTCACTAGTTTATGGCTAGAATGGAGCTCTTGTCAGCCCATGATACAGATTGATGAAAAAATGCAATGACTACTTCAAGCCTGGTCATGCAGATTTGAATGAATCTCAAATCGTCGATATCCTCGGTCCAGATGCTTCAGAATGAGCAATCTAGGCCTACCAATATTTAAAATGCGTGCTTGATCGTGCAGCTGCTAATAATGTGGCATACTATGAGATGATTGAAGATCTCCAGGGTACCCTCGAGGAACTTCAACAACAGTACAAGGAGTCCACTGCTCTTTTACACCAGGGATATGAGAAAAGTATCAACAACTAAGTGCTGATAAAGGATATGATAAATTGGTCGTTGCTTATGATATGAAGGAGAGAACTTTGAAGATTGAAGTCGAAGATCATAGGCAAATCGTGAAGTTACTGGAACAGGAAAAAAATAACCTGATAGGAGAGATATCTCAACTGAAATCTTCTGCATCTACCTCGAGCTCTTTAGTCCCTGTCAATGACGAGGGGTTCTCTTTCTTAGAAGTCGAAAATGCCAATTTGAGAGATGAATTGGAACTTTAAAGAGGACAGGGCCTTCTACTTCTGCTCGGGGACGAGCAAGAGCTTCTCGGGGACGAGTAAGGGCTGCTCGGGTAACTGTTAAAGAAGCTAGAACGCAGTCAGCCTTGGAGAATCAGGCCTTCCAGTTGATGACGAAGAATCAAGCATTAGTTGAGATGTCTAAGAAGATTCAGACCTTCGACGAGCAACTTGCTGGCCAAAATTCTGCCTTGGAGAACAAAATAAATCTGGTGAATAATCTTCACGAGCAGTTAGAGAGGTTGACCTACCAATTCCACAAACAGCCCAGAGAGTTCTGGATGGCTGGTTATAACGAAGCCCTCTATCACCTTGATGATCGGATCCAGCAGTCGAACAACGATAGCGCAAGCAAGGATGGCTGAATGCCTTAGGTGTGCTGCAGTTGGAGCAGGGTCACTATTTGTGGGATTACTATGACCCTGGGTTTCTCGAATTTCCAGTGCCACCTTTCAAACTTGATATGAGCTGGATTCCTGCTCGGGCCATTCCTCAATGCCTGATTTCAAAGTATCTCGGTGACTACAGTCTTCATTCTAACTTCGAGATATCTCGCCCGTAGCACCTTCTTGATCGGATTCTTGATGTAATAATTTCTTATGTATTTCATTCTCAATGTATTTTATTCTAGATGTAATGAAAAACTTCTAATTTTCTTTGCAATCTTGATTGTCATTGTCATGTGAATATTCTGTAAAACATTTCTTTTTATTTACTAATGAATGTGCATGTATATTTGTTAAAAAGATAACAATATTTTGTGTTATTTTAAATTATCGACTAACTAAAGTTGGTGAAAACTTATTGTTGACTATCCTGAATTGATGATAATTATCTGATGACCAACCAGAGTTGGTGATATGTCATTTTTTGACCAACTATGATGGTAGTTTAAAATGCCATAAGTATCAAGAAATTCTGTTTTATCACTTTTTAATTTTAATCCATGAAACGACTTTCATTTGTTTAACCAACTGTTTTCGACCAACCGTAGTTGATGGTTTTTATTACCGACCAACCTTAGTTGGTGGATTTTTGTTCCCGACCAACCATAGTTGGTGGATTTTTATTCCCACCAACCTTAGTTGGTGGATTTTTGTTCCCGACCAACCGTAGTTGGTGGATTTTTTTCCCCGACCAACCTTAGTTGGTGGATTTTTTATTCCCGACCAACATTAGTTGGTGGATTTTTATTCCCGACCAACCTTAGTTGGTGGATTTTTTATTCTCGACCAACCTTAGTTGGTGAATTTCTTATTCCCGACCAACCTTAATTGGTGGATTTTTATTCCCGACCAACCTTAGTTGGTGGATTTTTTATTCTCGACCAACCTTAGCTGGTGGATTTTTATTCCCGACCAACCTTAGTTGGTGGATTTTCCTTCTGGGCTTGATGCGTAGTTTGTAGCACTAGTACTCCGAAAAAATTTCAACAAAAGGAGAGAATTGGGCAAAACATCCAAAACTTTTATTCATATTGAAGAAGACTGCATTACATAGGGATTGAACTACTGATAATATTTGGGAAGATGCTCTGCGTTCCATGCTTTCTTAAACTCCTCCCCTTCTAAAGTTTCAATCCTATATGTCCCTGGTCGAACAACCTATGTTACTCTGTAGGGCCCATGCCAGGTAGATTCCATTTTGTTGTGTTTTTGAATCACTTTCTTTAGCACAGAGTCTCCTTCCTTTAGATTGCACTTCATCACTCTCTTGTTGTAGAACAGAGCTGTTCGTTGTTGGTATGCAGCATTCCTGATTGTTGCTTCTTCTCTAACTTCCTTGAGCATGTCTAAGTCTAACCTTCTCATTAAGTCGCTGACAGGAGAATTGAAATTCAGGATTCTATGTGTTGGGTGGCCTAGCTCGGCAGGTATAACAGATTCACTTCCAAATGCCAGCATGTATGGATATTCTCCTGTTGCTGCTCGTGGAGTAGTACGATAAGCCCACACTACAGAATGTAGCTCGTTGATCCAATTGGCCTTCGCATCATCCAGTCTTTTCTTTAAACCATTCAGCAGCGTTCTATTCGTCACCTCAGTTTTCCCATTGCTCTGTGGATGGCCTCCTGCAGAGTGGGTTTTCAAGATGTTTGATAGATGACAATATGCAACGAATTCCTCGTTGCCAAATTGAGTTCAATGGTTTGTGATGAATTCATGAGGGAGACCATATCTACAAATGATATTCTTCCATATAAATTGATACACCCTGTCGTACGTCATATTAATGAGAGGTTCAGCTTCAACCCATTTAGTAAAGTAGTCCACCGCGACCACGAGATATTTAAATCTTCCCCTGGTCGTTGGAAGTGGCCCAACCAAGTCTATTCCCCACATGGCAAATGGCCAAGGGGAAGTAATGGGTGCTAATAATGCTTGGGGAGTTCTTCTGATAGAGGAAAAGTGTTGACACTTGTCACATTTCTTAGCATAGGCTATACAATCAGCCCTCATAGTTGGCCAATAGTATCCTTGCGTCATTATTCTTTATAAAAGCGTCCGACCTGCTACATGGGCTCCACATGATCCTTTATGGACTTCTTCAATCAAGTCTTTCATCTTGAAAGGATGCACATATCTTTGCAATCCTGCTATAATTCCTCGTCTATATAGAACACCATTGGTCAACACATAACGAGCAACTTTAAACTTCATTTTCTTCGCTGCGAGTTTATCAGTTGGTAATTTCCCTTCCTCAATATAATCCTTGATGGGATCTATCCAAGATGGCCCTAAATCAAGGGTAATAAAGTTCATCATCAGATCTTCATCTATGCTCCGACTAGCCAGACTTCTACTAGGATTATTCTTCGTAGATCAGTGCGTGTGGATGAAGCTAACCAAGCTAAGGCATCTACTCTTGCATTCTCCAATCTTGGTATTCTAATTATTTGTACTGCAATGAGGCTTGATAAATCCTCCATCGCTTTTTCATGATACCTGATCATTAATTCTCCTTTGGCTGCATATACTCCCATCATTTGAGTTACGATCAATTGCGAGTAACTGAATACAATAACCTTCTCTGCCCCTATGGTTTTTGCCAAACTAAGACCTCCAATCATAGCTTCATATTCAGCCTCATTATTAGAAGCCTTGAATTGGAAGTGCATAGCGTACTCCACATCGACCTCATCTGAGTTGTTCAAAATAATCCCTGCCCCACAGCCTGTAGTGCAAGATGATCCATCCACATAGAGATTCCATATAGGTACCTCGTCTTCAAATTTTTGATCGGACAGAATTCCTCTGTGGAATATTTGTTGCTTCCTTTTATCCTCCTCTAGCACTTCTTGCTGCTCGTCGACCATCTTCTCTTGCTCACCGATAAACTTAAGTTGATCGGGGTTTAAATTAGATGATCTTGTAACATCCACAGGTTGGTCGGTGTTCAGCTTTTGCTCCTCGGGGGTATTAGGATAGGTGAACTCTGCTATAAAATTTGCTACTGCTTGCCCTTTAAGCGACGATCTAGGTTCATAAACTATATCATATTCACCAAGTTCTACTACCCAGTACATCAATCCCCCTGATTTTTCTAGTTTATGAAGATCTTGCCTCAATGGCAAATCAGTATACACCACTATGGTATGAGCTTGGAAGTACGGCCTCATTCTCCTACTCGTTTCAATCAATGCTAGTGCCAACTTTTCCAGTCTTGGATATTTGATCTCTACTCCTCGGAAGATTTTCTAGTGTAATAGATTAGTTTTTGCACTCCATCCTCCATTCTTATTAATGCCGAGCTAACTGCATTCTCTAACACTGCCAAATACAAGTACAATCTTTCTCCCATCACTGGCCTGGACAACAGTGGAGGTGCTCCGAGATATTTCTTCAATTCTTGAAAAGCCTTCTCGCATTCGTCATTCCATTCAAACATTTTTCAGAGTGTTTTGAAGAATGGTAGGCATCTATCTGTTGCTCATGATATAAATCTATTAAGTGCTGCAACTAGCCCAGTGAGACTTTGCACTTCCTTCTTCGTCGTTGGAGATCGTAGTCCCAATAGAGCCTTGATCTTCTCTAGGTTTGCTTCGATTCCTCATTGGTTGACAATATACTCGAGGAACATGCCTTCTCGTACTCTGAATATGCAATTGGTGGGATTCAACTTCATTTTATATTTATCTAGTTGATCAAAGGTCTGGCCTAATTCAATTAGATGGTGAGCAACTCTCTTGCTCTTTGTCAGCATATCATCAACATAAACTTCCATATTGCAACTGATTTGTTCTGCAAACACCTTGTTCATCAGTCGCTGATACGTTGCACCTGCATTTTTCAAACCAAAAGGCATAACATTATAACAATAAGTTCCCCTAGGGGTAATGAAAGAGGTATTCTCCCTGTCTTCAGGTTTCATTTTAATCTGGTTGTAACAAGAATAAGAATCCATGAAGCTCAACAGCTCATGTCCCGAGGTAGCATCCACTAATTGATCAATTCGGGGTAAAGGAAAATGATCATTTGGTCATGCCTTGTTGAGGTCGGTGAAGTCTACACACATCCTCCACTTGTTGTTCTTCTTCTTCACCATCACCACATTTGCCAACTAGTTTGGATATTTGACATCTTTAATAAAGCAAGCTTTCTGGAGCTTCTCGACCTCCTCTTGTATAGCTTGGTTCTTTTGGGGGCTGAACACCCTTCTTCTCTGCTTCACTGGCTTGATTTCCTTATTCACATTGAGCTCATGACATAAGAAGTTTGGATCTATTCCTGGCATGTCCTCATGACTCCAAGCAAAAGTCTGTTTCCTATTTTTTAGGAAGACTATCAATTCCTATTTCAGTGAGGCCTCCAACGACGAACCTGTTTGAGTTGTTTGTTCCGGGTGCTCGTTGTCTAAAATGACATTTTCAGTAGCTTCCACCACCTGACCTTTCACGAGCTGCGACTCGTCTCTAGGATCCAATGTTTCAATCTCTGCACCTTCATCCACTTGATAGGTAGTAGTCTCTTTCCTAGATTCCTCCAGTTCTTCATGCTCAGCAGATGAATAATAGCATTCCCGAGCTACTTTTTGGTCACACTTCACAACTCCTACTCCAAAATTAGTAGGAAATTTTAGGCATTGATGTACAGTAGATGGTACTGCTTTGAACTCCTTCAAACCTACCCTTCCCATTATGATATTGTAAGATGATTGGACATTCTTATCCATCATGAAAAAGCACACTCTTTATGTTCGACAAGCAGGCCACGTACCGATGAACATATCCAACCTGATCGTCCCAAGAGGAAAAACATTCTCGCCAGGAAAACCGAGGAGGGGCCTATGATAAGGCTCCAACTGAGACAACTTTAGATTTAAGCTGTCAAAGCATGAGTAGAACCTGATATCCACCGAGCTACCATTGTCCACTAGTACTCTTGAGATCATTACTTCCCTCATTCTCATTTTGATCATCAATGGATCATCATGAGGGTATAGTACACCTGCGAGGTCATTCTTGGAGAAACCGATGACCAGTTTTTCTTTGTTTACCTTCCTCGGGTGATCATCCTCAGCTAGATTTATTCATTGAATGTATGAACATGCTTGAGCCTCATTGAGGTAAGCTTTCCTTTTTGCAGTAAGGTCTCCACCTCCCGCATCTCCACCTATAATAACATTACAATCAAATGATCCAAAATGAATTGAAAATACCTCACGTTCTGGCTGTCTCAGTCTTTTGGGGAGGTCAGGATCATCTTCATGATCTCTTTTCTTGTCTTCTTTTTGTTCGTAGAGGAGATCTAGACCTTTGTCTTGCTCGGTTATTGTTCTTTCCTTCATTTCTACGATCAACATACTTGGCCATCTTTCCTCGTCTGATGAGTGCTTCAATTTTATTCTGAAGAGCTATGCAATTTTTGGTCGTGTGACCATGGTCTTTATGGAACTCATAATATTTGGCCTTATTCCTCTTGTCAGGATCTGTCTTCATTTTCTCCGGCCAGTTTAGCTCCTCGCTGTTCTTGATTTCTTCTAGAACGTGGTTTATGTCTACTTTCAAAGGAGTATAATTTTCAAATTTCTTCAATATTTCCCATGATGGCTTTGCTTTTGACTGCTTGTCACCACCATTGTTCTTATGCTCTTTCTTTTTAGTCTTATCAGCCTCCACCTTGGTCTCTTTTGTATCCATATTCTTCTTCGCAGCCATAGCCTCCTCGGGATTCATGATTTTGGCCGCTTTTGCCATCAGTTCTGACATGGTCCTAGGTGGATCTTTGGCTAAAGTGTAGTACAATTTATTGGGCAGAAGCCCACTCATCAAAGTAGTAATCGTTGTCTTTTCCTCGTAATCAATAACTTCGAGCTTCTCGTTATTAAAACGAGTTATATAATCATTGGTGCTCTCACCCGCTTTTTGTCTAACACTTAACAAGTGTGCTACTCGTTTAACTGGTTTTGCTCCAAAACAGAAATTTCCAATGAAGAGCTTGGCCAGTTGAAAGAAAGTTGAAATCTTACCCCGAGGAAGATTGTTGTACCATATTTGAGCAGATCCGGTAAGAGTTCCTAAAAATGCCATGCATCTCATCTCATCTGGCACAGCATAGATGTCAGCAGCAGCTTGGTATTGTTTTATATGAAGGACAGGGTCAGTTTTTCGATCATATTTAGGAGTCACAACAGGTGCTTTGAACTTTGATGGTGTGGGAAAATCCACAATTGCTTGGATAAAAGGTGTCCCTTGGACAAAAGTTCTTTGTAGAGGATTCTTGGCCTTAGCCATTTCCCCTAGTCTATCCTCCAGCCTTTGAATAGAGCCTTTCCATCCATCATTTCCCTCCTCAGGCCTGTTGGTTTGAGCCACTAATCGTGTTGAATCTGCCTCCCGGGATCTATCATGACGAGCAGCTAGTTGTGTTTGGGAAGAACCCTCCCTTAGATTCGATGGTCGTCGAAAGTTCCTCGACATAGCCTTAGGAGGACTTTTATTCATCCTAGGGACAATCGATCAAAAGGAGAGACCCTACTTAATCTCTCCAATACACTAGTCCTTTCTAGAGAGAGTGTGATGTGTTGTTCAGTATCTGTGGCTCGTACTGACGAAGTTCGACCCCGCTGATAAGAAAAATCATCAGATATCTCAGTGCGATATGAATCGGTATGCCTGGTACGCGAAGATGGTAAATGGGTGTTTCTTTGAACACTTCGTTGTCCTGAATGGGTCGACGCTCCACCCTGGATAGTTTGCATGAGTTGTCTCATAGTTTCTTGCATGACTGTCTGGCCTTGGGCTAGATTAGCCATTATTCCGGCCAGATCTTGGACATTTGGAGGAGCAGATGGATTCAGAGGGTTTCCAGTATTTCAATTACTGGATTCAGGATTATCATCCATTGGTGATGAATTGTTTTGGTGAAAAATGATAATTATAGTCGTTTCCCACAGGCGGCGTCAATCTGTTGATGTAAAAAATTAGACTATCTCTAATTATTCAATCAAAGATAAAAAGAATAAGACAAAAGAATTTTAAAGTGGTTCAGCCTTGAAAGAATGGCCTACGTCCACTATTTTGTTATTGTTGATTGTTTGTTTGGAATTCTCGATAATAGGTTTTACCAAGAAATTCTGAGTCCCCTTACAATGAGGGTGATACAATGTATTTATAGCCTTAAGGCTGTACATGTAAAAAGGTAATACATAACTATCCAATAGGCGTATACATCTGTATGATAATTATAAGCATTTAATTCGCAGTTAATCTGTTAGTTATCCGGATATAAATGCTCTGTACGAGATGCATCTCGGACCGCCTAAGCTGCTCGGACCGCCTAAGTATCTCGGTATTCATGAGTTGCTTGGTATAATAAAGTTTCTCGGAGAGAATTTGTTGCTCGGAGCGTCTGGGTTGGTCGGGGAGGTTGAGTTCCTTGAAGTCAAGGTGTTGTTCAAAAAAGTTTGTAGGTGCCATGTAGATTGACATGTGTCTCCATATAATTAATCCACATCAGCAGGCTAAATTTGGTATCAACAACCGTGTTAACTCCTTTCAATGAGTTTCAAGATCCTTCTTCTCATCCCGTTTTCTCTTTCCATTATGTTTCATTCTTACTTTTTTATTCGCCCCCTCCTTATCCACATTCTTGGGATACTTTTTTCCTCTCTATCCTAGCCAGCTTTTATCATCGTATCTTCGAACTTAGCCTATGTTTCAATCCTATCCATGAGGTAGTCGATCGTGATGGCCTCTCTCTTGGTAGGGACTGGTAGATCATGGAACCATTTGATAGGATAATTTTGAAGGATGTCACAATGACTTGCTCAGTGCAGTCCTCTACCTCATTGTATACCTCTAAATGACTTTTAGAGTACTCTTAGAGTGTTTTCTAGAGATTTGTTGCATTATCATAAGTGAGCCTATTAGCTTCGGACGGGTGCTACTAGTAATGAATCTGGTTGTAAATGATTCAACCAATTACTTGAAGGAGGGCATTGATCGGTGTTGTATATCTTCAAATAAAATTTGGATAGTGTCTCAAATACTGGAGGGGAAATCTTGCACATCAATCCATTGTTAGTGTTCCACAGAGTCAATGGCTAGCGATGTTGGCTCACGAGGTCGGTGGGATCTCTAATTCCATCATAAATCTTAAATCTTGCGGAAAAAAATTCTCGGGGGATCAAAGTCTTCTATATATTAGTTAAATGGTGACTTCATCTGGAAGATGAGTGCTCTTCTGACAAGATCCTTTGTGGTAGGAGACCCTTAATGGAATGGGTGTCTCTCGACCTCCCTTTTGATAAAGTCACAGCAATCATCGGGGTTTGGTCTCCATTTATGGGACCTTTGGTGAGGATAATATAACTTCTGTCACTGTGTGATCCTTCCTTAGCTGCGATCTCTACTCTCCTGAAGGCCACGCTTGTGCTTCTCTCTCTGGGCATCATTCTCCAGCTTCTCTAGGCATCACTGGGGTATGGTGTATTGCTCCTATTGGTAGCCCTTTCATCCCAGAAATGCTTATCGTATCTATCAATTTTCCTTGATATCTGGTTGGATTTCTTAATCTCATCACTGTTCATCATCCTATCCTCTTAGGTATGCTAATAAGCATCAGAGGATTGGTAATACTCACCAATCCTATATCTAACCGCTTGAGATAGAGGGTCAGTTAATTCCCCTCTGTAACAACTCGCGTAATTTTGGTCTATTTTAATTAATTTGTGGAAAATGGAGGAAAATAAAGTTTTTGGTAAAATTATTTTTATTGCTCAAATATGTTGGTTATTATTTTTAAAGGCGAGAATTTGAAACGGTTTCGAAAACGGAGTTAAAACGGATTTTAAAATGATTGTTAAATGTTATTAACTCTTGGAGTTGTTTTGGATTCCAACTCTTCATTTCTTTGCCTTATTTAAAGGAGTCTTTTGGCTTCCAACTTTTCATTTCTTTGCATTATAAAAAGAAGTCATGGACAACCCTTTTAACATACTTTTGGCAAAAAATTTGGCAGCAAATATATTTTATATTCCTCTTCTTTTTATATACACATTGGCCCTTGTGATTTGTGAGTTACAACCTTAGATTAGAGGTGTTCTTGGGGATATTTTGTTGGAGGTTCTTGGAGGAGATTTTGTAGATGTTTTGTGTTGATCTTAAGGATGTGATCATTGGTTTCTCATCATGGTTTGAGGTATGGGGTTTTACACAATATGCTCCTTAAATCTCGCGAGTGTCATTCTCTTTGAATTCATATGATTATTGAACTCCTATTTGAATTGTTAAATTCGTTGAAATCTGGAAAAATAATTGTTGGAATTATTTTGATTCATGTGGTATCATTATAATGTTGATGAGCACGTTGTCATGAGATTTTAATATGACACGGATGTTGGGCACCCGCCAAAATTCCTGTTTCCCAGGCTATGGCTTGATAAAGCATATACGGATGTGGTGAGGCCTGGTAACCCATTGATGTGTTGTTGAAAAATTATAATGATGAAATGCTGTTGAGATTTGTATTTTGATTTGAATATTCGTACTCGTATTGTTACGTTTTATTCATCGCTAACATATATTTATTGAGCATCTTTCTTATCGTATTGTGTACTTCCCCGTATTTTCTTTTAGTTGGCAGATTAGCGTGGATTTGGGACGCTATGGACCAATTCGGATGATTTTTAGCGTGCATTATATTGGGGAGAATTTTTAATACAAGTTGGAAGATTTGTATTATTTTGATGTATAGAGCTTTGGAGATCTGTATTTATTTTTTTGAGTTATAAGTTGTATTTATTCGAGAGACTTGTTGTATTTAAAGAATTGAGATTAGTGGATTTATATTATTGTGGGTTTATTTAGATGCTCTATACCTTGTTACTTGTGTATTTGGATTTATTTTATCGCATTAGCGCTCCGTTCGCTCCACCCCGGGCGGGCGCGGTGTTACAAATGGTATCAGAGCTTAGGTATACGGCAACCCTCGGGGCTTGAGTTTTGGGTTCATTGCGTGGTTAGCAATTTTTGGAGATAGAAAATTTTAGGTGATATTCGTGATAAGTTTCGAGATTAGATGTGAGGAATTTATTTTTGGAAACGAGATTATTTTGGAGATTGTTAGCCTTATTTTTTGAGAGTTAGGCATTCGGCTAATTTCGAGGGAGAAATTCCATTGTTAGTGGGGAAGTGTAACAACTCGCGTAATTTTGGGCTATTTTAATTAATTTCTGGAAAATGGAGGAAAATAAAGTTTTTGGTAAAATTATTTTTATTGCTCAAATATGTTGGTTATTATTTTTAAAGGCGAGAATTTGAAACGGTTTCGAAAACGGAGTTAAAACGGATTTTAAAATGATTTTAAAATGTTATTAACTCTTGGAGTTGTTTTGGATTCCAACTCTTCATTTCTTTGCCTTATTTAAAGGAGTCTTTTGGCTTCCAACTTTTCATTTCTTTGCATTATAAAAAGAAGTCATGGACAACCCTTTTAACATACTTTTGGCAAAAAATTTGGCAGCAAATATATTTTATATTCCTCTTCTTTTTATATACACATTGGCCCTTGTGATTTGTGAGTTCCAACCTTAGATTAGAGGTGTTCTTGGGGATATTTTGTTGGAGGTTCTTGGAGGAGATTTTGTAGATATTTTGTGTTGATCTTGAGGATGTGATCGTTGGTTTCTCATCATGGTTTGAGGTATGGGGTTTTACACAATATGCTCCTTAAATCTCGCGAGTGTCATTCTCTTTGAATTCATATGATTATTGAACTCCTATTTGAATTGTTAAATTCGTTGAAATCTGGAAAAATAATTGTTGGAATTATTTCGATTCATGTGGTATCATTATATTGTTGATGAGCACGTTGTCATGAGATTTTAATATAACACGGATGTTGGGCACCCGCCAAAATTCCTGTTTCTCGGGATATGGCTTGATAAAGCATATACGGATGTGGTGAGGCCTGGTGACCCATTGATGTGTTGTTGAAAAATTATAATGATGAAATGCTGTTGAGATTTTCATTTTGATTTGAATATTCGTACTCGCGTTGTTACGTTTTATTCATCGTTAACATATATTTGTTGATCATATTTCTTGTCGTATTGTGTACTTTCCCATATTTTCTTTTAGTGGCAGGTTAGCGAGGATTTTGGGGCGCTATGGAGATTGATTTTAGCGAGGATTATTTCGGAAAGATTTGTATTATTTTGATTTATAGAGCTTTGGATATTTGTATTTTATTTTCGAGTTAGTTGTTGTAATTGTAGAGATTGAGATTAGTGGACTTATATTATTGTGGGTTTATTTAGATGCTCTATACCTTGTCACTTGTGTATTTGGATTTATTTTATCGCATTAGCGCTCCGTTCTCTCTCCCCGGGCGGGCGTGGTGTTACACCCTCCATGTCATCATAATCTTCCTTGTCTAGGGGATAGACCTCTGGGTCTCCATAACTATGATATTGATGACTCTTATGTTCATTTACATTAAATTGATCTGGGTTGGTTGAGTGAGACATCTCAGAGTTTAACTAGTGTCAAAGAGCTCAAATCCCTTTCCAGTAATGATGCCAATTGTAAGGGGTAATTTACTACAATGTTTATATTCAATGCTCACAAGCTAAATAAGGAAAAATACTAAATAATAAGGATCAATAGTATACAACATGGGAATTTACATAGTTCGGCAACATGTCTATATCCACGAGGTTTGGGATTTCTCCTTTATTAAGTTAGAGAATAGGTTTGTATAGTTGAAGTACAGCTCATATTTACAATCCCACATGCTCGTCCTAGGAGGGGTTACATTTATAGAAGAGATTAGGAGAGTCCTAAGCTCCATTAACAACTATCCCTAGAAGTTTGGACCTATCTCTTATCAATTTAAGTCGTACCCAGGGATATACATGTGGGAGTCCTTTCTGACATGGATTCTCAATTGACTTGAAATGTAAGAAGATTATAGGCCCATGTTAAACACGTGCAAGTTATGTGCCATCGTAACATCTTCCCCACAGATATGAAAAGTCTTTAAAATATCTAAAAAGGACAAAAACACATTAATATATTTGAATATTAAAATATATATATTTAAAATTCTAATATTTATAGGAAAATAATTTTAAAAATATGGAAAATATTGAAAATTATGGGAAAATTATTCAAACAATCCAAACATTTCAGATCAGTTGACATTTGCCTAACAACTCAGATAAAGGATCACATCTTCAATATAAGAACACTGGGGAGCCTGATCAGTGAGTATATAAAGATATGATCTATTCAAGTACATGGCAACTGTGTCCAAAAGTCCAAGAGTCCTGTACGGCTCATCCTTCTTGTTTTCTTTATAAATGTAGCCCTCAGCCCTATGAAAAGGGGAATATAATTATTATTATCGTGAACCAATTAATAAGAAGAAAGAAACACCTTGTGGACGTAGGCACATTACCAAACCACGTACACCTTGTGTTGTGTAATTATGTTTTGTGAATTTCATTTAGTGTCTCTTGTTTGGGATTAATCTTAATAGGATTGTGTGTATCGAGCTTCCTTTTCCTATTCAATAATATCTAATGAGCAACCATGTGGCACTCATCGATCATTCAACAACAATCATCAAAATGGTTTCCTGCACCTACGGTCAGATCTAAGGTCCACCCTAACGGGAGTCACAACAATCCTAAATCTCCCTATAATTTCCATGAGGAACATTATGAGAAAAGAAATGAATATCTTGGATCTCGCGACTTATAAACACTTATGAATGATCACTCCATCATCAGGAGGAAGCCGTGTGACTCGAACGGGATGAGAACACATATTAAAAACATCATCTTGAAAGAATGGAGCAATACCTCCATGGGGACAAACACAAGTGCCATTCTCTAATCCCCTAACAGTCAAGCGAGTAAAATTCGTAGACAAGTAAGGAGTACGTGGCACGATCAGGAGAACTCCAGGCATAGTTGTCTACTAATGGGACGAGATCAGGATGGAGGTCAATGTGAGCATAATCTCTTGATCTCATTCAGAGAGAGATGTACAAGAGTTACCAGATTTATTCGAATCAAGACTCCATTTCTCTCCTGATCGATTAGATTAATTAGATCATAGATTTTTGGTCACTCCTGATCGATGAGGTCAAGCTTCCCATCTTAAATCTTAAATCTGGTCATGACACACACAACTTCACACTCACAACTAGAGTTTCTCTAGTGAACATGTAACCAAAAAAAAAATCAAGTTTTAATAATTTTTAGTTTTCATAGATATCTAGAATATGAGATCAAAAGTTAAATATATAAAGTGACACTGCTTTAGGATTTGATGTTTTAATCATGGGAGGGTAGACAAACAATTCATGTATTTTAAGTTTAGATTGTGAGTTTTACAAAACCACAAAAGGATCTACACAATTGATAACATAATTAAATATTTTTTCAAAGTATATAGGAGTTTAGAACAAAAATATATTTTTTAAATCAGATCTACTAACATAAAAGATATGTATATTATAACATGTTTAAGTAGATCGGTATGGAAAAGGAAAAAAATGTCTAAAAAAAATCTTTCAAAAGGGTTTATCGATTTTCATGTTTTCAAAATGTCTAAAGAAATTTTGGCAGCGTTGTGTTTGGGTTTTGAAAGTTTTCTCATCAAAAAAATGAACCCTAATCCCTCTATCTGTATAGTCTAATAACTAGCTAAGGTACAATTGTAATTCCCCAAAAAAATAAGGGCAGTGAGGTCAACAACCAAGGTCATTTAAGGGAAGATTAGTCATCGCACAAAAGAGGGGTAGGTGAGGGTACATGCATAATAAGCCATATCATTGTGGAGGAAAATAAGGTAAAATTGTCATCGACCTCACCCCCAAGCTCACAGGTGATAAAATCGCACAAGTAACACATCAACCCCAGATTGGTCCAAAATCAATCACATTGATCACATACCAAACGACCTTTTTTACTATCAAAAGATGTCGTTTAAATGCTCGCTAAAATTAATTAAGAAATAAAAATGAATTTTACTTTTATTTCATTCTAAATTTTTAAATTAACGTTTAAAAATTCCAAATTAACGTTTATTTCATTCAGTTTACAAATCAAGTCTATGTTGCACTAGTCCCTTCATGATCTTATATCGAGAGTAGAGAAATATTCAAAGGTAGAAGATGTAGTCGCTAGAACTAAACATGATAATGGTCACCAAAAGACTAATAAGAATGGTGACATAATGAGTGACATGAAGAAGGGGGCAAGAATTAACATGGTGGACCTAAGAACGATGATAAGGTAGACCCTACAAAGGTCTACCCGGAACTCAACACTATTTTCAAGGAGCATATTTATACCATCCTAAATAAGATAAACGATCATAAATTCCTCAAGTATCCCAGGAAGATAATGGAAGATCGTCTAAAAGTAGCACCTCCCTAAGATGCACCTATTATAAGTAGCATGGTAACAAGGTTCTCAAGTCTAATATAGATGATCTGGTCCAAATAGGCCACCAGAACGATTACATGGAGAAAAAGGGTGTGAAACCCTCTATGGAGGATTACTAAAATCCGAAAAAATCCTAGACGATGAGATGGGACATGGATTTTATTTCATCCATAGTGTCTCTAGTCCGAAAAAATCCAAAGGAATATCGTTCGAATAGAACTCAAGAAACTCACTGTGGTAATGGGGGCCTTCTGAATTGACCCTGCCAAAACTCTAGTAGGCAAACACCGACATCTTGAAGATACTGACTATAACAAACATATAGTCTTTACAGAGGAAAATCAGGTTGGTGTAAAAACTCGGCATCATGATGCACTAGTAATCACACTCAAGATTTTTAACTAGGATGTGGATAAACTACTAGTTAACCAAGGAAGTTCGTCGAAAGTTATGTACTTGAAATTCAACAATCTCAATCTTAAGACGGAGGATTTGAAAGAAGTTACCATACTTATGGTTGGATTCATTGGAAAGATGACTATGCCACTAGGGAAAGTGATTTGGGTATCCGAACTGGGAATATCTCAAAACTTATTGAGTTCCTAGTTGTGGTTATTAATTATCCTTACGAAGCCATCCTTGGGTGAGGATGGATTCACACCATGAAGGTTGTCCATTCATTTATCACCAGAAGCTCAAATGCATCACCGATCGGAGGATAATGGAGATAAGGGGGAAATGGGTCGATGCTCAATAATGCTTTATCTCTGCTCTCATACCTACACAAGTGAAATAGAAGGAACATAGAGTCATCGATGAGATGACTAATGAAAATATACTCCTCCCATGTTCAAATTAAAGTATGGCAGATCCGAAATGGAGAGAACTAGGGTGGTCCCTATCGATAGAGTCATAGAGACTTTACAAGAGGTACTGTTAGACGACTGGCACCTAAAAAAAAGTTTATAATTGATAATTCACTTACTGATTAGGCAAAATAAGAATTGATCTCTTTATAGAGGAAATCAAGTGGAATTTGCTTCTAAGCCTTATGATATGCTCGATATTGATCCCGAGCTCATGTGTCATCGGCTTTACATGGACCCAACATTTGCACCGATCATGAGAAAGGCTCATCGAACATCCCTAGAGAAGGCAAAGTATGTGGACAAATAAGTGAATTTTTTTCTCAAAGCAAGGTCCAGTAAAGAAGTGTAATTCCCCAAATGCCTCTCCAGCCAGGTGGTTATAAAGAAAAGTAATAAAAAGTGGAGACTCTGCATAGATTCACCGACCACGACAAAATGCATCCCAAAGACAACTTTCTTTTGTCGAAGATTGAACAATTGGTTGACAACGCAACCAGTCAAAAATGAATGAGTTTCATGGATGCTTACATAGGATACCATAAAATTCCCATATTCGTATCGAATCAGAGAAGACCTCAATCATCACCCCTCTTCTCTTGTACTTTTACATAGTCATGTAAATTGGACTCAAAAACTCGGGAGCTACATACCAGCGGTTGGGCACTAAATGACACCATGAAAGTCTACATAGATGAAATGCTCATGAAAATAAATCATAAAGTCGAACATCTATATGATTTGACAAAGACAATTGAGGTCCTCAATCGATGTCCAAGATGGAAAGTTTCTGGGATGCTTTGCCAGCTAAAGACAAACCCGACCAAATTGAGTCGATTAATAATGTTTAGCCACCCAAAACAGTATTATGTTCAAAATTTAAAAGGGATGATATCATTGCTCAATCGCTTCATCTTTAAATAGTTGGGAAGATTTGACATCCACTATTAACTTAGGACTACTATCAAAGGACAAATACTAGAGGATTTCATCATTAAGTTCATTGGAGGGAAGGATACAACCACATCATAGCTCACCGACTAAAAAACCAATAAAGGGTTTGGACAACTAAAAAAGTGTAAGTTCTACGTTGATGGAGCCTCAACTCAAAAAGTATATGTCCTAATCACTTTATGAAAGACCATGATTCAACTAGGGAACAAACTTTGCTTTAAAGCATCCAACAATGAGTTTGATTATGAAATTCATGAAGAAATATGTGGAAGTCATGTATGGGGAAATATTTGGCATTCAAAGTCATCAAATATGGTTATTTGTGGCCAAAGATACAGAAAGGTGTGATCTCCTATGTCAAAAAGTGTAAAAACTTCCAAGATTTCTAGCCCAAGATTCATTAACTAACCAACGATCGGAAGTCACTAACTAGCCTGTGGCCCGTTGCTTAGTGGGGTTTGGACATTGGGGTTCCCTACCTATAGCACTAGAAAATTAAAAGTATCTCCTTGTTGTCAAGGACTATTTAACCAAATGGATAGAAGTTGAACCTTTATCGAATATCATGGACATTGATATAATAAAATTTACTTGAAGAAACATTATGACCCATTTTGGCAGACCGAGGATAATTATCAGTGATAATGGGCCACAATTTGAGAGTGGAACCACAATATCAAACCCTAATTTAATTTAATGTCTCCCCCCCCCCCTAAATAAATTGGCAGTTTAAGGCCTATAATAAAAAAAATCTCAAAAAAAATGTACATTGGTGGTTTAGCTTCCCCGCATCCTCTAGGCATATCTTACTACTCCGAGGAGGTCGATGGGGGAAATGCCCTTCACCTTAGCTTGTGGAATAGAAGCCAAAATTCCTTTGGAAGTTAGATTGTTGATTGTGAAGACCATCATCATCAATCAAAACCTCAATAAAGATATCATAACGACTGAACTCGACCTAGCCGAGGGACGTAGATAATAAGAATTGATAAAACTAGATTAGTACAAACAATAGTTGGCCAAGAAGTACAACAAAGTCATCAATCCGGGAATGTTGTAGCTCGGAGATTGTGTTCTCAAAAAGGTGATCGACAGTGCGAAGAACATATCGATGGAAAGTTAGGTCCGAATTTGGAGGGACCCTTCAAAATTATAAGAGACAACCTCTAAGGAGCCTACCATTGGTAAAAATTTGGAAGCTGGGAGATTTTTAGGGCCTTTAATGCGTCCAATCATAGGAAATTTTATATTTAGATTTGTTTAAATTTTAAAATTCTAGTCATCTAACGATTTAAAGGTCATTTGATGCAATCATCTTTCTTATTTTTCCAAATGGCAAGCCAATTTTGTTTATTTACGAGTTATAATTATAACTATAATGTCTATTAATTCTCTAAATTTAGACGATCGAGTTATGTTCATCAGTTTAAATACCTAATCAAACATTGGTCATCAACATAAATACCTTAGTAAGGTTACACTAAATAAAAACTCAAGGTTACGTGTTTCATCACTTACAAATATGAAAACATTAGGAATTTCCAAAGAAAGAAATAAACCTACGGGGGATCCCTAGGCATTAAGTGTTATAACTTTAGTCGTCTAAAATCCTGAACGTGTGGATAACCATTGGACCAAGTGCATTTTCTCCATAGTTTTTCATAGGCCTAAGATTATGTGACGACACTTTCAAAAAGGTAAGGCAAATGATAACACATACTCGACATAAAAATGGGAAAATTCAAGGAATAAGTTAACTTATTACTCTATTTATGAGGTTTACATTTAAACAAAAGCCCATACAAAAAAACTTACAAGATGGTTACAAGGAAACATGAAAAAGATAGCCTCTATGTTTGACATCCTATCAATTCAGAAACATTTTCCCTTCGCCTGGTTAGCGAAGTAAACTGTAGCCAGGCTTTATATAATACTTTTAGTTATGGATTTATTGTTAAAACAATATTTATTTTTCCTATTTTACTGAAAATCATGTATGGACATAATATTTGCGTTATTTTCTATACCGCTAGTGTCTTTTATTCTGCGTGGTTGGTGTTCTAGTGTGAAAAGTATGACTTACACACAGGGGATCAAATCATCAATTTTTGTCGAATCTAAATTTTATAGTTCGTAATCTTATCTGGAACTAGACACACCATCAATGGGGTTATAGAACAATATTTAAGCAGGTCTATTTTGTTTACGAAAAATAATATAGTTTCAATTTATTGTACTAGTACACTTTATATGTGCATTTGTCAATTTATCATATTCAGATTAAGAGCCTTAAGTAAACCTAATAATCATGAGGTGTACATTTGTCTTATAAAGTTAGTATAAAAACAATGATGTCAAGGTGGTCCTATTGAATAATCTTAATAGATTGGGTAATAGTGATTATTATATGGTGAAAGTATTTTATTGATGGAATCCACGCATTGGTATAAACACTGGTGATAGCCCTTGATATGCTTATAAGTTTTGTATGTGTCATACCGTGGAGGTGGATGATTTTAATTCGACACAAGAAATAAGTTAATCTAGACTTCTCAAGGACTTCAAGAAGTTAATAAAATAAATTGTCAGTAATTTATTTTGTTAACGGGTATCTGTAACCTTAATGTGAGGATAATTAAGTAACTAATAATAAATAGCTCAAAATATAATTTCGAGTCAAGGAGTGGAGTTAAAATTATAATTATCTAGTTATAGTAATTATAATTAATGGACTGAGATTAAAATTCGGCTTGGATTAGGTTTTCTCAGGCCCATTAGGAGCTATGTATATATATATATATATATATATATATATATATATATGGCTCCTTTTTATTCAAGAAATTCATCACTCTGGAGATTCAAAACCCTAATTCAGATTTGTGAGAAAGAGAGAAAGTGAATAGAAAAGTGAGAATGGAAGGTGGTCACAAAGAAAGATCCCACACTCTTCTCATGACTGATCATATAAGGAATACATTAGAAGATCATGATGTACACAAAGCCTCTGTTCTAGATCAGTCATGATTACATATTATTCCGACTGAAACGATATGAAACTAGAGAGATTTCAATGATAAATCCTAATTTTGCCTTGTAGGGTTTCAAGTATGTGTAATTTTTTATAGTTAAATTTATACGCATAATCAACGGACCCTTGGGATGCCGCTTCCAAATGCATGTTATCCAAATTGGGCTGAAACTCATCATCATTATCCTGAGATAATAAGTAATTATTCACCACTTGAAAAGGAATTGCACCAGGAGGAATATAGGACTCATTTCTTCCAAAAGGATGATGGATATAAATAGGGAACTCCACTTGTACCAATACCATAGCGCAGCGTCCTTGGTAACCTTCATGAAAGTGAGAGCATTAATACATCCATGGTTATAAACCACCTAGTTAGATTCAAATAGATGGAAAGGGGCATCCATCCAACCCTCATCACAACTAGCATCTCAAATCTGACAAGGACCCTTTATAAAGAGGTATTATAACTTCATTATTTCATGGCTTGTGTCGTTCTTGATCGCTTTATATTTCTATAAACCCTCCTTAGCCTTACTAAACTTCACCCTTAGGTAATTGTTCTTATTTTTTAATAGCTCAACAATATCATCGATTTCGTTGACGTTGGTTGCAAACCAATAGCTAAACGGTTTTGTTTATCATAGGCACTTATCATCTTATAAAGTGCGTGTCGAGTAGAAAGAAAGGCTTTGCGATCTCGGAAAAAAGCTCCCTTACCAAGTACTGAATCTAGATCTTCATTCTCTTAAAGTATCGGGGCCATATATAAGTTATTATCAGGCCATGAAGATCACGACAAATGTATTCAGGTACAAAAATTAAAAACATAGCATTTATAAGTAATCAACAGTTGGATAAATAATAACAAGGCAAGAAATCAAATCTTCCCTCCCAAAGTCAAGAAGGGTGGGGCAATACCTTACAACATATTTGTCAAAAGACATGGAAATATAAAAAATAAGGAAACCTAAGCTAAACCAAACTAGATTGGTTTATGTTCTCCTTCATCTGCTCTTGATTGGTTGGAGCCTTGCCCCAGTCGGCATCCTCTATCTCCTGGTCGGCCCCATCCTAAACTTGGTCGCTCCCTGAGATCAATCCTTCTTCCTCTTCCTTCAGTGGAGAACTGGGTTCATAATCCCCATAAATTTCAATCTCATAGGGTACCTCAATCTTGTCCAAGGCTAAATTCCATCCTTTCTTGAAATTAGACTTATGGATGTAAACCACCTTCTTATTGGCCTGGACAAAATCATACATAAACCTTTAGTCATAGGCTTTTGAAGAAATGGTATTAGTGGAAAACACCTTTTTAAAAAATCAAAATCACACGATAACTCGGTGTAATCTTTTCTGATACCAATTTAAAGAGTGCGCATTATCTTCTGGCAGAGTAAACTTATTTAATTAAATGTTAATCCCCAAAACAAATTTCAATTAACCCTGGAGCATACAATTATGTGATTCCAAATAAGCATGTAAAGAGAATAGAATTTCAAGAAAAATCCCTACAGGGAAAAACCGTTTATTTCACTAAAAATGCAAATCTCAACTCATAGAACAATAGAGAAATCTAGCAATAATTCCCTCGAGAAGCACAAGGATGGGAATTTTCCTTCAGCAATGAATTCCCTCGAGAACCCACAACGACCGTAATCATCAGCAATGATTCCCGTGAGAACCACAAGAGTAGAAGTAAAGAATCCTTCTCTACTAAAGTAACTTCGACAAGTGCTTTGGGTTTCAAATATGATTCACAAAAGTATTTGGTATTGAATGTGTTAATAAAAAGTTATTTTTCCCTAATAAAAAGTGAAGACTATTTGTAGAAGGTCTGGAGTTTTTTCAAATCAAAAGTCTTAACAAATTTCTTCACGAAAGTAGGCATTTATAGGCGAACACAAATTTAGAGGTGGAGGAAAGTCATTTGAATGAGTTAGATTGGTCGTCTGAACGAGATGTCAATCTCTCTAGAAGCGACAATCAAACGACCTTCAAAAACTAAAATAGTTCTCCCGTGTTTGAACCATATTAAAAGTAGGACATCAAACGACATAGGGAGGCCGTTCTAACGATTTGTTCATGTCGTTCTAACGACTGTAGGCAAAAATTATTTGTTAAGTTTAAAACGATGTTTCGAAAAATGTTTGAAAATGCTTCGTTTTGATAAAAACCAATTTAGAAAAATATCCCAATACTGAGAAAAAAATCCGCAAAACACAAAACAAAATCCATACCAATATTATGCCAAGTCGAACCTGTGAACGTTATGCGCCATGACGGAAGTAACGAGATACACCATACTCGATGTAAACAAGACATTATGGATAAGTCCTAGATGCTAGGGGTAATGATGGAATTTTTTTCCTTACAAATCTCCCCCTATGGCTGTTCCCATACAAAATAAAAAATCCAAATTATCCAACAAATCCTATTCAAATATAATACCCTCCTAGAAACCAAAAAAATGAAAGATACTAAACATGTACAAATCCTCAAAAATATTCAATCTCTCACTTTTTCTTGATCTTCTTTTGGTAACTTTGTCAAATAAATACCTTTGTGACGTATCGAGTTTGAAATAAAGTAAAACTCATAAATTAAGTCAATTCAAGTATCCCCTATAATTCATAATTAGTTCTCCCCCTTTCTATTTTTTCGAAATAGACAAGGAAAAGAAATTAAAAAATAACAAACCGGAGTGTGTCACAACAAGCGTAGCAAATCAGCACAACCATATATCAAATAAGCTCATGCAAGGGAAATCATAAAAGGATCCACAAACTAGTTTGATTTTTTAAAATATTTTTAAGAGAAAATAAATTTTACAAAAACAACATACCATGAATTAACACTAAGATAACCAAAATATGGAAATGGGATGAATGAGTGTGAACAAATTCGATAGAAAAATTAGCTCAAATAATCATAAAATATGTGTATGATGAATTTTGGATACTCCTAATGAATAAATTCAAAATCATCCTTAGGTGTAAAAATGTTGAATACATATGATATCGACTCAATCTAATCAACAAATCAAAGTCTAAAAGGATTTTCACACCAATAACTCCCAAAACTATATAATGCTTTAACGAAACTTTTTCAGGATATGCAAACCCATTGATCTTTTGACTAAACTCTCTCAAAACTCACATATAGAATATTTCTCTGAACTCTTTTGTTTTGAAGAAATCAATGCTCATATGTAGTGAAGCATCAATGTTATTTGAATTTAGTCTGGCACTTTATATTTTTTCTTTCGAGTGCTTTTACTCTTTTAGGCTCTTTTCTTTTGCAATGGTGGCTATTCACGCAACGATCTTTTTACTTTTAGAGCTCGAGCCATTGCATTTAAATTAACACATTTACTATATATATAAATTTCAATTTCTTTAATCCGGATAATGTTTCTTACATGCACTACTTTCATTATCTCGTTTTATCACATTTGGTTCCTTTCAAAAGGCAGGATTGAGATGAAAACACGTCGATCAACATATGACAGATAAGAAAAATATTTAAACAAATTCATGCATGTGTGCATTAAAGGAGACAATGAGTCAAACATGTAGAAAGTAATCACTAATCACATCTCAATTACTCCAAACATTATAAAGCACATAAATGAAATGATGTTTCGTCTCAAAACACTATTAAAAAGTCATGTGGATAATGGAATGATATTGCAACTTTTCATCCTAAATGTCCATCCATATAAGTTGTAAAAATAAATACAAAAATTAATTTGTATTTATCAAAAATTTTATCAAAAATAAAATCTTTTTGGTTTTTTCACTTTTTCTAAGAAATAGAAAATCTTTTTGTATTTTTCCAAAAAACATTCTACAAAAATAAAACCCTTTTTGGATTTTTAAAAAAATATATCAAAATGGAAAAAAAAAAGTTAAATACAATAATAATACACACTAGCAATATGAATGTAAAATATAAACATGAAAAGCATCATATGCTAGAAAACAAGTCTAAACCTCCATCATTAGTTCTGGAGGTGCTCTCCAAAGGAGGTAATATCCTATGAAAAATATCTATCAAATCATGTGAAGTTCTGACCAAATACTCAACTTTCTCATGAAAACCCTCAAAATCTCTCATGTGATGTGCGGGAGCATGCAGATTAAAATGTGTGGAAGTGAGTGTCGAATATGTGTAGTAGCATAACGAGGTAAATACCTATGAGACACTCTACCTAACTAAAAGATAAATTCCCTAAGGTTTCCTCTTTTCCTGCAATGGGAACACACATATATGGTCTTAGGAACACCTCTCTCAAAAAGTATAGGATGTGCTCTCCTATGGGGAAACGGATGCCTAGGTGGGTTAGCTTAAGAACGATAAGGATCTCTCACAAACTCAGGAACCAGCTCGGGTGAGATATGGGAAGTGGAAGCACCATCATAGCCAATTCCTAGTATCTCAACAATACTCAAAGTGGGACCGAGGAGAATATTTTCATTCTTCTTAGATGTGTCATCTAAAGTTATCTTGACCTCATGGGCACGTTGTGGATCTCTCTCGAATTAAGACACACAGGCTTCAAGTTTTTCACGAGTCTCTAATGAAGATTGAAGATATCCCGTAAGACTAGCGATGGTGTTAGTCAACTCACTCTTTTCTTGGCCGAAGACAATCAACTGCTCACATAAAGAAACTCTCACCTTCTCGAGTTGACTCGTCGATGCCTCACACACCCTTAAAACTTCAATCTCTCACTCCAAATTTAACACCCTAAGAGACAACTCTTTATTCAACTTTTTTATCTTCAAAATCTCGGTGAATAAATCACTAAAAGCTTTTTGGAGATCCCATTCTCCCTCACTTGCAATCTCATACTCACATTCACTTGAATGGCTCAAAACATCATCGAGGATCTCACGTTTACAAGTGTCCTCATCGTTGTGGGACAAACTAGATGTGCTCGCATGACTAGCCATGAAATAAATGCACTTTTCATGTGGGTAATTCTCCCCCTGAATCATCCAACCCGATGTCACTATCACTAAAAGTGGCCTTATTAACAATCACTTTTCCCTTTATCTTTAGCATAGTGGGACACTCAAAAGCCTTGTGACCTTTTCCCTTAAACTCAAAACACCTTCCTATTTCTTACCCCTATCATTGACCTTGTCTTTCTTTTTGTTTTTCTCAAAAATCTTTTTACTCGAAGAATTATTATTCGATATTTCGAGAAACTTTTTTAAAAATTCGTAAATAATGCCAAGTCATCAAAATCAACCTCACCCTTATATTCAGACTCACACACTTTATCTTGTTTCTTTTTCTTAAATTGAGTGTTTAAATCTATCCCTCTATCCTTAAGTTTAATGGTTTGGGGAAACATGTCGATCTCATAAGTTTGAAGGTATCCTATGAGTTCTTAAAATCTAAGAGTGTCTAAGACCCCTAAAGAGTTAAGCACAGTGACTTTAGTAATAAATCCGGATGGGAATGACCTTAAAACATTTTTAACAACTTTAAACTCCTCATTTCTCTCACCCCAAATTAAAACTCATGTTAACAATATCCGACACCATAGTATAAAACTCATAATAACTCTGAGACTCTAACATAGTGATAGTCTCAAACTGGGAGGTCAAATTTTGAAGCTTAGATGCCTTAACAGTATTGGTACCATCATGTGTCAACGGGAGGATATCCCATGCTTTCTTAGATGTAGTGCACGTCATGATGTGGTGGAACTCTTCAGGGGTGACGACTCCAGAAATGGAACTAAGTCCATGGGAGTTGTAGGTAATCCACTTATACTCATCAGCAGTCCAATAAAAAATGGGGTTGGGATTTGTGACATTATTCACAGTGACAGTGGGAGGATCCCACCCTCTTTGACACACAAGCCAGACTCTTTCATCAATTTCCTTTAAAGTGAATCTCATACGGGATTTCCAATAGGCATAATTTGATCCATCAAAAATTGGCATCCTATTATATAAGTTCTCCATCGAAAACTTTGTGATTTTTCAAAATCAATTTCAAAATAATTGATATCCCAAAAAAAATTTAGGGAAAAAGGATTTCACAATAATTCGGTGTAACTTTCTCTGATACCAATTTTAAGAGTTTGTGTTGTCTTATGACAAAGTAAACTTATTTAATTAAATGTCAATCCCATAAATTTTAATTAGCCCTAGAGAATGATACTATGTGATTCAAAATAGCATGTAAAGAAAATAAAATATCAACATAAAACGCAGGTCAAAACCTTTTATTTCACTAAATTTTGCAAATCAAAATTTACAATTCCCTCGAGAACCACAAAGATCGCAATTTTCCTTCAGCATTGAATTCCCTCGAGAAGCCACAATGTCCGTAGTTGTTAGCAATGATTATTGTAAGAACCACAAGAGCAGCAGTTGAGACTCCTTCTCTACTAGAGTAACTTTGACATTGCTTTGAGTTTCAAAGATTATTCACAAAGGTATTTGGGATTGAATGTGTGAATAAAAAAGTTTTTTGCCCTAATAAAAAGTGAAGACTATTTGCAGCAGGTTTGCAATTTTCATAAATCAAAAGTCTTAACAAATTTCTTCACAAAAGTAGGAATTTATTGGCGAACACAATTTTCGAGGTGACAAAAAGCCAATTAAACGAGTTAGATAGGTAGTTAGAACGAGATGTCAATCTAGCTAGAAACAACCATCTAATGACCTTCAAAAACTAAAATTGTATGCCCTCATTTCAACCATATTAGAAGTAGGTCATTAAACGACATAGGTAGGTCGTTCAAACAATTTGTGCATGTCGTTCTAACGACCATAGGAGAAAATTATTTTTTAAGTTTAAAATGCTATTCGAAAAACTGTTTGAAAATGCCTCATTTTAACATAAACCAGTTTAGAAAAATATCCCAATACTTAGCAAAAAATCTACGAAACAAAAAAAATCCATATCAATATTACATCAAGTCGAGCATGTGAACGTTGTGTGCCATGACGGAAGTAACGGGATATGCCATACTCAATGTAAACTAGACTCTGTGGACATGTCCTAGATGCTAGGGGAAGTGATGAAATTTTTTCCTTTATAGCCTTCTCTTTGGCCATCAGTGCGTTGGATAAAATTCAACCATTCTCCTTGGCATCGTTCCTTGGCTTCTCATTCTCTAACCTCGACTTGGTCATCTCTACAGCGGTGGCCTTCTTCTCGGCCTCATGTTCCTTTTTGGAGGGCTTAAAAGCCTTTTGGGACTTCCCTAAGGCTTGCTCCATGTCTTCATTAGCTTTGGCCTGGTCGTCCTTCTCTCGAGACTATAAAGAAAGTATACCATAAACTGCAAGGAAAGGACGATCACAGGTTAATGAAACATGAAAAACTCTAGGTTAATGGTTTGATAGATGTTCCAGGACTTACCAGAGATAACGCATCTGCAGCGTGATAAATAAGTTGGTCAGTACTCAACCTACTAACTTTCTACTTATCCTGCTCCAAAACAGAACTCCTCATTAGATAAGGGTCCAAGGCAAGGATATTGGCTATCGACATTATTTGGTGACCCTTACCGGTGATGGGGAATCCAGCTTCTCGGTGGAAACAATGGCAACAGTAAAAGAAACAAAGTTTGTCTTGCACTTATTTTGAGACTTATTTTTATTGGGAGAACTAGATCGGTTAGCAAAGTTGGATGACCCACTTCTTTGGAGAAGTGAGGAGGTCGGACTCATCCACCAAAGTGGGAATTCTTTTTCTTGGGGACATTTTTTCCTATAAGGTGGTTGGGATTACAACTAAGATAACGTCGATGTTTACAGGTTCAAAGGAGGCCGAGTTAAACTCGCATGAAGAATTTTTGGTGCTATAGGGGATAGGGTTCTCATAATTGTATCCACAAGATTGACAATGAAGGAAATGCTGGTGTTTGTTTACTTGAGCAATAAGGATACCGATCCGGGATGTTCGGTACCAACAGAAAATGGGCTCTTTAAATTCTAAACTTTAACAAGTTCGGCCCAGTTGGAGTGAGAAGAACCATATTCTTTCCTCTTATAATCCTCTACACAAAATAAAATAAATTAATATTAACAACCATTTCATATCTGATGGGTCAAAAATAACAAAGAGCAATTAGGAAACAACAAATGACCTATCTTATGCCCCTACTGGGTCACCTGAAACCTTTGTAAGGCTCAACACCCTTAGTAATTAATGGATGTTTCCATTGCCTTGCAACGAAACCATAACTCCAATAGCCCTTGTTGGAGTTACAAAGTTTAACCACTAGCACTATATCAACCTTCATTTCCTTAAGATAAAAAGTATTATTTTTTGTTTTAACCGACGAATAACAATACCTAATTTCAGGAAAATTCATTATGAACATTATACAACTCATTGATTCCATGAAACCCATTCCTAATTCTCTAAGGGTTTGGGGTGCACTTAGTAAAAAAAACTCAGAAGTGTTTGTCAAACTCGAGATAAATTTGGTTTGGGGGAAAGTGATACCGCCCTCAGTCTCAGAGTGGATATGTGTCCAATATCCTCTATGGATCTTTATCACACTCAATTACTACCCAATCTAGGATAAAAAAATATCCACCTAAACTCTCTTAGGGTTCCCTCATTTACATATATACCATATTTTCACTCCAAGAAGAAAGACGAAAAAAATATGAAGAAAGAGGAGCATATAATAGTCTAAATATAAATTTAAGAGTAAATAGAGAGCAAATAAGACTTACAGGTGAAGGAGAATGTACAGAGCCTTAACGTCTTCATTAGTGGAGATAGAAGTGGAAAATGGCTATAGAAAAATCTCGCGACCCATCATTTGAAATGGCACCTAAAGCAACGGCTCGCAAACCCGCCTCACACTTTGGTCTTTTCACGCGCATTTTACTAACGTACCCTTATAAAGTCAGGGAAAATTACAAGCATATCCTCTAATCTCTACGGGCAGGACAATATGAATTTTTTCTTCAAAATCTTTACAAATGTTTTTGTGCTTTAACCCCATCCTCAACTGACCATCAGGAATCACTGCCGACGAGAGTCAACTTTCATTGGCAATCAAACATATCCACCCTTTTAGGATGCAAAGCTTTGGGGCAATTATGGGGGAATTATCTAGACAAGATGAATGGATCGAATTAGTTGATACCCGCCCAACATAAGGATAAGGGGGTGACCAATCAACGAGTATCTTTGTATAAGATCAATTTAATCATACTGTGACTTTATATAAAATTCCTAAAGTCCTACACGACTCATCTTCCATATGTTCTCTATAAATGTAACCTTCACCCCTGAGAAAAGGGGTATGTAATTATTATTATTATGAATTGTTTAATAAGAAGAGAGAGAGATAGATCGTGGACGTAGGCACATATCCAACGAGACTACAATTTATGTTGTGTGAATTTTATTTACTATTTGACATTATTTGTTTGTGATTAGTATTAGTAGGATTTTACTACCTACAAAAATATTACAAACAATTAGAATGATATAAATATATTTAAAAACGTGACACCCTGTCTAATTAACATCGGTTGATCAGGCCTTTATTAAATTATAATAGGTTTCTCATATGGTTCATTCTTAGCATCACTGTCAAAATATTTTAATTACTAACCACCAAAGTAAAATTAAACCGGTGCCAAATTTAATATTTCTTCAACACAGATAAAAGAACAAAGCAAAAAACTAAAATTAAACAATCACAATACACTAGAGTCCAACCATAACAATATATAAATGAATAAAGTTTTGTCGAATAAACCATCAGCTAAAATCCGAAACCAAATACTCCGTAATAACAAACCAACTGAAAAACTATCAACGGACAACGTGTCCATACATGCGAATGTAAAATTAGATTCTACACTAGATCTGAAAGAGAGAATCGTCTACTCAAATCCTGTCAGTATCCATAATGATATAGCTTCGAGTCCCTGGAATGGAGTCATCAAGCCCGGGGTCCCTGTGGCTGGACACCTAAAAGGTTTTGAAAGTATTTTGATTGCAAGAGTTACTAAAAAAATTTTGTAAAAATTTAGCAAGCGTTTATTACAATAAAATTCGGTTATTGATTACACATGTTAGGTTCATGTACACTCTAATGAATTTGCTCATCTCTCATCTATAGTTCACGCCTAACGTTCTATACTTAGCCCACCTAGATATACTACCCAAGCTAACTAGACTAAAATATTCAACTGAACTCACCTACACGTCTAAATTCTCGTACCACCCACACAGTACATAATTTATTAACATCACCCATATGCTATTTATTTTTCATGTAACATTTCATATATATTATATTTCAATATTTATAATTAAGCCTCAGTACTTAATTTAGTTTATCAGATATTCACGGTCTATCTTTACTCCATTAATTAACTATCTCTCCTTAATTTGCCTTTCAGATATATATATATCTATATATGATCTGCCAGTCTACTATCACTCATAAGTAGAATAGTCATAAACTATATATTTCAAGCACAATATATACTATAATTGCATACTTTATAATCACATCCCCGTATTACACACAAGGGATTATTGGCTCGGAATCCTACCTCGATCACCAATAATGATTGACATATATCTTAGCTCAGAATCATACCTCGATGACCACTAGTTATTGATTATATTGGCTGAGAATGACATCTCGATCATCAATATTAATCATATCTAGATTGGCTCGGAATCTTACCTCGTTCACTAATACTAGTAATCTGTATTGGCTCGGAATCCTACCTCTATCACTAATATTTATTTAGTATACTTTAGGTTTTCACACAACCTATGTATTAATATTGGTCGATAGGTATACACACAACCCGACCATACATGTTAGTACGTAATATATTTTTCTCGAATACTTATCGTACCTAATCCCTTTACGATTTATCTCACTACAGTATTTATTTGAGTCACAACTCTAAGGGCCCTAGTTACCCCTTTATTAATTTCAGTAGTCAAATCAATATATACCCTACTGGTCTACTAATTATTTCATTTGAAGTTCCAGTAATTGGCTATCTTCTCTATGATATATTATGACACAATTCATCCCAATTTATTCTCGTCTTAACCCTCTCAACAAGACTAAACCACAAACCCATTATAGGCCCCCAATAATGTAATAAATCTCTTATTATGTACTAACAAAGTCCCAAAAGTTTCCACGATGACCGTTTAGAAGAACTAGGCCCAAGCAGGAAATTTTTTAAATTTCACATAGGACCGAACTGGTTCGCATATCTGTACTTCATCTTCTTTGTCCAGTTCATGCGTTTTTTCTCCATTATCAATTTCCATCTCCCATGTTACTTCACACAAATCACAACCAATAGTCCTAAACCATTTCTACATGTATTAGGATTATTTCTAACAATCTAAACATATAAAATCTTCAAGAATTCAATCAAGAACGAATTAATACCCAAAACTCTTCCAAAAACCTAATCTGTGTTCTTTCCAATCATTTATTCAAAAACACAGATTTAATTCATGATAATGGTTCCCTATCATATGATTTCTACTTCTTTGCAGATAGTAAATCATTCTACATGCAAACCTACCCAATCATGCATCAAAATCCATTCTTTTTCTTCTAAGAATCATGATTAAATCAAGTTTATTTTGAAACCCTACTCATGGGTATTATAACTTCAAAACTTTTATATATAAACACTTGCCTTAATAGGAGGGGTATGATTTCATGGTTTTGATGATGGATTGATGGTTCTCTCTTCAAATCCGTACTCCTTAGATGATTTGGATGCAAGATCTAGGTCCAATTCTTCAAGAACACCTTATTAGCCTAGATAATGGTCTCTCTTTCTTCTTTCTAATGTCCTCCTTTGGGTTTATGTGTTTTTTACCCTAACCCCAATCTCTAATCATCAGATATAGGACTCTAAATTATGTAAGTACCTTAATCTCTATTTGTCAAATGATCGAATCGCCCTCAATAGGTGCCGATTTAGTCTAAACTTGACGCGGGACCCAAACTATACTCCCGGGTACACTATTTCGACTATTTCGACGCATTCGAAATCATCCGTGAACTCTAAATTATCATCTGAGTCACTTAAAATATATTTTTGATCTCGACCTCAATTTAATCTACACGCGACTCCACGTTGAGATAAAATAAAATACACACATATCACTCGCTATGCCGTATAACACTAATCATCAATTATTTACCATTCACACTTGGTAAATATTATATCATAATATTAATCAGTATTTATCTCTCGATTAATATCTAATAATCACATTTATCATTTAATCACATTAAATTACTTCACTCGCGTAATTTAAATAAAAGGCATTTTTCCTAATTAATTCCTGAATTAATTAAATTATAAATATGTAGAAATGCAGGGTAGTACATACTTACCCCCTTACAAAGAAATTTTATCCTCAAAATTAGGACATACCTGCAGTGAATAACTGGGGATACTGCTCTCACATGTCATCCTCCCGATCCCATGTCGACTCATCAATACTGTGGTGTCCCCACTGAACTCGCACGAGTGGAACCACCTTGGACCGCAGTTTATGCTCACTATGAACTAGAATAGCCACAGGCCTCTCCTAATATGAGACGTCTGGCTGTAAGTCAATCTCCTCAAGTGGACGTCTGGCTCTCTCGCTCCTCCTGTACTTCTTCAGTGATGACACGTGGAACACGTTGTGTATCCATTGAAGATGCTCTGGAAGTCCTAGTCTGTATGCTACTGCTCCCACGCTCTCTATAATAAAAACGGTCCGGCATATCTCATCGCTAAATTCCCTCTCTTGCCAAATCTCATAATCCCCTTCATAGGAGATACTTGAACCAACACTTGGTCGCCAACCTGCTAACTTCACATGTCTCTTATCGACGTCGGCATAACTCTTCTGCCTATCATGAGCTATCCGCATATGCCCTCGAATTAACTCAATCTTGGCAGTAGTCTCCTGAATCATCTCGAGTCCCAACAACTTGTTGTCCCCCACCTCTAACCAGTAAGCGGGCGAACGACAAGGCCTCCCATATAATGCCTCGAATACCAATTGTAAATTGGTAAAAGTTGTTATACACAAAATTTATGAATGGGAGGTATCTATCCCACCCTACCCCAAAATCTAAGATGCACATCCTCAGCATATCCTCAAGCATCTGATTCACCCTCTCAGTCTGACCGTCTATTTGCGAGTAATACGCCATACTCAATCGTAAATCTGTGCCCATGGCCTCCTGAAAGCTCTGCCAGAAAAGTGACACAAAAATATTTTATATATGAGACACAATATTAATCGGGACCCCGTGCAGCTTAACAATCTCTGAAATGAATAGTTGCGCATACTGTATCATCTCGTAGTCAGTGTAAACTGGTAAGAAACGAGCCACTTTGGTCAGGCGATCCACTATCACCCATATAGAATCGTGACCCCGCTACGACGTAGGTAAACCAGTAATCAAGTCCATCGAAATGCTCTCCCACTTCCACACGGGAATCTCAAGTGTCTATAACATCCCTGAAGGCCTCTAATGGTCAACTTTCACAAGATGACAAGTAACACATTTTGAGACGAACTCTGTTATGTCTCTCTTCGTGCCGGCCCACCAGTACTGTCTCCTCATATCTTAGTACATCTTCTCCCCACCGGGATGTATTGCAAACCTGGAATCGTGAGACCCAGTCATAACTGAAAGTCTCAAATCCTCATCCTTAGGAACTACCAATCTCCCATTAAAGCGCATGCCTCCCTCTGAGATGACTGAGTAAGAATCTGCACCCTCAGCTAATAACTGTCGTACTCTATCCTGATAGAACTGATCCTCTGCCTGAGCCTTCACTACCCGCATAACAATCTCGGGAGTGATGGTCATAATTCCCATGTACGCTCTAGAAACCTCATCTTCCTATCGAAGCTCACTCCACTGCGCTTTCTATACCTCTGTTATTTCTCCAGTTGGTCGTCAGCTCAACGCATTTGCAACCACATTAGCCTTACTAGGATGATACTGTAAATCAAACTTATAGTCCTTCACGAATTTTACCCATTTCCTATGACTCATGTTTAGATCCTTCTGTGTGAAGAGATACTGAAGTGACTTATGATCCGTGAATAATGTAAACTTCTCCCCCAATAGATAATGTCTCCATATCCTCAATGCAAAAATGACCGCTGCCAACTCGAGGTCGAGGGTGGGGTAATTCTTCTTGTGGGGATTTAGCTTCGAGACGTATAAGCTATAGCCCTCTCCTCATGCTGTAACACCCCCAAAGTCCCTGTAAGGATCTGTCAGTATAGACCCGGTACTCCAATACTACCCTAGGTAAAGCAAGTACTGGTGCTGATGTCAATCGGTCCTTTAGCTTATCGAAAGCCAACAGAAAATGGTCGCTCCACACAAATGTTACTCTCTTACGAGTCAAGTTCGTCAAAGTCCCAACAATCTTTGAGAACCCCTTGATTAAGCGACGGTAATATCTGGCCAACCCCAAGAAGATGTGAATTTTGGTCGGTGTCATGGGTTGCCCCCACTCCCTCACTGACGATACCTTACTCGGATCAATAGTTATGCCGCAGTCAGACACAATATGGCTAAAAAACTGTACCTCCCGAAGCCAAAGTACACATATACTAAATTTGGCGTACAACTGATGGTCCCGTAACGTCTGCAGAACCATACGTAAATACTCAATGTGCTCCTCATCCGTCCGTGAGTAAACTAGGATGTCATCTATGAAAATGATCACAGACTGGTCCAAAAACTCCTGAAACACCCTGTTAATGAGATCTATGAATACGGCAGGAAGATTTATGAGCCCAAACGGCATCACCCCAAACTCGTACAACCCGTACCGCGATAAGAAAGAGATCTTAGGTACGTACTCCTCTTGGATGTGAAACTAGTGATATTTGGACCTCAAATCAATCTTTGAGAAGTAAGCAACTCCTCTCAACTGATCAAACACGTTATCAATCATATGCAACAGATACTTGTTCCGGATTGTCACCTTGTTCAGCTCCTTATAATCCACGCACAAGCAAAGTGAACCATCCCTCTTCTTCACAAACAACACTGGAGCACCCTATGTTGATGTACTCCGCCGAATAAAACCCTGACCCAAGAGCTGCTGAACCTGATCTCTTAGCTCCTGCATTTTTAAAGGAGCCATGCGGTATGGTTCTCTGGCAATTAGTCTCATCCCCAGTGCCAAGCCAATTACAAACTCTATTTCTCGTCTTGGCGGTATCTCGGGTATGTCCTGAAATATGACCTCAAACTCCCTAGCTACAGGAATAGAGTCTAAAGGTACCACTACCTCTTGCGAGGTCTCCTCCTCAATATAGTATAGGTGAGTGCACGATCCTATCTCAAGAAGAGGCATTGCCACTAGTAACATCTCCTGCCCTAGGATAGAGAACACTATTATAGGAAGGTAGTGAGACTGGAGTCTATGAATAACTGGAAAGGGTGAGCCGTGACCCACTACAATGTATGCTGTCTGCAAGGTTCACAAGAACTTCTAGAGAAGCTTTTGATGAAACCTTCTCCTTTTGATAAAAATATAACTCAAGTTGGAACTCCCTTTCTGTAAGAAGATGAACTTCTACAACAATAATAGTAATTTTTCCCAAGAGGAACTCCTGGGAGTGATGGTTGTCAGTGGGGAGTGAAAGAACAAGGCACTCAGCACTTAAAGAGAGAGCAGAGAGAGAATACTAGGAGGTCATGTTGTGATTTTAAAAGAGTAACAGTATGATATGAGTTCTATCTGATTTGACCTTGCCCAGGGGTCCTATTTATACTTGGGCACTAGGGCTACTTGGCACTTTTGGGTGCCAAAATTGAGAGGGTTGGTGAGGGACAAGGCCTGAAATGTACCATTTGTCCCTACCTGTGTGCAGATGCATGCCCCCTCTAACAGGTTCCACCTGGTGCAAACCAAAGTCAAAAATCAAATATGTCTCCCAATGGAGATAAAATATCTGTCGACTCTGTTAGGGAGGTATCCTCACTTTCATGGAAAAATATGGTTTGAACACTTCTATGAAGATAGTTTTTTATGACATTCCACCTGGGAATGGAACTCAAAGTGACCAGAACACTCAGGAGGATGTGGTGGTGATCGGAGAAAAGACACTTGCTCCTCAAGGAAAGCATACTAGATCACCAGCAGCAGCTTTGATGACAAGTATGAGTCTTATGAGCATGTTTTTTGACTTTTTAAAGCAAAACATAGTAGACCTATCAAGTGTGGGTCAAGGATGTGTAACACCAGAAGCTTCCCCCTCTGGAAGGGCAGCCACCCTGGTTATAATTCCGACAGAAGCGGCTCCTCCACGAAAAGTGGTGTCGGGGAAAGTTGTGGAACCATTACTCTCACCAGTAGCCAAGGTCATGAGTTTGGAGGAATCACCCTCCAAAGTTGTTACTATAGAGGAGGTCAGGAAGTTCCACTCCTCTTCGCAGAGGGAGGGTCCTCATATGAATCCCCTACCCACAAGAAGTGAATGAGAAACCATTTCCAGAGGGATATAGTCCACCAAGGTGTATCAAGTTCAGCAGCAAAGGGGAAAACCCATAGAACACTTGCCCAGTATAAGCAAGAGAAAGAAAAGGTGTGCATATCGATAGATACCAAAGTCCCCCGTTAATATCATAATGGTAGACGAGGAACCCTCAAATGTTGCAACAGTAGGCGAGGACTCCCTTTGGGGTTGAGCAACCCCCCTCGGCTAATGGTGATTGCGAGGAACTTTTTTTCATCAAGCCTAAAAAATGAAGAACCCTCCATATCCACAAGAAGAAAGTAACCCTCGGTTGTCCCTCAACTGGTTCGAGGGACTCCTCAAAGTCAAGGTAGCATGCGAGATACCCCTCAAGTGCGAGGGACTAAAGGGGGCAAAAAAACCAATTGCGAGGAGCTTATACCAACCTCTTGTAGTTGCGAAGAACCCATAAATGAGACACCCTTAGTAATGAAAGTCCTTGGTGAGGAACCCCTCACGGTCAAAGTTACTGTCAAGGAAACTAAAATGGTTGGGGATCCTAACGAGGAACCCCCCCTCATTCACAGTGACATGCGAGGAATCCCTAACATCGAGTGAAAATGAGGAACCCCCATTGATAGCTTCTCTTGTGAGGAACCTTTGGTGGCATAATCTCCAGATATATAAATAAAGCACAAGGAAACCTTATTAGTGTCATAAAGTTACGGGGAACCCCCTATGGGAAATAGCCCTCGCGAGGAACTCTCAAATACACAAACTACAAATGAGGAGCCCGAAAGCGAGGATCCATCCTCAATAACCTGTGGGCACGAGGAACCCACAATAACCTCAGTTTCAAGAGAGGGACCTCCAAGCGAGGAACCCTCCTCCAGGGCAAGCAACGAAGAGGGACCCATATAGGTCCTTGTCCTAAGATTCAACCCATCATCGACAGACAACCTCATTCCACCAAATTTAAAAATCATATTTTTTTTGGATGCTTGGACTCGAGCAGCGTGCTTAGCAAGTAGATATATGAAGCCTTGATAAAAAGTTCACGTATCAGATTGACTTTATGGAAGTATACTTGACTCCAACATGTTCATGAGCATTTTTACTTAGTGTGAACGATATAATCTAGCAGTATAAAGTATGAGGTATCAACTATACCTTCTTAGCAAATTTTAATGCTTATAAAACGTAAAGTTATCCTATATAGGACATGGCGCCTCCAAGTGCATTTTTACTTATTATTTATCCACCTAATAAAATAGGACAACATGTGTGAGAACACAAAACGTATTTGCAAAAGTATAAATTAAAGTATAAAAAAAGGTACAATAGCTTAGTACCTAAGGGCTCCAAGGGCACTGGAGCGCTCCTAGTATTGAGAAAGTGCCAAGTATAAATATAGGGTACGACAGTTTAGTACCTAAGGCTCCAAGGGCATCGCAGTGCTCACAGTCTTAAGCAAGTTCCAAGTATAAATACAAGGTATGCCAGTTTTGTACCTAAGACTCCAAGGGTATCGGAGTGCTCATAGTATTGAGAAAGTGTCAAGTATAAATATAAGGTACGCCAGTTTAGAACCTAAGGCTCCAAGGGCACCGAAGTTCTGATAGTATCGAGTAGGTACGAAATGTAAATAAAAGGTACAACAGTGTAGTACCTAAGTCTCCAAGGGCACCAGAGCGCTCACTATCTTGAGAAAGTTCTAAGTATAAATATAAGGTACTACAGTTTAGTATTTAAGGCTCTAAGGGCATCGAAGCGCTCACAGTCTTGAGCAAGTGCCAAGTATAAATATAAGGTACGATAGTTTAGTACCTAAGGCTCCAAGGGCATAGGAGCGCTCACAGTATTGAGCAAGTTCCAAGTATAAGTGTATAAAAAGGTACGACAGTTTAGTACCTAAGGCTCCAAGGGCACCAAAGCGCTCATAACATTGAGCCAGTGCCAAGTATAAATAAAAGGTACGACAGTTTAGTACCTCAGGCTCCAAGGGCACAGGAGCACTCACAGTCTCGAGCAAGTGCCAAGTATATATATATATATATATATATATATATATATATATATATATATATATATATATATATATAAGGAATAGAATTTGGACACTATTCAATAAGATGATAAGCTAAGTAGAGGTTGAGATTAAAACACCAATGCAACGATCCAACGGTGTTGATAAGATGAGATGCATTTTCCTCTTTTGTCCCTTTGTTATTGTATTTCTCCCTATTTTTAGCACTTGATTTCCTTTCCCCCTCTTGCTCAAAATTCAAAAGCAGGATGAAAATAGGAAATTACACACTCAAACCCTCTTTTCCTCTGAACGGAGTACACTTCTCTCTCTCGTTCGATCATAAACATCACACCATTCACCCTTTCCGCCTCTTTTGACTCCTCTCTCTTTTTCATCTCTCATCTCATATTCAAATACCCTCTCTCTTCACCACATCCTGCAAAAATCACTTGAAATGGATTATAAGTTTTCTACTATTCTATAAGTGGGATAAGGTAAGTAGGGGTTGTACTTGGGAAACACAATCTCTGTACCAAACCCACAGAGTTGGAAACCCCCGTCTCTCTCTCTCTCAAATCGATCGACTCAGCTGGTGGGATTTCAATGGTGACACTGTGCTAAAGGTATTCTCTCTCTTCTCTCTCTCACACACCACTACCGTTTCAAAGTTTAGGGTTCGAATTTTGGTTTCCAAACTTTAGGGTTTGAAATTTTGATTTGGGGATTTTCTTAAGATCTAGGATTCTAAACATAGTCACTCACAATATTTCTTTGTGCTTCATGAATTTCCAAGAGGTATCTGTGAATATGCACCGTGGGATCTCTATAGAGGTTGGTTCAATCTGATTATTTTAGTATTTGTGCTATATTTACTAAATGTTTTTTTTTTCCTTTTATCATAAGTATAGTTGAATGTTGTGATAGACATTTCTTATGTTATGTTATGTTATGTGTGACACCATGGGAATGTTGTAAATTTAACCTATGTTGAGCGGTTCTATGTTAATTATAGATGGCTCATTAGAAGATTTGAGTAGTCATTTCTATCATCTTATGTAACGACAATAATGATGGTTTAATGGTATTGGGTGGAAGTTTAACAGTACTGGGTGACGGTTTAATGGTACTCTGTGACGATTTAAGTACTGGGTGACGGTTTTATGTTACATTATTTGACTGTTAGTATTTATCATGTTTGGCAGAAAACCATCACATTAGATGCGTGTTGTTTGGACAAAGAGTTGAAAAAGAAGAACCCCCTCACGAACCTAATAACAAGGTGTATAACTTTCGAGTGGTTTGAATTATTATAACGTTAAGAATAAGCTTCGGGATGTTTTACAATTTATTTTAGTTGTCATCTAGGTGTTTGAAGAAATACCAAACACAATATTCTAATTTGCATTCTTCCCACTTATTGTCTTTTTACTTGGTTTCATGAATGTATAAAAGATGCCTCATGACTGTCAACATGAGAAAATGGTGTTACCTACTTTATTAAATGACTTTAGACAATAAGTGAAAACTAATATCCCAATCTACCATATTTGATGCTGAGTTTTGGATTTCAATTGAAAATTAACTTTCTTTATTTCGGTGATTAGTTTATGCCCAATATATGATCGGATCGATTTCGAAGTGTGTTTATTTTTTGGGTCTTTTTATATTTGTATTCTCTTAATACATTTGTGATTCTTTAGTATTTTTAGGTTGATTTTCTTGGTCAGAACTGACAAAGAATCTAAATACTACATGTAGGTATACATAAGCCATTTGGTATGCAAATTGAGCATGGAGTGGATAAGTGAGCTGTTGAGGTCAGTATGTGTTTCTAATTTTTACCTTTTTATGAATACCCTTTGTTTGTGGACTATTGGTTATAATAAGTTGGCTATATCCAGTTTCGGGAGACCCCATGATAATAACTATGTTTTTTTCATTTTGCAGGCATAACTGGATGTCATCTAGATAACTGGTATGGGTTTTTGGATTTTTTGTTTAGATTTTAGGGTTTTGGATATGTGGGTTTTAGTTTTTAGTATCAATTTCACAAATTATAGGATTTTTGGCATGCTTTCTTGCATTTTAGGGGTTCGTGGATTTAATCGTGGATAGTAGGCTTCCTTTCATCTCAGTTTTATGATTTTCCCCTTAGATTTGAGGCATATGGGTTTTATTTACATGGTTTTGTTGGTTTTATTATGGATTTCGGTGTTTCAGGTTCAACATGGTGGCTATATATTTCTGGTTTGGTTTGTTTACATTATTTTGTTTTTGGTTTCACACCATTAGTCCCCTTTAACTACCTAATCTTTAGTAATTATTTTGTTTGTGGTTTCACACCATTAGTCCCTAATTTTTGTTTGAATTTCAGTCATTTGTATCTCTCCATATCTCATTGTTGGTGTTCAAATTATGTGTTTCATTTGAAGTTGAAGCTGAAACTTAGAAGCTATCCAGAGTTTGAAGTTTGTCTTCAATAAAGTAATAAGCTTTTTTAGTACATGGAGATTCACTATAGAACTCGAAGCATTCACTAAATTGGAGTATTGTTTCAATCTGTGTATGGTTTGTTTGTATGCATATATGTATAATTCTACTTTTGTGGTTTTGCATGTAATCTTCTTTCACATGTATGTATATACTTCTTCTTTTTTCTGAAAAATAATAGATATTTAATTTAATTTTTATTTATAAATTTGTCATCAAATTTTTATCTATATCTATATATCGTTTCAATCATAAACTTACCAATATAATTTTTAATCTGATGGGAAGTGGAGTCTGCATCTATGAAAATCAAGTGTTTGTAATTAATACTCAATAATTGTGAGAATAAAACTCCACCTCCCACTATACTACATAAGTTTAAAGGTTTACGTTTTATGATTTGTCTTTGAAGATTAAGGTTAAATTATGTTTAGCAATAGGAAATTTATTCTTTTAACTAGAACATTCGTAATTATTTGTAGAATGATTTAGACTTCAGTTGATTCTAATTACAACATGATAGTCAGTAACTTACAAAGTGTAGCCCCAGACCCCTGCTACATACATCGATTAGGATACATACATCGATTACAAGGTACAACCCCATACCCTTGCTACATACATTGATTACAATGTGCATCCCCATCCCCAGACCCCTGCTAAATTACAAAGTGCGGACCCATACCCCTGCTAAATTGTAAATTACAAAGCCTCCAAGACTTCAACAACATCGGTTCCTTTTACCACGACCCGTGCTACCAGAGAAAGAACTAACTATATACCGAGTATTAGCAAAGATCCCGGTGTATTGCAGCCCCAAATGAGTTTCGTATTTCAACCATATCTGGAAACATTTTCGTATCCTCCTCATTTACTCTCCATACATCCACATGATACCGAGAAGCTGCTCTCTGCAACTTGGCACTCGCATTTCTTCGTCTTGTACAAAGATCTTTTACTACATGAGCAGCAGACTACAGGTATAACTTCTAGCTTGGCATCCATATATTCCTCCACTGAAGAGACTGTTTCAGAACTATCTGGATCATTGTTTCTTATCGAAAAAAATGCTCTGCTGGATCGCTTCCAGTTTTCGAATTCTTTTTATTATTTTGATGCCTTCTTTTCTCTTTCTCTGCAGTATATTCCCACTCCGAGTCATCATCATCCACTTCATCGAAGTTGGAATGTTCATATTCGGCTATATTCATTTCATCTGATAAGTACTTAGTTTTAGATCTTTGGTTCACGATGTCTTTATTGTTTGATTTCAAATAATGGTGATTTGATTTCAAAAAAGTTTAAAGTATTCAAATGGTTCTAATTAGTTTTAGCAGAATTTTATTTTAATCTTAAGGTGAAAAGTCTTCCTTCTTCTGTATATATACTCTACAGAAGTGACCAATCTATGAATGAGGGGACACTACTTGCTTGCTGAGACCAAAATCACTTCAAAAAGAATATGGCTCGAAAGTTAAGGTGTAGTTGTTATCATTTCAATTATACTTTATTGATTTTTACATTTGATATTAGTTTTTTCAATCATAAACATGTAATGTTTTTTTTATCATTTAATTGGTGTTTAGGCTAGACTTAGATCACTTTTTGTAGTGCCACTGGATACGCCAAATTTGGCCAACAAAAATTCAGTAATTCAATTTGAAACCAAAACAAAAGATGTCCCAAACTCACCATCCTCTTACAGGGAATGTTCCAGAATGCAAAGGGGGGGGGGGGGATAAGGAAAACTTATTTTCTTCAATTGCAAAATTTTAACAGCAAATCTTAGGACTGTCTATTTAAATTGATTTGGAAGTCAGATGCATGGTATTTTCTTGGTTTCTACTGAAGGAACTCTCATGTCGAATTTGTTATTAGTGATATATAAGAGATGTAAAATAAGGAACATGACGATTATCAAATTGTAATATCATATCAATTAAGTGGCACATATATCAAAATAAAGGATATTATCTGGAAATTAAGATCGAGGAGTACGTAGAGATATCAATTAAATTAACTATTCCATTAAAAAATTTCAGTTTGGGGATATTACATGTTTAATTCTCTCTTTTTAAATCTTAATAACATGTGGGTGTATCCACAGAGCTAATTTCTTATCTCATCCATGATTTTTTTATTTCTCATATCATTGATGAACAAAGAAAATTAAACAGTTATGTTTAACATTTTATCTGTTATTATTTTCCAAGTGTGATAACTTGGAGTGTTGTGAACATTTTTGAATGTAAACAATACTTTTTTCTTAGTTTCTCTAATAAGTTGTAGATTGATTGTCCTAGGTGTTCTTCTCAATAACTTATACTTCAGGTGTTCACCTTTGCCATCCCAAATATCAACCATGCCAGAATCTGGGAAACCATCATCCTTGGGACAATCTCGGCCAACATCTTTTGCTATCTTAATCTCTTTCAGTCCTTTCCTTGGTTTCTTTGAAATTGAAGGTGGTACAGGTTTGACAAAGGAGTTCTTTTGTAAGAAGCAATCATGGTACATTACTTTTTCTCTGTTTTTTTCAATCTTTCGCTTTACATAAAGATCAGTGGATTTATCGATGTAGAAGAGAGAGTCGCTGGGAAGGTTAGTGAGAGAGCCACTAGAATTGGCATTTTTGTTAGATTTGTGGAAGTATTCTTCTATGTCCTCCATGCTTATCAAAACCAAAAAGGTTTTGAAGCCTTCAAATATTACCGCTGTAGAAATTAAGACCCCCAGATGCTCATTCAATCCCCCCTTTGATAGTCATCAGGATTCGCTAGCTTGCGTTGTTGTAGATGAAATGCAGAAAATTTATCAAAACGATTTAAGGCCTTCGCCTGTCCCGTTAACAATCCCCGGAGAAGTTACTGATGAAGAAGATATGTACTTCCTTGATGACTACTTTTATTCAAATATGAGGGTTAATTTCGTAACACGACAAAAAAGAAAAAGGATACATGATTTCATTGATGACTACTTTTCAACGAATCTCGGTTCTCTCCTATTTCTCTCTCTAACACACTACAGGAGCTCAAGGTCGAACGCCAGCTGAGTGACGAGTGTCCATTTCATTGACTACTGAGTAGCGTTTTAGTTTAGCATGAGATCAACAGCTGTGTTCGTTTCATCTCCATTGAAGTTGAAGAGCAGCCGCAACACGGCATGAGAAGAAGTCACCGAGGTAAAAAATGATCAAAAATCAACAAACCATGGACGATCAACTCTCTCTTCAGCAAACCCACATTTTCATGAAACTAATCTGGGAAAAAACCCATGGATCTACCACAAAATTGCATCAAAAGCAAAAACTTGAGGTATAAAGTGAACTAAACCCATACATTTGTTTGAATTTGTACTCTATCTCTCTATTCTCTCTATTTTCGTCATATTTTTTTTTTGTAACATTTGTAAGATTCCCCCCCAAGTTCGATGCATCTTCCCCAAAAGTTATGAACTGTGTTAAGCACAGAGTTGGAGAACCCACTAAAAACACAAGGCTCGAGGTCTTCACTTCCCAATAAAATAATCTGTGTTGAGCAAATTGGGAGAAGAAATGTTTTCGCTCTCCTTACGATTGGTCTTCACATTGGGAGATATTACTTTGGTCTTCACCTTCTAAGGGTTAGTGTTCATCTAAAAGAAATGGGTATGTTACTTTGGTTTTTGAATATGGTTCTTTTTTATTATTCCGTTAACTCACAGGCCCAGCCTACACTACAATGGTTATGATAATGGTTTAGCTGTCTATTTGGATGTTTAGAATTTACATCTGACGGCTAAAGAGAAACAACACAAAGAAAGGTTTTTCTCTTCAACTTTGGGTTCTATCTCATATGGTTTTTAACGGTGGTGAATGTTTACTATCGTTTATGATTTGCATAGGTAGATTTGCATGTTTACTCTAATTACTTTTGTTATTATTTTCTTTATCATTGCAAGAAAGGTACTTAAATTTTTTCAATCGCATCTGGCTTCCCAATTGGAGAGTAAGTAAGAACAAGAGATTAATTTTCTTGATCTGTTTCAAATTCTAATTTGAGGAATTATGAATCAAATGATTTTGTAAAGAAATAAAAAATTATGTGTGTATTTGTTTAGGGTTTGAAAGTATCCTATATGATTTTTTAGTGGTGAATGCAACGAATCCAATAATTGTCGGAGAATTCAACCTTCCATTGTGTTTTAAAGAGAAAAAATGAAATTCATTTGTTGCGTAAGCAAGGGTGTTGTGTTTCACAATATATGTTGTATTAGCTTTGGACTCGCTTTTGTAAATTTATTTATATTTTTATTAGAGAACAAAATACTTTTGGAAAAGCCTCTATGAAGGTATTTTCTATTCTAGGACATGTCTCAGATTCCAACTAGAATTAGGCACAAACCCCTTTTACTTTCCTTTGCTATCACTATTAAGTTTATGCATCATCAGTCTTCCTCATGTGTATACAAGATCATTTAAATTTTTATTTATTACTATTGATGTGAGACACACTTGAAGTTCCTGTGACAACAAGCATCATCTTTGCTACAATCTTCCTAGAAACGCACTTTTACTTTTTCTACAAATCTAAATAAATTTTTTTTTACTGCAACTTTTTTTTACAATATGAATAAATTCTAATGCTCTTATTAGATTTTTGTATTTATTTAGTTTTTTTGTGGAGTTCATTCTGTAAAGTTGTGATTTTTGGTTTATTTAACTTTACTTCGTTGGCCTTTTGTTTTGTGTTTATAGGACAAAGAAGTAAGAATAGAAGGTCCAAACATTTCTTGCAACAGGACTGACCATCCAGAAACAGGTATTTGAAGCTTTTAGCTTGACTATGACAGCACCTACATGTAGATGCAATGTATATGCCTTTAAACTAAATGAGATCTTCAATTGGAACAATGTTTATGTTGGTCTGGACTTCCTAGAGGCCTGCCAAGTGGAGTCTTTGAGCAACATCATTCTTTGCAGAGTTTTTATGTAACTTCCAGTTGGAGAAGATGAGTACCTATAATTTATTGTTAATATTTATGGCCTAATTATTCATGACAATGCCAATATAACATCAAAGTGAGGATGACAAAAGAGTTCAGAGGGGGAATACATTACTGTGTTTGAATCTCATAAATTAGGGATGAAAATGCGAAAGTAAAGGACAATGTGTTATAATTTATTCTACACATTTTTCCATTCTTTTGTGTTTTATTTTGTACTATTTGGGATCCAAACCTAGCATGAAATGACAAACTAATTACTTTATCTTTTTAGGATTTTTTTTTGCTTTTCAGGAGGTGGAAAAATAAAGCGGAAAACCTAAGCAGCCGAGATTTCCCCTATAAAGGGACAAATCCAGTAAACATAGAACTGCTCTCATGTATTGTGCTTATTGTTTACATAAGCCTAGGCAAATGCATCGGAAGGATTAATGGAAGGACGAGTATAACTGGAACCTGCAACGACCAATGAAACAATCGACATAGAAAGCAACCAATTATTCAAAAGTGGGCTACTAGGACCCCTAAGAATTATAAGTAAAACAAAGGTAATTATGAAGGTTTTATTATCTATTTTTTTAGCAGAGATCTGGACAGTCTTTTAATTTTTCAACAGACATCTAGTTTTGATCTGATTCCAAACATTTCCTGACCACCTCCAAACATTTTCAGAATCGATTCGAAACATTTCCAGACCATTTTTCAGCGGAGATGTGGTCAGATCCACTTCTAAACATTTTCAGAGGAGATCCGGTTCAAATCCGGTCGGCACAGATCCACTTCCAAACATTTTCAGGTGAGATTTCTAATCGTTTCATTTTTTTTAGAACACTCTATAATTTTTATACCTTTTCGTTTTGATTAACTGAACTGGTCAGCACAGATCCATTACATAGGTTAACACGGATCCATTACACACGTAACTCATTTTATGAGTTAATTTTATTTTTTAATGTTTCACTTTATGAATGTAAATATTTATCGGTTAATCAGTTTGGTATTTATTTTTAGTTAAAAAAGTAATTGTATAACCTTAAAAAATTCTTTAGTTTTTTTATTTATGAAAAAAAGTTGTATTGGCTCAACGAGTGTTATGTTACCTGGCATCTCTTAAAAGGTTTAGGAGATTTTGGCATCAGTTTTTTTGGTTTGATTTTGGAGATTTGGAAATTTGTGGGTAAACTTCATTTTTATTATTGATTTTAAGAGTTTCCAATACTCCTCACACGAGTTAATCCTTTATTTTCAACCTACTATTGAAATATTACACGCTAAAGGCTGTAGGTAAGCATGTCTGTAGGTAAAAAATATGCAGGTGTTCCTTGAGCATCATATCGGCATTGCTTTATGTTACAAAATATGAAGATTTCATAAAACTTTATATGTAGAGTTAATCCAAAATATGCAGATTTCATGAAACTTTATGTTACACACTTCTGTTGCAGCAGGACATGGATGTGGGTTCTTATTGATCAGAGGATTAAAAGTTTTTCCATACACCAAATCAACAAGAGAGTCTCTTGGATTTTGGTTTTTGAATCTGATTCTACAGTTATGTGTTACAGAATTCCATAGTAGCCATTGGTTACATGTTGTTTGTTTATTTTTTTTATGAAACTTTTTGTTATTTATGTAATTATATTACTTGCACAATTGACTATTGGTTTGTTTTGGGACTCAACAACTAATTTTATTTGTGTTGCCCTGTTTATTATTTCTGTGTTTTCATTCACTATATTTTATGTTTGAAATGACGTATTCAACTGAGATTTTTCAAAATGGCTCAAGAAAAATGAAAATTTTTATTGTTCGACCGCACAGAATAGAGTTCTCTTCATGCGATGACACTATCAACCATTATTAACGTAATCCACTACAACTAGAGAATATTAGTTGTTGCACCTTCTCTCATATGCATATATGTCCAAAACTAGTGTTTTATGTTGGGCCTTTTACTTTAGTTGTATTCGTATGTTTTTTTCGGGTAATATAAGAGAGTGATTCTAACGTATGTAAGTTGGTTGTTCAATATTGTGAAATTTACATGCCAATTTCAATTTTGGTTGTTATGTATTGAGTTCTTTTACATCATTTGTTTGTTCAAATGCCCGATAAAAGTATAGTTTTTTTAACTTGAATTGTTTGTTCAAATGCCGAAATGGCCTTTTTCAAGTTTGGTTGTTGTCAGGGAAATTTCAGAAGCAGCAGGATGTTGATGATGATGTCGATGACTCTGTTGCTACTGCAATAACAACACAGCAGCCACTGCTGCAACAACAACATAGCAAGATATCGATGACGATGATGAAGTCACCCAAAATGTGGTTGGTCAGACCTTTGAAGGCGCTACCGAGGAGAGGGGTTCCACTTCATTGGAGGGATGGACTATTTTGCGCCATTCCTTATGTTTTCAAGTTTCTTGAGTTATGATATGTCTTTGGTCACTTATTATAAAAGAATTGTTACTTCTATGTTTTGATGATTGTAAGATAACCGAAAAAAAGAAGGAAACAATCAGAATTTTTGAAAAGAAACAAATGTTGCCTTCCATCTTTCTCTGATCATTAGGAGATATGTATTTATTTTTAGTGCACATATGTTTGATGCTTATTGTTTTATCTATTTTGTTTGGTATGACTTTAGTTGTTGGTAGGCTCATGTTAATTAGTTTTCAGTGCCAACTAAGTAAATACCATTGTTATTTCAGAATGTGATGAGTTTATTTCAGAATGATACTTTTTGGCACATGTTAAATACCATTAATGCATAAATAGTAAATTTTGATATTTAAACTGTTACCGTGTAGTGGATACTTTTTTGAGCCTTCTTTAATTATGCACTTTATATGTTTACCTAATGTTGTTAAATAATTATTTGTGTTTTGAATTTTTTTTTTTACTTACATTATAAAGTATTTAAAACTTTAGAATTTTTTTCTTCATGTTGTCATTGGTGGTGGTGACCACTTGCTCAAGATTGGCAAAAAGCATCTATAGTCAGAGGGGTCCACTCAAGAAGAAACTGAAGCCTTTGATGCCAAATGCAAGGCTATTGTTATTAGTTGTTAGTTTGTAATTCAGGGAACTATTACTTCAATGCCAATCTATAACTGTTACTTCAATGCAAGTCTTCACTCCAAAGACTCTCCTACCAAATGGAAGGCTTCAATGTAGACTTCAATGCAATGCTATAGCTGTTAGTTCCTATGGTAATGGAAAGTAACATGGTTTGTAATTTAGGAACTATTTATGTTTTAATGTGAGTTATGTGTTATGTCAAGAGAAGGACCATCATAATGGAAAGTTCTGTAACATTTTTTTTCTATTAGTGAAGAAAGTGTAATTATTTGGCCTTCTCTTTATATTCTAATTTGTTTGGAGTATTCTCTGTATCTTTGTAATTTTGTTTAATTTGGTGTGAAAAGTACGAATTCTATGTTTTGTCCAAGTGTGGCAACTACAACTCTGTTTTCTTTGTGGATATTGGTTCAATCAACAATTGTTTATATGATAGCTATTGATTATGTCCTATAAAGGTTGCATTTAACCAATTTGACAAGAAGTAAACATAAATGACAATGGACTTATGGTGATATTCTTACTTTAAATTAAGCTTTATAGGTCTCTTTAGGAATATCTACATAAAATATTTATTATTTACATTATACACGAGCTTGTTTTGTTGAGGAACGAAATTCTTTTCGTTTTGCAATTATGTACTTTGAATTTTTTTGGCGCTAGACGATTACATTTTACGGTTACATACTTGAGAAATATTTGCTATTTTACGATTACGTATTTTGGAAATTTTTGTCGTGCCTTCGGGCACGGGCATTTCGCTAGTGTGTGTGTGTGTGTGTGTGTGTGTGTATATATATATATATATATATATATAAGGTACAAAAATTTTAATACCTCGGTCTCCAAGGGCATAGGAGCGCTCATAGTATTGAGCAAGTGCCAAGGATAAACAAAAGGTACACCAGACTAGTCTTTTCTCTATCTTAAGAGAATAGTAGATCCTCTACTAGATTATAAGAGGGTCCATGACATGAAGGTCTTTACTCATTATACTTGGGAGAATAGCCATCCCAAGGAAAAAGTATATTGAGCAAAGTCCTTACAGACACAACAAATTATTTTTTTGGCACCAGACCAGGAGGAGGCTATCTTCCTAGTAAGTGATCATAAAAAGTGTATATATATTTTTTTTATTCTTTCACAAAATTTATAGCCTAGAGAACAAGTCCTAGACTCTGTTCTCAAGAAAAAAAAAATTATACTTGCTCAGTTATATGCAAGTACCCCACAGTTAGAGGGGCAACTTCAGAAATAATAACTTGCGCAGCTCATATGCAAGTACCTGTAGTTAGAAGGGTAGCTTTAAAATTTAACTTTCTCAGTTATATACAAGTACCCCGCCGCTAGAGGGGAAGCGTCAAAAATAATAACTTGCGCAGCTCATATGCAAGTACCCCGCAGTTAGAGAGGTAGCTTCAAAATTTTAACTTGCGCAGTTATATGCAAGCACCCCCACAGTTAGAGGGGCGGCTTCAAAATTTTAACTTGCACAGTTATATGCAAGTACCCCACAGTTAGAGGGGCAACTTCAAAATTTTAACTTGCGCAATTATATGTAAGTACCCCACAATTAGATGGGCAGTTTCAAAATTTTAACTTGCCCAGCTTATATGCAAGTACCCCAAAATTAGAGAGGCAACTTCAAAATTTTAACTTGCGCAGTTATATGAAAGTACCCCACGGTTATAAGGGATGCTTCAAAATTTTAACTTATGCAATTATATGAAAGTAGCCCATAGTAATAGGGGCACCTTAAAAAATTTAACTTTCCTACCTTATATGCAAGTACCCTGCAGTTATAGGGGCATCTTTAAAATTTTAACTTGCCCATCCTATAAGCAAGTACCCCACAGTTAGAGGCGCAACTTCAAAATTTTATCTTTCCCAACCTATATGCAAGTAGAGGGTCAATTTCAAAATTTTAACTTGTTCAGTTATAGGTAAGTACTCCACAGTTAGAGGAACAACTTCAATATTTTTACTTGGCCAGCCTATATGCAAGTACCCCATAGTTAGAGGGGAAACTTAAAAACTAATAACTTAATCATATCTCATGCAAGTACCCTGCAGTTAGAGGGCCAGCTTCAGAAAAAATAATTAGCTCAGATCTCATGCTAGTACCCCGCAGTTAGAAGGGCAACTTCAGAAATAATAACTCACTCACCTCATATGCAAGTACCCCGCAGTTATAGGGGTTCCTTCAAAAATGATAATTTCCTCATATCTAATGCAACTAACTCACAAAATATGGGGATGTTCTAATTGACAAAATGCTAACAGTAAATAGATCAGGTCACAGTTAACTGTACAAAGCCTTTTGGTATGTCCAATGCGAAAGACTTTGCACGAGGGGACTATTGTAGAGGTGTAGTGACCCACAGCAAAAAGTAGTTTGTGGTGAGGGAGTCCACTACGAGGGAACCCTCTGCCAAGACCATAACCAAAGGAGTGAATGGTGGCAAGGGATTCCATTGCGAGAGACCACCCATCGACAATACCACGGTAAAGGTACAATTTGGGAGAGGAAGTCTACTTCGAGTGTCCCCTCTTCCAATACCACCACAAGTAACAGTTGAGGATGAGTGAATCCACCACAAGTGACCCCCTAAGTCAAGAATAAAATACGAAACATTTCATGGTGGGGGAATCCACCATGAGTGGCCCCTCAACCAAGAGCAATGTTGCAAAATAGCTGGTGGTGAGGGGATCCACCTTGATTGGCTCCTATTCCAAAACTTGATGCTACAGAAATAACTTATGCCTAAGGGGTCCACTTAGAGTTCCCCCTTTGCAAATGCCAACACAAGTAAAGTTTGATGATGAGGGATTCGACCACTAGGGATCCCTCAACCATTCTAAATCAAACAGTGTAATGATGTGATGGCATGAAGCTTTTCATATTCCAAGATGAAGTGATCATTTCGCACAATACCCTTTTGTCTACCCAACACAAAGATTTTTGTACGAGGGGACTAATGTAAAAGGGTGTCCATCTGCTATTATAAAAATATCCAAGGGCGAGTGAGCCCACCTATAGGTGCTCCCACTACCCAAGTTAATAAGAAAATATTTAGAGCAAGGGGGTCCACCTTTAATGGAGCTATGATGAGGTGTAATACCTGAACGAGGGGCTCACCATGAGCAACCACTCTAAACAAGATATAAGGCCACAAAACAAAGGCCAAGGACAACGGGGCTCACTCGGAGAAACCACTCTAAATAAGATAGAAGGCCACAAAATAAAGGCCAATAGCGAGGGGGATCACCGCGAGCAACCCCTTTAAACAAGATAGAAGGACATAGAACAAAGGCCAAGGACGAGAGGCTCACTTTGAGAAACCACTCTAAATAAGATAGAAGGCCGCAGAACAAAGGCCAACAATGAGGGGGCTCACTATGAAAAACCCCTCTAAACAAGATAGAAGGCCACGGAACAAAGGCCAAGGATGAGGGGGCTCACTTTGAGCAACCCCTCTACCCAAGATAAAAGGCCACGAAAAAAGGCCAAGGATGAGGGGTCTCACTATGAGCAACCCCTCTAAACATGATAAAAAATAACAGAAAAAGGCTAAGGACAAGGGGCCTACCATGAGCAACCCCTCTACCCAAGATAAAAGGCTATAGAAAAAGGCCAAGGACGAGGGGGCTCACTGTGAGCAACCCCTATAAACATGATAAAAAGCCATAAAAAAGGCCAAGGACAAGGGGCTTACCATGAGCAACCCCTCTAACCAAGATAGAAGGATACAGAAAAATGCCAAGGATGAAGGGATTACTATGAGCAACCCCTCTACCCAAGATATAAGGCCAAAGAAAAAGGCCAAGGAAGATGGGCTAACCATGAGCAACCCCTCGAAATAGGATAGAAGGCCACAGAAGAAGGCCAAGGATGAGTGGCTCACTATGAGTAACCACTCTAAACAAGATAGAAGTCCACAAAAAAAGGCCAAGGATGAGGGTCTCACCTCGAGCAACCCCTCTGCCAAATTTGATACCCAGATAAGGAGGTCCACTATAATTGGCCTCATCTACAAAACCTGGGATGAAGTGACAGAGCATCTAATGACCCTAGGGGGAATTATGAAAGAACCTTAGGGTCCCTCAAAATTGAAAACCAAATTTATGGCATACAAAGCCTTTTGGTCTGCCCAACACAAAAGACTTTGCACGAGGGGCTAATGTAGAAGGGTGTTTCAAGCTTGACCACTATATTTTGGGGAGAGGGTATCTCAAATATCCCCTCTTTAGTCTCCAGGAAATATGAGGTTGAGGAACCCCCAAGGTCCCTTAATGACATATTATTCATATTGATGAAGGAACCCCCAGATTCCCTCAATGGTAGAAAATTCATATTGGTGAAGGAACCCTCAGGGTCCCTCAACAGCTAAAAATTCATATTGATGAAGGAACCCCCAGGGTCCGTTAGCAGCAAAAAAATCATATTTGTGAAGGAACCCCCAGGGTCCCTCAATATCAGACAATTCATATTGGTAGGGTCCCTCAATGGAAAAAAAATTATATTGGTGAAGGAACCCCCAGGGTCCCATAATGGTAGAAAATTCATATTGGTGAAGGAACCCCCAGGGTCCCTCGACTGCAGAGAATCGATATTGGTAAAGGAACCCCAGGGTCCCTCAATCGCAAAAATTCATATTGGTGAAGGAACTTGAGGGTCCCTCGACTGCAGAGAATCCATATTGGCGAAGGAACCCCCAGGGTCCCTCGATCGTAGAAAATTCATATTAGTGAAAGAACCCCCAGGGTCCCTCGACTGCAGAAAATCCATATTGGTGAAGGAACCCCAGTGTCCCTTAACCACAGAAAAATCATATTTGTGAAGGAACCCCAGGGTCCCTCAATGGTAAAAAATCCATATTTGTTGAGGAAACCCCAGGGTCCCTCAACCTCCAGAAAACATTTGGTCATAGGACTCTCAAGATTAACCTCCTTCAACTGCAAGAACACCTTTGGGTGAGGAACCCTCAGGATCCTCAACCAAAACATGGGGCGAGGGAGTGGCTAACATGAGAAACCCCTCATCATGGAAATTAATTATTTAAAAGAACAAAATTACTAACACTCAGTTTCTTGTACAGATAGCGTAGTTGAGTAGGCAAGGCTCAAATAGGCCATTTGGGATCTCTTGGGAGTTTTGTCTTGGCGGTTGAGGAACAAAGTTTGTTGATCAAGCTCAACCACTTAAAACTTTAGGAATTAGAGAATACTAGTAGAAGACCCTAGGAGTCACTCAAGACCACACACATCTCACACTTAGTCACAAGTGAAGTGAGCAGCCAAAGTGCTGCTCAAAAGAAATGAACTTTTACAAAATGATATTCTTACAAAGAGGGTCCCCAAGTCCCCTCTCAAGAAAAATGATTTTTGAGGAGAGGGGTCCTCAACCCCCCCCCCCCCCCCCCCCCCAAGATTGATAGTTTTAGAGGAGGAGGTCCTCGAGGCCTCCTCTCTCAAGTTTACAAAGCTTTTACTGCAAGTTATCATTTCAAAAGTTATTTACCAAATCAGATATTTTGTCTACATTGGGAGACATATTTTCTTTTTGACTTTGGTTTGAAGCAGGTGGTACCTGTCAGAGAGGACCAGCAGCTACACACAGGTAGGGAAAATGGTACATTTCAGACCTTGTCCCTCACCAACCCTCTTAATTTTGGCGCCTAGAAGTGCCAACTCAGCCATATTGTCCAAGTATAAATAGGACCCATGGGCAAGGTCAAATCATATATAACTCATATCATACTATTATTCTGTCAAAATAACACTAGAACCTCCTAGTATTCTCTCCATGTTCTCTCTCTCTAAGTGTTGAGTGCCTTATTATTTCACTCCCCACTAACAACCATCATTCTAAGGAGTTCCTTTTGAGAAAAGTTACTATTATTGTTGTGGAAGTTCATCTTCTTATAGGGAGGGAGTTCCATCTTGAGTTCCATTTTTACCAAAAGGAGAAGATTTTATCAAAAGATTCTCCAAAAGTTCTTGAGAACCTTGCAGGCAGCGTCTATTGGAGTAGGTCACGCCTCACCCTTTCCACTTATTCATAGACCCCAGTCTCACTACCCTCCTATAACTATAGTCCTCTCATAGAAATCTACCATCGCTCGATAAATCGCCAACCAATCCATGCCTAGAATCACATCGTACCCTTCCTTGTCTAACACTAGGAGGTCTATCGCTAGGATCAATCTCCCAATCAAAATATCGACTCATCTACAAATTGAATGTATTAGCGAACCACTACCCATCGGTGACTGAACACAAATAAGAAGATTGTCAGTTGTCTCTAATAAACCAGCGGCTCGTGAAGATCTAGTCTTAATAAAAGAATGTGATGCTCTAGTATCAAACATAATCCTACCCTCAAGCTCGTGAATAGGAAATGTACCCTCTACTACACCTGTGATGCTGGAGGTATCGATATATCCCGGACATTGAACGCCCATAATGCATCTGACCCTACTGCTACTATGGGGCCGGTGCTGGTGCTGGAGCTATCGGAGCTTGTTGCCCTTATTGGGCACCCTAGAACTATCTCTATCCCTAGCCCTGCTAGCCCTGACGTTGGCCACGCTAGCCTCCCCTTAGTTCCCTTGGCCCTGATAACCCTGGGGAACCTGCTGCTTTTGAGGACCCTGTTAGCCCTGCCTAAATCCCCCGTCGAGTCGGTAACCTCTAGATCTGATCCTCTTGGCAGAGTTCCCTTGTAGGGAATTCTTCCCTTGATGACTCACTGTCTGCTACTACTGGGGTGGTGCCCCACTACCACGGCTCCCCCATCCTTGCACTGCTGGCAAGCTCACCTCTCTTGCTCCCCTTCACATCGAATCGATATCCTAATAATGCACCAATGTGGCATTGGCGACGTCAGTGTAAGTCATCAATGTCGGGTTACCAATCAAATGTTACTTGATCATCCAGGACAACCCATCCATAAACTTATCTTTCTTCCTCTCTTCGTTGGTCACCTCATCTAGCATAAAGTTTTCCAGATGGGTCAACTCCTCCTTGTAGTCCACTACTGAACGGTCACCTTGTACTACTTCCCTAAGCTTCCTCCTCATCTCTAATTCGACAACAGGCGGGAAGTACTTGCAGTCAAACCGCACCCAAAACTCATAAATCATCATTAAGTCCCTTTCCTCAGTGGTGGTCACTGACTCCCACCATTATAGAGTTGCCTTCAAAAGTTTGAAGGTAGTTAACATCTGTTTATGGAATTTGCTACACTCAAGCATGTGCAGATGGCACTAAATGTTCTTCTTCCATTGGCACGCTACCACTACATCAGTACTGCCCTGGAACTCGGACGGGTGGCCCTTTGGTAAAGTCTCCCTGACTCTCTGCCAAGAAGATGACCTTGTCTCGGCCTGGATCATTGGCGCCACTTGTTGTTGTGTCTGAGGTTGAGGGAAAAGAGATGCCATGGCCCTCATAGCTGTCTCGACTGCCTGAGCCACTATCACTGCCACCTGAGTAATAATAATCATCTCTGGAGGTGGTGGTGGAAGTGCCTGCTTCTCCTGAGGGTCTGCCCTAACCTCGTATCTGGATGCTAGCCTCTCAGCTCGCTCTCTCCTCGACTATATACTAAAATAGAATTAAATTATATAAGTACACGTTTTATACAAAAATCAAGTAGCAGAAGCACTATATCTTAAGATAAAATAGCAGTCCTAACAAAAGGGCTTTATATCAAAATAATGATACAGTGAAACTATAGTAAGCTGTACAGATCCTATGGACACTTGAACTCAATGCTCAAATACGATCTGCGACACCTTGCCTAATAAAACACCGGTTGATCAGGGCTTTATTAAATTAAAACAAGTTTCTCGTATGATTCATTCGTAGCATCACTGTCAAAAACTTTTTAATTACTAACCACCTAAGTGAAATTAGACAGGTGCCACATTTTATCTTTCTTTAACACAGATAAAAAAAGAAAGTGAAAAACTAAAATTAAACATTCACAATATACTAGAGTCCAACCATAACAATATATAAATGAATAAAGTTTTGCCGAATAAACCATCGGCTAAAATCCAAAACCAAATACTCCATAATAACAAAGAACTAAATGACTGAAAACTATCAACGGAGAACATGTCCATACATGGGAATGTAAAATTAAATTCTACACTAGATCTGAAAGAGATAATCGTCTACTCAAATCTTGTCAGTATCCATAATACTATAGCTTCGAGTCCCTGGAATGGAGTCCTCAAGCCTGGCATCCCTGTGGCTGGACACCTAAAAGGGTTTGAAAATATTTTGATAGCAATAGTTAGTACACAAAATGTTTTGAAAATATTTAGAAAGCATTTATTACAATAAAATTCGGTTATTGATTACACTTGTTAGGTTCACGTACACTCTCTTGAATTTCCTCACCTCTCATCTATAGTGCACACCTAACGTTCTATACTAAGCCCACCTAGCTATACTACCCAAGCTAACTAGACTAAAGTATTCAACTGAACTCACCTACACGTCTAAGTTCCCATACCGCCCATACAGTACATAATTTATTAACATCACTCATATGTTAATTATTTTTCATGTAATATTTCACATATATTATATTTCAATCATTATAATTTAGTCTCATTACTTAATTTAGTTTCTCAGATATTCACGGTCTATCTTGACTCCGTTAATTAACTCTTTCTACTAAATTTTCCTTTCAGATATATATCTATATATAAGATCTACCATTCTACTATCAATCATAGTAGAATATTCATAAAGTATATATTTCAACCACAATATATACTATAATTGCATACTTTATAATCACATCCCCGTATCACACGCAAGGGATTATTGGCTCGAAATCCTACCTCGATCACCAATAATGATTGACATATATCTTGGCCCAGAACCATACCTCGATCACTAGTAGTTATTGATTATATTGGCTAAGAATGACACCTCGATCACCAATATTAATCATATATAGATTGGCTCAGAATCATACCTCGATCACTAATACTAGTAATATGTATTGGCTCGGAATCCTTCCTCTATCGCTAATATTTATTTTGTATACTTTAGGTTTTCACACAACCTATGTATTAATATCCATCGATAGGTATTCACACAACCCGACCATACATGTTAGTACATAATATATTTCTCTCGAATACTTACCGTACCTATCCCTTTACGATTTATCTCACTACCGTATTTATTTGAGTATTCACATAACTCTAAGGTCCTTAGTTACCCCTTTATTAATTTCAGTAGTCAAATCAATATATACCCTACTGGTTTATTAATTCATGCGAAGTTTCAGTAATTCATTATCTTCTCTCTCATAAATTAGTACACAATTCATCCCAATTTATTCTCGTCTTAACCCTCTCAATAAGACTAAGCCACAAACCCAATATAGGCCTAAAATAATGTAATAAATATCTTATTACATCCTAACAAAGTCCTAAAAGTTCCCACGATGACCGTTAAGAAGAACAAGGCCCAAATAGGGAATTTTTGAAATTTCACAAAGGACCGAACTAGTTCGCCTATCTGTACTTCGTCTTCTTCGTCCAGTTCATGCGTTTTTTCTCCATTATCAAATTCCATCTCCTGTGTTACTTCACACAAATCATACACAGTAGTCCTAAACCATTTCTACATGTATTAGGGTGATTTCTAATGTTATAAACATATCAAATCTTCAAGAATTCAATCAAGAACGAATTAAAACCCAAAACTCTTCCAAAAACCTAGTTTTGTGTTCTTTTCAATTATTCATTTAAAATCTCAGATTTAATTCGTGATGATGGGTCCCTATCATATGATTTCTAGTTCCCTACAAATAGAAAATCATTATACATGCAAACCTACCCAATCATGCATCAAAATCCATTCTTTTTCCTCCAAGAATCATAATTAAATCAAGTTTATTTTGAAACCCTACTCAGGTGTATTATAACTTCAAAACATTGTATATAAACACTTGCCTTAACAGAAGGAGTCTGATTTCATGGTGTTGGTGATGGATTGATGGTTCTCTCTTCAAATCTGTACTCCTTAGAATATTTGGATGCAAGATTTAGGTCTAATTCTTCAAGAGCACCTTTTAAGCCTTGAAAATGGCCTCTTTCTTCTCTCTAATGGCCTCCTTTGAGTATATGTGTTTCTAACCCTAACCCCAATCTTTAGCCATTAGATATAGGACTCTAAATTACGTAGGTACCTTAATCCCCATTTGTCAAATGATCGAATCTCCCTTAATAGGTGTCAGTTTGGTCTAAAATTGATCCGGGACCCAAACTATACTCTCAGGTACACTATTTCGACTATTTCGACCCATTCGGAATCCTCCGCGACCTCTAAATTATCATCCGAGTCACTTAAGTTATATTTTTTGTCTCAACCTCAAATTAGTCTACATGCGACTCTCGATTAAGATAAAATAAAATAAGCACATATCACTTGCGATGTCGTATAACACCAATCATCAGTTATTTACCATTCACACTTAATAAATAAAAGATCATAATATTAATCAATATATATCTCTCGATTAAATCTAATAATCACATTTATCATTTAATCACATTAAATTACTTCACTCGCGCAATTTAAATAAAATATATTTTCCCCAATTAATTCCCGAATTAGTTAAATTCTAAGTATGCAGAAATATGGGGTATTACAAAAAATTAAAAAATAAATACAAAGAAATAAGTTGAAAAATATGGAAAGTACTAAATACATATTAAAAAATAAAGAAAAATACTGAAAATATTTTTAAAAGATCTAGAAACGATAAAAAAAATTGAAATGCTAATATTAGCAAAAAATAATTTTAAAAATCGGTAAAATTCAATAAAAATTGGAAAAACTTTAAAAAATTTAGAAATGAAAAAATATTTTTAAAAAGTTGAAAAATCACAAGAAGACAATTTTAATATATATAAGCTACTGAATACATATTAAAATCTGAAATTACTTAAAATACCCCAAAAATAATTGAATGACAAAAAATATATTGAAAATTCAAAATATTACAAAAAATAATTACTAAATACTTGATAAAAATAAAAAATCACTAAAGTACATAAAAAATCTGGAAGTGATAGAAAAATATATTTAAATTTAAAAAAAAATACAGGAAAATGATCCTAAGAAACTAAAAAAAATACTAAAAATATAGTAAAAAATATTCAAGCAAAGAAGTCTGCAAACTAAAACTCCCAAACCTAATTATCTTCAAACTAATTTACTAGAAGTTTTAAAAATCTAAAAATTTGAGAACATCAAATCTCTAAATAGAACCCACAAATCTCATAATTTCAAACCAACAATCTAAAAAACTGAAAATTTCAAATGAATAATCTAAAAATATGAAATTTGGATTCAAATCATCAATCTTAAAAAATAAATTTGAAATTTAAATCCGACAATCTTCAAACTAAAATATTTGGAAATTGTAAACTAATAATATTCAATAAATCTCCAAACTAAATTAATAAATCTAGATTTGAACAAAGCCTTCCAAAAAATCTATACAAAATTTAGATATGGGTCAGTTTCTTGTATATATTATGTGTGTGCGTGTGTGTATGTGTGCATGTTTTATGTGTATGTGTGTGTGTGTGTGTGCACGCGTGAGAGAGAGAGAGAGAGAGAGAGAGAGAGAGGTGCAACCATGGATGACTGCTATGGAGGAAAGAGAAATAGAAAGAGAAAGAATATGAAGGTATTATCCCAAAGTTGTTAAAATATTAAAAACATTTTAAAAAAGTCAAATGGGTTCCATGTGTCATTTCCATCCGAAAAACTAATGGTATTAGTGTGTTAGGAGGGGACTTGAAGCCTTTTCAAAAGTTCGAGGATTAGATAAAAAAAATTGTGTGGTGAAGTGAAATTTGGGGTAAGTGTAATTAAACCTTATAATTTGTGCTATTATATTTTCTATAAAATATCTAATGATTTATTATTTTTGTCATCTTAGATTATAATGGTTTATCAACATATGGGTTTGTTGATAATTTTGATGTCATATTTAAGAATTATAGACATCATACTCAGTGAAGAAGTATTCATAACTAATAAATGGTCATGCATTGTGTGTAATTTTATATTTCCTATAAATATTGAAAGATTAATTATGTTAGTTATATCAAATTTTAAGTATTTATCAACATAGATATTGATTTTTAATTTTAATAAAATTGATGTTATATTTAAGAATTTCGAATATATTATCTTAAGCATTAACAGTAACTAAATAAGGACCCGAGCACGCATCGCGTAAGGTGAAAATAATTAGAAATATAAAATAGTGTGATTAAGTGATCCGCGTCCTTATCATGAAATTTGTACATGTATTAGATTTTGAGTCAAAATATGTTCAATCTAAGGCCCTTTGCACGTGTTTGAAAATGTAAATCACCAAAGATACCCTTACCATGGTAACCAGTTAATAACAAGTTGGAAAATGCATATGAGACTATTAACAAGACACGTGTTTTTAAATATTTCTTATATATATGATTATCTCCTATATATTATTTGACATCTTTTTTACGTGACTTTTTTATCTTTCGAGATCTTATTTACATAACTTTGCTTCCTTCCAGTCTTATGTTTCTATTAGAGTTCTTATTATTTAGATACTGAGATTTTGATATTTATTAACAAGTGTACGATGAAAAACAAATATGTTTCACGTCTACGATATGTCCAGCGTGTTCGTATGATGATTTTATTTACAAAATTATAATGAAATGGGGAAATCATCGATCCAGTACATATTATAAAGGATACGAAGTTTTAGGTAATTCATTATGTATTCTAGATGATATGATGAGAACATTACTGGATATAATTATCCTAATGGTTTGGATATGGTAGACATTCAAATGTTTCTGGAAAGTAGTGGATTTGAGTATGGTTCAAATGGAGCTTATTATTCTTGTGATGGTGAATTATTATAAGTTGAAATTGACAGTTAGATACTGTATGATTTGGTCAGATATTGAAGTTGTCAATTTATTTTCACTATTTGTTTATAATTTAAGTTTGAAAAGAGAAATATTGTCCAATTTCGAGTGCACAGTTGGTCTCGAAAGGTCCAAGATAGTCATAATATAGTACCCGAATGTAGTGTTTGGGTTTCGGGGACTTTTTGGACCAGTAGGGACTCACATTTGTGTATACAAGTCAATTTTGGGTTTAATAAGGAGATAACCCTTATTTCTCTGTTATAAGGGCACGAGAGAGAGAGAGAGAGAGAGAGAGAGAGAGAGAGAGAGAGAGAGAGAGAAAAGGAAATAATGAAGAGAAAAGAGAAAGGAAGAAGAAAAGGGAGAAAGAGGAGATCTTTGGCCAAGCTTCGGTGAATTTCGGCATAAGGACGTCGGATTTATCCACTAAGGCAAGTGTTTAACTTGCTTTAAAGATTTAAGTGTGTTTATTTTTCATGTTATTGTTTGTGTGGAAACTATAAGATTTTGGGTTTGGAATTTTTGCATAAAAAATGGGGTTTTCGGAAAGGATTTCATATAAATTGATGTGATAATAACTCCATATGAAATCTTAGCTTAAATCCATGTTAATGGTAAAATTGTTGGTGAGAAATTGGAAGAAATGAAATTGGGGGTTTATATGAGTTAGGGTTTAACTCTTGATTAAATTTTATGAATCCCATAGATTAATTTTAGTTTTGGGCATGATAATGTGAGTTGATGTTATATTGAGGTAGGGTGAGGTTGGAAGATGGGAAAATGGAGTTTGGTGTATATTAGTTTAAGAATAAGAACAAATCGTGGGAAAAATAGACAATTTGATCAGGTGCGAATCAATTCGATGGTATGCAAATCGATTCGGTTGAGGACATAAGCAAAGTAGAACCATTTCGAATCGATTTGGTGAAGGGCGAATAGATTCGGATTATGACGAATCGATTCGGCCCTGATAGTTTTTGAAAACATTTCCTTGGGTTTTAAGGATGAAGTTTGAGAATTGTTATTGGAGATAATTATGGTGGGATCCTAAAAAGTGTATTAGGACGTATAAATGATTAAATGAGTGAAGTGTGACCCTTGGGATTTGTGGGAATAAAATTCGGGTCATGAATTTTAGGAATGTTTGGGACGAATGACATTCTAGGAATTATTCGACGGGCTCGAACATATATATTTATGCGTGTAGAATATATATGTTGATTATATATATGAGTAGAATATATATATGCCGAATATATTGATATGAATAATATTCGAAGGTGCGAGTAGGGTGATTTAAGAATATTAGCAGGCGTGATAAGCTACTATTCAAAAATAATGAATGTGAGAATTATATCATAAGTGAGTGAATACTTATGGGATTAAAATAAGTTGTGTGTATACTTATAAATTATTGCAAATTGTTACAGGCTAATTGCATGAGAGATACGCATCTATAGCCGGATTTGATGATATATATATGGGTATAGAGACAGTATATATATGATGTGATTATGAATATATCTGTGGGTGAATGATATATTTGTGTGAAGCATACCCCTTTAGTACTATCATGGGAAGTTGCGCGATGTGGGTGAGGCCCCTGGCTTGAGGAAAAGGGAGCGTATAGTCCCCAGGTCATATCGTCCATTTTTATATTGTGTGGCATTTATCAGGGGTGAGAAGAGGTGGGTATGTTTCATTCTCAATTCTGGTGAGGAACTATGACCGTTTCCCATACGTTGTGGTTGGATTTGGGTCAGTGTCAGATTTTGTTCCGATTTCCCAAGTCGATGTGTGTTCTCCCTGGAGGATGATAGCATTGTAAAGACTGCATCCATTGAGATATAGCTCTGAGGGATGGTTATTATACTTATTTAGTGTGTGATATATAAGTATGGATATACTTGATGTATATTGTATATTGTGTGTATATATATATATATGAGGTGTGAGACATATATATACGAACAAAATGAAGGATGGAATGTGAGATAAATTCTGGATCATCCGGGACTATAAAATCTGGAATAAAATATGTGATATACGTATATAAAGATGAGGATATTATATACGAGATAAAGAACACTAAAGTGTGAATAGTGTAAATAACTAGTAAGAGTTATAAATTATGAGCGGATTAATTATAAGTGAGAGGTTATATTGTACGATATCTTAGAATATTTTATATTACGCGGGGTGCATGTTAGTTTATGATGACTTGGGAGTTTTACGAGGTTCTAGTTAGTCTAGGTAGCTAACTAGGGTGTTGTAAAATACATACGTTAGGTGTGCACTGTTAGATGAGAGGTGAGGGGTATCCCATGTGAGTGTGACACTAATTTAAATATTAAGAGTATTATATTTTATATATTAAAGTATGTTAAGCACTAGATAAAATGTTTTTCAAAACCCGGGCTCTGACCCGTATCTATTTTTCTTTTTCTTCTCCTTTGTATACTTTTTAGGTGTCCAGAGATAGGGACGCCCGAATGATTATTCTTTCGAGTCAAATGTTTCTTTCATAGCTATGGATGTTGGTGGGAAATTGTATAGACGCTTCTCTCCTTGTGATCTAGATAGGAGGTGTTGTTATAGCATTCGGGCATGTTGCCCAGCTGTTCTGATTTAGTTTATTTTCGACTTTTTTCTAGTTGCACACATTAGATATGGCTGTATAAAGGTTTTATCGAGAGCTATCGGTTGTAATATTTTCATTTCTATTGTTGTTTATATAATTGTATGGATGATTTTTAATTGTGCTCTTAATTTAAAAAGATTAGAAAGTTTAAAATTTGATGCCTTTCGACGGTGATGCTGAGAATAAAATCAGATGAGACTCCTGATTTAATTTGATATAGGACTGATCACCCGGTGTTTTATTAGGCGGGGTGTCACAGGTGGTATCAGAGCATTAGGTTCTAGTGTCCTTAGGAATTTGTACGGGAGTGCTACGTCTTAAGCATTGCATTCTTTTTGATATAGATCCCTGCGCTTAGGATTTTTTATTCCTATGGTGATATTTGTTCTCCTGCTATTATGTATAATTATTGTGAATCTTATATGAGTTCGGGTGTGTTTCATATGCCGATATGCGAAGGATGATCAGTGAGGGCCGCTGTGAGAACAGCAGGAGGCGGGGCTCAATTGGAGTTAAAGAATAGTTTGGGGACAATGACCGTAGCCGAGGTCACCCCTATGGTTGCTTGAGAAGTTAGGGAAGTAAAGATTGATAGGGTGCAACATATATTTTCAAGTACCACTATAGCAAAAAGTGGTGCTAAAGTAAACTCACCTAGTGTGGTTAGAATGGGAGAGAGTTGGGCGAGTCTTTGAAGAAGACCATCCGTCGGAATGTTAGTATATGCGGAGATTATGTGTGTTAGCCAATGCACATAAGATACCGAGAGTCTTTGGCATATATAAGGGTGTGGCATAACCAAAAATGGAAATTGGGGTAAAAAATTTCTAGCTTATGGGAGCAATGTTGTAATGGTGGGAATCAATCACCACATTTGAAAAAGTGAAATATTATGCCAATGAAAGGATGTTAGGTACGGTTTGATCGCAAGTTCCTTCGTTTGTTGTTCATAAAGAGATGTGAATATTGTTCTGAACTTATCACATGAGGGCCAGATAGAGGTCCATTTATGCAGAAGAATATGTTTGTCTAGCAAACTTTGTACCCGATGAAGTGGGTACAACGGAGAAAAGAGTCCTTAACTGGGTGATGGACTCATGAGAGAAGTCACCAGCACATAGGGGAAATTCTTCTTGGAAGGTCGAAGCAGATGGCGTCACTGTCATGCTTTTGTCAATAAGGATATAAATGCTTCTTTGTGAAGGGAGCTAAAGACGTTGGAGAATTTAGTCAGAGAGTAAGACTGGATGAAATGGTGCTAGAGAAACACCGTTGTGGAAAGACCCTCAGAGGACCCATTTAAAGGATTTAGATAGATGAATTCATAACAAGTGATGGTGGATACAGTTGGTACTGGTAAATCCAGTAGTGTGTTATTTAGGGCCAGCTGAGCTAAGGGAACAATGAGGGTGGCCGTCAGGGTCGAGGCTACCAACGTCCGAGAGAAGGACAACCCTCATACAGTCAGTATGGCCAGGAATAGAGGATTACATATATAGATATTTTTATGTGGGGAGTAGGACCACATGCGTTGATTTTGTCCAAAGTGAGTAAAGGGACAAGAGTATGGTGCCTAGCTGGGGCAATGATTAAGATTGTTTTTGGTTCAGTTCAGACAAGCATGTCATGTCCAGAAACCATTGGAGCAGCCAGGGCAATTGGCAAGGTTGAAATATGATTTTTAACCTCGGGTAAATGAGGCATGACTCGTGTGACACGAGCGAGTCACGGTATCTCGATTAGCGCTATATTCGCGTAGGAGACGAGTATAGTGCGTATATCGATAACATTATTATGTATATATATTTCATGGTATAACGGGGTTGTTTTTGGTTTCATCCGTAGGGGAAGCGGGTGTAGGCATAGTGGTATATGTTTTTTTGGAATTACTCATTTTGGTGGAGTGTTATATGGGTATGATATTATCCTGAGTATAGACTAGTTGGAACGATAGTGTGCAGATATTGCAAGGCTATCGTGTTTGATATTCTAAGGCAGGATGTGTTGTTTTAGTGATGCCTCACCTGAAAGAGGGTCGAACTCGCATTTATATTATGATAAAGACTTAGAAGAGTATAACTATTATGTCCATCCCGGGCGCGGGGTTCAGGGGGAGGAGGAGGATCCCTCGAGAAAGAACTGCGTCGTGGTATCACACCCCTCTTCGAAAGGTGCTCCGACCATCGTCGGTGTGAGGTGAATGTAAAGAGATGGAGTCGCCAGCCTATTTTTTTACAAAATAGGAAAAAGAATATGTTGCCACATCGATAGAGCGGCATCAAGGACAAAATTGATGCATACGAAACCAATAGATCGGAGGTCCGGGGGCTAAGTTACATAATGGGAAGGTGTTAGGCACCCATCCTGCCCTTTGGGTCTCTCATGGGCAAATGTTAATATTTTCCTTTATCCACGTGAAGTGTGTGTATGTGTTTATATAATGGAGATTGGAATCGTTCGACCCATACCATGGAAAATATAGGGTGAGGTCATCCACAGGAATATTCCCAAAATAATAATAAATATAGAAGATATAATATGAGCATTCATCGCGATATTGATCATTATTGGGAAACAATATTATGTGTTGGATGAAACACAAGTAAGCATGATATATCTAAAAGTGTGATAATTATGAAAATGAGGGATTTTAGGAAATTTAGAAACTGAGAAAAATTGGAAAATTGGATTTGAGTCTCGAATTTTAATCCGAGATGTCTACATAGCCTATAAAGGCATCAAAGTCCCCGTAGTTCAAATCTATAATACGGGTGGTGTTTATCCCATAGATTCGAACGGAATTTTATTATGTGTGTAGAAAATGTGTTTTTGATTTTTAAAAAGTGTGATGGATACTTTCGTTCGGAATTTATGAGTATAACCCTCTTTTATTTATTTTTAGGTTCTTTATGAAAAATAAAGTATGTGCAATATACTAATAAAAGCGTAGATGCTAATATGTATGAACTAAAGTGAAACTAGATTATGAATCTAATTTAACTTATGCAAACACAAGATATTAAAAGAGAGGGAGAAGGAATTGGACCTTCCCCTGGAGCTTGAGCTTTGATCTTGGATGAACACCTTTGAATGTTGATGAATGTTGATAAGAGACAAGGATATTTTCCAAATTGGGTGTGAAAAGGATGGGTATTTAACAATTGAATGGAACTTCTCATATGGAATGTCGCTGATTTCGAGAGAATGTTGCTGAGATCACTAATGCTGGTGGATTTCTTCTCTTCCCTAGAAATGAGATCAAGGCCCCTATTTATAGGGACAAGGGGGGTGACGATCTACCTACCCTAGGGTGTGCCTATTGGCAGGTAACCCTTGACACTGTGCCGATAGGCAGGGTTCAAGACCTACCAATTGGTAGTCTCATACGGACTTTTTTGGAAAAATGACTGTAGTGCACACACCGTTGATCCGAATTGCACATGGAGAATACCATTAGAAAGGTACTTTAGAGAACTTTGAGAGTCCTTTGGACCGCTCCCGGGTCCGGGAGTTGACTTTGGGTCAAATGTGGATCGGAAGCGCACGTCGGTCTTTTGGACGGGAGATCGTTGGATAGAAACGGATCGTTCGCCCTTATGGTAAGTCAGAATTGCACATGGGGGTGGACCGTTGGAAAGTTTAGGAGGTTATATTCGACATTCCAAAGAGTTTTGCTCGGTTCAAAAAGTTTTCCTTGGTCAATCGGGGCCCGAAAGCGTCCAGTTTCCTCCTAGAGTAAAATGGACCGTTCGTCCTTAGTGTAGGCCAAAATTGTGCACAGGGTGGATCGTTAGAAAGGGTATTCAGTGTCCTTTGGAGATTCATTCAGTCTCATTAGAGCTGAAGAGTTAACATTGGTCAAACGGAGTCGGGGAGCGCCCGGTGACCTCTAGATTGATTTTTGAGGGAAAATTGATCGTTCGTCTGAACGGTTCTGATGTTTCACACACGGGGTGGACCGCTAGAAAGGAGTTTTAGTTCCCTTCTAAGCTTCAAAGTGATTTCACCCTGATGGTGAAGTTGATTGGGGTCAACTCGGGGCCCGGGGGCACCCGGTGGCCTCTGAATCAATTTTTGATAGTGAAATGGTTCGTTCATCCGAACTGTTATGCAAATTCATGAATGGGGTAGACAGTTGGAAAGGGTATTTGAAAACAATAAAATATTCAAAGAGCTTTTGCTCTGACTATAGAGTTGATCGAAGACAAATCGGGCCCGGGGCACCCAATGGCCTCTACATCGGTACTCGGAGTGCGACATAGGTTTGTGGTGGAAAGGGGAAGTGCTAGGGGTCTAAGGAGAGGCTTAGGGGGTCCTAGAATGTGGTGTCTATGGAACCCCTTGATGGGTGAGCTTGGAACAAGTGATGTCCATCGAATAGCCACCACATGATGGAGGGAGGTCATTTTTGTGGACTTAAGGGATGTGGATGACCGATTCAGAGGTTCGGGGTCAGTTCTGACCTAAAAGAGGTGACGACCAAGGACCAAGGTCAATTATGACTTAACTGAGGTGACGATACCGGATCGAGGTCAATTCTGACCTAAAAGAGGTGAGGATTGAGGACCGTGGTCAATTCTAACCTAACTGAGGTGACAATCCAAGACCGAGGTGAATTTTGACCTAAGTGAGGTGCCCATCCAAGACTGAGGTCAATTTTGAGCTAACTAAGGGGAAGATCCAGTATGGAGGTCAATTCTAACCTAAAAAAGGTGACGACCGAGGTCAATTCTGACCTAACTGAGGTGATGATCTAAGACCGAGGTCAATTTTAACCTAAAAGACGTAACGACCAAGGATCGGGGTCAATTCTAACCAAACTGAGGTGATGATCAAGGACAGAGGTCAATTTTGACCTACAAAAGGGGACGACCGATGATCGAGATCAATTCTGACCCAATTGAGGTGACGATCCAAGACTGAGGTCAATTCTGACTTAAAAGAGGTGATGACCGAGGACTGATGTCAATTCTAACCTAACTGAGGTGATGATCTAAGACTGAGATCAATTTTGACCTAAAATAGGTGACGACCGAGGACCGAAGTCAATTTTGACCTAAGTGAGGTAATGATCCAAGACCGAGGTCATTTTTGACCTAAAAGAGGTGACGATCAAGTACTGAGGTCAATTTTAACCTAATCGAGGTGATGATCCAAGATCGAGGTCAATTCTGATCTAAAAGAAGTGAAGACCAAGGACCGAGGTCAATTCTGACCTAGCTGAGGTGATGATCTAAGGCCGAGGTAAATTCTGACCTAAAAGAGGTGATGACTGAGGACCGAGGTCAATTCTGACCTAACTGAGGTGACGATCCAGGACTGAGGTCAATTCTGACCTAAAATAGGTGACGACTGAGGTTAATTCTAACCTAACTGAGGCAACGATCCAAGTCCAAGGTCAATTCTGACCTAAAAATGGTGACGATCGAGGACCGAGGTCAATTCTGACCTAACTGAGGTGATGATCCAAGATTGAGGTCAATTATGACCTAAAAGAGGTGTACTTTTCCTTCGAGAATTTGGGGACTCAACTAGGGATGATTTGTCTCCATTGGATATTGGGAAAGAGTGAATGATCTGAGGATTTTGTAGATGGGGAAAATTTGGAGTGTCCTTTGGAGATGTTATTGGGGAGAATGATTCTCTGGAATTCCACTGGGGTGTAACAAAAATATTTTTCTTGGTGAACAAGGTGCTAGAATTAGTTTGGCAATTTTTGGAATTTTTCGGGAATTGTTCGGGATTTTCTCATATTTTTTGAGGACTTTTGTACAAAATTTTAAAGAGTGTGTCGACCGGCATAGATGGAGGTGTGCCAATCGGCATTGGAAAGGTCTTTTGGGGTACCTCGAGAAGTTGAAAGGATCAGTGTCAATCGATGGGCGGAGGGGGCTGCCGATCAGCATGACCCTTAGCCTCCTATAAAAAGGGGGCGGGTTCTCCACATTTTTCATAGCTTTCAGACTTCTTTTCTTCTACTATAAACTTCTACAAATCTTCCTAAAGTCCGAAATGGCTGACTTCTCAAGCAGTGCAACTCATATGTCATGGCTTAATGGCGACGAGTGGGTCGAGTTAGAGTGGAGGGCTAGGGTGCCCATCGCATTGGGTAGTGAGAACTCTTTTGACTCGTTTAAGTCGGTGGCAGATGATCAAACTCTGTTGTGTGAGCCTTCGCATTATCGTTCTTTTAGAGTGGTGAAACCTGGTGGTTATGTAAGTATTGCATGACTCTTGGTATTCCTTTCTTCTTTTCTTGACGAGATTGCTTTATTTCTTGAATCTGATAAGGGTTTTCTTCATTTCTTAACACTCTGACGTCTCCATGTCGACTATTTGTGTTCGTGGTACGACAGGGCTTAAGGATGTTTGAGAGAACCTTCCTCTTTTGGTATGTTGGATGGTGTCCTCTCCTGGTTTAGGGAGGCTGGTGTCTGATTTGGATGAGACACCCTGCTCCACTGCGGTTCTATGTGCTTTGGGAGAGAGGTGGTGGGACACTACCCACACCTTCCATTTTGGCTTTGCGGAAATGACGGTGACTCCCATTGATGTGCAGTAGTTGTTGGGGCTTGACTGTGAGGGTGTCCAGACTGAGGTGGACTGAACACTGAGGTGACGCCGGAGGTGGTGACAGAGGCTTTAGATGATGTGGAGATAGTGGTTTTCGGAGACTCTCTATTTTTTTTTGTTGAGGAGGAGGGTCAATGAGGACAATGGTAGCAGGTGCATCAGATGGCCCGCTTATTTATGTTGCTAGTGTTGGGAGGTTGTCTGGTGGCGACGAGTGGCGACGTCGTCCACTTGTGGTTTTTGCCATTTCTAAGGGTGTTTCGAACATCCGCTTCTATGATTGGGGGATCCTGACTTTGGCGGCCCTTTATTATTCTTTGGATCCATTCAGTCGGTGTTGCCGACCAACTTTTACTGGGGCCACGTATTTTCTGGAGGTATTCTTTATTTTGTGCATTTTCCTTTAAGCATTCACATTTTGCATTCATGCACTTCTTTTCTATTTCTTGAATGTTGATCCTTGTCCTTTGCAGACTTGGTTCTATGAGGTATTGTCTTGAACACCAAACTGATTTCTTTGAAGGATGACTCTGTGGGGGACTTCTGCCGGATGTTCCCGTGGTGGAGGTCTAATCGGCAATCGAAGAAGACTCTTTCTCTAGAGACAGTGCGTCAGGTCCTTAATGGCCTGACGAGCGAGAGGGTAAGCATTCATTTGTCTTGAGACTATTCTTTTTTGGATGATCTTTTATTGATACTGATCCTTCGCTTTTGCTGGGGATTTGTAGGTGACCTTTTATCCTTGGGGGATGGCCATTCAGCACACTGGGGTGACTGGGGGCATGCGCAAAAGCGGCATCTGCTAGTGCATGGATTTAGCTACTCCTGGTATCTTAGGGAGATGGTAGTCCAAAAGATCATGGAGAAAGAGCTTGTGGTGCCGCCGATGAAGCCCCTTATGTTCATAAGGAGCGTGCGGGAGATGTTTGAGGATGTTGTGATAATGGGAGAGCCATACTCTTTGTACACCGACATAGCAGTATTGTACGACTATTTGGACTTCGTCTCGAGTTGGCTAATGCCTCCTAGTATATATGATGTGATGCATCTCCCTAGGGTGGGATAGAATCGACAGGTGGGGTTCTCTCATAGTGCCGGTGGTGCAGCCACATCCGTGGCGGCATTGATGATCCCAGAGACTTATTTTGTGCGGATGCATTCCCCTAGATACAACCTTCGGCGAGCTAATGGGGGGTCGATGCGTTTACAGCACCGTCCTTATGCGATGGACCCAGAGGAGTTGGGCCTGACGAAGTAGGTCCTTCGGCCTATGGTATGTCTTTTTTTATTTCCTTGATTTCTTTCTTTTTCCTCATGCTTGACTGATTTGATCTTTTCCATTCTTCCTCGCAACATATCAGCGTCTCGACCACTTGGCAGAAGGACGTCAGGGACTGGATATCTTCGATGACTGTTCATATTCGTGAGGCAGTTCCAGTCCCTTCTTGCTTGGTGACTTCTACCTCGTCCGAGGAAGGGACGAGCTTTGGAAGTGGTGGAACATCGTCTCTTCGCAGGGGGAAGATGGCGCACCGTAGGGATGGGGGATCTTAGAGAGAAAGAGAGAGAGAGAAGAGAGAGAAAAAAAAAGAGAGAGAAAGAAAATGAAAACTGGGTTCGGGTTGAGTCCCGTTGTTTTTCTTCTTTTGTTGCTTTTCTTGCAAAATATCCATGTAATATAGAAAAATATATGCAAAAAAGTGGTTTTATTGTTAATTTCTTTGTTTAGTGATTAATGCACATGCTTTTTTTACCTTGTTGCTGAGACCGTAAAAAGATTTTGAAAATTTATTTGGGAATGATTTTATTTAAAATGGGATTAGTAAAAGCATAAGTATAAAGGAAATTTGGAATTTCCTTAAGATAAAGATTATTTTTGTTGGTTTTTTTATTTTGACAAAAAAGCAAGAAGGGAATTTTCCCAGAATAGGGGGTTACCGATCGCCATGACCCCTGTCCTACCTATCGGCATTTCAGTCCAGTCCAATAAATCCAAGGGTTTGATTGCACTTTCTTCAATTGCTTGGTACTTGGTGGGGCAAGTTTTACTCCGATTTCTACAAGATTTCTTGTCCTTGCTTGAGAGTTTTCAAGTATAAATAGGGGTGTGAATGGGGCTTTCCTCCTCCCACTTTCATTTTCTTTCTTTTACACATTCTTACTTGCTTATTATCTCTTTGTTTTGCAAGATGGCTCTTCCTGGTAGCATTGAGTTCGCCAACTACCTCAAAGCCTTTGAAGCAATGTGTTCTAACAATATTGATTATGACACCTTCCACATGCGGCGAGTCTCTTTGTGGCGTAATCGGCCCATTGAGTGGAACATGCTGATGGCGGATGTTGAGTTTTGGTATCCCGAGGATCATGTCTTTCGCTTCGCATTGGATGAGATTTATCCTCCCTATGAGGAATTTTCTTCCATGTTGGGGAAAAATCCTAGCATTTCTGCGGCTCTGCCTGAGTTTTCCTGCTCAATTAGGGAATTCGAGTTGGACTTCTTCATATTTTGCCTTCGACGGCCAGGCCATTAGTTACAGGGGGAATGATTTTCCTTCTGACGGTATTGCAGCCGGTGCATTCGCAGGACTTGGGTAACGCTGGATATGTCGGGGCCATCATCCTAGGCCTTGTTTTAAAAGTTCTGTTGATGACTGGGGAGACGCTGGTGGAACCCCAATTGGTTGCTATCATTTATTGGATGTCTACCGTCGCAATCCAACGACGGTGATACTAGAAAAGACCTTGAATGGCCTAGATACATGCGGGAGGGTCGTTCTGACTTCCTGAGAGGGACCCCCGCGATGTTATTTATGTGGTTATCTGAGAGATTTCGGATGGTGGTGCCACCTGAGTATCCCTTATCGGAGGTTCCAAACTTTTTCTCACGCTATTTCATTACAGTAGGCCTGGACATTGAGAGTTGGGGGAACTAGTTTGTAGAACATGGAGATTTAGGCTTCCGCTGGTCTGTGCCATGGTGAGGAGAACTGTTGCCCATTCTGAAGATCGGAGAGTATCAGTACATACGACTAGTTGGCCTTAGGTAGACCTTTTTCTACTTTCCTTAGCGGCTTCTACGTCAATATGGTTTGGAGAAAATTGTGCCACCGTGAACACTGAAGGACCTTACAGAGCATATGCGCATGCGGCTGGGCTCTTTATGGGAGAACTGATGTCCGTCGACTCGTCCCTCTTAATCTGTTGAGCGGGTATATCATGTCTCGGGGGACTATATGAAATGGCTGTGGAGGAGAGTGGTCACCAAGATGCTGGTTGTGGAGACCAATCAAAGTTGGATTGCCTTCTTTGACAGTTTGTAAGGAGGTATTATGGTTTTTCCAAGGCTAGTTCGGGGTTATCGCTCAATTGAGCGTTAGTGGCATTCCCTCTAGTCAGGGGAGGTTTGGGGGCCCCCGGATGTGGGAGATGGAGGCAACTCTTCTGGAAGTTGTGGGTAGACTTAGTGAAGCTTCTGTAAGGTGTTTGGTTTTGGTTTTGTTTGTTCTGGTTGTTTAGGAGTAGGTGTAGGATGGCGAGGGAAGTCATTTGACTCCTTACGTCGATGTAATTGTACCGAAATTTCAAATAATGAAATAAATAAGTTTTTGATCGTCTAGTTGTGACTCTTGATGACTTTTGTATTTTGAATTATCTATACTCATCGCTAAGGCATACATAATCCTTTTGTTCACGTACATATTAAAATGAACTATCGTTCTAGGGGATAAGAAAAGGATAGTATTTTGTCAAAAGAAGGGAGTCACACTCATGTGAAGGGATGAGCTGCCTATGTACCTCTGAGGGTCTTCAAAATTTTTGAAATTCATTTTTGAAGTTTTTTTTAGAGGATCAAGCCCACATAGTTCTGTGTAGAGGGAAATGAAGAGAGATTTTTTTTAAGAATAAAAGGGAGATGAGAAGAGTCGTAGCGCGCTGAGGTTTCGGACTAGGGATAGAATTTCTTGAGATGGTCCTAGTTGACTAGACGTGTCATTTATTCTCCATCAAGGTCGGTAAGCATAGTGGTGCTGCCTGACAGGATCGTTTTTACTATGTATGGGCTGCTCCAATTGGGCTTAAATTTCCCTCTGGGTCCCAGATGGGATCTATTATTTCTTTGAAGGCTAAGCCCCCTTCTCGGACACCATGGTCCTTAACTCTCCTATTAAATGATCACGCTATATGGCGATGATACCTTTGTATATGATATAGAGCTTTCAGTCTCCTTTCGTCTAACGGGGACAGCTCGTCAAGACGGATTTGGTGTCAGTCTTCCTCGTTAACCTTTCTTTCAAGCATGATGCGCAGCGAACGGATTTCTAGCTCCACGAGTAGGCCTGCTTCCATGCGGTAGACTAGAGAGTAAGGGGTAGCCCCAATAGAGGTTCATACTGAAGTACGGTAGCCCTAGAGGGTGTAAGGTATCCTATCGGCCCAATCTCGGCAACTCTCGGTCATCTTGCTGATGATGGCTTTGAGGTTCTTATTGGCTTCCTCAACCGTCCCATTGGTTTGAGGTCAGTATGGAGAGGATTTATGTCTTTGAATTCCATACTTGATGACCGCTTTCGTAACTTCTACTTTAAAGTGTAACCTGTTGTCTGATACCAGCTCGTGTGGCACCCCATATTGGCAGATGATTTTTTCTTGATGAATGTGGCCACTTTCTTGGCATTTAGAACTGCATATGAATCAGCTTCGACCCATTTAGTGAAGTAGTCAATAGCGACTAGGATGCACTCATTCCCATTGGATGCTTTCGGTGTAACTTTCCCTACGATGTCGATTTCCCATATGGAAAAAGGCCAGGGAGAGATCATGTTGTACAATTCTCGCGGAGGCAAGTGTTGTAGGTTGGAGAACTGTTGGCATTTGAGACATCTTTGAACGTAGGTTGTGCAGTCCTGAACCATGGTAGTCCAGTAGTAACCTTATCTAATGATCTTTTTGGCGAGCATATGTCCATTCATGTGGGGTCTTCATTCCCCGCTGTGGATTTTTTGTATAATTTCTTCAATGTCAGCCCTTGTGATGCAGTGTAAATGGGTTCCATCGAAGTTTCTCTTAAACAGTGATTTATCATAGACAATGTACTGACCGTCCAGTCTGCGAAGAGTTGCTCGGTCTTTCTTATCATATCCTTAGGGATACCTACCATGTTTGAGGAGGCGCCAAATATCGTAGTACCAGTAATCGGCTATTTTAGGTTTTTCCTCCATGCTGAGCTCGATGTGGTAGCAATGGGTTGGTTTGTCTTGTTTCTGGAGAAGGAAAGGGTCCATGGTTATTCCTTCGGGCATATCAATCATGGAGGCTAAGGTGGCAAGGGTGTGAGATAGTTTTTTTTTTTTGCTTGGGGCAGGTAGTGGAAAGTGATTTCTTGGAATTGGGAAGCTAGTTCTTCAAGGTGGGCATGGAAGGGTAAGAGTTTCTCGTCCTTAACTTTCTATTTCCTGAGTACTTGATCAATGATGAGGGTTGAATCCCCATAGACATCGAGGTGTCAAATTCCTTTCTTAAGGGAAACTTTGAGGCCTACCGTGCACGCCTCGTATTCAGTCATGTTGTTAGTGTAGGGAAAATTCAATTTGATGGCAATGGGAGTGTGGAAGTCATCAAGGGAAATTAGGAGGATTCCAATGCCATATCCTTTTTTGTTGGCAACTCCGTCAAAGAACATTTGCCATCAGAGATCTTTTTTGCAGGCACAAAGGATATTCTCATTTGGGAATTCAAAAATACAGACATCGGCTTCTTCCATAGGGTAGTCAGCAAGGTAGTTAGAGATGGCTCTTTCTTTCATGGCTTTTTGTGTGACATAGGTGATATCAAACTCGTCTAGAAGTATCAACCAATGGGCTATTTGGTTGGATAGGGTGGGCTTCTCGAGTAGGTACTTGATGGGATCCATTCAGGATACGAGTCTAATGGGGAAGGTGAGCATGTAGTGCCAAAACTTTTGGGTAACCTAGATAAGAGTGATACATGCTTTTTCCAAGGGAGTGTAGTTAACTTTGTAACCGCCCAATTTTTAGTTGCCATTGTAGATGGCTTTCTCCTTGCGGGTTTCTTTAAGGTATTGGGATATTAAAGTCCCGGCTGTAGTATCGGTCACGATTAGGTATAGGAGTAAGGGAAAACCAGGTTGCGATGGTATGAGAACCAGAGGTCGGGTTAGGTATTTATTAATTCGTTCGAATACTTCTTGGAAAGCTTCATTCTAGACTTTTGTTGAATCCTTTCGGAGGATTTTGAAGATGGGTTCACAAATGGAAGTCAATTGGCTAATGAATCAACTGATGTACTGTAATTTCCCAAGGAATCCTCGGACTTCTTTCACCGTTCGGGGAGGTGGCATCTCAAGTATGGCTTTCAACTTAGCAGGATCTACTTCTATCCCTTTCTCACTGAACATGAATCCCAAGAGTTTTCCTTTGGTAAGGCCGAAGACACATTTCTGTGGGTTAAGCCGTATTTGGTATTATCACAGTCATTCAAAGAATTTCCGGAGAGCGGGAACATAACCTACTCTAGTCTTGGATTCGATAAACATCTCATCTACAAAGACCTCTACTTCCTTGTGTATCAGATCATGTAGAATGGTTGTGGTAACCCTTCGATAGGTGGCCCCTGCATTTTTTAGACCAAATGGCATGACAGTGTAGCAAAAGGTTCCCCAAGGGGTGACGAATGCGATTTTCTCTTAATGATCAGGGTGCATCTTGATCTGATTATATCCGGTAAACCCTTCAATGAATGACTTGAGAGAGTAACTGGCTGTATTGTCCATAATTATATCGATGTTAGGCAGTGGGTAATCATCCTTTGGAGATGCGTTATTCAATTCTTGGTAGTCGACACACATGCGGACCTTCCCTCTTGATTTGGGCATGGGTACGATATTGGCTAGCCACGTGGGATATTCAATTCTCAAAAGAATCCCACATTCAATTACTTGAATACTTCTTCTTTTAATTTCAGTGACCCTTCATTGCGGAGCTTTCGCAGCTTCTGTTTGAATCATTTACATTCTAGGAGATTTGGAATCTCATGTTGTGCTATCTTAAGGTCAATGTTGGGCATATCATCGTAGGACCATGAAAAGACATCCATGAATTCCTTTAGTAGTTCTTCGATTTGTGTGCACTCATGCTCATCAAGGGTTGCCCTTATCCTAATCTCGCTCATTTGGTTATTAGAACTGAGATTAATAACAACAGTTTCATCTTCATTAACTTGAACGCGATTATGTTGTTTGTTAATAACCTTATTTAGATCATTAAGAATTATTCATTTGCAAAGTCATCATCATCAAGAGTTTGATTAGAATCAAGTTAATTAATGTAAGTCATAACAAGACACTCAAAATCTTCATTTATTTCATTGATAGGAAAAACAACATTGAGAACCTCATCATAGGAAGTCTCGATTACATCAGAGTGAGAGGAAACAACTAAAGGGGAAAGGGGATAAACATCAGGGTAAGGTTGTATATCTGTAGGTGGCACAGGTGCAGCATGCCAGTTGAGATGAGGTGCATCAACATCTTTGATTATGTAGTCTGGATTGGATGATGTAGTCCCTGGGTGGATCATGCAGAGTGCAAGCCCCAGTGTCTGCAAGTTGAAATAATCCTCAAAGTCACTGCCCTCAGAATCCTTGATATCAGCTATAGTCTCTTTAGTGAGTGGTTATACATAGTGCTGGGAACTTTTGGCCCCCAGTAGATGTATTGAAAAAAGATCTCCATTTTCAGTTTGATCCTCTTGCCTACACGGTCATACCAAGGTTCAAGGAAGTCGTAGAAGGGGAAATCTTCACCCTTTTTGATTAATCTTCCATTTAGGTAATTTCTCGGGATAGTTCTGGCGCATTCTAACTTTCTCTTCAGTTGAGGCTGACGAATCAATCTGAGTTCTTCTTCTCATGGAGCCACATGGAGGAAAGGCCTCCTTCAACACAATAGGTTCAGTCATCCCTTGTTGTCATTACCCTAGCCCTAGTTCGGGAATGAAGTGCATGTTCTTGAACATTTGGATTACATTGACGTTTCCATGGGGATCATATTCTGGACAAACCCTATCTTTGAAGTCGTCCCCTACTGGGAGTAGGAGTGGTTCAACTTGGAAGCGTGATAGCAGCATATCGTTCACCCCGTGTTGTATCTCAAGTACTGGATTACTCATGCTTGCATTCTCGATGTTATCACTGTCTCCCAAGATGGTGATAACTTGTCCATTGGCAAAGAATTTTAATTTTCGAAGAAGGGAAAAAGACACCCCTTTGATGCTGTGGAGCCATGGTCGTCCAAGAAGAAGATTGAAATGGGTTGGGATGCCAATGACTTGGAATTCAATAATAAGATTTATAGGTCCAGCCCCTATTTCAAGCTTGATATATCACATTACTTCGCAGTGGGTGTTGTCGTAGGCACGTACGGCAGCAGAGGTTGGAGCAAGGTCGCTCACTTTCAATCCCATACAATTGAGGGTTCTTAACGGGCAAACATTCAGACTTGATCCATTGTCGACGAGAAAGAGGGGGACGATTTTTACCATGACTTTGATAGAGATATTGAGAGCATGATTGTGGTTGGTACCAGTCTTGGGGATTTCTTCTTCGAAGAAGTAAAGCGTTCGAGTAGAGGTTAGGGATACAACTAGGTTCACTACTTCTTCTGGCATGGTTGAGGGCGGAACTGTGGGTCCTCTGAGTAGCTTAATTAGGGCATTTCGATGCAATTGAGAACACGTAAAAAGTCCCCATAAAGTGATGTTATCTTGAGTTTTCTTCCATTGATCAAGGGACTTACTTTCTTCAAGAGTCATTTTTGTCATAGGGATATTCTCAACACCTTTCCTTTTATCTTTTGCTGATAGTTGTAAGTTTGGGTTCTGGTAAGGTCTCCCCGACCTGGTCATATGGTTCATGAAAGAGGGGAAAAATAGAAACCCTATTTATTAATCGATATCGGGTTTCTCAGGTTCCTAGTTTATCTCTCCTAATATCTCTTTGAATGATATCATTCCTCATATGTTGGCTATCAGACTAGTCCTTCCTAAATCTGGCTTTTCAGCTGAATCTCCTGAATCTTCCCCCCATCCGATGGCAACAATATTATCTTTCCATGCAAAGTCAATGCACTCTACAACTTCTATGGATTCTTCATATAATTCTTCCCATTTGGTAGGGAATGCAGAATTGAAGGGACCAGGTGACCTTTTAATTTCAAAGCATTGAGCAACTCGGATATGCTACAAATATCACAAGTCTGTCAGAACAAATCTTCCATGATCTGGACCATTTCATCTGGACTGACTTCGTCGACTGGCACCACCCAGTTGTCTGACTCTCGGGCCCATTTTAGAGCTTCTAAGAACAACCCACTGAATCTCTGACAGCCGATGGTCATCCGTGAGGGAAATTTCAACCCGAACTCTAGGAGTTGGTACAACACTTCTAATTCCATATCTTTTTATCCAGAATGGGTACAGACAGCGATGTGTGCTCTGGTGAGGAGTGATAAGGTTTGATCGGTAAGGCTAGTCAGGTGTAAGAGGAAATATGGGCATATTTGGAGAGGTTTAGGAGAGTATATGAGTATGACTAGTAATTTACTTGTCATGATTTGGGTGGATGGGTCGAATTTTGAGTCTTCTTCTAGGAAGATGGTGTTTGCATGATTCGGGAGTGGATTATGGGTAATGTTTGGTTTAGGATTAGCTGGTGGGGTGATGATACCCCGGTCAATCAGGCTTTGGATTGTGTTTCAGAGATGGAAACATTGGTCGGCGGTATGTCCATAAGTTTGGTGAAAGTAACAATGGGCATCATGTTTGAAGTTTTTCGGAAGTGGATTTGGTAATGGACAAGGGTCCAAGGGTTTGATCAGGTTTTGGTTCAAGAGATCCTGATAGACTTTGGAGAGAGGATCTTGAATCTCGGTATATTCCTTTCGGATTGGGTTTGGGGACTTTTCGGTGCCCTTGAAGCGGTAGGCAGAGAGATGTTGTTGATAGTAGAAACTGTGGTACTAGAAGGCTTTTCAAACTTTCTAGGATCAAACTTTCCAGAGGTTTTCTTCAGTTCAACTTCTGTCTTATCAAGACCTTCTTCGATTTTTACTCCTTCTTCTCAGAGTGCTCGAAAGTGAGGGTAGTATTGTCCTCCCATTGTTCCTCAGACATAAGGTAGAAAGTTCTTTTTCACAATGCTGACGTGTTCTTCTTTAGAAGGCTGATTGGTCATGGTAGCTTCTTTTTCTCTCCATCTTTCTATGAAGTTCCTGACCGATTCCCCAAGATTTTGTTTAAGTATATCTAGGTCATAACGGGTAACCTCTAGCTCCTTGTTGTACTTGTACTGTGACATGAACTCACGGGCAACATCTTCCTAACTTTGGATTCTGGATTATTCAAGGGATAGGAACCAACAGAGGGAGCTATCCTTCAAAGTCTGCTGGAACATCTGAGCCATTATTTCTTCAAAAGCCCCTAGGAGAGTCATTGCTCGATGATAGCTAAGGAGGTTAATGATCGGGGGTACACTGCCTCCAAACTTCTCAATATTGGGCATCTTGAATTTTTCTGGTAACCTTGCTTTAGTATATGGAGACATGTGGGTGTAATCCATGTAGTTACTAGAGATTTTGACCTGGTCAGATTTCTTGGTCAACATGTTGAGGTCTTCCTTGACCTTATTCAGTTCTTCCTCTTTCGAATCAATAGTTATGGGTAAATTAACCCCGATTTGAGCAAGTTTTGGCATATGAAGCTAGGCTAGTGGAGGCCCATTATCTGGAGGAGCATGTGGAGCATGATGGTATTCGTCAGGAACCTAAGTAGGCTCGGGTGAAGGCAGATCCATGGTGCGAGGGAAAATGACCTCAGGATGTTCGAGGACAAGGACCTGATTTTTTTGCATCTCATGCACCTCGGTTTGAAGGTTGCCAATTTTGGCAGTGAACTGAGCCAGAACCATCAACAAATATGGTTGTACATTCAGCACTTGATCCGTGTTCTCCATGGAAGGCAGGTGAGTCTCGGACTCGAAGGAAGTAAGGGGACTGATAGAACTTTGGGGCAGTTTGACTAAAGACCGAAGACAATAGGGAGCCAGGCCAAGGGTATGTGATCGACCAGAGAAGGAGAAAACTGGAATTTATTTTCGGAAAAGAAAAAGGGAAATTTGTTATTTTTGGAAAAGGAGGAAAATATTTTTGACATTTTTGGAAAAGATGAAGACAACAATGTTTTCTTTTTTTTTTTTAGGGAAAAGGAGGAAAAATATTTTTTGTATTTTTGATAAAAGAGGGAGAAATGCTTTTGGACACACCTTTTTGGAAAAAGAGGGAGGAAAAGACAAGAGATGGGTCTCAGCATAATTATTATATTTATTAGGTTCTCACTTGTATCATGTTTACCTAAATGCAAAATGAAATGCCGGATGGGACCCGAGCCTGGAAAAATTGGGTTTGCAACATATGTAAAGCTATGGTTGGACTAGTAACAAGGCTCAAAGGCAGGGTCCCGTTTTAAAAATTGCGTGAAAATTTGGACGGCATGCCGACCCAGAATTTTGACTGAGTTTCGGGTCAAAATCGGCAATCTAATATGTGTGTCCTAGGCTTGCCACCTATATGCTGGTATGCAGTTGGTTGGGTTAATTGGAAGATGTTCCCCCCCCCCCCCTGGCGTGACTTTCACGATATACGTCTTTCTTTTAAGGGCAATCGATACGTGTCGACAAGCCATTTGATATACCTGAGTGTACGTGAATTGCCTCACTGTATAACTCATGGGGACGGTATGTGTGAGAGCGAATTCGATATACTTGATGTATGTGAACGATTTACCTGTTATATACCTCCCTTCATGACTTCTGTCAAGCAGTACGATGTGGGGGGGATCGTTCGATATACGTCGAAGGTACTTGGCCAATCGAAGGTGAGAGTCATATCGCTTAGGCTAACTGTGACCTGCCGGAAAAGCGCCCAGCTACGGAACAAAATTTGGTCAATAGCAATGCTCTTTGGTGATGTTCTTTGAATCATGCATGATTCTTTTATTAGTATCTTTATGTAGAGAGTATCTTTTTCTTGATCATCCTAAACAGGGAGCAAGGTATAAGTACAAATATTAGAGCTATACTAAGCATGGATAAGTGATGTGTAATTATCTACAAGTAAGTGTGTGATACCTAAGCATGTATTTCTAAGTGATGTGTGCAACATGTGGATATACATTATCCTAGGTGCACGTGGTGTGAAGTGTACATGGAGAGTCTTCTATAGGTTTGTGAATAGTATCACAAGCATGAGGCCCATATGAATAGTAAAGGGGAATATGAAAATAGGTGGATATACAAGAAAATAAAACACCCATGTAAACAGAGTCTAGCCCTCTTAAAAATAGAAGTCCCCAGTGGAGTCACCAATATGGCCAACCCGGCCATGGCGTTCGGGGGAAGGAGGAGGATCCCTGGAGAAAGAACTGTGTCGCGGTCTCACACCCCTCTTCGAAAGGTGCTTCGACCGTCGTCAGTGTGGGGTGAATGTAAATATATGGAGTCGCCAACCTATTTTGCACAAAACAGGCAAAATCGTATGTTGCCACTTCGAGAGAGCTACATCAAGGACAAAACTGATGCATACGAAATCAATAGATCAGAGGTCTGGGGGCTAGGTTACGGAATGGGAAGGTGCTAGGCACCCATCCCTCCCTTTCGGTCTCTCATGGGAAAATGTTAATATTTTCCTTTATCCCATTGAAGTGTGTGTATATGTTTATATAATGGAAATCGGAATCGTTCGACCCATACCATGGAAAAGATAGGGTGAGGTCATCCACATGAATATACCCAAAATAATAATAAATGTGGAAGATAGAATATGAGCGTTCATTGCGATATTGATCGTTATTGGAAAACAATAATATGTATTGGATGAAACTCGAGTAAGCATGATATATGTAAAAGTGTGATAATTATGAAAATGAGAGATTTTAGGCAATTTAGAAAATAAGAAAAATTAGAAAATTGGAAAATTTGACTCGAGTCTCGAATTTTAATCCGAGATGCCTACGTAGACTATAAAGGCATCAAAGTCCCCATAGTTCGAATGTAGAATAGGGGTGGGGTTTATCCCATAGATTCTAACGAAATTTTATTATGTGTGTGGAAAATGTGTTTTTGATTTTTAAAAGGTGTGATGGATAATTCCGTTCGGAATTTACGAGTATAACCCTCTTGTATTTGTTTTTGGGTTTTTTTATGAAGAATAAAGTATGTGCAATATACTAATAAAAGCATAGATGTTAATATGTATGAACCAAAGTGAAACTAGATTATGAATCTAATGTAACCTATGCAAAAACAAGAGATTAAAAGAGAGGGAAAAGGAATTGGACCTTACCTTAGAGCTTGAGCTTTGATCTTGGATGAAATCCTTTGAATGTTGATGAGAGAGAAGGATATTTTCCAAATTGGGTGTGAACAGGATGGGTATTTAGGCTTGAATGGAACTTCCCATATGGAACTTCGCGAATTTCGAGAGAATGTTGCTGAGATCATGGATGCTGACGGATTTATTCTCTTCCCCTGGGAGTGAGGTCATGGCCCTATTTATAAATCCAAGGGGGGTTCCGATTGGCCTACCCCAAGGTGTGCCTATCGGCAGGTAACCCTTGATACGGTGCCGATAGGCAGGGTTCAGGACCTGCCAATTGGCAGTCTCGTGCAGACTTTTCTGAAAAAATGACCGTAGCGCACAAATTGTTGATCCGAACCATGCATGGTTCATACCATTATAAAGTTACTTCAAATACCTTAGATAGTCCTTTGGACCTCTCCCGGGTCCGGGAGTGGACTTTGGGTCAAATATGGCTAGGAAGCGCACGTCGGTCTTTTGGACGGGAGATCATTGGGCGAAAACGGATCGTTCGTCCGTATAGTAAGTCATAATCGCACAATGGGCGGACCATTGGAAAGGTTAGGAAATGAACTTCGACATTCCAAAGAGTTTCGTTCAGTTTGAAAAATTTACCTTGGTCAACCGGCGCTCGAAAGCATCTGGTGACCTCTCGGAGTAAATCCGATCGTTCGTCCGTACCGTAGGTCAAAATCATGCACGGGTTGGTTTGTTAGAAAGTTTATTTAGTTCCCTTTAGAGATTCATTGAGTCTCATTCGAGTTGAAGAGTTGACTTTGGTCAAACGGAGTTCAAGAGCGCCCGGTGGCCTCTGGATCAATTTTTGGGGGAAAACTGATTATTTGTCTGAATGATTATGTTGTTTTGCGCAAGGGCCAGACCGTTGGAAAGGGGTTCAGTGCCCTCCAAATATTCAAAGAGCTTTCACTCTGATGGTGAATTTATTTGGAGTCAACTAGGGGCCCGGGGGTGCCCAATGGCCTCTCAATCAATTTTCGGTAGTGAAATGGTCTATTCGTCTGAACCATTATGCCGATTCATGCACGGGGAGGGTAGTTGGAAAGGGTATTCGGAGCACTTCAAAGATTGAAAGAGCTTTTGCTCTGACTATTGAGTTGATGGGAGTCAAATGGGGCCCGGGGGCACCTGATGGCCTCTAGATCGATACTCGGAGTGCGACCTAGGTTTGCGGTGGAAAGGGGAAGTGCTAGGGGTCCAAGGAGAGACTTAGGGGGACCTAGAATGTGGTGTGTATAGTTGTCTCGAGATATGGATCCCGATGTGTAGGGACTTGGTTGATGTGATTTGAGGTATATTGGATTTACTGTTAAGAGGACAGATTGAGCTTGTTATTATGTTTGGCGCTCAGGACACGGTGATAGGAAATGCGCATTGTTATATCACTCCTTTAGAGACGTGGGAGTTGAGATTGGTATTTATATGTTTGGGGACAGGATTTTTTAGAGTCCCGATTATGTGTTAGAGGTTTATGGAATGCAATTACCGCTAATGTTGAGTGATAGAGTGTTGGGGAATGTTCCTTGTTTGAATGTTGTTACGGGATGATATACCCATGGATATTGGTAAACGTCATGAGTAGAGAGATGTGGATGGATATTAGGGCATCAGTTTTGAACGTTTATCAATGGAAGTGCCGTGAGAGAGCACTAAAAAAAATTTCTTATCCCCATGAGTTGGAGGGTGGAATGATGTTAAGGAGAAATAAATTTTCGATTTATGGAGTGATTGAGAATACCCATGTATTATAGCCACGTCGAGAATGCGAGGCCGGCTTTGAGGAAAGTGTATAACGTTTCCAGTGTTGTGATGAAATGCACGGATTACTAGGTGTATGGACGCCTTGGTTAGTTGATTTGGAATCGTCCAAAATAGGAGGACGTGGGAATAAATGTGTGGAATATATGTCTGTGGGGTAGTTATAAACAGAGCTAAAATGGCATGATGGATTGAACATCGTGTGAGAATGATGGTAATCCAAGTATATGTGTGCAATGAGAGTTGGCACACCGGAGATGGGTTGAAAGGCTGTGGGAAGCCATTTGAAAGGATACCTCCCTCTTGAGAAGAGGAGAATCCAACTATGGTGAAAAGTATAGAGGAGCTCTACTCAGTTGAATGTTGAGAGTGGATTGCGCATAAATAAAATGTTGATGTCTATAAGGTAAAAAGGGCGCAGAAGTGCACGTTATGGCAAAAAGTGCACGGACATAAATTTTGGTACCCCAGGGAATGAAGGGGAGTATAAAGTACCACTTGATGTAAGTCGTTATAAGTGGAAATTGGTGTTAGGTTAGACATAGTGAGATTTTCTCCGAGTGCACCACTCATAGATGGAAATAGGTTGGTGTGCCCAAACCTTTCTTTGAAAAGAAGGATTGCATCAATTCAAGTTGCCTCCCAATATTGTTGTAAATCAGGATGAGATCCTTGAACCCCACCTCCGATAGGGATTTTTTAGAAGCAGTGGGGATAATGTTGTATTTGGACAATTCGTGTCATCTATGGCCCGATGAGTAGATGGGAGGTGATTGACGACTATTAAAGTGGTATGAATGCGACTTTGGAGTCACTGCGGTTAGTTTACTTCCACAACTGACATAGCTTGTAATTGAAGAAAATCATGCTACGGGAATTGGGAGGATAAATTACTAATTTGTAGAGTTGTGCGTAGTCACTCGTACCTATTTGTTGTGGACAAGGTGCCTATTAAAGTCTGTGTGGGAAAGCCTAGCCATTCTCCATCTAGTTGTTTAGAGGTGAGAGAATAAAATCAGACGCGATTTGGAGTCCGTTGTCGAGAGGGGCATTAACAACAAACTGTTTTTGGGTGACTTTTGTGCGTCCTAAGAGTTACTTTTCTATGAACCGAGATTTGAAGGACTATCAGGAGTGGCCCAATGTTCTTTTGGTTCCTCTCAGGATGGGAGATTTGTGTTGGGATGGACAAAAGAAGATAGCCCTTAGTGATGTGTGGCCTTCCAATAATATTGAGGGGATAGAGCCAGTGATGTATAGGCTCATTTTATTTGAATGTCATTGGTAGATGCACGATGTGTGATGTGCCGTTATTAAGGTGAGATCTTAAGACTGGTGGAAATTATCGGTGTGAAATTTTTGGGTAAGCTTGTTGTAAGCTGGGGCTATCGTGAGTAGCCTTTTAGAAAGTGGGTACCACAAGTGGGCATATAGTAGAGTGACCCTTATGTTCATATTATTTTATTTTGGGTACTCGAGACTGTGGTGTTGTTGAAGATCCTGAGTCTTGGTACCTGTGTTGTTCGAATTTCGAGGACGAAATTCTCTTATAGGGGGGGGGGGAGAATGTAATACCCCGTACTTTTATGGATATTTAAATTACATGAGTGGGTGCAATTTATTAAATTAAGAATTTAAATTAAATGAGATGGACTATTTGTATTTCATGTCATGGGTGAATAAAAGCAACAGGTGATGTTATTATATTAGGAAAACACGTGCAACGTTGTTTTGGATTTAAAGGTGAATTTTTAATAAGCGCCTTGGATGGGAATTTCGAGCGCACGGTTGGTCTCAAAAGGGGCTGAGATAGTCAGAATATAGTACCCGAATCTAGTGTTTGGGTTTTGGGGACTTTTTGGACCAGTAGGTACTCGCATTTGTGTATACGAGTCAATTTTGGGTTTAATAAGGAGATAACCCTTATATCTCTCTTATAAGGTCACGAGAGAAAGATAGAAAGAAATAAAAGGAAAGAAAGAAGAGAAAAGAGAAAGGAATAAGAAAAGGGAGAAAGAGGATATTTTCGGCCAAGCTCCGACGAATTTCGGCATGAGGACGTCGGATTTATCCAACGAGGCAAGTGTTAAACTTTCTTTAATCATTTAAGTGTGTTTATTTTTCATACTATAGTTGGTGTGAAAACTATAAAATTTTGGGTTTGGGATTCCTGCATAAAAATGGGGTTTTCGGAAAGGATTTCATATAAATTGATGTGATAATAACTCCATATGAAATCTTAGCTTAAATCCATGTTAATGGTAAAATTGTTGGTGAGAAATTAGAAGAAATGAAATTGGGGGTTTATATGAGTTAGGTTTTAACTCTTGATTAAATTTGATGAATGCCATAGATTAATTTTAGTTTTGGGCATGATAATGTGAGTAGATGCTATATTGATGTTGGGTGAGGTTGGAAGCCAGGAAAATGGAGTTTGATGTGTATTAGTTTGAGAATAAGAAGAAATCGTGGGAAAAGTAGACAATTTGATTAGGTGCGAATCGATTCGATGGTATGCAAATCGATTTGATTGAGGACATAAGCAAAGTACAACCATTTCTAATCGATTCGGTGAAGGGAGAATCGATTCGGGTCAAGGCGAATCGATTCGGATTATGCCGAATCGATTCGGCCCTGATTGTTTTTCAAAAAATTTCCTTGGGTTTGAAAGATGAAATTTGAGAATTTTTATTGGAGATAGTTATGGTGGGATCCTAGAAAGTGTATTAGGACGTATAAATGATTAAATGAGTGAAGTGTGACCCTTGGTATTTGTAGGAATAAAATTTGGGGCATGAATTTTTGGAATATTCAGGACGAACGACATTCTAGGAATTATTCGGCGGGTTCGTACATATATTTTTATGCATGTAGAATACATATCCTGATTATATATATATATATATATAATATCCGAAGGTGCGAGTAGGGTGATTTAAGAATATTCACCGGCGTGATAAGCTACTATTCGAAAATAGTGAATGTGAGAATTCTATCATAAGTGAGTGAATACCAATGCGATTAAAATAAGTTGTGTGTATACTTCTAAATTATTGATAATTGGTATATTTGGGAATACAGTCTAATGCCATGAGAGATAGGCATTTATAGATGGATTTGATGATATATATAAGGGTATAGAGATAGTATATATATGATGTGATTATGAATATATCTGTGTGTGAATGATATAATTCTGTGAAGCATACCCCTCTAGTGCTATCATGGGAAGTTGTACGATGTGGGTGAGGCCCCTGGCTTGAGGAGAAGGGAGCGTCTAGTCCCCAAGTAATAGCGTCCATTTTTATATTGTGTGGAATTTATCAGGGGTGAGGCGAGGTGGGTATGTTTTGTTCTCAATTTCAGTGAGGAACTATGACCGCTTCCCATACGTTATGGTTAGATTTGGGTCGGTGTCTGATTCAGTCCCGGTTTCTCAGGTCGATGTGTGTTCTCCTTGGAGGATGATAGCATTATAGAGATTGCATCCATTGAGTTATAGCTCTGAGGGAAGGTTATTATACTTATATAGTGTGTGATATATAAGTATGGATATACTTGATGTGCATAGTAAATTGTATACATAAATATATGAGATGTGAAACATATATATACGGACAAAATGAAGGATGGAATGTGAGATAAATTCTATATCATCCGGGACTATAAAATCCGAAATAAAATATGTTATATACGTATATAAAGATGAGGATATTATATACGAGATAAAGAACGCTAAAGTGTGAATAGTGTAAATAACTAGTGAGAGTTATAAATTATGAGCGGATTAATTATAAGTGAGAGGTTATATTGTATAAGCTTGGGCTATAGCTTAGAGTATTTAATATTACACGGGGTATGTGTTATCGTGTGATGACTTGGGAGTTTTGCGAGGTGCTAGTTAGGCTGGGTAGCTAACTAGGGTGTTCTAAAATACATGCGTTAGTTGTGTAGTGTTAGATGAGAGGTGAGGGGTATCTCATGTGAGTGCGACACTAATTTAAATATGAAGAGTATCTTGTCTTATATATTAAAGTATGTTAAGAACTTGCTAAAATGTTTTTCAAAATCGGGCTCTGACCCGTATCTATTTTTCTTTTTCTTCTCCTTTGTATACTTTTTAGGTGTCCAGACACAAGGATGCCTGGATGATTATTCTTTCGAGTCAGACGTTGTTGCTGCAACTATGGATGTTCGCGGGAAATTATATAGACACTTATTTCTTTGTGATCTAGATATAAGGTGCTGTTGTAGTATTCAGGCATGTTGCCCAGCTGTTCTCATTTAGTTTATTTTTGGCTTTTTTTCTAGTCGCACACATTCGATATGGTTGGATAAAGGTTTTACCGAGAGCTATCGGTTGTTATTTATTCATTTTTATTGTTGTTTATATAATTTTACGGATGGTTTTTATTGTGCGCTTAATTTAAAAAGATTAGAAAGTTTAAAATTTGACGTCAGGCCTAATAGGTTATTAGTAATTAAATGGTTTTCGATAGTGATGTCGAGAATGAAACCACATGAGACTCCTGATTTAATTTGATATACGACTGATCACCCGGTATTTTATTAGGCGGCGTGTCACAAAAGAGACCAAAACTCTGAATATGGGAGTTGAGGGACATCAAAAGGTTTGGCATAGTAAACCTCACAAAATTAAACCTATTTGTACACAAACCCAACCCAAAAATAATGGTGAGGATATAGAGAAAAGAAAGTCTTTTGATTTTCAGTCCATAAATTACACATGGGCAGTGAGACGAAGAGTTTGGTGCAGAACCATCAAAAGAGAGGTTCAAAATAATTTCCACGTGGACAATCTCATAATCAAGTAGAAATAACTTCTTGTTAAGCATTTTAATGTATACAATAGATTGGGTGTCAGAACGATATTTTTGGTCCATTGGGTCTTTCGAGAATTAGAAGGAAGGAACCACTTAATATATGCACCCATTTTTTGTCGTATTAATTCCAAATCCAAATTTCTTTATGGTAAAGAAGTGATACGAAATCACATATTATTATCATCAATAACCTAAATATCATTGTTCTTATATAATGGAGGAAGCAGGTGCGGTAAGTACTATAGAAAAGTAGTAGCAAGAAACAAAACAAATTGACCAAATCATATCATAATTAAAAGGAGATGCTATGGAGAATAACAGTCTCAACTATGAGTCCTGGTCTGAACCCAAAGAGCACTCCCCACTCGAGACCCTCCCCAGTGGTTATAAGACTCTCCTTATCAGACATCTTTCTCATTTCATCCGTAATAAATAGAACTCATACACTTATCATGTTTACATACTCACTAAGAACATGCCTTGTTACCGCTAATTTCTCTAGCTTACGGGCCAACTTTGCTTCCACTTGATCCGAAATTGCTGGCCCAACAAGGTGAGCAATCCAAAAAAGAAAGTTCCAATCAGAGATACCCAAAGGCTTGAATGCCTCCATAAGACTCTTTTCAATGTTCTTTGAGATGAGCCTAGGAACATGCTTGAGTAGGTGAAAAGTAAGTCCAGCCTCATAGAGATATAAGTATGTGGCACCATCACTGTATGGGAGAATGGTTTGGGATGCGGAGACTACCTCAAATAGTGGCTTCTCAAATTCGAGTGCTGAGTCCGCTCCAAATATAATAGCAACTTCCCCATCACTAAACAAGGATTGACCAATAAGGATACTAAGAGGCATACCAGACCTCAAAATTTAATTGTAGTGATCTCAGAGCAAACCTGAAGGACACAAGCACATTATTGTTCTCAGCCAGGTCTTTGGCTAGGCGAAGAATCATTCCACCGGTAAAGAAACCTTATTGGTACATTATGAGGTGGTTGACCGAAGGTCATAAACCAATGATCTTAGTGAGATGGTAGTCGGCACCTGGCATATCGACACCACTGGTGGTGCAGAATACTAGGTGGGTGATCTTGGACTTGGGTTGGCCTTATTCCTTGATTGACTTTGTTGCTATTTCTTTTCCATGTTTTGGTTCTTCGACCACCAGAATATATTTCCTAGCATCCAAGAAAGGTGCCATGTAAGCGCACATGTTTTGATTTTCCCTCAAAATTTCTTCCGTCAGGTGCATGTAATGCTTCTTGATCATTGATTTTTCACCTTAATTTAATGAGAGTAAAAAAATTTAGAAGTCTTTCAAGGTAGAAACTTTATTTCCTTGTTGGCCTTGGTGTCTTTTTTACTCTCGAACTTAGTCGCTACTTCAATATGTAAGTTGTTTTGTTTTTGACAGTATATTTATCTGAACTCATAGGAGTAAATTATCCTCTAATTCTATATAGGATATATACTATATTGAACTGAAGACAAATTATGAATTCTCAACTGACTAAGTAGAAACCAAATTCCTTTATTCTATAGGGATGGGTGTCTCTAACTATAAAATCTCGGAGTATTAGGCCACTTTAGTTCAAAAGAACTAAAATTAAAAAATCAGATCTCTAAATGAGGATAGTGACGGAGCTCTTTTGTAACTGGGGGTTCAAGTGGCGCGCCCAATTTTTTGGAAAAAAATCACTCTCGATAATTGAGGTTTATACAAAGATTGAAAATACTTTTAGGGTAAGAGAATATAATTTGTAGTAGTGCTCCACTCATAATTTTTCCAATCTTATTTTGTCCCTTTATTTGTGTTTTGAATATAAAATATTTTTGTTGCTTAAGGTTTTGTTATTGAGTTTTTTGATGTGCGTGTCATGAATATGTGAGTTATAATTAAAATTTCAAATTTTTAATTAAACATTTTTAGAAAACTAATAATAACCCTTCAAAAATTTTGAATCGAGTGCTCTCATCCTCAAACCCACAACGGTGGTTGGTGCTTTATAAAAAGTGATGCTCCACCCAAAAAAAAGTTCTTTCCCCATTGGTGATGAATGAGGATACATGTGTTCATGTGAAATGTTAAAGTAGATGACATGAATTATTATGGCATCCTTGATGTGGAGAGTTTGAAGTATGACATGATGTTTATACTGCTCAAAGCATAACGCACAATTGACAAGTGGATCAAACGTTAGGTGGGAAAGATATTAAAACAAATCTAAATATAGAAAAGGAGAGTTTATCCATCTTAAACATGCAGTTGAATTTTTCTTTGAGCTCAGTCTTATGTTCATTGTGGGTGATACGAAAACAAAAGTTCCGGTACGTGCATTGCTCATTGCAATTAACTTAGGGATGGTAAACGGACGGATAAAGAGCGGATACCATGCTACTTATATCCATATACGCTATATGGATGAAATAATTGTATTCGTATATGTATCCTCCCATATAGTGAAAACATCTATCCATATTCGTATCCTCTCAAATTCTCCAGATTGGGATAATATCCGTATCAGTTTGCGTTGCTTATCCATTGCAATTACCACTAATTTTTAAATTAAATAAAATTCATATTTAATAAAAATTAGACGATTGAAGTCAACCTTTAATGTTCATATTGAATATGAACTCTTAAAAGAATGTTGAAATCAAGTACTAACCTTTAATGCTCATATTCATGAATTATGAGTTTACAAAACATATATAAGTCACTGCATTTACGAAAAACAACTAATAATGTAAATAATAATAATAATAATAATAATAATAATAATAATAATAATAATAATAATAATAATAATAATAATAATAATAATAATAATAATAATAATATAGGCTGTCATAGCCACCACAATTCACATCTCCGAAAATTACATGTCTCTAATCTCCTCCAATCTCATAATAATTTTGATCAACTGTAAAATCGACTGTGTGTTTTACGATTTAAAATAATAGTTTTGTTGTTTAGTGTTTTCTTTTATTATTTTTTTTTACTTTTTATTATTTTAAACCAATTAAAAAGAAGTTTCATTTGGTTTCCTTTTTTTCTATTCTTTATTTTAATAACTTTAAGGTTTCTATTTCTCTTTTAATTTTTAAAAAAATATGTTTCTCCATTTTTTGTTAAATGAATGGTTAATATTTTATATTAATTATTTACATTCTACATATAATAATAAACATTATATACAATAACTATATATAACTAATATTAATAATAATTTAATATTAAATTATTATTAATATTAGTTATATATAGTTATTGTATATAATGTTAAATTACAATATGGATACGAATATCCGAAAAATGGATACTCTTCCTCGGATATGGATTGTCCGTGTCGGATAAACATATTATCTGTATCCGTATCCCTTTTTTCTGCTGAAAAATTAGGAAGGTGATGCAGGTTATAGAAGTAGTTATGTGATAACAAAAATATGGTAGCCTGTGATTTATATAGTGTGTTAAGAAAGGGTAGCTGAGAAGATGCGTTTATGGATAACACGTGCCAAACTAAACTCTTTGTTTAGCAATATCAAGCCCTTAATGACATAGGACTAAAATGAAAAGAGTGTTCCTAGATAATAAACTGATTGAAATTTTGAATTATTTTACGCATAGTAACTTTAACCCTTACTTAAAATTAAATTCGAAAAAAAATAACCCTAACTCAAATAACCTTAGATATGATTTCAAAATTCAAAACACAACACATTCAAACCTATACTTTATTAAATTAAAAATAATTTAACCTTCATTCATCATCCATTGAAGAATGTAGCCTTGTGGTGAATTATGGATAAGAACTTTGGTGGGTAACAAGGTTGTGAAGATTAATGGATGCCAAGGTATGGACTTGATGTTTTGGTTCTAATAGAAGCTTTAATCAAGATTTTGAGTCAAGATCGTAGAGGAAAGACTTCACTGAGCTAGTTAGGATTGTAAGTCTTCTTGAACCATATGATTCTTGTACACACCTTATTTTCATGTGTCGATTGGCATTCCGATACGTCGAAGACAGGGTGTGTTAAATTAATTTATATTATTCTCACTATCATCGTAGTAATAACTAGCATGTATCCCGCGTGATGCGCAGATGTATTGTAATATTTGGTAAAAATATAAATAAATATCTTTAAAAAATGTTGTATACTAAGACTATTTACTGGAAAAAAAATTAAAATTTGGAAAATATAATGGGATAGATAAATTTGTAATAATATAACAAATTATTCAAATCAAATGTATAATAGATTAATAAATTACCATTGCGTATTAAGAATATATAAGAAGAAGTAATCCAACCCCTTTTTTTTGGAGTCCATCTTTGTTGTTGTACTTAAGATGCGAATCTTAAATTTATAGTCTATAATAGACTATGGCATAATCACTTGAAATTTTATTGCAAATGTGATAAGTATTACATAGATACATTTTACATAACATAGTTGCAAATGATAAATTTATGTGTGATATATTTTTTTTAATGTAACTATCTAATATGGGTAGCCCAATTAAATTAGGGATAGTATAGAAAGACCTAGGTGTCCATTCAATGGATTTGATTATAATTTTGCACTGTTTAAGGAATCACTGATATTTTTTTAAATAAATTCAATAAATCAATACCAATATTTAGCTAGTCAACTTATCAGTTTAACTTTAATAAGGAAAGGAGAAAACCCCAGTTCTCATTGTATTTTTTTATTGGTATAAATTTCCACCAATTCATTATAATTAAATTTTAATAATTAATATCAGGAGTGACAAAGTATTTGACAGAACCATTAACTAAAAACCAAAGGAAACAATAACACCTGATAAAATTTTCATGTTATCAGGCACTCATTACAGAAGCTTGAAGGGCATCGGCCACTATGGGAAATCAGAGAGGATATCAAGGGCCAGCGTGAACGGTTTGATTTTTCACCGAGACGTAATTGACTTAAAGGCATTCAAGAAACTTCAACATATCATCTTGAAAAGTTTAAATTAAATTGAAGGGAGATAGTGAGTTTGGCGTGCCATTTGTCCGGGTCCAGTTCTCATTATGTTACAATCAATCCCCATAGCAAATCTCTCAAGTATACAAACAAACTCAAAGAATTAAAATCCGATAAAAGAAAAAAATTAATAAATCAACCAGACATTGTATGAAAATTCAATATATTGATATAATGAAACTCAAGATTGTCTGTAGCCCAAAATTGTCTTCCCACCCCTCCTCTACCAGTTCTCATGCTTGTGGGATTTCTGTTTTCTCTTGGATAAAATCGAGGTGGGTTTTCGCCTACCAAGTGGTGTCGACTAAAAATTATTGGGTTGGAATTTGACTTGTTTCTTGAGTGGGAATATATTTGGTTCGTGTTATTGGGGTGGTCGTTATTGTCTTTAAGTTTTTTAATCTAAGATTTGATTCTCGACAATGGGCGTAGGCTTCCAATTGTGTTCATCTATTGTGAGTTGAAGGAGGATGGGATTGTTTTGAGTTTAAAAATTATGTGTCACACCCCGCTAAATTCTGGCATCGGCCGCCACCAAAACTGAGTCGGGTGTGAGTAAATTAAATATCATCCTTAGCATGAGACAGATATGAGAATATAAGATTTATCCACAAGATAAATGATTTGATCAATCCCAAATATTAATAACATCCAACTGCTAGAACACCAAGGTGCGATATAAAACCCATCACATGCAATGCCCAAATATCTCAATAATTAAATAATTAAAATTCAACTAAAATCTCAAAACAACTTTTGAACCAAACGGCCCAATATAACTCAAATGTAGTCTCATAAAAATATGACGGAATAGGAGAAGAAAAGTCTAACTACTAAAGCAATAAAAAAAATAACTCCAGCTACGTCTACAAAAGATCTCCAATAAATCTTATGCAGCTACTCCGTATTAATTCCTGAATTAGTCAACTCATGTGTCAAAGCCAAAGCCCCCAGCACGAATACCGGCTACTCCTCTCAATTAGGGTCCTTGAACCCAGACCATAGTGTTATATATATCAACCATAACAGTGGAATATTTTAATTAAAAGATAATTAATTGCCAAAATTAAATTACTAACTACTTGAAAGGTTTCTATAAAATATGCCACACCAATATTATTTTAATTTACCCGCATTCCCAACAATGTTAAATTTAATTAAACGAACCACAAAGATGATTTACCAAGATACACTTCCCCTTGTCAAAGTCGTTGTCTGACCAGTTTTAAACTGTCGGCCCTCGCAATATGACAAGGTTCCACCCACACACCTATCCCCTTGTTAAGGCCGCTGCCTGGTCCGTTTTTATCCTGCGATCCTCGCGATATGACAAGGTTCCACACACGACACGACATAAATCGTCCTCTGACCCGTTTAAACCATAGGCCCCGAAACATTATGTTACCAATAAATTGAAATTCCCGTTTAGTCCAGCGATATTAATTTCCAAAATTTCTTAGACTCATTATTCAAATTTAATTTCCCCCACCCTTAAAAGCGATGTTAAAATCCTCCAAATACCCCTTTGCCCCAACTAAGAGTTCCCAAACACAAATTAGTCCTATCCTAAGTATAGGATGACTATAAAAACATCACTCCACCTAGACACCAATCCTAGGCTAATGTAATGACGGTATAATGTAGAAAATCAGCCCCCACCCCAAATTATATGTAATACACCGTGATTTTTGGACTAATAATTTAATTAATTTGGGAGAAATAAATATTTATTTAAATTGGAGAATTTTAATTTTGGCAGCTGAGGTCAAATTTGAGGATGTTAGAAAGTATCTCGAATGACGATCTTGACTGTGTGGTTGATCCCGGAGGGGTCGAGATAGTCGAAATGATTGTACTTGGGTCTTATTTGGGTTCCGAAATATTTTTAAGTTCGTTTGACTCGAATTGGAGTGATTGAGTCATTTGAAGTGTGTATTATCATTTAAAGTTGGGTATTTGGGAGGTAAGGCTTAAAAAGCCTACGGGAGATAAAAATCTCATTTGTGAGATTTAGAGAAAGCCCTAGAGAGAGAGAGAAGAATAAAGGAAGAAGGGAAAGAGGAGAAAAGCTTGGGGATTCCGGCCAATACGCGGTTTCGAGGAAGATTCAACCTCTACAACTTTGAGGCAAGTGATTAAACTTGCTAAATAATTCATGTGTGTCAATTTTTTCATGATTTGTGGATAAAATTTTGGATTTTGGGTTAAAAGTGTTAAAACCTAGATTTTGGGTTAAATCTTACATTTGATGTTTATATATGGATTTGAAGTTGTAAACTAGTTGGGTTAATTTATTTGATGAGTTTTAATGTTAGGAATGTGATTGGGTTGAAGATGGTTGATTAGAAGATGGTATTTTTGGTTTTTGGAAAGTTACATTTTGCCCGAAATGAAGAAGGGTTGAGTTTCTGGTATGACCGATCGACCGCGGCCAGGGCACCGATCAATCGCGCCTCAGGGGAAAAGCCTACTATCTCCTTCTTAAGGAAATTTTTTGAACCGTGGTCGATCGGGGGTCAGGGTCCGGTCGACCGGTCCTCTATTCCCAGCCCACGAATGGGGTTTTATTTCCATCCCTTTTTCTTTAGGGTCCGAAGTTTAGGAACTTTTTATATGTTACGAGAAGTATGTTTTGGAGACTTTTAGAGAGTTTCCCTTATGATGAAATGTTGGGGTCGTATTGGTTTATTTCGAGAGAGTACAAATTTAGGGAGTTTCCCTCATGATGAAATGTTAGGGTCGTATTGGTTTATTTCGAGAGAGTACGAACTCAAGTTGTCATATCTACTTAGTGGGGAATCCTCCTAGCATTGAGATTTCTATTTGGGGGATAATGATTGTTGATCGGTGTGTATTCGAATATAGATGGTATCCTTAATATTGATTGAATTGGGTGACTATTCATACTAACGGGTGTGATGGATGAGCTTCAAGTGAGGGATCGTATTGTGAAATAAATGGGGAAGGTATGAGAGTTAGAAATGGTTAGTGTAACGAGAGTTATGTGCTTATAAATGAATTTACTTCTTTTATACATACGGGCATAATAGAGTATGTGTACCTATATGGCGAAATTGTATATACCTTGTGTGTTGGTTTGCACTTATATGATGTGATTGTATATATATCTGGTGTGAATGATATATATACATATATATATATATATATATATATATATATATGGTGTGAGAATACCCTCCAGTCATATCAGGGGAAGTTGCGCGATGTGGATGAGGCCCCTGGCTTGAGGAGCAGGGTGCGTATAGTCCCCAGGTCATAGTCGTCCATTATTTACTCTGTGATTTTATTTTGGGTCAGAAGTCTTGAGTATGATTCGGTCTCACTTTCAAGTTAGGAACTATGACCGCTTCCTATACGTTGTGATTTGTTTTATTACCATGACGGTGTGATGATAATCCGATATATGGTAACCCAGGATAAAGTGAGTAATTCCTGGAAGATGATATAGCATTGTAAAGTATTTTATATCCAAATGTGATTGGATTTTGGATATTTATATGTACGCTAAGTGCGTTGTGTGTACTTGATTCTTAGGATTGTATGATTCTGCTTTATAACTAGATTGAGGTTATATAGACCCAAACAGGTTCGGAGCATTATCTTATTTATGTGATTAGATATTATTGCTCCTCATAAGTAGTGGAAGTTTTGCGTTGGGTACCGAGGGCATAATGGATCCCGATGACCAACATTGTCAAGGAGTAGTGTATCAAGGGGGTTCATTGTTTGGATTTCTCTTTGCGAGACGTCCCACGCACGAAATGTAGTGCAATGTTGGGAGTGGGGAAAAGTTTAGTCCTTAGTACTCAGATTTATATGTTATAGTGAAACAATGCTTTATGAGAATAAACTAGAGAAATATTTGAAGTGAGTTATTGATGTTATATGTGCCGTGCATCGAGGGCGCAATGGACCTCGATGATCAACATTGTCAAGGAGCAGTGTATCGGGGGGGTTCCTTGTTTGGATTTCGCTTTGCAAGACGTCCCACTCACGAAACGCAGTGCAATGTTCAGAGTTGGGAGAAGTTTAGTCCTTATCATTTAGATGCTAATAGCTCGTGTAGGTTAATAAGTAGAATTCGATAAATTCTAGTTAGAGATATGTATATGCATATTTATAAGTTAATATAATTTTAGATGCACGCGTGGGGTAAGTTAGAATAGGAAGTTATGGTTCTGTTTTAGAGGATGGGTTACGTGAGTGTGGATTCGGCATAGGTTAGATTGAACTGTACCTAGAAGTTTTGGGTAGTTTAATTTGAGGGCCATGTGCATATGTTTAGGTGCGCGCTCTAGTTGAGAGGTGAGTTAGATTTCAGGGAGAGTGTGACTCCACTTTAATCATGTTATAATGCATTTATAATTATTATGCATTTTAATGCACTTACTAAAATGTTTTTAAACCTCGGGCTCTAACCGGTTTATTTTTTCCTCTTGCTATATATATTGTATTATTTTAGGTGTTCCTCCGCAAGGACGCCATTAATGCTTTCTATCCGGTATTCGTGGATCTGTAACAGTTGCGGACTGTTGCGGGATTTTGTTATAGCCATTTCCTATCTTTTGTAAATCTAGTTTAGGATTAAGTTTTTATATCGGGTTTACACCCAAGGGTTGTTGTTGTAGAACTTTTCTATTTCTTTTCTCAGATGTTTTATTGTCTGTGACCCGATAACATATTCAGGTATTTCATTTTGTGTATTTCTGGTACTATAGAACTATTCTCTTTTATCTTAGTGTGTGTGTGTACATCATCGTGTTTATTAGTTATTATGTTGTTGGTTGGTTATTGCATTGTATGTTTTAAAATTTTTGGCACCCGCTTCATATAGTATTGGGTTGTTAGCTGTGTTTATTTTGGTATCATCAGTAGATGTTGAGAATGATCCACTTGAGATTCCTGATTAATTATAGTATAGGGCTAGCCACCCGTTATTATTTTAAGCAGGGTGTCACAGGATGTATCAGAGCATCAGGTTCTAATGTCCTTAGGATCTGTACGGGTCTTTTGTGTTCTTCCGTAAGGGTACTTGATGTAGAGCCCTATTATTAGGATTGTTATGTTCACATGTCTACATTTTCTTTTGCCATGCGTAATCACTTGAACGACATTCTGATACAGTTGCTCTTATTTCAGATGCCACCGAAGAGAGGTCATCCAGCCAGGGCAAACAGGGGGGCTGAGAATATGGAACCCTAAATGCCTCAAGGGACTATGACCAGAGCTGAAGGTTCCAATATTGTGGCACAAGTAGTAACTGCTGCCATTTCTGCGATGGCACCTCAACCTGCAGCTGCAGCAGTCCAAGCCCGCCCAAGGCTATCTACATGGGAAAGAGTAAGGGAAGATTTTCGAAAAGGACATCGTCCTGAATTTTTGTGGAGAGCTGATGCAATGATTGCAAGTCGTTGGAAGAAGAGTATGTAATGGAACCTTTAAATGGTTGGATGCAGTGAGGTACAGAAGTAATTTCTCACCACCTTTAAATTAACGGAAGCATCTCTCCAATGGTGGGAATCAATCACCACATCGGAGCAAAGAGATGCAATTCCCATAGCATATTTTTGGGAACGCTTTGATCGAAATTATTTTCCTTCTACGATTCAGACGAAAATGAGGAGGAGATTGTTGAATGTGTTTCAAGGTGATCGAACACTGGTTGAGTACGAAGAAGAATTTACTCGATTGGCGAATTTAGTACCCGACGAGGTAAACACAGAGGAGAAGAGAATAGTGAAGTTCGTGGGAGGTTTAGAATGGCGAATTAGGTAACATTTGATAGGGAATCCAACATTATTAACTTTTGTCGAGGTAGTGAATGAGACTTTGTTACAGTTTCAAGAATATTGTCTTCGTTCGCAAGGGGGTAAGAAATTTAGAGACTCAGGTTCATCAAGTAAGTCTGGAGAAGAAGATGCTAGTGGATCGAGATAGAATAAGCAACATTATCACGGGTTGCAACAGCGTTTTGTTCCTCAGGATGGGCAGGGAGGATATTTTGGTAGATGTTTCTTTTATAAAGAGATAGGCCATAGGAAGAGAGATTGTCCCAGAGAGGTAGAGGGCCACGTTTTGAGGAAGTTTTGGATGTGCAACCCCTACACAGATCATAGGCCAGTTTGGGCCGGAGGACTTTGAATAGGAACCCATCAATGATGGGATGCGGTCGGACTAGAGAGGTATTTATATAATTATACTTTTCCTTTGTGGTTAGGATTATGCTTTGAGGGGCATTGGAAATATCGCATGTAAGACTTTGATGAGAAATTAGTTATTATAACCCTGGTATGTATGGGATAACCTGTAAGGGAGGAGTGAGCAAGTGAGGCTCTCAAATGATATCTTTTGGGAGAATAGATTGTCTTGTGATGTGCTAGTGTTACAACTTTGTTTTGAACATAAGAACCGTTCAAACACGTTGATTAGTAACGGTAAAGCTATCGTTTTATAGTTGTGCTAGGCTTACGTATTTGTATGTTCCAGTTATGGAAGGGCCTAGTGTATGGCAATGTTCTGTTAAGATGTAAAGGATTTTGTTACTGAAGAGATTCAGGGTTTAGTGGGCTATTGTCGAGCTAGGGATTGTAGCTCATGGTTATGCTAGTTTTGAGAATTAGAAGGATGGTAAGAGTATTGTATTTGTTGGCGCCTTGTGTCTTGGGCATAAGGTATTTGGTTCGGATGTCGAAAGACATAAATTGTTTTTAAAATAAAAATTGTGTTATAGGCCTTAATATCAAAAATATTTTTAAACTTTAGTCCCGATCTAACTGATCTCAATCCCCGATAGAGCTACACAGTAGTGTATTAGGAGGGTTCCTTATTTGGATTTCGCTTGCGAGTTGTAACAACCCGAGGTCTTGGAGATGATGATTTATTTATTTCCGGGGAGATAAATAATATTTTATTGGAAAAATAATAAAAAAATTAGCAATTGAGGTCAGAATTTGGAGTTGTTAGAAAGTGTCTCGAATGGAATTTCCGAGGGTACCATTGTTTCCGGAAGGGTCGAGAAAGTCGAAATGACTGTACTTGGGGTCTATTTGGGTTCCGAAATAAAATAGGACCGTTTGACTCGAATTAAAGTCACCGAGTCATTTAAAGTGTGTATTATCATTTAAAGATGTGTATTTTCGGATTTAGGCTTAAAAAGCCTACGGGAGATATTTCTCCCAAAAGAGAGAAAGATAAAAGGAAAGAAAGAAGAGAGAAGAAGAAGGAAGAAGAAAAGGAAGGAGAAAGAGGGAGAAAGCGGATTTTTCGGTGAATTCAGCCCCTACGAACCCGAGGCAAGTGATTAAACTTGCTAAATAATTGTTGTGTACCATTTATTGCATGATTTGTGGATTGATTTTTGGGTTTTAGGTTTAAAATGTTAAAACCTAACTTTTGGGAAAAACCTTAGATTTGTAGTGTATTAAATGGATTTAAGGTTAGAAATTAGTTTATATGTATTCTAGGATGAATATTAATGTTATATTTGTGTTTGGGTGGATGAGAAATGGAGAGAAAACCATTAGAATGATTTTTGGGTATTTTGGCTATTTAAACAGTAGCCATTTTCGAGGTTCAGCAGGGCCGAATCGATTCGGCCCCCTTGCCGAATCGATTCGGAAATATGCAGGTGCCCAGGTCTTAGTGACCGAATCGATTCGGACTCCAGCCGAATCGATTCGGCCTGAGGCAGAGTCCCAGGTCTGATGACCCGAATCGATTCGCCTTCCTGGCCGAATCGATTCGCTGGGCCGAATCGATTCGGAATAGGCCCGAATCGATTCGAAAACAGGGCTTTTGAGGGAAAGTTTTTCTAAAGAGAATTTCTTTCCGTTTTATTCGAGGTTATCGATCGGGGATCTCTATAGGAGATATTTGGATTATGTTTTGGAGACTTTTAGAGAGTTTCCCCCACAAGAGATTATTGGAGTCATGTAGACTTAATTTGGGGATTTCCGATTAGAGAATTTGGTATCTTCTAAGTGGGGGAGCCCACTTTCATTTGGGATAACTTTAAAGGATTCGTAAATGAAATGAACCCTATTATGAGTGGATGTTTACTAATGCTATTTGATGTACTTTTGGATATGGAAATATCCTTATTGATGATCGATTGGGAGATATCTCACAATGTGAGAAATACATTAAGGTGCAATAGGATATAGAATATCCCTAACCAAATTGTATTGAAAGGCAATTCATTATTGGAAGCGACTTGAGAGCTTCAAGCGAGAACTAATATAGTCTATAGTAGGTGGGGTAAATGCGTGAGTATTAACGATTAGTGTATCATGAGAGAGTATACTAAACTGTGATGTAAATCAACTGCGCCTAAGTACGTATTATGAACATGAATATGATGTTTCAGGTATACCTTATAAAATGGTATATCTGTATTATGTGGGATGTATGTATACCTTATATATGGTGTATATACATGTTAAGCATACCCTCTCCTTGCTATCATTGGGAAGTTTCGTGCGTTGAGGGTGAGCATCCTGACAAATATGCAGGGTGTGGATATTCCCCAGGTCATAGTCGTCCTTTGTGGTCAGAAAATGACATATATATATATATATATATATTTATTTATTTTGGGGGTGAGAGGTCGGGGTATGTGATGCTCTCACTTGCCGGTTAGGAACTATGACCGCTTCCCGGACGTTGTGTGCGTGATTTTATCACGAGGTGGGTGTCGTTGAACCCCACCAGGTGACCCCAGTTTGTTACGTTTATGGGCTGCTGGATGATGATAGCATGTGAGCCTGCGTCCTTCGAGTTATAGCTCGGTTGGATGGTTATTATTTGCTTGTGTTTGTATTTGGGTGTCAAGGGCATAACCGACCTTAATGACCTACATTGCCAGGAGTAGTGTATCGGGGGGGGGTTCCTTGTTTGGATTTCGCTTCGGCGAGACGTCCCACGCACGAACCGCAGTGTAATGTTGGAACTTGGGGATAAGTTTAGTCCTTAATGCTCATCATTGTATTATATTATATTATATATCTATCACCTATCCCGATGATCGACAGTGCCAGGAGTAGTGTAACGGGGGGGGGGGGGGGGGGTTCCTTGTTTGGATTTCGCTTCGGCGAGACGTCCCACGCATGAAACGCCGTGTACTGTTGAGAATTGGGAATAGTAATTAATTAAAATTGGAAACTAATCATTTTAGTTACATGCATCTTGCATTGAGGGCATAATGAGCCCCGAGGATCGATACGGTCAGGAGTAGTGTAACGGAGGGGTTCCTTGTTTGGATTTCGCTTCGGCGAGACGTCCCACGCACAAAACGCAGTACCGTGTTGAAACTTGGGAGGAGTTTAGTCCTTAGTTCTTGATGCTAATAACTCATCTATTATTATTATATATATGGTTTCTTGCCTTATTTGGGCATCACTAGAATAAATCTAGTACATGATATTGTTTATGTATTGTGATGATGTAGCATGATTGGATCATGTAACTTTATATGTTCAACAAAAGAACATTATAAAGATAAGCGTAATGTTTATATTAAAGTTAATAATTATAACTATTAGAAATGGATTATATGTAGAATCGGGTGATAGGTTAGATCGTTTCACTTAAATACTTTATTTGGGTTTAAGTTAGAATCCTCTTACCTAATTAGAATCGAACATCCTTTTGGAGACACGTGCATACGCTTAGTGCGCGCTTTAGATGAGAGGTGAGTGGAAATTTATGGAGTGTTCGATTCCAGCTAAATCATGTAATAATGCATTTATAATTATTATGCATTTTAATACACTTGCTATAAATGTTTTTCACACTCGGGTTCTGACCCGTTTCTATTTCTCCTCCCCCATGCATATATATATTGTATTACTTCAGGTGTTCCCCCGCAAGGACGCCTTTATTATTCCTCCATTCAGGATTCGTGGAGCTGTGGCAGTAGCGGACTGTTGCGGCACTTGGTTTTAGTCGATCCCTATCTTTGTATATCTAGATTAGGATTCAGTTGTATTGAGTTAGTATTCAAGTGTTATAGATTAACACTTTCATATTTTAATTATCTGAGTATTGTATTGTCTGTTGCCCGACAGCATATTCGGGTATTTCATTGTTGGGATTTTTGGTTGTACAATGTATTGTAATCTTTCTTTGGACCATGCACTTTCCACATTAGTTAGATGTATATTGTTGGTTGTATGCTTTTCTTTGGTTTTGTTGTGGTTGTCAAATAATAGTTTTAAAATTTTTGGCAATTCGCACTTTATGATTTCGGGTAGTTAGCCTTATATTACTGTGTTTAGTTGTTGATGTTGAGATTGTACCATCTGAGATACCTGATTTATGTAGTATAGGGCTGGCCACCCGTTATTATTTGGAGCGGGTTGTCACACGAGACCTCCCCCGCATGAAAGTAGCGAATGTCAGGAATTGAGAGGAGATAAATCTTCGGACATTTCAAAAATTTTATATAATTAGTAAGTTAAAATGGATCTATTTGTTTCTAGTTATTCTATGATTTGAGGCTAAGTGAAGTTGGGTAATGTTTTTACGAGTCGAGCTCGAGTACAGGTTGTATGGGAGCCCTGGTTAGAAGAGTTGGTTTTTAATTAAAATGATTCACCGTGAGAAGTGGGAGTAATAGATATAGTGGTCTTGGGAGTTGGTGTCGTAGGAGTTAGTTGAGGTTTGGAGTACCAGGCTTAACTTAATTTCGAGGATGAAATTCTTGTAAGGGGGAAGTCTGTAATACCCCGTGATTTTGGACTAATAATTTAATTAATTTGGGAGAAATTAATATTTATTTAAATTGGAGAATTTTAATTTTGGCAGTTGAGATCAAATTTGAGGATGTTAGAAAGTATCTCGAATGTTGATTCTGAGTGTGCGGTTGATCCCCGAGGGGTCGAGATAGTCACAATGACTATACTTGGGTCTTATTTGGGTTCCGGAATATTTTTAAGTTTGTTTGACTTGAATTGGAGTAACCGAGTCATTTAAAGTATGTATTATCATTTAAAGTTGGGTATTTTGTAGATAAGGCTTAAAAAGCCTATGGGAGATAACAATCTCATTTGTGAGATTTAGAGAAAGCCCTAGAGAGAGAGAGAAGAAGAAAAGAAGAAGGGAAAGAGGAAAAAAGCTTGGGGATTCCGGCCAATACACGATTTTGAGGAAGATTCAACCTAGAACTTTGAGGCAAGTGATTAAACTTGCTAAATAATTCATGTGCGTCAATTATTTCATGATTTGTGGATAAATTTTTTTATTTTGGGTTAAAAGTGTTAAAACCTAGATTTTTTTTAAATCTTACATTTGATGTTTATATATGGATTTGAAGTTGTAATCTACTTGAGTTAATTTATTTAATGAGTTTTAATGTTAGTAATGTGATTGGGTTGAAGATGGTTGATTAGAGAATGGTATTTTGGGTTTTTGGAAAGTTGGATTTTGCCTGAAATGAAGAAGGGCCGAGTTTCTGGTATGACCGGTTGACCATGGCCAGAGGGCTAGTCGACCGAGCCTCAGGGGAAAGCCTATTGTCTCCTTCTTAAGGAAAATATTTGAACTGCGGTCAACCCGGGATCAGAGGCCCATCGAACGGTCCTCTGTTCCCAGCCCAAGAATGGGGTTTATTTCCACCCCTTTTTCTTTTGGGTCTGAAGTTTTAGGACTTTTTATATGTTACGAGAAGTATGTTTTGGAAACTTTTAGGGAGTTTCACTTATGATGAAATTTTGGGTTTGTATTGGTTATTTCGAGAGAGTACGAATTTAGGGAGTTTCCCTCATGAAAAAATGTTGGGGTCGTATTAGTTTATTTCGAGAGAGTATGAATTCAAGTTGTCGTATCTACTTAGTGGGGAATCCTCCTAGCATTGAGATGTCTGTTTGGGTGATAATGATTGTTGATCGGTGTGTATTCGGAATAGATGGTATCCTTAATGTTGATTGAATTGTGTGACTATTCATACTAATGGGTGTGATGGATGAGCTTCAAGTGAGGGATAGTATTGTGAAATAAATTGGGAAGGTATGCGAATTTGCAACGATTAGTGTAACGAGAGTTAAATGCTTATAAATGAATTTACTTCTTTTATACATACGGGCGTAATAGATTATGTATACCTATATGGTGAAACTGTATTACCCTGTGTGATGGTTTGCACTTATATAATGTGATTGTATGTATATATGGTGTGAATGATATATATATATATATATATATATCAAAAATAAAGGAGGAGGGGGTTTTGCCACATAATATAACTTGAGATACAAAGCCTATATAAATAGGTTTTGTATCTATATATTAAAGGAGCCATATCATACAATAAAAAAAGTAAAACTTCACACACTACATCAGATGGGCCTGTACCAAATTACAGCACAAGGCTCAAGAAAAAAAAGTAGGTACTTACTAAAGTGTAGAACACGCCTAATCAGCACAAGGCTCGATGTCACCTAACCTCCCAACTACAAACAAGAGATGGAAACTCCTAAAATCAGAACACCTCCTCCTCATTCTCCTCTCTCACTCTCTTTATCTCTCTCTCTCTCAAATCTACCGCACCATAGGGGCCGGAGATGGATCTTGAGATGGTGAAACATGGTGCAAGAAATCTGGAAGGGGGTGCATATTTATCACGGAAGGTATTATTTTTTTTTGCATCTTCTTTTTTGTCAAGCATCGCTGAACAGACGCATAAGGAAATTCTTAAATATACCAGGGTGTTCTTGAGATCGAAGGTATCTGGGAAGAGAAATAGCCTGGTAAATGTGGAAATCGCTTCCATAACAGTGTTGGATTGGGATTTAAAACACCCAAGTGACAACAAATGCCCCTTCATCAGAAATGTTTCAATCAGGTGAGGACCATTATTGTCCCAAAAACAGGCCTGTTTACACATACACAATACGCTATTTTTTATTGCTGATCTTCAAGCTTGGGGAGTCGCCTGGACGAATCTATCCAACGAGAGGTTTTTGATGGTATCTAATAAGCTATTTTTTTGGTTCAGTGAAGTTACGATGATACTTCTGGTTCAGTTGGTTGTCCGCTACTATTTTTCTTCACAGGTATGGAATATTTAGTCTATATATTTTACTTTGGGACTCTTTGTCTTAAAGGTTTTACAAACTACATCCATGGTTCTCTCTCTTGCCATTTGGGACCTTTTCCCTCAAAGGTATTTGAATGCCTACCAGGTGTTTGGGAAATATTCAGATGATATATTTCTTTGATTTTTGACTTTTTTTTGTTCGAATTTATGGTTTTCCCTCAAAGGTATTTGAATGCCTACCAGGACGTTTGCTGTTTGGGACTTCTTTTCTTCAGATTTATGCTGTATTTTGATGTCTTCATATGTGTTGCCTTGCAGGCACATAAATATCTGAATGTGTCCACACGTGTTTAGTTGGACTCTCTTAGAAGAATGTTTAGATCCAAGTTCTCCTACTTTCTCTTTCCCTGTCTACTAATAATGTTCATTTGCTAATTTCTGGCGTGTGTGCTTTTTTTTTGGATAATATAGGTACAATGGAACTTTTTTATTAATCATTTTATTTTTTATGTGTCATTAGATATTGTACAATGGCAATATGTATTGACAATATAAAAAATACATTGACTAAAAAATAACAGAACCACTATCACAACGCTCACTTTTTTTGGTGTAAAATGCAGTGGACCTTTTAAATCACTCGATATGTTGTTTTTATTTTATTTTAGATTTATTGTTTATTTTAGTTTGGTGTTCATGAGAAATCCTGATATGGTGGTTTATTTGTTTTGTAGCTGAAGTGGGGATTTAATCAGGCTCCTTCTAGCGGTTGACTATTTTAGAAATTTAGAAATAGTAATTATGTCTTGATGTTTGGTGTTAGGCCTTTAATTATGGGACTTCTTTTATTTTGGTTTTAGAAACTAATGAATTGAAAGTATTATTTTTTTTTCATTGCATTGTCATAACAAACACTTAATTGGTGTCATAACAGACAAAAAAAATTGGAGTTTGTGTCATAACAGACACAATTTTTTTTCGTTGCATTTTCATAACAAACACTTAATTGGCAAACAATGTCTGCCTTATATACTGAAAATACAAATTTATTTTAATAGCACCTTTCTACATGATGTATCGATTTTTTTTTGCTGCAATGCTTTTAGGCACATGTCTCAAGGAAATTAGATTTTTCTTTTGTTGTAGTGGCTTTAGTCACATGTCTCAAGGACTTGGGAGTAGGTGAACTATTTATGAAGCATTGGACATACAATAGATAGGCATGGGGAACAATTCATAACCCTCAGAGTATCAATGTAAAAGTTTTAAACACAACTTCACAATAATGTTTTATAGGAAAATGATAGGGAGACTCTTGATTGGGACTCTCGCTGACATGACGTGCCATCGTTGGTTGATTCCTTATAAACGTGGGTCCCCTCCAGCGACATTCATCAATCGCAAGTCGCCATGTCAGCAAGTCTCCATTTTGAGTCCCAATTTTGAGTCCCCCTAGAAGGACCCTTTTTTTTATGCATGGAAGATTTGCTCAAAAAATCGATTTTGTAAGGGAATAAATTTGCACCTGTCTCAAATTTTATTTTGACGTATTGAAATATTATCTATTAAGCAATTAGAATATTGGTATGGTATAAAAAAATATCAAACACTATATTAGTTATTCTAAATCAAGGCCATTGCAATGAGTTTTTAGTTGCACACATGTGATTTATTAATGCGTAATTGACTTGCAAGAAACATATAACTTTTATGAGTAATTTTTAGTCGATTAAAATTATTTCTTGATTAACTATATGAGAACTCATAATATTTCTCTTTAATTACGTAAATATGTTACCCTTGCCCGTGCAAAAATGATTACCAATATGTTTGAGATGTTGACTTATCATTTTGGGAAATGTTTCATGATTCATTACATTGTAATCAATTTTAAATATAACTCGTTGAAAGAAAATTGACATACGGTAGTGTGCGTGTTCTATAACCACAAATACTCGCGAGAAAATTTATTCCCTTGCCATCGCCACGGGTATGAGTGTGCTATAATCGCAAATACTCAGGATAATTTTTTCCATACCATCGACACGGGTAAACCCATATTAAAATTATAACCATGTCGTAAGCATTGGATCAATATGCTAATCGTACAAACAATGCGGGTTACACCTATCCATGACGAGCAAGCGTATCATGGGATGACCAATATTTATATTGCGTATCATGGGATGACCAAAATATCACGGGAACAAATTTATCACAGGATTAAATTTATCACAGTGCCATCGGCACGGGTACCCCCTAGTACATATATACATGGTGTGAGCAAACCCTCCAGTGCTATCAGGGGAAGTTGTGCGATGTGTGTGAGTCCCCTGGCTCGAGGAGCAGGGTTCATATAGTCCCCAGGTCATAGTCGTCCTATTTTGGGTGAGAAGTCTTGGGTATGATTTGTTCTCACTTTCAGGTTAGGAACTATGACCGCTTCCTATACGTTGTGATTTTTTTTATTACCATGGCGGTGTGATGATAATCCGATATATGGTAACCCAGGATAAAGTGAGTAATTCCTGGAAGATGATATAGCATTGTGAAGTATTTTATATCCTTATGTGATTGGATTTTGGATATTTATATGTACGCTAAGTGCGTTGTGTGTACTTGATTGTTAGGGTTGTATGATTGTGATTTATAACTTGATTGATGTTATATAGACCCAAACAGGTTCGAAGCATTATCTTATTTATGTCATTAGAGATTATTGCTCCTCATAAGTACTGGAAGTTTTATGTTGGGTACTGAGGGCATAATGGATCCCGATGACCAACATTGTCAAGGAGTAGTGTATTGGGGGGTTCCTTGTTTGGATTTCACTTTGTGAAACATCCCACGCACGAAACGCAGTGCAATGTTGGGAGTGGGGAAAAGCTTAGTCCTTAGTACTCAGATTTATATGTTATAGTGAAATAATGCTTTATGAGAATAAACTGTAGAAATTTTAAGTTGTTGATGTTATATGCGTCGTGCATCGAGGGCTTAATGGACCTCGACGATCAACATTGTCAAGGAGTGGTGTATCGGGGGGTTCCTTGTTTGGATTTCGCTTTGCAAGATGTCCCACATACGAAACGCAGTGCAATGTTGATAGTTGGGAGAAGTTTAGTCCTTAGCATTTAGATGCTAATAGATCGTGTAGGTTAACAACTAGAATCCGATAAATTCTAGTAATAGATATGTATATGCATATTTATAAGTTAATATAATTTTAGATGAACGCGTGGGGTAAGTTAGAATAGGAAGTTTATGGTTATATTTTAGAGGATGCGTTACGTGAGTGTTGATTCGGCGTAGGTTAGATTGAACTATACCTAGAAGTGTTGGGTATTTTAATTTAAGAACTACGTGCATACGTTTAGTTGCACGCTCTAGTTGAGAGGTGAGTTAGATTTGATGGAGAGTGCGACTCCACTTTAATCATGTTATAATGCATTTATAATTATTATGCATGTTAATGCACTTGCTAAAAAAATTTCAAACCTCGGGCTCTGACCCGTTTATGTTTTCCTCTTGCTATATATATTGTATTATTTTAGGTGTTCCTCCGCAAGGACGCCATTGATGCTTTCCATCCGGTATTCGTGGACCTGTAGCAGTTGCGAACTGTTGCGGGATTTTGTTAGAGCCGTTCCCTATCTTTTGTAAATCTAGTTTAGGATTCAGTTTGTATATCGGGTTTACACCCAAGGGTTGTTGTTGTAGCACTTTTCTATATATTTTCTCAGATGTCATATTGTTTGTGACCCGACAGCATATTCATGTATTTCCTTTTGTGTATTTCTAGTACTATAGAACTATTCTCTTTTATCTTAGTGTGTGTGTGTGTACATCATCATGTTTATTAGTTATTATGTTGTTGGTTGGTTATTGCATTGTATGTTTTAAAGTTTTTGGCACCCATTTTTTATAGTATTGGGTTGTTAGCTGTGTTTATTTTTGTATCGTCAGTAGATGCTGAGAATGATCCACTTGAGATTCCTGATTAATTATAGAATAGGGTGGCCACTTGTTATTATTTTAGGCGGGTTGTCACATTATATAACCCGCATAAACTCCCACTAACTAGTCCCATACCTAGAAATCATAAATCACAACTAAGGCCTAGTTACTAGTCCCATACCTAGCAAGTATGGTATAAAAAGGGTGAACACAAATTACCTACATTACCCAACGTTCCCTAGATATCCAAATTTTAATTTTTCATAAAGTGGCACAATTAACAAAAAAAATAGCAAGATTAATAACAACATTAAATTCCCAAAATGCTTAATTTTAATTAAATGGTTGAAATCAAGGACACATAAATATTGTGATTTTTAGAATAACAACTACATGCAAGTCCTATCATGATTATTATTTTCCAACACAAGTAACCAAATCAATCTAGGGTTTTCCCATGAAATAACAAAATTTACTTTCTAAGTGCTCCTCTACATGCGCATACCCATAACATAATCGGCGACCCAAACACTACCCAAAGAACAACAAGGTTATGAGTATTAGGAAATTTTAATATTTCATGCAAAACCGTCCCAATATTTATTTCTTTAAGAATTACATTCATAAGTTATTTTAGAAAGCATGAATTTAATGGAGGCTACAATCAAGACATATAACACTAAGGGAAAAGAATAGGATAAACATGCCTGTGATTAGATGTAGAAAAACTAATTAGAGATTTGAGTTCATCTAAAAAATGGATCAAAGACTACTCTTGAATCAACTTGGGACGGATTAGTCTATGCCTTCAAAACTGAGCTTAAAAATGGTTTTAATGGAGGCTAGGGTTTAGAGGTGGAAGATGATGGAAAAATAGAGAGTCTGTTGCTGAAGGGTTTGCAGATTATGTGTTTCAAAAACCTAGCCCCGAAGTCCATTTATATAAATAGGTTGAAGAGTTTTAAAATCACAAAATTCGTTAAAAAAAACTGATGCGCACGAAATCCGAAGTGGTCGATCGATCGATCCCCTGGAGTCGATTGATCGATCACTCAGAAATTTTGAAACTGGTGACTTAGAAATGACTTAAGGGATAAACTTTAAAAATCAATTTTAAGTCTGATTTTGAAACCGATTGAAATTCTCGTTTTCAAAAATAAAATCCAACATAATTAATTAATAAAAATCCAAAAATCTAAAATTTTATTTTTCTTAAAAATTCCCGTTTAAATAAATAAATCAATTTTAAAAACACGGGGTGTTACATACTTCCCCACTAGCAAAGAATTTCATCCTCGAAATTAGATGAAGCATACACATCAATGCATAAATCTCACAAAAAGAAAATAGGGCTCACATATGCCTACCCGTAGAATGCCATAATTGTGCGCCCATACACCCAATCCTATGCGCACCTACCCCACGAATAACAAAATAATATATATATTGCCTATATGCATACACATAACTATGAAAATAACGGCGTACCACACGCTCTCATAAATCCCCCACTCCATCCTATATCCGAAATTCATCAAAATGCTAACGTCCTCAAATTAAATATCAACACCAAAAATTGATACATACGATACCTAACATCTCTACAAAAATCTCCAAAATAATTATCGTCTCCATAATCCATTCTAAGGATCCTCATATCAAGCTTACTAATTCTAAACGCAATGCCTACAACGTCCTTAACTCAAAACTTCAAATCTCCAAGAAACACATCTAACACGTATGCTAGACCCTCTACCTTAAGGAGTACCAATCAACAAAGGGAATGAAAGATCAGAAATGTGGAAGCTAAACGAACTCATAACCTACGAGACCTAAAACCTGGCTTTGATACCATCAATCACACCCCACTAAATTCTGGCATCAGCCGCCACCAAAACTGAATCGGGTGCGAGTAAATTAAATATCATCCTTAGCATGAGCAGATATGAGACATATAAAATTTATCCACAAGATAAATGATTTAATCAATCCCTAATATTAATAACATCCAACTAATAAAACACCAAGGTGCTGTATAAAACCCATCACATGCAATCCCCAAATATCTCAATAATTAAATAATTAAAACTCAAAAACAACTTTGGAACCGAACGACCCAATATAACTCAAATGTAGTCTCATAAAAATACGACGGAATAGGAGAAGAAAAGTCTAACTACTAAAGCAATAAAAAAAATAGCTCCAGCTGTGTCTACAAAAGATCTCCAATAAATCCTATGCAGCTACTCCGAATTAATTCCTAAAAAGATTAGCCAACTCATGTGTCAGAGCTAAAGCCCCGAGCATGAATCCTGGCTACTCCTATCAATTAGGGTCCTTGAACCCAATCAATAGTGTTATATATATCAACCATAACATTGGAATATTTTAATTAAAAGATAATTAATTGCCAAAAATAAATTACTAACTACTCGCAAGGTTTTTATAAAATATGCCAGACCAATATTATTTTAATTTAACCGCATTCCCAAAAATGTTAAATTTAATTAAAAGAACCACGAAGATGATTTACCAAGATACACTTCCCCTTGTCAAAGTCGTTGGCTGACCAGTTTTAAACTGTCGGCCCTCGCAATATGACAAGGTTCCACCCACACACCTATCCCCTTGTCAAGGCCGCTGTCTGGTCCGTTTTTATCCTGCGATCCTCACGATATGACAAGGTTCCACACACGACACGACATAAATCGTCCTCTGACCCGTTTAAACCATCGTCCCCGAAACATTATGTCACCAATAAATTGAAATACCCGTTTAGTCCAGCGATATTAATTTCCAAAATTTCTTAGACTCATTATTCGAATTTGATTTCCCCCACCCTTAAAAGCAATGTGAAAATCCTCCAAATACCCCGATAGTCCCAACTAAGAGTTCCCAAACACGAATTCGTCCTATCTTAAGTATAGGATGACTATAAAAAGTTCACTCCACTTACACACCAATCCTAGGCTAACGTAGCGACGGTATAATGTAGAAAATCAGCCTCCACCCCAAATTATATAACCCGCATAGCCTCACACTAACTAGTCCCATACCTAGAATGCATAAATTGCAACTAAAGCCTACTTACTAGTCCCATACCTAGCAAGTATGCTATTAAAAGGGTGAAAAAAAATTACCTACATTACCCAACGTTCCTGAGATATCCAAATTTTAATATTTCCATAAAGTGGCACAATTTACAAATTATAACAATATTCATAACAACATTAAATTCCCAAATTGCTTAATTTTAATTAAATGGTTGAAATCAATGACACATAAATATCGTGATTTTTTTAATAACAACTACATGAAAATCTTATCATGATTATTATTTTCCAACACAAGTAACCAAATCAATCTAGGGTTTTCCCATGAAATAACATAATTTACTTTCTAAGTGATTCTCTACATGCGCATACCCATAACATAATCGACGATCCAAATGCTACCCAAAGAACAACAAGGTTATGAGTATTAGGTAATTTTAATATTTCATGCAAAATAGTCCCATTATTTATTTCTTTAAGAATTACATTCATAAGTTATTTTAGAAACATGAATTTAATGGAGGCTACAATCAAGACATATAACTCTAAGGGAAAAGAATAGGATAAATATGCATGTGATTAGATGTAGAAAAACTGATTAGAGATTTGAGTTCCTTTTGAAAAATGGATCAAAGACTCCTCTTGAATCAACTTGGGACCGATTAGTCTATGCCTTCAAAACAGAGCTTAAAATGATTTTAATGGAGGCTAGGGTTTGGAGGTGGAAGATGATGGAAAAATAGAGAGTCTTCTGCTCAAGGGTTTGTAGAATATGTGTTTCAAAAACCTAGCCCCCGAAGTCCACTTATATAAATAGGTTGAAGAGTTTTAAAATAAAAAAATTCGTCAAAAAAAAAAGAAACCTACTTAGAAATTTTGAAACTGCCAACTTAGAAATGACTTAAGGGATAAAGTTTAAAAATAATTTAAAAATCAATTTTAAGTCCGATTGAAATTCTCATTTTCAAAAATAAAATCCAGCATAATTAATTAATAAAAATCCAAAAATCTAAAATTTTATTTTTCTCGAAAATTCCCATTTAATTAAATAAATCAAATTTAAAAACACGGGGTGTTACATTATGTGTGAGAGATTTTTGGTCAAGGAGTTGGGTTTGTTTTATAGAAAATGTATTCGACTTTGCCATGCTTGTGTTTGAACCAGTATTCTTAGGTTCGGTTTTGTTTTTCATCTGAGTCTGAAGTCTAAATCTGAAATCTAAAGACTAAATATGAAGTCTAAAATCTAAATCTAAAAAATATTTTTTTTTATTTTTGAATTTATCTCTGAATGAATGTATTTAAACTGATTCAGACTTCAAGTTTAGACTTCAGATGTAGCTCTACCTCTCAATCATTAAGATCCAAATATAGTCGTTAGCCTCTTAATCATTTAAAAAAAAATAAACACTTTTTTGTACCTCTTAAGTCTGAATGGTTCAAATTCATACTTAAGAGGTAAAAACAAACAACACCTTAGTTTTTAATGTTTGAGGTTAATCACCTCGAAGTTATCATCCTTACCGTGAGAATGAACGGTCAGATGGAATGAATAGGGAGGCCAGAGGGTTGAGAATTAAAGTTTCATTAATTTGCACATTAACACCTCTAATACTTTTTATCCTCATAATTAATACTAACATATTAAAATATACAATAATTTTTTTTACAAATAATATAATCAAATAGTTTGTATTACGACTTTAGCTAGGGACATTACCCATGTCAATGTAATGAAAAATATAGTAGTCATCTTTTTTTTTCAATAGTAGATTTCAAACATTTCAAATTTTAAAGAAAAAAAAGAAGAGTTACACATCCCCTTTTTTAATCACCATAAGATACACATATGACTGTTGGCATTCTAAAGAAAATGAAGTTCTACTTATACTCGACATTGTCTTAAAGCTTCACTCTTCAACAATGAAAAGGTAAGATATCAAATATTAATTACATCGAAGTACATAACTATTTTGACAGATGAAATGAATAGGTAAGATATCAAATATGGATGTGGTCGATAGTCCTTTCCTAGGGGCATGTGGAGTATTGTTAAAGTCACAGTACCCTATCAAAATTAATTTTGTTATGATATGTCCTAGAGCTATGTGCACATAAATAAAATTCAAATATGTACTTTCATCGGGGAAAAAAAAAGATCATCCCGATATTTTTATTGGATTAAAATCTATAATTTTGTAATAATGCATCTAATCTCAATTAATATAAAAAAATATTAACTTTTAATATTTTTAAAGTTAACCCCATAATATTTAGCCACAATTTAAGAATAAGAATTATTAAATATAAACGGTATGGTACACGAAGCTTTATTGCAAATAACCATTAAATATAAATGGTATGGTACAAAAGAGTGTCCTTTTCTTACAAACCCACTTGGGTTACTATCTATGGGAATGTACATAGCCATATGTAACACCTCGTAATTTCTGGGTTATTATTATAATTAATTAATTCGATAATTAGTAGTTCATAAATTAATGGAATTAATTAATGGGAATATTTAAAAGTGAATATATTTAAATAAGTTAACGGTGAGAGTTAATTTTAGAAATTTATTCTGGATGGCGATTTTAAGCACGCGGTTGAGTCCGGTAGGGTCGAAATAGCCCGAAATGAGTGGTTATATGCATATATGGGTTATTGGGACCTAATTAGACATATGTGAGCTCCATATAGAGAGTATGGACCCTTTTTATAAGGCCCATTGGCCCAAAAACGTGAATAGAATTTTTAACCCCAAATGTGTAAAGGTTATGCATCATTAAATCACATTAGAAGACTAAAAAGGGGAAAAAGCTATTGGGAGAGCCAAAGAGAATAGGAACTTAGGAATCTTGTAGAGATTGTTTTAATTGCAATTCAACACCTTCATTGAAGCCCTAGATCTGCATTTGTGAGTCAAGTAGTTTAAATTGAGATTGTTAAATTGCATCTATCTTTTTCATATTATAAGAGGTGGAATCCAATTGAATTCTAGGGTTTGTTCTTGAGTAAATTGGGGATTTCCTTTTAATGAGAGTAATAAATTTGTATGAGTTTTGATATTTGATGAAATTGATGATTGAATTGGTAGAATTGTTAGGGATAGAATTTTTATAATGAAACAATGAACTTAGGATGAATTTGGGGACGTTTAATGAAGAAACCTGTTCAGAACAGAGGTTTAAAACTTGTTAATGGTAGATTGGGTTTTCAGCAGAAAAGAGAGAAGGAGAAATACCAATGTCGTTCGAAAGACATGGTATGTCGTTCGAACGAGATCTACGGTCGTTCGAACGACACGGTTCTTCATTCGAACCATCTCTGATGTCTGCCAGATTTCTGCAATTCCCCTGTTTCAGACCTGCTATGTTGGAAATTTGCAGTTCCTGCCCTAACTGAATTATGAAATTTGAGTATTGAATTAGGGTTAATTTGGGAATACTTAACCTTGAAATTTATTTGACTAAATTGCATGAAATTGGAGATGTAAGTTCATGATTTAGCATATTGTAATCTTGTTGTTTAAGTGATTAGAATTGATTGCATGAAATTAAAGGGTGGATTGAAACAATTCAATTTCGGGCCGAGAGATGGAGAGTTCGGGTATACTTGAAAGGGTTACGCCAAAATCATGAGACTTCATTAGTGAGTAATTAAATAAAAATGAAGTCGGACCATAGACTTAAATGTTTTAGGCTTGGGTATGGGCATAATACTCCGATAGCCTGGATTTCTATATATATGTCGGTGTGTAGTACATATATGATTTATATATATTTGTGTGAATAATATATATAGTAAATCCTTACCAATATTAATGCTATCATAGGAGGTTGCGCGATGTGGGTGAGTCCCCTGACTAGCGAATGCGGGGTGAGTATATTCACTAGGCCATACCGTTCGTATTAGAGGTGGGGCCGTTACGGTATAGAGCGGACACTTCGGAGGGAACTATAGTTGCCTCCTAAGCATAGGTGATAACATTTATATCCGACATGTGTGTGAATGTTGAGATATGATACGTATATATAGTGCAAAATTATATACGGGAATATATATTTATATATAGACATGGTGTGAAATGTATAGATAATATAACTTGTGGGAGTGTTATATGAATCAAAGTGAGAATTGATGCTTCATGAAAGTTAATGTGAATAATAACTCATAAGGAAATGTACTATACTCACTTGGGGTGTAATAGTGGAGTAATTAGTATAGTATTTTTGGGACAAGGCTAGTTACGGAGAGAGTGGCTAGGTGTATTATGTATAATTCGTTAGGCGTGCAAATTAGTTGAGGGGTGAGGTAAACTCAAGGGAGTGTGCAGCACTAATTTAAATATGAATAGCATTTGCATATTTATTTCTTGCATTTAAATTCACATGCTAAATATTATTTTAAATGATTTGGGTTCTGACCCTTAGTATAAAATATTTTCAAAAACCTTTTAGGTGTCCTACCACAGGGGCGCCAGGCCTGATTCTTCCTACAGGGTACGTGACTGCAGCTTATGTGGATTGTTGCAGGTTCTTTGTGTAGACTCTTGTCTCATTCTATATCTCAAAAGGGACTTTTTAGTTGTACTTTTGCATTCAGTCTTGACATGTATCGGTATAATTTTGTACTTGCACTTGGTGGATTTCTTGTAGTCGATGTTGTTCGACAAACTCTTGTACTTACGTTGTGGCATGTTTAGTTTCTTTCTTGTATTAGTTAATTTATTTTCCTAGTATGTTGATTGGGATGAATTAATAAAGATGAAACTTGGCATCAGCTTAATGAAAGATTAGGTGGTTAGTAATTAATGATTTAATGACAATGATGCTAAGAATGAACCAGATGAGATTCCTATTTAATTTGATATAGGACTGATCACCCAGTATTTTATTCGGCGGGGTTTCACAGATGGTATCAGAGCATCAGGTTCTAGTGAAACTAGGATTTGTGCGGCTTACTTTAGTTTCAGCATTGCGTTCTTTAGTATAGAGCCCTATTGTTAGGACTGTTGACTCATGTTATGTTGATTGGTTATCTCTCTTCTCCTATTTCAAGACTTATATCAATTATGAACTAATACAACTCGTTCTACATTTTAGATGCCTCCCAGGAGAGAGTGAGGGAGACCTATGAGTGCAGTCTCCCAGAGAGGATAGGGTGAGGCTCCACAGGTGCCAGATGTGCCGCAGCCCCAGCCGCCTTAGGGGTTTATTTCTACAAAGAAGGTAGCTGGCATCGGAGCGCAGGTGGTTAATTCCTCCATGACCACTATGGCAACCCATTTTCCCTAGCAACACCCATCGTAGCATGTGGCTCCAGCAGGCCAGGTCCATTCAGGGCCGACGAAGTGGCAGAGGATTAGGGAGGCATTCTAAAAAGGTCATCCCACGGAGTTTTAGGGGACTGCGGACATGATGGAAGCCCATCAGTGGAGGCGTGACATGCAGAGGCACATATGGATGGTAGACTGTAGTGAGATTCAACGACAGATGCTCACGATATTTAGACTGACGGGTGCCGCCTTCCAGTGGTGGGAGTCCACTAATACTATTACAGAGAGAGATTCTATGACTGTGGTAGATTTTTAGGTGCGGTTTGACTGTAAATACTTTCCTTTGGCCATCGAGACTGAGATAAGGAGGAGACTGAGGGAGGTGACTCTGGGGTATAGATCGGTTGCCGAATACGAGGAGGAGTTCACTCGTCTGGCCACTCTTATGCTAGATGAGGTCAGCAAGGAGGAAAAGAAGAAGACAATTTCTGTTGATGGGTTAGCCTGGAGGATCAGGCAATATTTGATAGGGAATTCGGCTCTTGTGACTTATACAAACGTGGTAAATGTGCCCCTCATTAATTATAAGGATCATTGTTTCCACCTTAAGGGAAGCAAGAGGGATGGGGAGCCGAGCCAGTAGGGCAAGGCCAATGGACGTTCTTCGATGGGTACACAGCAGGGGCAGGATACCCATTAGGGGAATCCCGCCAAGAGATTTTTATTTGGAGGTCAGGGGTTTAGGCAGGGCCAACAGGTCCTAAATCAGTAGAAAGTTCCTCGAGGACACCAGGGCCAGGGGAACCATGGGGGTGGCCATCAGGGCAAACAACCGGGGCAGCATCGACAGGGCCATCATGGCCATCTTCAGGGACCAGAACGTCAGGACAGTAGGGACAGTATCAGGGAAACGTTCGGAAACACTATTACATTTGTGGTCAGGCAGACCACCTTAGGAGAGATTGCCCACAGAGAGATAGGGGCCAACATCATGGTGCCCCACAGGAATATCAGGCGCAGGGGCGTGAGGAAGCACCAGCTCCCCAGATTCAGCAGCAGTTAGGACAGTTATAGTACGGATGTGTGTACATTGTTCGGATTCCTCCAACACCACCCGCACAGCTAGCAGTTGTGGGTACGTTCCCTATCCATGGTCATGATGGAAGAATCCTTTTTGATACTGGTGCATCGCATTCATTTGTTAGGACCCATTTTTCTAGAGTGTTTGGGTTACTAGACATAGTTGATAGTCTACTCATGTGTGTGGAGTCATCGATAGGGGGTGGATCACTCATTCACTCCAATTGTAGGGGGTAGACGTTGTGATTGGGGGTTTGAGTTTGACGACAAATCTCTTGGTTTTTAATTTGGAGGGATATGATGTGATCTTAGGTAGAGATTGGTTAGCCGGTTATAGAGAGATGGTTGATTTTATGAGAGAGCCATAGTTTTCGGTATCCCAGGGTAGGAAATGATTTTAGTGGCGATGCCCCTTCCGGAAGGAGGATCGTGCACCCATTTATATTAACTTGAGGAGGAGACCTCACAGGAGATGGTGATTCTGATACACTCAATTTCGGTGGTGTGGGATGTTGAGGACGTATTTTAGGACATACCGGGGTTGCCACCTAGTCGGGAGATTGAGTTCGTCATTGACCTAGCATCGGGTACTAGGTTAATAGCCCGAGCGCCTTACTGCCTGGCCCCTTTGGAGATATGTGAATTAAGGGAACAGATTCAGTAACTTTTAGGTCAAGGATTTATTCGGCAGAGCACATCGCCATGGGGTGCTCCCGTGTTGTTTGTGAAGAAGAGAGACAGCTCACTCCGTTTATGTGTTGATTATCGGGAGTTGAATAAGGTCACGATCCGAAACAAGTATCCACTACCTAGCATTAATGATCTTTTTGACCAGTTGAGAGGGTTAGCATTCTTCTCCAAAATTGATTTACGACCGGGGTACCATCAGTTGAGGATTCGAGAGGAAGACGTACCAAAAATTGCTTTTCTGTCGTGGTATGGTTCTTATGAGTTTCAAGTGATACCATTCGGGCTCACTAATGCACCCGCGATATTCATGGATCTTATGAATAGAGTTTTTAGAGATTTTCTTGATCAGTTTTTCGTACTGTTCATAGACGAAATTTTGGTCTATTCCTGCAGGGAGGAGGAGCATGTCGACCACCTCCGTATGCTATTACAGACGTTGAGGGATCACCAGTTATATGCCAAGTATGAGAAATGTGGGTTTTTGTTTCGAAAAGAGTAGTTATTGGGCCACATTGTGTCGGTGTAGGGGATTTTCGTGGACCCAAGCAAGTTGTCGGCGGTGAGGGAGTGGGGTCGGCCCACGACACCGATGGAGATTGTAATACCCCGAAATTTCTATGATATTTATTTTTGGGGATTAATTGAATTAAATGTTTATTAATTGAAAATTAATCCGGATAAAAATATTAACGAGATGTGAGTTAGTATTTTTAGTATAATGTGTATACTTGGCATTATATGATTATTGGTAATATTGAAATTGTCACGTGATTGAAATACGTCAATTTTGGAATTTTGCTTGACGTGTGTGACCGCCACGTCATGGTATTTTGTTATTAAATTAAAGAGTGAATTTTAGTTCCATTAACCATATGGTCGTTTTGAGTGCGCCAACGCGTCCGGAAGGGTCGAGATAGTCAGAAAACACTAGCCGGAAGTTTAGTTTGGGTCCCGGGGTATTTGTGGGCCATACCGGCATCAAAAAGGGTATTTTGGTAAATTGCATTTTTGGGAATTAAAAAGTGACGAAAATAGAGATTACAATCTGACTATTTCCTCAACCCACTTAACCCACTAACCACACTATATGCCAATATGGGCTACGGGAGAAGTTGATATATCATTCCAACTTCCAAAAAACCATTACACACCTCCATACTCCATTATCTTCAACCTTGGAAAAAGCTTGAGAGAGAGAGAGAAGGAAACCTTGAGAAGAGCTTGAGAGAGAGAGAGAGGGAAGAGAATTCTGCAGAAAAACAGAGGGAGGACAACCTAACTTCAAGATTCTACACCAAATTCTGAGATAAATTAAGGCAAGTGATTTAAACTCTTTTGATTCAAGATATGTTCCCATGTTTAGGAATTTTCGAAATTGATTTTTGGAGATAAATTAGACCCATGAATTGAAAAGTTAAAGGCCATGATTTATGTAGGAATTGCATGTAGTATATTCTGGACGAATTTATATATTATAAACCGAACCTTGATGATCTAAAAGTGGAATTAGAAGAAGTTTGAGGATAATCTTGACTGGAAGAATTCTGGAAATTATTTTGATGTAGTTTTGATCTAAACTAAGTTTTTAAATGATGAATTATGAGACTTAGAATGTTAAAACCGTTGTAGGATGTTAGTATCATGTTATAGTAACCTTATCTTGTAGTTTCATGCTTAAAATTGGAGTTTTGGGTCGAAACTGTAACTGCAAAATGAAGCAGGCCGTAACAGACCTGGTGCGATCGATCGATCGACATTCATCAGTCGATCGATCGACCACCATCGATCGATCGAAGGTAAAGGTCTATCGATCGACCTTCCCAGAATGAATAAAGTTTCCCTTAATTGAATTTTAATGATGATAACCCTTGGATAATATTATTGGAGACATTGTGATTACCCTAAATTTTAAGGAAGACCAGTAGGCATGATTATGAAATTGGACTTTAATTGGAATTTAATTTGAGGAATTATTCTAAATTAATGAAATTCGTTATGTGAGATAATCTTTGGGTTAATAGTACAAATTCGAATAATTTGATGAAATAAGGTTTGGGGCAGGAGTAAAGACCTTAGGTTTGAAGATGTATATGTGGGAATTATGGGAACTTAATAGTCTATTTGAGATAGGTGCCAAGTTTAAGAAATTACGACGTGAGACGTGTCGACTATTTAAATTATATATTATCGAGATACTTGAAATATATGAATTTGGAATAATGGTATAATGATGTAGAGTACACCCTTATTAATATTGAGATATCTAAGATGTGTGAATGCTTAGTATGTAATTTTTATGTATAACATACCTACCATACTTGCTATCACAGGAGGTTTACGTTCGCTTAGGGCCTTCTTATCCTTGTGTTGCCTGGATTTAGATTGGTTACCTCGATGAACATAGGTCATAGAAGGACTTATTGTGATATTAATAAGTCTGCTGATCATGGGAGCGTAGGTATGTGCGTGACCCATGTGATGGTGACTGTGTTCGCCTCCACTATTTGTGATGTTGTTATCTGAACGATTCCCGAGAGATTTGGAATGCGTGATCCTTATGTACGTGATGTACCGGGATGGATAGCAGAGTATGTATGCACCGCAGCTTATCCTTTGGGTGCTTGTATTGTATATTTATGATGCGTTAATATACGGTTATATGAGAAGGAATTTACTATGTTAAATTGTGAGTATAGTTATGGTAATGTTTTGAAAAGAAAAAGGGGAATTTTATCAATAAATGGTTTTGTTAATAATTGTGAATCCGGGAATTACAGTAGAACTCTCTATTTAATTATTAAGGTTGGAAATTAAACGTGAACCAAGTAGTAGTGTAGAAACTCTTAGATAGTTATGAGTTAACACATGAATGGGTACAGGAACGGTAGGAGTGCACAGTAGAAGAGAGGTGAGTATCTCATGTGAGAGCACGTCCTAACATGTATTTTGCATATACTGTTTTAAATGTTTTTAAAGCACTTGCAGGTTTTTAAAATATCTCCACATTCGGGCTCTGACCCGTTTGCTTTCAAATCTATCTTTTTGTAAAACCATTTTAGGTGCCCAGCCACAAGGTCACCATGCATAGGATTCTCATTCTGATGACGAGCTGTAGCTGCTTGTGGAAGCTACAGGGATTTGCTTTTAGATGCTTATATCATTTGGATTCCTTATTTAGTATTCCTCAGTTGTAGGGCATGTTGCCCAAGTTCTATTAGATACATTTCCATTTCAGTTTCGGGCTTTGGCATGTATTCATTCAGTATTCAGTATTTCATTATTTACTTCAGTTATGGGATTATGTTATGAGGAGTTTTACCTCCAGATTTATTTATATCATGTTACGGTCATTCTATTTACTTTACTATGGTGAATGGTGTTATTATTCTTCTTTACACTTGTTGCATGTTAATCAGACTTTAAATTAAAATTTGGCAGCTTATTTTTTAAATACTAGGTGGTTAGTAATAATAATAAAATGTTTTCGACAGTGATGCTATTAAATGAGCCAACTTGGCGTTTTGATTTAATTTAATAAAGGAGTAGCTACCCGGTATTTAATTAGTCGGGGTGTCACGAGTGGTATCAGAGCATCAGGTTCTAGTGTCCATTAGGATCTGAACGGCTTATTATGTTTCCGCTGAGCTTTCTTTGATATAGAGCCCTATATTTTAGGACTGTTGTATTCTTTTGTTTATGCTACGTTCTTCAGCTATTTTAAAGTTTATAACTGCAAACTTATAGACTTTATTGTTATTTCAGAATGCCTCCACGACGTCCACCACGAATTCCCAGGAATGCGGCGCCAGAACCACAGCCCGCACCGGTCCAGGGCATGATGAACGCCGCTGAGGTTGCAGCTATCGTAGCCCAAGCGGTAAATGCCGCCATTGCAGTAGTTCAGCAGGCACCGCCTTAGGCGCCGGTTGCCGCGCCAGTACAGACTAATGCATTCCCGTCTGCTTGGGAACGTGAACGTGACGCTTTTCAGAGAGCGCATCCACCAGAGTTTGCAGGTAGCTCAGATGTGGTAGTCTCGAGCTAATGGAGGAAGGATATACAGCGGCACTTAAGGATGTATGAGTGCACGGATGTTCAGAAGCAGGTACTAGCTACTTTCAAGCTAGTTGGATCTGCATTGCAGTGGTGGGAGTCTATTACCACCGTAGAGGAGAGGGATACTCTCACTATTCATGATTTATGGGTGCGGTTCGACCGCAAGTACTTTCCGTCAGCTGCTCATACGGAAATGAGGAGGAGATTGATGAGTCTGAGGCAGGAGGGCAAAACCGTGGCCGAGTATGAGGCCGAGTTTACTAATCTGTTGAATATCGTCCCTGATGAGATACCAACAGAGAAGAAGAAGATTGAGAAATTTACCGACGGGTTGACATGGAGGATCCGTCAGCATCTGTTAGGGAACCTTTCGTTGGCCACTTATTCTGATGTGGTTAACGCTGCTTTATTACACTGCCAGGATCACCGCTTTCATATGGCCGAGGGCAAGAGATCGGGAGAATCTAGCCATCAGGGCAGGACTGGAGGACATGGTGCCGGTGGGGCACAATCTTTTCAGGGGCAGAGACAGGTAGAGCAGAGTTCTCAACAGGGGGATCATAAGAGGTTCCATTCAGGGGGTTTCAGGAACGGTCAGGGAGGATTTCGGAATGGCCAGCAAGGTCATAACGGCCATCAGGGCCAACAGGGCCAAAATGGTCAACATCAGCAGTTTCAGCAGGGCCAGCAGGGCCAAGGGAGGAACGGTAACAGCCACCAGGGCCGGGGTCAGCAAGGGCAGAGAGGAGGTAACTTCCCGGGGAAGTGTTTCGTTTGTGGCAAGACTGGCCATAAACGCCAGGACTATCCTGATAGGGGCAGGGCCCCACAGCAGCAGCAGCAGGGAGCTCGCCAGGAGCCACAGAGGCCTATGTTTCCCGCCGCTCTTCCCGCACCGCCACAGATGGCAGCATTGCCACCCATTCCAGCAGTTCTGGCTCAGCAGGGACTGCTACAGTATGGACGTGTCTACAACGTCCACCAGGCAGCAGTCCCACAGGCACCGCCCGCGATTGAGGGTACGTTTTCTATCCATGGCACTATGGGTCGGGTACTGTTTGATACGGGGGCTACACATTGCTTTATAGCTACACATTTTGCGAAGGCTTTAGGGTTGTTAGCCACAACAGAGAGCACAGTTACATGTGTTGACTCACCATTGGGGAGTGGGTCGCTTATATTCTTTATATGTCGGGGAGTGGGGGTAGAGATTGGTGGTTTGGTATTACCTGCGGACATGTTGGTTTTAGATATGCATGTTCACGATGTGATTATCGGTATGGATTGGCTCGCTGATTATAGAGCCATGATAGATTGCTTCGGTGGGAGCATTGTTTTTGCCATTCCGGGGCAAGAGATGTTTGTAGTGGCGATGCCTCGCCCAGAGGGAGGCTCGACCGCTCATTTATATTACATTGAGGAGGATACCTCTAAGGAGGTTGTGATTCCTTTAGATTCGATCCCAGTCGTCAGGGAGTATTCTGATGTGTTTCAGGAGATACCAGGCCTACCCCCCAGTCGAGAGATAGATTTCGTTATAGACTTGTTACCTGATACGAGACCTATAGCACGCGCACCGTACCGTATGGCTCCAGCTGAGATGAGGGAGTTACGGGATCAGATTGAGCAGTTATTGGGTCAGGGGTTTATTCGGAGGAGTACTTCACCTTGGAGTGCCCCTGTGTTGTTCGTGAAGAAGAGAGATGGTTCACTGAGATTGTGTGTGGACTACCGGGAGTTAAACAAGGTCACGATACGGAACAAATATCCGTTGCCTCGAATCGATGACCTATTTGACCAGTTGAGAGGAGCTTCTTACTTCTCAAAGATTGATTTACGATCTGGTTACCATCAGTTGCGTATCAGGGAGGAGGACGTCTCGAAGACTGCGTTCTTATCGAGATATGGTTCCTACGAGTTTCGAGTTATGCCATTTGGGTTGACCAACGCTCCAGCAGCATTTATGGACTTGATGAATAGGGTGTTCAGGGATTACCTAGACCAGTTTGTCATTGTCTTCATCGATGATATTTTGGTTTACTCCCAGACAGAGGAGGAGCATGCCGAGCACTTGAGACTAGTTTTGCAGCAACTGCGCCAGAATGATTTGTATGCAAAATATGAGAAGTGCGGGTTTTGGCTGAAGGAGGTTCAGTTTTTGGGGCATATTATTTCCGACCGGGGAATATCGGTTGATCCGGGGAAGGTATCCGCGGTGAGGGAGTGGGGACAGCCCATGACACCGACAGAGATCCGTAGTTTCTTGGGCCTAGCAGGATACTACAGGAGGTTTATTCGGGGTTTCTCCACGATAGCGGGTCACTCCCATGACACATCTTACCCGAAAAGGTGTGCCGTTCATTTGGAGTGATGCCTGTCAGTTGGCATTTGATGAGTTGAAAGACAAGCTAACCTCAGCACCTGTATTAGCATTGTCGAGACCGGGAGTTGAGTATCTTGTTTACACCGATGCGTCCTTACAAGGACTTGGAGGTGTACTGCAGCAGGAGAGTCAGGCCATAGCTTATGCTTCCCGTAAGCTTAAGCCTCACGAGAAGAATTACCCTACCCACGACTTGGAGTTAGCGGCAATAGTATTTGCCCTTCGTATTTGGAGACACTACCTGTGGGGGGAGAAGTTTCGATTGTTCACGGATCACAAGTCCCTACAGTACTTATTCACGCAGAAGGAGTTGAATATGCGGCAGCGGAGGTGGCTTAAATTCGTGAAAGATTATCAGTTTGATATCCAGTATCACACGGGGAAGGCTAACGTGGTGGCAGATGCGTTGAGCCGTAGACCGGTAGATGAGGTGGCAGATGTGTGGAAGGCCAAGTGGAAGGAATTGGGACACAAGGATGCAGTGGCCCGATCATTCATGTCTGTGATGACTGTTACACCACAGATTGTCATGAAGGTGGTGAAGGCATAGACAAATGACTCGTTCTGTCAGGATCAGATAGTTCGATTATTAGCAGAGGGAGCCGAATCCTATACCGTTAGCTCAGACGGGGGATTACGCTTCAATGGGAGATTGGTAGTTCCGGAGGGGGAGGAATTGCGGCATGAGGTGATGGCAGAGTCGCACGGCTCACGGTTCGCGGTACATCCCGGAGGGGACAAAATGTACCAAGATATGAGACGCCAGTATTGGTGGAGCGGGATGAAGAGAGATATTGCCGAGTTTGTCTCAAAATGCGCCACTTGTTAGCTCGTAAAAGTGGATCATCAGAGACTGGCAGGACTGCTACAGCCTTTAGAGGTCCCGATGTGGATGTGGGAGAGCATCTCTATGGACTTTATCACGGGGTTGCCTACGTCGCAGAGAGGTCACGACTCCATTTGGGTGATTGTAGACAGGTTGTCAAAAGTCGCTCATTTTCTACCTGTACGGATAGACTACACTGCGGGACAGTATGCCCAGCTCTTTATTGCAGAGATAGTGAGACTTCACGGTGTGCCCTTAAATATCGTGTCGGACCGAGATAAGATATTCGTTTCACAGTTTTGGGAGAGTTTTCAGCAAGACATGGGCACGGAGTTGAGGTTGAGTACAGCGTACCACCCGCAGACCGACGGGCAGACCGAGCGCACAAATCAGATGTTGGAGGACATGCTACGTATGTGCACCATTGACTTTGAGGGAGGATGGGAGCAGTATCTTCCACTGGTGGAGTTTGCCTACAACAACTCCTATCAGTTCACCATTGGCATGGCTCCATTTGAGGCATTGTACGGTAGACCTTGTCGTTCCCCAGCATGTTGGTTGGAGGTGGGGGACAACAAACTACTTGGGCCGGAAGTGATTCAGGATACTTCGGCAAGGATAGAATTGATTCGCAGTCGCATTCGGGTGGCTCAGGACAGACTGAAGAGTTATGCTGATGCGAAGAGATTCTTCAGAGAGTTCCAAGTGGGGGACCAGGTTTTGCTCAGGGTTTCTCCTATGAAGGGGATTATGCGTTTCGGGAAGAAAGGGAAGTTGGCACCGAGATATGTGGGACCATTTCCTATTATTGAGCAGATTGGGCCAGTTGCGTATAGACTTGGGTTACCGGAGCATTTACATCGGATTCACGATGTGTTCCATATTTCCTCGCTTAGGAAATACCTTAGAGATAATTTGGCTCATTCTCTCATTGTTGTGGAAGATATTGATCTCCAGTCGGATAGCTCCTACGAGGAGGGGCCGATTGCTATCCTGGACCGAAGTGAGCGGAAGCTGCGGTCAAAGATAGTCCCGTTAGTGCGTGTTCAGTGGCGACATCATAATGTCGAGGAGTCAACATGGGAGCGCGAGGATGACATGCGCGAACGATATCCAGAGTTATTCTTACCAGGTACTTACTAGTTCCGAATTTCGGGACGAAATTCAGTTATTAGGGGGGAAGTATGTAATACCCCGTATTTTCTATGATATTTATTTTTGGGGATTAATTCAATTAAATGTTTATTAATTGAAAATTAATCCGGATAAAAATATTAACGAGATGTGAGTTAGTATTTTTAGTATAATGTGTATACTTGGCATTATATGATTATTGGTAATATTGAAATTGTCACGTAATTGAAATACGTCAATTTGGGAATTTTGCTTGACGCGTGTGACCGCCACGTCATGGTATTTTGTTATTAAATTAAAGAGTGAATTTTAGTTCCATTAATCGTATGGTCGTTTTGAGTGCGCCAACGCGTCCGGAAGGGTCGAGATAGTCAGAAAACACTAGTCGGAAGTTTAGTTTGGGTCCCGGGGTATTTGTGGGCCATACCGGCATCAAAAAGGGTATTTTGGTAAATTGCATTTTTGGGAATTAAAAAGTGACGAAAATAGAGATTACAATCTGACTATTTCCTCAACCCACTTAACCCACTAACCACACTATATGCCAATATGGGCTACGGGAGAAGTTGATATATCATTCCAACTTCCAAAAACCATTACACACCTCCATACTCCATTATCTTCAACCTTGGAAAAAGCTTGAGAGAGAGAGAGAAGGAAACCCTGAGAAGAGCTTGAGAGAGAGAGAGAGGGAAGATAATTCTGCAGAAAAACAGAGGGAGGACAACCTAACTTCAAGATTCTACACCAAATTCTGAGATAAATTAAGGCAAGTGATTTAAACTCTTTTGATTCAAGATGTGTTCCCATGTTTAGGAATTTTCGAAATTGATTTTTGGAGATAAATTAGACCCATGAATTGAAAAGTTAAAGGCCATGATTTATGTAGGAATTGCATGTAGTATATTCTGGATGAATTTATATATTATAAACCGAACCTTGATGATCTAAAAGTGGAATTAGAAGAAGTTTGAGGATAATCTTGAATGGAAGAATTCTGGAAATTATTTTGATGTAGTTTTGATCTAAACTAAGTTTTTAAATGATGAATTATGAGACTTAGAATGTTAAAACCGTTGTAGGATGTTATTATCATGTTATAGTAACCTTATCTTGGAGTTTCATGCTTAAAATTGGAGTTTTGGGTCGAAACTGTAACTGCAAAATGAAGCAGGCCGTAACAGACCTGGTGCGATCGATCGATCGACATTCATCAGTCGATCGATCGACCACCATCGATCGATCGAAGGTAAAGGTCGATCGATCGACCTTCCCAGAATGAATAAAGTTTCCCTTAATTGAATTTTAATGATGATAACCCTTGGATAATATTATTGGAGACATTGTGATTACCCTAAATTTTAAGGAAGACCAGTAGGCATGATTATGAAATTGGACTTTAATTGGAATTTAATTTGAGGAATTATTCTAAATTAATGAAATTCGTTATGTGAGATAATCTTTGGGTTAATAGTACAAATTCGAATAATTTGATGAAATAAGGTTTGGGGCAGGAGTAAAGACCTTAGGTTTGAAGATGTATATGTGGGAATTATGGGAACTTAATAGTCTATTTGAGATAGGTGCCAAGTTTAAGAAATTACGACGTGAGACGTGTCGACTATTTAAATTATATATTATCGAGATACTTGAAATATATGAATTTGGAATAATGGTATAATGATGTAGAGTATACCCTTATTAATATTGAGATATCTAAGATGTGTGAATGCTTAGTATGTAATTTTTGTGTATAACATACCTACCATACTTGCTATCACGGGAGGTTTACGTTCTCTTAGGGCCTTCTTATCCTTGTGTTTCCCGGATTTAGATTGGTTACCTCGATGAACATAGGTCATAGAAGGACTTATTGTGATATTAATAAGTCTGCTGATCATGGGAGCGTAGGTATGTGCGTGACCCATGTGATGGTGACTGTGTTCGCCTCCACTATTTGTGATGTTGTTATCTGAACGATTCCCGAGAGATTTGGAATGCGTGATCCTTATGTACGTGATGTACCGGGATGGATAGCAGAGTATGTATGCACCGCAGCTTAGCCTTTGGGTGCTTGTATTGTATATTTATGATGCGTTAATATGCGGTTATATGTGAAGGAATTTACTATGTTAAATTGTGAGTATAGTTATGGTAATGTTTTGAAAAGAAAAAGGGGAATTTTATCAATAAATGGTTTTGTTAATAATTGTGAATCCGGGAATTAAAGTAGAACTCTCTATTTAATTATTAAGGTTGGAAATTAAACGTGAACCAAGTAGAAGTGTAGAAACTCTTAGATAGTTATGAGTTAACACATGAATGGGTACAGGAACGGTAGGAGTGCACAGTAGAAGAGAGGTGAGTATCTCATGTGAGAGCACATCCTAACATGTATTTTGCATATACTGTTTTAAATGTTTTTAAAGCACTTGCAGATTTTTAAAATATCTCCACATTCGGGCTCTGACCCGTTTGCTTTCAAATCTATCTTTTTGTAAAACCATTTTAGGTGCCCAGCCACAAGGTCACCATGCATAGGATTTTCATTCTGATGACGAGCTGTAGCTGCTTGTGGAAGCTACAGGGATTTTCTTTTACACGCTTATATCATTTGGATTCCTTATTTAGTATTCCTCAGTTGTAGGGCATGTTGCCCAAGTTCTATTAGATACATTTCCATTTCAGTTTCGGGCTTTGGCATGTATTCATTCAGTATTCAGTATTTCATTATTTACTTCAGTTATGGGATTATGTTATGAGGAGTTTTACCTCCAGATTTATTTATATCATGTTACTGTCATTCTATTTACTTTACTATGGTGAATGGTGTTATTATTCTTCTTTACACTTGTTGCATGTTAATCACACTTTAAATTAAAATTTGGCAACTTACTTTTTAAATACTAGGTGGTTAGTAATAATAATAAAATGTTTTCGACAGTGATGCTATTTACTGAGCCAACTTGGCGTTTTGATTTAATTTAATAAAGGAGTAGCTACCCGGTATTTAATTAGTCGGGGTGTCACAGAGATCAGGAGCTTTTTAGGGTTCGCTGGGTATTATCTCCATTTCATCAGAGGGTTCTCCAAGATAGTAGGGTCGTTGACCAATTTGACTCAAAAAGGGGTACCCTTTGTATGGTGCGATCAGTGTGAGTTAGCGTTCGACAAGTTGAAGGACAAGCTAACATCGGCCCCCATTTTGGCGTTAGCGAAAGCAGGAGTGGATTATCGGGTTTATATTGATGCGTCCTTACAGGGACTAGGGGGTGTGTTGCAACAAGAAGAGCGGGCTATAGCTTATGCATCCCGAAAGCTAAAGCCCCATGAGAGGAATTACCCCACCCATGATTTAGAGTTGGCCGCAGTCGTCTTTACCTTGTGTATTTTTAGGCATCACCTTTTAGGGGATAGGTTCATTTTGTTCACGGACCATAAATCACTCCAATATTTGTTTACTCAAAGGGATTTGAACATGAGGCAAAGGAGGTGGTTGGAGTTCGTGAAGAATTATCAGTTTGATATTCAATATTATCCTTGTAAGGCTAATGTAGTTGTGGATGCGTTAAGCCGACGACCCAAGGAAGATTTGGAGGCAACCTGGAAGGAGAAATGGAGTGAACTTAGGCACGACGATGGGATCGCTAGGGCATGTATGGCGCTTTTATCAGTCACACCCGAGATTGTTATGCGAGTGGTATGGGCTTAGGCGGATGATCCTTTGTGCCAGGACTGGGTGAAACAGTTCCTAGAATAGGGTGCGGATTCCTACTCCATTAGCTCCGAAGGTGGGTTACTCTTTAATGGGCGATTAGTCGTGCCAGGGGACGAAGATTTGAGACACGCCGTGTTGATGGGGATCATGGCTCCAAGTTTGCGATACATCCCGGTGGGGACAAAATGTACCAAGATATGAGAAGGCAATACTAGTGGATGGGGATGAAACGAGACATTACGAAATTCATCTCGAAGTGTGTCGTGTGTCAACTATAACATCCCGCATAATTTTTGGGGTATTTTCAAAATAAAGAGGAAAAATAAATTTTGAGATAAAATTATTTTTATTGCATAATTATATTGGTTATGATTTTAGAAGAATAAAACTTCAAGAAGAATTGAAATCGGATTTAAAACGAATTTTTAATCTTTTGCCTTATGGCATTTTTAAGGGAAACTATGAGATTTTAGGCATGATCGATCGATCGATGATTTTCATAGATCGATCGATGGTCCTAGAAAACCTGCGCAGCAGGTTTTGTTAAGAGATTATTTTTGTTTTAAACTCTCATATTTTTACCTTATAAAAAGGGATCGTGGGCAAGTATTTTGGAATAGCCTTGTGGCACAAAAATACCCAAAAATATATTTTCTTTTCCTCTCTTTTATACACAAACAATACCCTTTAATTTATGTGTTCAACCCTTAGTTTGGAGGTGTTCTTGGGGGTGTTTTGGTGCTTGTTCTTGGAGGATGTTCTGATGATTCTTGGAGCATATTTTGATGGCTTAATCTATGAGTCTGGGCAAATTATTGTAGGTTTCTTTTGGTGGTTTGAGGTATGGGGTTTTACACAATATGCTCCTAAATCCCGCGAGCGTTATTCCCGTTATTTTCTTGTGATTATTGACTCGTGTTTGAATTGCTAAATTCATTTGGAAATCTGGAAAATTGTTGTTGGAATCTAATTTTGATTCATGTGGTATTATTATTGTGTTGGGCATATTGTCATGAGATTTTAATATGGCACTGATGTTGGGCACCCGCCAAGACTCCTTTTCCGGCTACTTGATAAAGTATGGCGCAGTATGGTGAGGCCTGGTGAATCTGATTAATGTGTTGTTGAGAAATTATATTGATAAAAATGCTTATGAGATTCGCATTTGATTTGAATATTCGTATTCGTATTGTTACATTTTATTCACCGCAAACATATATTTTGTTGAGCATCTTTCCTGTCGTATTGTGTACTTCCCCATATTTTCTTTTAGAGGCAGTTTAGCTCGGATTTTGGGGTGCTTTGGATTTGATTAGGATGATTTATAGCGAGGATTATTTTGGGAATATTTTAATACAACAGAGAAGACTTGTATTTATTTTTTATGTATAGAGCATTGGAGATTTTTATGTTATTTCGAGTTAGTTGTTGTATTTATTCGAGAGACTTATTGTTGTTTTTATTTGAAGATTGAGATTAGTGGTTTCTCTTATTTTTATTGCAGTTTCTTTTAGATGCTCTATACCTTGTTGATTTATGGAATTGGATTTAGTTTTATCGATGAGTGGCGCACCGTTCGCTCTCCCCAGGCGGGCGGGGTGTTACATCAGCTTGTGAAGGTAGATCACCAGAAATAATTGGGGATGTTGCAACCACTTGAGATTCTAGTGTGGAAGTGGGAGAGCATATCTATGGACTTCATTACGGGGTTACCTATTTCACAGAGAGGGAACAATTCCATATGGGTAATAGTGGACCGTTTGACCAAGGTGGCCCACTTTCTGTTGGTCCGTACAGATTTTGAGACTTTGCAGTATGCGAGACTGTTCGTCACGAAGATAGTAAGATTACACGGGGTCCCGATCAATATAGTGTCTTATAAGGACAAGATTTTTATATCACATTTTTGGCCGAGCCTCCAGGAGGCTATGGGCACCGAGTTGAGGTTGAGAACTGCCTATCACCCCAGACGAATGGGCAAACAGAGAGGGTGAATCAGATGCTCAAAGATATGCTACAGATGTGTATTCTTGACTTTGAGGGAGGATGGGAGCAGTACCTTCCTTTCGTGGAGTTCGCGTATAACAACTCGTACCAATTTACCATAGGCATGGCCCCATTTCAGGCGTTGTATGGTAGGCCTTGTCGCTCACAAGCTTATTGGTTGGAGGTGGGGGACAACAAACTTTTGGGGCTGGAGATAATTCGGGATACGTTCGCCAAGATTGATTTAATCCAGGTGTGTATTCATATAGACCAAGATACACAAAAGATATACGCTGATGAGAATCGAAAGCATGTAGAGTTAGAGATCGGGGATCAAGTGTTAGTAAGGGTATCCCCTATGAAAGGGCTGATGAGATTTGGCAAAAAGGAGAAGTTAGTGCCAAGATATGTGGTCCCTTTACCCATCATTCAGAGAGTTGGACCGGTAGCGTACCGTTTGGGTTTCCCAATCATTTTCAGCGTATCCACGATGTATTTCATGTTGCGCCATTGAAGAAATATGAGAGTAGTCTAAGGGCGTTGTGGCATGTCCCACTTGAGGAGATAGATTTGCGGCCCGATATTTCTTACAAGGAGAGGCCAATAGAAATCTTAGATCGCAGTGAGCGCAAGTTACAATCCAAAGTAGTACCGCTTGTCCGGGTTCAGTGGGGTCATCATAGTCCCGACAAGTCCACTTGGCAGCATGAGGAGGACAAGCAGGAATAGTATCCAGAGCAATTTATTGTAGGTACGTCCGAATTTCGGGGATAAAATTCCCTTGTAAGGGGGAAGTATGTAACACCCCGTAATTTTTGGGTTATTATTTTAATTAATTAATTCGATAATTAGTAGTTCATAAATTAATGAGAATTAATTAATGGGAATATTTAAAAGTGAATATATTGAAATAAGGTAACGGGTGAGAGTTAATTTTATAAATTTATTCCGGATGGCGATTTTAAGCGCGGGGTTGAGTCCGATAGGGTCAAAATAGCCCGAAATGAGTGGTTATATGCATATATGGGGTATTGGGACCTAATTAGACATATGTGAGCTCAATATAGAGAGTATGGACCCTTTTTATAAGGCCCACTGGCCCAAAAACGTGAATAGAGTTTTTAACCCCAAATGTGTAAAGGTTAGTCATCATTAAATCACATTAGAAGACTAAAAAGGGGAAAAAGCTAAAGGGAGAGCGAAAGAGAAGAGGAGATTGGGAATCTTCGAGCGATTATTTCAATTGCAATTTAACATCTTCATTCCAGCCCCAGATCTGCATTTGTGAGGCAAGTGATTTAAATTATGATTATTAAACTGCATTTATCTTTTCATATTATAAGAGGTGGAATCCAATTGAATTCTAAGGTTTGTTCTTGAGTAAATTGAGGATTTCCTTTTAATGAGAGTAAAAAATCTATACGAGTTTTGATAGTTGATGAAATTGATGATTGAATTGTTAGAATTGTTAGGGCTAGAATTGTTATAATGAAATAATGAACTTAGGATGAATTTTGGGACATTTAATGAATAAACATGTTCAGAATAGAGGTTTAAAACTTGTTAATCGTAGACTGGGTTTTTAGCATAAGAGAGAGAAGGAGAAATACCAACGTCGTTCGAATGACATGGTATTTCGTTCAAACGAGATCTACGGTCGTTCGAACGATAGGGTTCTTCATTCGAACCATCTCTGATGTCTGCCAGATTTCTGCAATTCCCCTAATTCAGACCTGCTATGTTGGAAATTTGCAGTTCCTGCCCTAACTGAATTATGAAATTTGAGTATTGAATTAGGGTTAATTTGGGAATACTTAACCTTGAAATTTATTTGACTAAATTGCATGAAATTGGAGATGTAAGTTCATGATTTAGCATATTGTAATCTTGTTGTTTAAGTGATTAGACTTAATTGCATGAAATTAAAGGGTGGATTGAAACTATTGAATTTCGGGCCGAGACATAGAGAGTCGGGGTATACTTGAAAGGGTTACACCAAAATCATGAGAATTAATTAGTGTGTAATTAAATAAAAATGAAGTCGGGCCATGGACTTGAATGTTTTAAGCTTAAATATGTGCATAATACTCCGATAGCCGGGATTTCTATATATATGTCGATGTGTCGTACATATATGATTTATATATATTTGTGTAAATAATATATATAGTAAATCCATACCAATATTAATGCTATCATAGAAGGTTGTGCGATGTGGGTGAGTACCCTGACTAGCGAATGCAGGGTGAGTATATTCCCCAGGCCATAGCATCCGTATTAGAGGTGGGGCCATTACAGTATGGAGCGAACACTATGGAGGGAACTATGGTCGCCTCCTAAGCATCGGTCATAGCATTTATATCCGACATGTGTGTGAATGTTGAGATATGATACGTATATATAGTGAAAAATTATATACATGAATTTATATATATATATATATATATATACATGGTGTGAAATGTATAGATAATATAACTTGTGGGAAAGTTATATGAATTAAATTGAGAATTGATGGTTTATTAAAGTTAATGTGAATAATAACTCATAAAGAAATGTATTATCCTCACTTGGGGTGTAATAGTGGAGTAATTAGTATAGTATTTTTGGGACAAGGCTAGTTACGGGGATAGTGGCTAGGTGTATTATGTATAATTCGTTAGGCGTGCACATTAGTTGAGGGGTGAGGTAAACTCAAGGGAGTGCGTGGCACTAATTTAAATATGGAGAGCATTTGCATATTTATTTCTTGCGTTTAAATTCACTTGCTAAATATTTTTTTTAAATGTTTTGGGTTCTAACCCTTGTTATAAAATATTTTCAAAAACCTTTTAGGTGTCCTACAACTGACGCGCCAGACCTGAATCTTACTACAGGGTACGCGGCTGCAGCTTGTGTGGATTGTTGCGGGTTCTTCGTGTAGACGTCTATCTCATTTTATCTCAAGATAGGGACCTTTTCAGTTGTACTTTGCATTGAGTCTTGACATGTATCGGTATACGTTCATACTTTCACTTGGTGGATTGCTTGTAGTCGATGTTGTTCGACAAACTCTTGTACTTATGTTGTGGCTTGTTTAGTTTCTTTCTTCTATTAGTTAATTTATTTTCCTAGTATGTTGATTGGGATGAATTAATAAAGATAAAACTTGGCATCAGCTTAACGAAAGACTAGCTGGTTAGTAATTAATGATTTAACGACAGTGATGCTAAGAATGAAACAGATGAGATTCCTGTTTACTTTGATATAGGACTGATCACCTGGTATTTTACTAGGAAGGGTGTCATAGATGGTATCAGAGCTTCAGGTTCTAGTATTCCCAGGATATGTGCAGCTTATTTTAGTTTCAGCGTTGCATTCTTTAGTATAGAGCCCTATTGTTAGGATTGTTGACTCATGTTATGGTGGTTGGTTATCGCCCTTCTGCTGTTTCAAGACTTATATTAATTGTGAACTAATACAACTTGTTCTACATTTCAGATGCCTCCCAGGAGAGAGCGAGGGAGACATAGGAGGGAAGTCGCCCAGGGAGGACAGGGTGAGGCTCCCCAGGTGCCAGATGTGCCACAGCCCTAGCCGCCATAAGGGTTTGTTTCTACGAAAAAGGTAGCTAGCATCATAGCTCAAGCGGTTAATGCCGCCATGACTACTATGGCAGACCATTTTCCCCGACAGTAGCCCCCGCAGAACGTGGCTCCAGTAAGCCAGGTCCGTTCGGGGTCGACGGAGTGGCAGAGGATTAGGGAGGCCTTCCAAAGAGGTCATCCCAGGAGTTTCAGGGGACTGCGGATGCGATGGCAGCCTATCAGTAGAGGCGTGACATGTTGAGGCACCTACGGATGGTAGACTGTAGTTAGATTCCATAACAGATGCTCGCGACGTTTAGACTGACTAGTGTCGCCTTGTAGTGGTGGGAGTCCACTACTACCATTGCAAAGAGAGATTCTATGATTGTGGCAGATTTTTGGGTGCGGTTTGACTATAATACTTTCCTCCGGCCATCGAGATTGAGATGAGGGGGATACTGAGGGAGGTGACTCAGGGGGTAGATCAATTGCCAAATACGAGGAGGATTTCACTCATCTGGCCATACTTGTGCCAGATGAGGTGTGAAACGAGGAAAGGAAAAAGACGATATCTGTTGATGGGTTAACCTGGAGGATCAGGAAACATTTGATAGGGAATCCGGCTCTTGTGACTTATACGGACGTGGTTATAGCGCCCATCCTTCATTGTAAGGATCATTGTTTCCACCTTAAGGGAAGCAAGAGGGGTGGGGATCCGATCCAACAGGGCAAATCCAATGGAGGTTCTTCGAGGAGTACACAGCAGGGGCAGGATACCCATCAGGGGAATCCCGCTAAGAGATTTTCATTTGGAGGTCAGGTGTTTAGGCAGGTCCAACAGGGCCCAAATCAATAGCAAGTTCCTCGGGGCCGCCAGGGCCAGGGGAATAATGGGGGCGGCCATCAGGGCAAACAACTGGGGCAACCTCGACAGGTCCATCAGGGCCAAATTCAGGGATCACAACGTCATGGACAATAGGGTTAGTATCGGGGAAACATTTAGAAACGCTGTTACATTTGTGGTCAGACAGACCACCTTAGGAGATATTGCCCACAGAGAGATAGGGGCCAACAACATGGTGCCCTATAGGTATATCAGGCGCAGGGGCGTCAGGTAGCACAAGCTCCCCCTTTTCAACAGTAGTTGGGACTGTTATAGTACGGACGTGTGTACAACGTCCAAGATGTTTCGATTCCTTTAACACCACCCGCACAGCCAGCAGTTGAGGGTACGTTCCCTATCCATGGTTATGATGGTAGAATCCTTTTAGATACTAGTGCATCGCATTCATTTGTTAGGAACCATTTTTCTAGAGTGGTTGGGTTACTAGACACAGTAGATAGTCTACTCATGTGTGTGGAGTCACCGATAGGGGGTGAACCGCTTATTCACTCCATTTGTAGGGGGTAGACGTTGTGATTGGGGGTTTGAGTTTTGCGGCAGATCTCTTGGTTTTGGATTTGGAGGGCTATGATGTGATCTTGGGTAAAGATTGGTTAGCCGATTATAGGACGATGGTTGATTATTTTGAGAGAGCCATTGTTGATACCAAATTTAACCTGCTGACATGGCTCGATTAAGTAAAAACACGTGGCAATGTACATGACAATAACAAACATCTCTGAACAACACTTTAATTCTGAGGAACCATACTGCAATGAGGAACTCCGCTTCCCCGACTAACTTTGATGCTCCAAGAGTCCTCCGAGGAACTTCAATACACCGAGCAACTTATGAGTACCGAGCAGCTTAGGCGGTCCGAGCTGCACCTCGTACAAAGCATTAATAGCGGGAAAACTAACAGATTGACTGCGCATTAAATACATAAAGATGTACACGCCTAAGGGACAACCGTGTATTACCCTTTCACATGTACAAAATAAATACGTTGTATCATCCTCATTACGAGGGACCGGAATTTCTTGACAAAACTTGTAATCGAGAATTCTCAAACACTCAGTAATAACAGAAATAGTGGACGTAGGCCATTCTTATAAGGCTGAACCACTTTAAAATTTCTTTGTCTTTTTTACATTTATCTGTGATTAAATAATTAGACACCATCTAATTTTTTACATCAACAGATTGGCGTCGTCTGTGGGAAACGACTGTTAGTATCGTTTTTCACCAAAAACAATTCATCACCAATGGCTGATAATTTTGAATCCAGCAATTGAAATGCTGGAAACCCACCAAATCCATCTGCCCCGCCAAACATTCCAGATCTGGCTGGAATAATGACAAATCTGGCCCAGGGCCAGACATCCATGCGAGAAACTATGCGACAACTCATACAAACCCTTCATGGCGGTGCACCAGCCCATTCAGGACAATGCAGTGATCAAAGAAACACCCGTTTGCTTCCTTCGCGTACTGGGCATACAGCTTCATATCGCAATGAGGAATCTGATGATTTCTCTTATCAACCTGGGAGAACTTCATCAGTACAGGCCACAGATACTGAACAACGTATCACTCTCTCTCCAGAAAGGACCAGTGCATTGGAAAGATTAAGTAGGGTTTCTCCTTTCAGTCGATTAGGCCCTAGGAGGAACAAAAGTCCTCTTAAGGCTGCGTCGAGGAGTTTTTAACGACCATCAGACTTAAAGGAAGGATCTGCCCAATCGCGACCAGCTGCTCGTCAAGAAAGATCCTAGGAAGCCACATCAACGCGATCAGTTGCTCGAACCAACAGGCCCGAGGAAGGAAATGACGCATGGAAGGGCTCTATTCAGAGGTTGAAGGATAGATTAGGGGAAATGGCTAGGGCCAAGAATCCCCTACAACAAACTTTTGTTCAAGGGACGCCTTTTGTACAGGCCATTGTGGATTTTCCCACACCGTCAAAGTTCAAAGCACCTGTTGTGACCCCCAAATATGATGGAAAGACCGATCCTATTCTTTATATAGAGAAATATCAAGCTGCCACCAACATCTATGCTGTCCCAAACGAGATGAGATGCAGAGCATTCTCGGGAACTCTTACCGGATCTTCTCAAATATGGTACAATAATGTTCCTCAGGGTAAGATTTCAACTTTCTTTCAACTAGCCGAGTTATTCATTGGAAATTTCTGTTTTGGGGAAAAGGCAATCAAATGAGTAGAACATTTGTTAAGTGTTAGACAAAAAGCTGGTGAGAGTACTAGAGATTATATAATTCATTCTAATAACGAGAAACTTGAAGTCATAGATTATGAGGAAACGACAGCGATCACTGCCTTGATGAGTGGGTTGTTGCCCAACAAGTTGTATTACACTTTAGCCAAAGATCCACCCACAACCATGTCAGAACTGATGGCAAAAGCGGCCAAAATCATGAATGCCAAGGAGGCTATGATTGCGAAGAAGAATATGGATAAATAAATTGAGGTGGAAGTTGACAAAGCCAAGAAGAAAGAGCATAAGAACAATGGTGGTGACAAACAATCCAAAAATAGGTCGTCGTGGGAGGTATTGAGGAAATTTGATAATTATACTCCTTTGAAGGTAAATATCAACCACGTCCTGGAAGAAATTAAGAACAGCGAGGAGTTGAACTGGCAAAAGAAAATGAAGGCAGACTCTAACAGGAGAAATAAGGCAAAATATTACGAGTTTCACAAGGATCATGGCCATATGACCAAAAATTGCATAGCTCTTCAGAATGAGATCGAAACACTCATTAGACGAGGAAAACTGATAAAGTATGTTGATCGTAGAGATGAAAGAAGAAACAACGACCGAATAAGAGAGAGGTCTAGATCTCCTCGTCGAGTAAAGGAAAATAGGAAAAGAGACTATAAAGATGATCCAGAAGACGATCCCGATCTTCCCAAAAGACCAAGGCAGCCAAAACGTGAGGCATTTTCAATACGTTTTGGGACATTTGATTGTAATGTTATTACAGGTGGAGATGCGGGAGGAGGAGACCTTACTGCAGAGAGAAAATCTTACCTATGTGAGGCTCAAGCTTTCTCATACATTCAACTGATAAATTTGGCCGATGAGGATCACCCGAGAAAGGTAAACAAAGAGAAATTGGTCATTGGTTTTTCAAAAAACGACCTCGCAGGTGTCCTATATCCTCATGATGACCCATTGGTGATCAAAATGAGGATGAAAGAAGTGATGATTTCAAGTGTTCTGGTAGATAATGGTAGCTCGACAGACATCATGTTCTACTCGTGCTTCGACAGTTTAAACCTAAAGTTATCTCAACTGGAGCCTTATCACAGACCCCTCCTCAGTTTTGCTGGCGAGAAAGTTTTTCCACTTGGGATGATCAAGTTGGATATATTCATTGGTACATGGCCTGCTTGTCGAACAGAAAGAATATGCTTCTTCGTGATGGATAAGAATGTTCAGTCAGCCTACAATATCATCATGGGAAGGGTCGGATTGAAGAAGTTCGAAGCAGTACCATCTACAGTACATTAGTGCCTAAAATTTCCAATAAATTTTGGAGTAGGAGTTGTGAAGGGTGATCAAAAAGTAGCTCGAGAATGTTATTATTCATCTGCCGAGCAAGAGGAACGGGAGGAATCAAGGAAAAAGACTACTACCTACCAAGTGGAGGAAGGAACAGAAATTGAAACATTGGATCCTAGAGATGAATCGCAACCTGTGAAAGGACAGGTGGTGGAAGCTACTGAAAACATCATTCTGGACGACGAACACCCTAAACGAACAACTCAAATAGGTTTGTTGTTGGATGTCTCACTAAAACAGGAACTGATAACTTTCCTGAGAAGCAGAAAGAAAACTTTTGCGTGGAGTCATGAGGATATGCCCGGAATAGACCCAAATTTCTTATGTCACGAGCTCAACGTGAATAAGGAGATCAAACCAGTGAAGCAGAGAAGAAGAGTATTCAGTCCTTAGAAGAATCAAGTTATACAAGAGGAGGTCGAGAAGCTCCAGAAAGTTTGTTTTATCGAAGATGTTAAATATCCAGACTGGTTAGCCAATGTGGTGATGGTAAAGAAGAAAAATAACAAATGGAGGATGTGTGTACACTTCACCGACCTCAACAAAGCATGTCCAAAGGATCACTTTCTGTTGCCCTGTATTGATCAACTAGTCGATGCTACCTCAGGACACGAGCTGCTGAGCTTCAGGGATGCTTATTCTGGTTACAACCAGATTAAAATGAAACCTGAAGACAGGGAGAGTACTTCTTTCATTACCCCTAGGGGAACTTATTGTTATAATGTTATGCATTTTGGTTTTAAAAATGCAGGTGCGACATATCAGCGGCTGATGAACAAGGTTTTTGGTGGCGATACCCCTTCCTGAAGGAGGATCGTGCACTTATTTATATTACCTTGAGGAGGAGACCTCATAAGAGGTGGTGATCCTGATACGCTCGAGTCCGGTGGTGAGGGACTTTGAGGATGTATTTTAGGACATATCAGGATTGCCACCCAGTCAGGAGATTGAGTTCGTTATTGACCTTGTAACGGGTACTAGGCCAATAGCCCGAGTGCCTTACCACATGGCCCCTTTGGAAATACGTGAATTAAGGGAACAGATTCAACAACTCTGAGGTCAAGGATTTATTCGGCAGAGCACATCGCCATGGGGTGCTCCCATGTTGTTTGTGAAGAAGAGAGGCGGCTCACTCCGTTTATGTGTTGATTATCGGGCGTTGAATAAGGTCACGATCCAAAAAAAGTATCCACTGCCTAGCATTGATGATCTTTTTTACCAGTTGCAAGGGTCAGCTTTCTTCTCCAAAATTAATTTACGATCGAGGTACCATCAGTTGAGGATTCGAGAGGAAGATATACCAAAACTGCTTTTCTGTCGTGATATGGTTCTTATGAGTTTCGGGTGATGCCATTCGGGCTCACCAATGCACCGACGATATTCATGGATCTTATGAATCGAGTTTTTAGAGATTTTATCGATCAGTTTGTCATAGTGTTCATAGAAGACATTTTGGTCTATTCCCGCACGGAGAAGGAGCATGTCGAGCACCTCCGTATGGTATTGCAGACATTGCGGGATCACCAGCTATACGCCAAGTATGAGAAATGTGGGTTTTGGCTTCGAGAAGCGCAGTTCTTGGGCTATATTGTGACGGAGCGGGGGATTTTCGTGGACCCAAGTAAGGTGTCATCGATGAGGGAGTGGGGTCCGCCCACGACACCGACGGAGATCAAGAGCTTTTTTGGGTTAGCTGGGTATCACCACCATTTCATCAGCAGGTTCTCCAAGATAGTTGGGTCATTGACCAATTTGACTTGAAAATTGGTACCCTTTGTATGGAGCGATCAGTGTCAGTTAACATTCGATGAGTTGAAGGACAAGCTAAAATCGGCCCCCATTTTGGCGTAACTGAAATCAGGAGTGGATTATCGGGTTTATATTGATGCGTCCTTACAGGGACTAGGGGGTGTGTTGCAACAAGAAAAGGGGGCTATAGCTTACGCATCACGGAAGCTAAAGACCCGCGAGAGGAATTACCCCACCCATGATCTAGAGTTGATCGCAGTCGTCTTTGCCTTGCAAATTTAGAGGCATTACCTTTTAGGGGAGAGGTTCATTTTGTTCACGGACCATAAATCACTCCAATATTTTTTTACTCAAAGGGATTTGAACATGAGGCAAAGGAGGTGGTTGGATTTTATGAAGGATTATCAGTTATATATTCATCATCGTTCGGGTAAGGCTAATGTAGTTGAGGATGCATTAAGCCGACGGCCCAAGGAAGATTTGGCGGCAACTTGGAAGGTGAAATGGAGCCAACTTAGGCACGACGATGAGATTTCCAGGGCATGTATGGAGGTTTTAGCAGTCACACTCGAGATTATTATGCGAGTGGTACGGGCTCAGGCGAATTATCCTTTGTGCCAGGACAGGGTGAAACAGTTGCTAGCAGAGGGTGCGAATTCCTACTCCATTATCTCCAAAGGTGGGTACTCTTTAATGGCGGTTAGTCATGTCAGAGGACGAAGATTTGAGACATGTCCAGTTGATAGAGGTTCATGGTTCCAAGTTTGCGATACATCCCGGTGGGAACAAAATGTACCAAGACATGAGAAGGCAATACTTGTGGATGGGGATGAAATGAGTCATTACAGAGTTCGTCTCAAAGTGTTCCACGTGTCAGCTTGTGAAGGTAGATCACCAGAAATCATCATGGATGTTGTAGCCACTTGAGATTCCAGTGTGGAAGTGAGAGAGCATATCTATGGACTTCATTACGGGGTTTCCCATTTCACAGAGAGGGCACGGTTCCATATGGGTCATAGTGGACCGTATTGACCAAGGTGGCCCACTTTCTGTAGGTCCATACGAATTTTGAAACTTTGCAGTATACAAAACTATTCATCGCGAAGATAGTAAGATTGCACGGGTCCCGATCAATATAGTGTCTAATAGGGGTAAGATTTTTGTATCACATTTTTGGCAGAGCCTCTAGGAGGCTATGGGCACCGAGTTAAGGTTGAGTATCGCCTATCACCCCAGACAGATGGGTAAACAGAGAGGGTAAATCAGATGCTCAAAGATATGCTACGGATGTGTATTATTGACTTTGAGGGAGGATGGGAGCGGTACCTTCCTTTGGCAGAGTTCGCGTATAAAAAATCGTACAATTTACCATAGGCATGGCCCCATTTCAGGTGTTGTACGGTAGACCTTGTCTCTCACCAGCTTGTTGGTTGGAGGTGGGGGACAACAAACTTTTGGGGCTGGAGATGATTCGGGATACGTCTGCCAATAATGAGTTAATTCGGGGGCATATTCGTATAGCCCAAGAAAGATAAAAGATATACGCGGATGCAAATCCTAAGCATGTAGTGCAGGAGATCGTGGATCAGGTGTTAGTGAGGGTATCCCCTATGAAAGGGGTGATGAGATTTGGCAAAAAGGGGAAGTTAGCGCCAAGGTATGTGGGCACTTTCACCATCATTGAGAGAGTTGGATCGCTAGCGTACTGGTCCCGTTTGCCCAATCATCTTCAGCGTATCCACGATGTATTTCATGTTGCGTCGTTGAAGAAATATAAGAGTAGTCCAAGGGCGTTTCGGCATGTCCCACTTGAAGAGATAGATTTGTAGCCCGATTTTTCTTACGAGAAAAGGCCAGTATTATATCGCAATGAGCGCAAGTTACGATCCAAAGTAGTACCGCTTATCCGGGTTCAGTGGGGTCATCACAATGATGACGAGTCCCCTTGAGAGCATGAGGATTTCGGGGACAAAATTCCCTTGTAAGGGGGAAGTATGTAACACCTCGTAATTTCTGGGTTATTATTTTAATTAATTAATTATATATTTAGTAGTTCATAAATTAATGAGAATTAAGTAAATGGAATATTTAAAAGTGAATATATTTAAATAAGTTAACGGGTGAGAGTTAATTTTAGAAATTTATTCCGGATTACGATTTTAAGTGCGCGGTTGAGCCCGATAGGGCCGAAATAGCCCGAATGAGTGGTTATATGCATATATGGGGTATTGGGACCTAATTAGACATATGTGACCTCCATATAGAGAGTATGGACCCTTTTTATAAGGCCCATTGGCCCGAAAATGTTAATATCATTTTTAACCCCAAATGTGTAAAGGTTAGGCATCATTAAATCACATTAGAAGACTAAAAAGGGGAAAAAGCTAAAGAGAGAGCGAAAGAGAAGAGGAACTTGGGAATCTTCGAGCGATTATTTCAATTGCAATTTAACACCTTCATTCCAGCCCTAGATCTTCATTTGTGAGGCAAGTGGTTTAAATTGGGATTATTAAATTGCATTTATCTTTTCATATTATAAGAGGTGGAATCCAATTGAATTCTAGGGTTTGTTCTTGAGTAAATTGGGGATTTCCTTTTAATGAGAGTTCCAAATATGTATGGGTTTTGATAGTTGATTAAATTGATGATTGAATTGGTGGAATTGTTAGGGCTAGAATTGTTATAATAAAATAATGAACTTAGGATGAATTTGGGGACGTTTGATGCAGAAACCTGTTTAGAACACGGGTTTAAAACTTGTTAATGGGTGACTAGGTTTTTAGCAGAAGAGGGAGAAGTAGAAATACCAATGTCGTTTAAACGACATGGTATTTCGTTCGAACGACATCCACGGTCGTTCGAATGAAAGGTCTCTTCATTCGAACCATCTTTGATGTCTGCCAGATTTCTACAGTTCCCCTGATTCAAACCTGCTATGTTGGAAATATGCAGTTCCTACCCTAACTGAATTATGAAATTTGATTATTGAATTAGGGTTAATTTGGGAATACTTAACCTTGAAATTTATTTGACTAAATTGCATGAAATTGGACATGTAAGTTCATGATTTAGCATATTCTAATCTTATTGTTTAAGTGATTAGACTTGATCACATGAAATTGAAGGGTGGATTGAAAATATTGAATTTCGGGCCGAGAGATAGAGAGTTCGGGTATACTTGAAAGGGTTACACCAAAATCATGAGAATTAATTAGTGTGTAATTAAATAAAAATGAAATCGGACCATACACTTAAATGTTTTAGTCTTAGGTATGGGCTCCAATAGCCTTGATTTCTATATATATGTCGATGTGTAGTACATATATGATTTATATTTATTTGTGTGAATAATATATGTAGTAAAACCATACCAATATTAATGCTATCATAGGAGGTTACGCAATGTGGGTGAGTCCTTTACTAGTTTATGTAGGGTGAGTGTATTCCCCAGGCCATAGCGTCTGTATTAGAGGTGGAGGCCGTTACGGTATGGAGCGGACACTTCGGAGGGAACTATGGTTACCTCCTAAGTGTCGGTGATAGCATTTATATCCGACATGTGTGTGAATGTTGAGATATGATACGTATATATAGTGCACAATTATATACGGAATTTTTATATATATATATATATATATATATATATATATATAGTGTGAAATATATCGATAATATAACTTGTGGGAATGTTATATGAATTAAAGTAAGAATTGATGCTTCATGAAAGTTAATGCGAATAATAACTCATAAAGAAATGTAGTATACACACTTGGTGTGTAATAGTGGAGTAATTAGTATAGTATTTTTGGGACAAGGCTAGTTACGGGGAGAGTGGCTAGGTGTATTATGTATAATTCGTTAGGGGGTGAGGTAAACTCAATGGAGTGTGCGGCACTAATTTAAATATGGAGAGCATTTGCATATTTATTTCTTGCATTTAACTTCACTTTCTAAATATTTTTTTAAATGTTTTGGGTTCTAACCCTTGCTATAAAATATTTTCAAAAACCTTTTACGTGTCTTACCACAGGGGCACAAGGCCTGATTCTTCCTACAAGGTACGCGGCTGCAACTTATGTGGATTGCTGCGGGTTCTTTGTGTAGACGCGTGTCTCATTCTATCTCTAGATAGGGACTTTTTCAATTGTACTTTTACATTCAGTCTTGACATGTATCGGTACACTTTTATACTTGCTCTTGGTGGATTGCTTGTAGTCGATATTGTTCGACAAACTCTTTTACTTACATTGTGGCATGTTTAGTTTCTTTCTTGTATTAGTTAATTTATTTTCCTAGTATGTTGATTGGGATGTATTAGTAAAGATAAAACTTGGCATCATCTTAATGAAAGACTAGGTGGTTCGTAATTAATGATTTAACGACAGTGATGCTAAGAATGAAGCAGATGAGATTCCGATTTAATTTGATATAGGACTGATCACTCGGTATTTTATTAGACGCGGTGTCAGACCATATGATTGATTTGTATCTAACGACTGGGAATGGAAGCCAACAATTTTGTCCAGGAATTATGTAGCTCGTATCTTTGATTTTCTTTCACTACACACTGTGGTTGTCCTCCATTAATGGCGGTGAAGATCCTATACCCCCTATCACATTTGCTTTTTTCAGGAGCCTTTTTAAACAGCTAGACCTGTTAGATCATAGTTGTAGGCTACTACTTGTTAGCTAGAGGTGTCAAATCTATAGCCTTTTATTTGTTTTTGAGACTTATCCCATCTTGCTTCTTTGTAATCTTACACGCATATATCTGTATGAATAATACTTAAATCTACTTTCAAATTGGGAAATTATAAATATTTGTACGTTATTACTTTCAAAGTCTAAATATATCATTAAGAATATGAAAAAAAAATATTTAACATTTTTAAAATACTAATATTAGGAATATGAAATACTAATACTGAGAATATAAATTTATTTTTGTAAAACATAATACGGGGAAAAAATCAAAACACTATGTAATATTAGTAATATAAAATACTAATAGTTAGAAAAAATAAAAAACGTAATTTTTTAAAAGTAATATTCTGAAAAATTACTTAATAGTGTTTTGTACATTTATATGCATGAGTTTTGATTCCATAAACATGTCTCGAACGATGGGTTATTTTGGACAGTCGTTGGGTCAGAAAAATTAAAAAATGAAATTTTTAAAAAAGTAATATTCTCAAAAATTACTTAATATGGTTTTGTACATTTATATGCATGAGTTTTGACTCCATTGGCTCGTGTCTGAGGTCCACACCAATGGAACCCATGTGGCACGATAAAAATATTTTAATGATTTATTTTACCCAAAATTTATTTATTTTAATCGTTATAAAGTAGTTAATAATTTTATACACGAAAGGAAACTCAACACCGAAATTTGAAATTTACATTTCCTACAATAAAATTTTGTCGGAATTTACCTACATGAACATCAAAAAATTGAAGTTAATTTATTAAACAATACAAACTTCTAAGCATATTATTGCCAATGGCACGGTTTAAATGTATTTTAAATTTTTTGCTACACACCCATGCTTTAACCGGCCAAATAGTTCCAAATAAAATTTTACCGCAATATATGTACGTTTATATACGTTAAAACTCTTTATATACGTTTTCATTAACTATATATATTTAATTGATAACATGTTTTTATAACTATAATCCTTATAAGAAAAATTACATATGTATGTTTGTATAATGTATAATATATATTATATATACTTTTATCCCAACTTTACCCATGTGAGAGCCCTAATTTTTAACTGCCTTTAAGTCATGAGATAAAAACAGTAGCTTTCTTGATAGTCGGCCTAATTTTCTCAGGGCCACTAACTGCTACTCTACAGTACTTTTGTTTTTAAACTTGACCTTAATTTTCTACTGCCTCAATACTTCCATAAGGCCCTACACTTATTTTCCTTGGAACCCTTTCACTTGTCCAATCAAATATATTGTATTTACTGCCATATAGCTTTTTTATGGGCCCCCAAAGTTGTTTTAACTTGAATCTATAATATAGCACATGCAAAAAAAAGAATGTCAATGGTAAAAAAAATGGATTACAACCAAAGTATTTGCTGAAAAAAGGTAACTAACGATATAAAATGTATAAAAAAATGCTAAAAAATAAGATTTCAAATAGTATAAGAACATAAAAAGTCAGAGATAACAAGTGTAGGTACTTATTGAGGGGTTGAGTAAGGATGCGGTACAGAGTCTGAAGATATTGGTAGATTGAGTATAACATAAAGTTGATTTGTCTACTAACTGTAAAAACCCGCCTAAAATAATAACGAGTGGCCAGCCCTATACTATATTAAATCAGGAGTTTCAGATGGTCCAGTCTCAACATCAACTGCCAGTACTATATAATATAGGACTAACTACCCGATATCATATAAGCGGGATGTTAAAATTTAATTAAATACGCAACAGACAACAAACCAACACTATAACACTACTAATAAAGAAAATAAAGAGGCATGAAAGAACTAAGATAAATGAAATGCTAGAAATAAAATGAAATAAATAACTACTACGAAATGTACTACAAGAAGTAGACCCGAATAAGCTGTCGGGTCACAACTAATACAATAACTGAAATGGAATAAATATAAACATATATATAAGTATCCCTTGGGTACAAACCCGATATACAACATGAATCCTACCTAGAATTTTAAAGAAGTAGGAAGCGGCTACATGAAACATCCCGCAACAGTCCGCACCTGTCACGGCTCCCAAGACTCTGGATAGAAAGTCATTCGGCATCCATGCGGTAGGATACCTGTGGTAATATATATATGCAAGGAGGAGAGAAAAGTAAACGGGTCAGAGCCCCGAATGTGAAAAATATTTAACAAGTGTGTTAACCGTGCATAATAAATACCGGTGCACTTTATTTCATAATTAAAGTGAGATCGCACTCTCATGGTACCCCAACTCACCTCTCATCTAAAGGCGCGCACCTATTCGCGTCCTCAAGTTTTAGTTAAATTACCCCCATATTTTTAGGACAACCTAACTTATCATAGGCCTAGCCTATACCCACGAGAGCTACTTCCCCATCATAATCCAAGGATCCACCCTTTTCTAATCCTACTAGATTATGATTACAACAATTATGCCATAATAGGCTTAATGGATTCCGATTTATAAATTTCATGAATTATAATTCTTAAAACATTACCCCTATATATATATATATATATATATATATATATATATATATATATATATATATATATATATAGGCTAAAATATTAGAATTAATTTCTAAATATCATGCACATGGAATACTGGCAAAACTTCTCTCTAATCTCAAAATTGTACTACGTTTCGTGCGTGGGGAGTCTCGCACAGCGAAATCCAAACAAGGAACCGCCCCGTTACACTACTCCTGACAAGGTCAAGACCAGAGATCCGATATTCCATATATGATTACTTCTCTCAAATCTAGACATTGCACTACGTTTCGTGCGTGAGGTGTCTCGCAAAGCTAAATCCAAACAAGGAACCACCTCGTTACACTACTCCTGGGCAATGTCGATCCTAGAGATCCATAATTCTTAACATACAATTTAATACTACCATTACTACTAAAACTTTAAACTACAATACGAAAAAAACTAAAAACCTCCAATAATATCCTTGGGATGATGTAACCGAAGTATTCCTTAAATGCGATACATCAACCCCATAAATAATTTCGTACACCATAATCATCCAAGATGTACCCCATAGAAATACCATATCCTTTAATCTAGGATATACAAATATATATATAGGTATTTTATTCTCACCATATATATATACATACCATCATCCATACCCATGACCAAGTGTACATACCATATATGATGTACAATTGCCATGCACATATAATACCCGGCTATATATAGCGCCGATAAAACTGCATCAATGCTATCATCTTCCCAGAGTCTGGCTCACGTAACAAATGGGGACCACCTGGTGGGGATCAACGACACCCACCTCGTGATAACTCAGACACACGACGTCCCGGGAAGCGGTCATAGATCCAACCGGCAATGAGATGAAACATACCCACCACGTCTCAGCCCAAAATATATATCTATCGTATAATAACACAAGGGACGACTATGACCTGGGGAATATCCACAACCTGCTCTATATGCCAGGATGCTCACCCTCTGCGCGGAACATCCCAATGATAGCATGAGCGGGGTATGCTTAACCACATAAGTATATATATCGCTCACATGCGCAATATACATACATCCATATGATCCCATCATATGATCCAATATAGTAAACCATCATATACGGTTTAAATATCCATACCATGTATGTCCACAACATAAATATATCCATATATTCATTTTCATACATAGATATATGTACATATATTCACACATCGCTACATCATTATATATACAAACTAATTCTCGTTCATATGTATAAGATATATAAACTCGGCTATATGTATACATACTCCTCAATATACAAGCCGTCACCACAATTTCCATTAAATTTACCTCGATATGTGAATACAATCCCTCACTCGAAACATATTCAATCATTTTTCCTATGATGAATAGTCTCCCAAAACCATATGTATATATCTATACATATACATATTCAACATTAGGGTTATCACCTAAGAGTTTGTGTAGGAATCCATCACTACACGTTTCATCCAAATCCAAAAGTACCTAATTACCTTTAGTACTATTTAACCATAGGCATACACATGACTTAATAGTCTAAAACCTCAAATTATTCCAATCCTTGTTTCAAGTATTGGAATCTCAATGGTCATATCCCCATAATTACGTGTAAACTATCCTAACTAGAATTTACGCTACCACTTATTCTAATCGATAGTACGATCCCAAGCGTTCCCAATGTCACCTATGGTTCAAATAAATCTCGGGAACCCTTACTCCTATAGAGTTATCAATTGTTCCTTAGTCTAAACATTTCTAAGGATATGAGACCCCACACTCTTAAAGAGTATGTAACCATTTTCTTCCATTTGACCCCGAATTGTATCTTAGCAATATCCTATCCTCACTAGGATTTGACATAAATGTCGGCCTAGAAATTTCACAACATACATGGATATTTCTTATCCAATTATTCCAAGAAGTTCCCACTATCAGATACTAAGTGAGAGACCCCCTATAAGTCACCAAAAGATATATCTTACTTTATAAGAGAGAACCCCAAATCAACAAACCCAACCAAAAAGGGCTAGAAGTCATCTTAGGAAACCCATAAAACAGCCCATTAAGGAAGCCCCTAAGAATAAACTCCAAAAGAAAAGGGGGAGAAGAAATCCAAGTTTTGGGCTAAAAATAGGGGACCGGTCGACCCGTCCCAGACCCCCGGTCGACCGCGAGTCAAAAATTTGCCTACGAAGAAATGCAGTAGGCTTTTCCCTTAAGGCGCGGTCGACCGGTCCCCACACCGCGGTCGACCGGCCATACCAGATATGCTAGCCGATTTCCCCTTCTCAGCAAACCCACGAAATTAATACCCAAAAACTTTCATTCTAATCCCCAAACATTCATCAAATAATATATTTAAGCCCATTAATCAACCCAAAGTTGATCCCAACCACTTCTAATCCATTAAATCCATATTTAAACATTGATTTCAAGATTAAACCTAAAAATCTAGGTTTTGATGTTCATACCCAAAAATCCATTTCTTTTCCCCACAAATTATGAAATTAAATACACAAATAGCTATTTAGCAAGATTAAACACTTACCTCAGATTTGTAGAGGTTGGATCGTTCTCGATGTCGCGGTTTTGGGCCGGAATCTCCAAGCTTTCTTCCTCTCTCTCTTCTTTTCTTCTTCTTTCTCTCTTCTTTCTCCCTCTAGGGATTTTTCCCCCTTTCTCTCAAATGAGAAATGGCTTAATCCGTAAGCCTTCAAATCCTTTGAAACAAAATCCCAATTTTCAATGTTAATACACACTGTAAATGACTCGTTTACTCCAATTCAAGTTAGAATAACTTAAAAACATTCCGGAGCCGAAATAAAACCGAATGACAGTCATTTTGACTATCTCGACCCTTCCGGGATCGATGGTACCCCCAAAATCATCATCCGGAATACTTTAAAATATTCTCTATTTTTGGGCCTCAATTCCCAAATTTTGAAATTCTCCAATTTAATTAAATTTTATTTTCCCAAAATTTAATTTCTCAGTCTCCAAAAATCGAGGGTTGTTACATACTTCCCCCTTACAAAAATTTCGTCCGCGAAATTTAAGACATGCCTAGGACCTCAATATCATCTAGTCCTCACATCAATCCTTAGGATCACTATACCGATCCTTCTTGGTTCTCATGTTGAACCATACAGTTTTAAAGCAACTACTACCCAGGGCGCCCATACACCCCGTATCCGAGTTTCCACTCGTAAATTATGATCAAGCTCCATTAGCCTCAAATCATAACATACCCTCAGAAATATGATCTATAACAACATACTAAATATATAAAAGTTTAAGATTTCCCAATGGTAGAACTCTCCTCAATTCCTGACACTAGCCACCTTCGTGCGGGGGAGGTCTCGCAAGCGAAATCCAAACAAGGAACCCTCCCAATACACTACTGTGTAGCTAGGTCGGGGATTGAGATTAGTTGAACCAGGGTTAAGGTTTTATAAAAAGATTTACTTTCATATTTTAGATATTTCCCGAGGGCCTAAACAACAATACAATATAAATATATTCCGCGTCTTTCGGCACGCCAAACAAACACCTTATGTTTAGGACACAAGGTCTCAACAAATACAATGCTCTAGCCAATCCCTAGTTCTCAAAACTAGCACAACTATGAGCTAAACTATCCGCTCCTCATAAATCTACCAAACTCTGAACCTCTCAGTTATGAAATTCCTATACATCATATCAACACTTTTATAAAAAAAAAAAAAAAATCCTCCCTATTATTTCGTTACGAAAAGGTGTATCATCTCCAAAGATGCCATATAAAGGCCACACTTGCTCACTTCCTCCTCTAGGAAAAATTCCATACACCCTAGCGGTGTAGCGGCAAGCTACTCAGCACACCTCACACGCGACGTTCCCTATATCGCACAAAACGTAACTTAAACCCAAAGAAAGGTATTCTACCGTACATTTCCATAACTCAATGGTTTCCCCTCGTCCTAGAATCTCAACTCAGGGTCCTCAACTTCTTCCAGGACAAACATATTCCTAACCCTATTTCTCCACAAGAGAAACATCTTCCTCAGAATCCTTCCTAACCATATTGAAGGGCAAGGCGCGATTGCAACTGCCGAAAACTCCCTCGGTCCTACACAACGAAACTGAGTCTCCAAAGGCATTCTCCCTCATCTTAGAAGGCGGTACTCTTGATATTGGGACAACTCCACCTACCTCACCTCGGTAAGAGTCACCAACATTAGGTTTCCTAACGAAGGTTAACAGATCCTCAATCTAAACCTCCCAAGGACTACACTACATACCTCTCCTCGAATTTACCTTACTAAGACCAAAATTCTCCATTCGAGTAAATTTCCTTTCTTACTCAACTGCCGATAAATCACCTCGAACCACTGCTAGAAATCTCCTCAATATCTCCTCCGAAATCGGGGAAAACAAATACCCCCAATTACAGCGTACCCAAAATAGGCTATGGGTTTTGTACTTCTAATCCTATCCTTTCCTAGACGACAAAATCTAGGCGACATCTGAAACGAAACAAGAGCAATTGTTATATAACGTCAATCAAGTGAATATACTTCACAGAAGAAAACAACACAGTGAACACAACAGTCCTATTTGTAGGGCTTTATGTCAAGAACATTAACGGAAGAACGCAAAAAACTCGCACAGATCCTAAAGATTCTAGAACCTGATGCTCTGATACCATCGGTCACAACCCGCCTAAAATAATAACGGGTGGCCAGCCCTATACTATATTAAATCAGGAGTTTCAGATGGTCCAGTCTCAACATCAACTGCCAGTACTATATAATATAGGACTAACTACCCGATATCATATAAGCGGGATGTTAAAATTTAATTAAATACGCAACAGACAACAAACCAACACTATAACACTACTAATAAAGAAAAGAAAGATGCATGAAAGAACTAAGATAAATGAAATGCTAGAAATAAAATGAAATAAATAACTACTACGAAATGTACTACAAGAAGTAGACCCGAATAAGCTGTCGAGTCATAGCCAATACAATAACTGAAATGGAATGAATATAAACATGTATATAAATATCCCTTGGGTACAAACCCGATATACAACATGAATCCTACCTAGAATTTTAAAGAAGTAGGAAGAGGCTACATGAAACATCCCGCAACAGTCCGCACCTGTCACGGCTCCCAAGAATCTGGATAGAAAGTCATCCGGCATCCCTGCGGTAGGATACCTGTGGTAATATATATATACAAGGAGGAGAGAAAAGTAAACGGGTCAGAGCCCCGAATGTGAAAAATATTTAGCAAGTGTGTTAACCGTGCATAATAAATACTAGTGCACTTTATTTCATAATTAAAGTGAGATCGCACTCTCGTGGTACCCCAACTCACCTCTCATCTAAAGGCGCGCACATATTCGCGTCCTCAAGTTTTAGTTAAATTACCCCCATATTTTTACGACAACCTAACTTATCATAGGCCTAGCCTATACCCACGAGAGCTACTTCCCCATCATAATCCAAGGATCCACCCTTTTCTAATCCTACTAGATTATGATTACAACAATTATGCCATAATAGGCTTAATGGATTCCGATTTATAAATTTCATGAATTATAATTCTTAAAACATTACCCCTATATATATATATATATATATATATATATATATATATATATATATATGTATAGGCTAAAATATTAGAATTAATTTCTAAATATCATGCACATGGAATACTGGCAAAACTTCTCTTTAATCTCAAAATTGTACTACGTTCGTGCGTGGGGAGTCTCGCAAAGCGAAATCCAAACAAGGAACCGCCCCATTACACTACTCCTGACAAGTTCAAGACCAGAGATCCGATATGCCATATATGATTACTTCTCTCAAATCTCGACATTGCACTACGTTTCGTGCGTGATGTGTCTCGCAAGGCGAAATCCAAACAAGGAACCACCTCGTTACACTACTCCTGGGCAATGTCGATCCTAGAGATCCATAAATCTTATCATACAATTTAATACTACCATTACTACTAAAACTTTAAACTACAATACGAAAACAACTAAAAACCTCCAATAATATCCTTGGGATGATGTAACCGAAGTATTCCTTAAATGCGATACATCAACCCCCAAATAATCTGGTACACCATAATCATCCAAGATGTACCCCATAGAAATACCATATCCTTTCATCTAGGATATATAAATATATATATATATAGGTATTTTATTCTCACCATATATATATACATACCATCATCCATACCCATGACCAAGTTTACATACCATATATGATGTACAATGGCCATGCACATATAATACCCGGCTATATATAGCGCCGATAAATCTGCATCAATGCTATCATCTTCCCAGAGTTCGGCTCACGTAACAACTGGGGACCGCCTGGTGGGGATCAACGACACCCACCTAATGATAACTCACACACACGACGTCCCGGGAAGCAGTCATAGATCCAACCGGCAATGAGACGAAACATACCCACCATGTCTCACCCCAAAATATATATCTATCGTATAATAACACAAGGGACGACTATGACCTGGGGAATATCCACACCCTGCTCTATATGTCAGGATGTTCACCCTCTGCGCGGAACTTCCCAATGAAAGCATGAGCGGGGTATGCTTAACCACATAAGTATATATATCGCTCACATGCGCAATATACATACATCCATATGATCCCATCATATGATCCAATATAGTAAACCATCATATACGGTTTAAATATCCATACCATGTATGTCCAATACATAAATATATCCATATATTCATTTTCATACATAGATATATGTATATATATTCACACATCTCTACATCAATATATATACAAACTAATTCTCGTTCATATGTATAAGATATATAAACTCGACTATAAGTATACATACTCCTCAATATACAAGCCGTCACCGCAATTTCCATTAAATTTACCTCGATATGTGAATACAATCCCTCACTCGAAACATATTCAATTATTTTTCCTATGATGAATAGTCTCCCAAAACCATATGTATATATCTATACATATACATATTCAACATTAGGGTTATCACCTAAGAGTTTGTGTAGGAATCCATCACTACACGTTTCATCCAAATCCAAAAGTACCTAATTACCTTTAGTACTATTTAACCATAGGCATACACATGACTTAATAGTTTAAAACCTCAAATTATTCCAATCCTTGTTTCAAGTATTGGAATCTCAATGGTCATATCCCCATAATTACGTGTAAACTATCCTAACTAGAATTTACGCTACCACTTATTCTAATCGATAGTACGATCCCAAGCGTTCCCAATGTCACCTATGGTTCAAATAAATCTCGGGAACCCTTACTCCAATAGAGTTATCAATTGTTCCTTAGTCTGAACATTTCTAAGGATATGAGACCCCACACTCTTAAAGAGTATGTAACCATTTTCTTCCATTTGACCCCGAATTATATCTTAACAATATCCTATCCTCACTAGGATTTGACATAAATGTCGGCCTAGAAATTTCACAACATACATGGACATTTCGTATCCAATTATTCAAAGAAGTTCCCACTATCAGATACTAAGTGAGAGACCCCCTATAAGTCACCAAAATATATCTCTTACTTTATAAGAGAGAACCCCAAATCAACAAACCCAACCATAAAGGGCTAGAAGTCATCTTAGGAAACCCATAAAATAGCCCATTAAGGAAGCCCCTAAGAATAAACTCCAAAAGAAAAGGGGGAGAAGAAATCCAAGTTTTGGGCTAAAAATAGGGGACCGGTCGACCCGTCCCAGACCCCCGGTCGACCGCGAGTCAAAAATTTGCCTATGAAGAAATGCAGTAGGCTTTTCCCTTAAGGCGCGGTCGATCGGTCCCCACACCGCGGTTGACCGGCCATACCAGATATGCTGGTCGATTTCCCCTTCTCAGCAAACCCACGAAATTAATACCCTAAAACTTTCATTCTAATCCCCAAACTTTCATGAAATCATAATTTTAAGCCCATTAATCAACCCAAAGTTGATCCCAGCCACTTCTAATCCATTAAATCCATATTTAAACATTGATTTCAAGATTAAACCTAAAAATCTAGGTTTTGATGTTAATACCCAAAAATCCATTTCTTTACCCCACAAATTATGAAATGAAATACACAAATAGCTATTTAGCAAGATTAAACACTTGCCTCAAATTTGTAGAGGTTGGATCGTTCTCGATGTCGCGGTTTTGGGACGGAATCTCCAAGCTTTCTTCCTCTCTCTCTTCTTTTCTTCTTCTTTCTCTATTCTTTCTCCCTCTAGGGCTTTTTCCCCCTTTCTCTCAAATGATAAATGGCTTAATCCGTAAGCCTCCAAATCCCTTAAAACAAAATCCCAATTTTAAATGTTAATACACACTTTAAATGACTCGTTTACTCCAATTCAAGTCAAAATAACTTAAAAACATTCCGGAGCCGAAATAAAACCCAATGACAGTCATTTTGACTATCTCGACCCTTCCGGGATCGATGGTACCCTCAAAATCATCATCCGGAATACTTTAAAATATTCTCTATTTTTCGGCCTCAATTCCCAAATTTTGAAATTCTCCAATTTAATTAAATTTTATTTTCCCAAAATTTAATTTCTCGGTCTCCAAAAATCGAGGGTTGTTACACTAACTTTCTCCGTGCAAGATATTATTCCATTTAGATAAAGCTGAGTACACACGTAGGTTTAAATTACAGTTTTGTCATATAGATTTCTTTTTAAATTACAATTTTATTACATAGATAAAAAAATACCATCCCCCAATCGTTCTAATACAGAGTATTGATCTCAACTTCTTAAAAAAATTATAATATGTTGTATTTATTCAATACATTTATTTTGTAGTAAACACTATACAAATTATTCTAGAACTTAACATCTCAGTATCCAAAAAAAATAATTACAAATCCACATTATTCAAAATAAACATCCAACGTATTATTCAAAATAAAACCCAATAACAAAATACCAATATAGTGGAAACCCCTTGAAAAGGACATCAATTTCAACTATCGAAAATAGGCAAAACACACCCTGTATCATCAAAATCCAACAAAATAAACCTAACCCAGAATACCCATTTCATGGAATAGTATATGCAATACAGTAACAAAAAAAAGCATTTCACGAACAAAACCTTGAAAGGCAGTGGTTAAACAAACTCTAAAAAAGACCCAAATAGATTGAAATAAAAAGTAAAAAAAAAAGGCTTGGCATGGGCAAAAAAATAAATACACCCAAAAAAATATTAGATGTTTCGATAAATACACTGAAGTTTAATGCTTCAATGTTCGAATGATACCACATTTTCTTTAGCATAATATTTGTTTTGTTTCTAGAGTTTTCTTCAGTTAATGATTCTTTTGGAGGTTTATGAGGGGTTTTTGACGTGGGTCTTGCTTCTGTCAACTCAACCATAATATACAAGAAATTTACATCAAAGGAGGAACTCAACCATAATATCCAAGAAATTTACATCCTCAAAGGAGGAATTTTGAAAGTAGGGAAGTAGTTTATCTTAAATGTTTTAATTACTAAAATATGTTTTTAATTAAGACTAACATGCATTAATTAGACGTCAGAAAAAAATCAGCAGTAAAAATAGGATCAAATACCAAAAATTATCTCAAACATTTTTTAATACACATTTAGTCCAAGACTTTTTATTTTGTTCCAAAAAGTCCCTCAAACACCCATTTAAGCAATATTATCTTTTTTTAAAGCCCGTGCTAGCAGCATGTTGAGGGACTTTTTGAAACAAATAAAAAAACTTGGATTAAACATGGATTCAAAGTGTTCGAGGAACTATTTGTTAAATGACCCATGATGTTTCAATCACTCTAAAAAATCCGTGAAAGTCATCAGGAAACCATTAACTCAGATCATCAAAATACTAAGAATCCAAAGATGATAAACTAAAATAGTTACCTCTTAGCTATTTTTATAAGCAAGTGGAAGGGTTGTGCACCGTAGGTGACTATAATAATTGAAATGTAGATCTTATCTATTTTATTAAACTCAATACTAGAATCATCACCTCGTAAAGATAATTATTTATTAATTTATATTATGAAATGAAAAAATCAAAATTTATTGTTCAATGACAAATATACCGATAATAACCATATCTAAAAAAATAGTATGTTGGTAATTAATCTAAATTGGAAGAATACCTCTAATATAGCATGTTAGTAAGTCATCTAAACTCATCAATCCTTTAATCTGGTAATGACCACATCTTCGACTCTTTTTTATGGAAAGGAGAAAAAATCCATTTGCCTCCATATAAAGACGGAGGCACTAAGATCTGAACCCCGACTTAAGTCAAATTCAGCATAAATGTTGGAAAAATAAGCTTGAGATTAAACATTAATCAACCAAGATCATACATTGCAACAACTTTAAAAAACCTAATAAATGTTTACGGCTACGTTTTTTAGTTTAAGACAAATGACAGACCCAATGTTAGAAAATTTTCAACCAACCAAAGGTGTAAGCTGGAAACACCTTTTTTCCACCGAAACCCAAAGCTCTTAAACATCCATCAATAATGAAACTAAAATGAAAACCTCACCTCTGCTCCATCTAAATCACCTCTTCTTATGGTGGCGATGCTGGCACAGGGCCGATCGGACCCAACTCAGTGTTTAGTGGTGCTGATAACAGATCTTCTCCTCACGAAGTACCCCCATGACTTTGTGGACTTTCTTCATCACCTCCAGAAAAATGGTTTTTCCCAACATTTCAAACAACATCTCTTCTTCTCCTCATGAAGTACTCCCATGGACATGTTCTTTATTTCAAAACAATAAACTATCAAACAAGTAAAATATTTTAAAACTCAGATCTAAAAACTGAATATCAAAAAAATCAATTAAAAGCACCCAGAAAAATATTAAACCCCTAAAGTCAGTGATAAGCACCCGAACAAATAAAGAACCCCTTAAATTGCAAAAATCATAAAAAATGAACCCCTAAAGTCATTAGATTCGAGTTATGAAAGGAGCATTTAGGTGTGGTTATGAGAGAGAGAGAGAGAGAGAGAGAGAGAGAGAGTTGGTAGCTTTGAGAGAGAGAGGGAGAGAGAAAGCATCGATGGTATTGTTGGGCTGAGTGAGAAATGGGGGAAAATTAGTCAAAGAGCACATGGCTCGAGGTCTTATCTTGAGAAGCGTATGTTTATCAGCATATTTTCTTAAAACCTTACGTACAACCTCTCATCTTAAATCCTGGCCACCAATTGATAAAGACCAAACTCACCAACTTTCGATCTTAGCCATCAGTTGGGAAAGACCAAAAGTCCCTCCTCCTTTATTATATATATATATATATATATATATAATATGGGAGAGGGGTGCATAACACATACATAAGTCACATATAGGAATTAACCATCGGGGATGTTCCCGTCCCTCTTTCTATTAATCCGTAATAATCCCCATTGACCCACAATAAGGCATTAATTAGATATTAAATCCTAAAAAATTATGAATGCGTAGAAGGAACAAAGAAAATGAGATGTACGTGGTTTAGCACAAAGATGTGCTTATGCCCATGGGTAAGGAAGGGAAATTGGTATATTACGGAGGAAGAAGAATGGCGATTGGAGTGCTATGGTTACTAACTGAGAGTCCAAATCACCACGTATCAGTCAACACCCTCATAATGGGTAAGGTTTACCTTATTTATAATCCTAAGTATCATTCTAATATAGGTCTCTTAATGTTCATCTTAGTTATAAGTTATAGATTCCTATAAAGACTGGTCTTCCAACCCGTTAATGTGATTGTCTAAGATTTGTACTTATCTCCTTACATATTCATGTTCTTTGAAGATAAATAACATTACTTCCACGTGACACAAATTCGGTCAATATCCCTTCATTTTCCTCTAAGGTTGAGGTGATCGATGAACAGGATGATCGGCCCAACCTTATTTTTAAGCTATTGGTCACGTGTTATTAAAATAACTATTTAGATGTATTTCTCGAGTTCACATGCGCCTATTCCTTGGGACATGCATTGGGATTTCAATAATTGATTTGAGAATAATTTCACACGTAATTCACTCCTTGGGCTAAGCAATCCAGCATCACTTCCCTAGGTAATGATGGCGCGTTAGTACGTGGTTGCCTCACCCAATAAACGAAAGGTAATTGAGTTGACTTGAAGCGGAAGGTATAAGGCCACCAAACCGTTATACCTAATCATTCCATCGTCCATAGAAGTATTCTTATTTTTAGTCTCTCTATCTCTAGATCTTTTAGCTAACGAAAATATTTTCTTCTTGTCTTCTTTTTCTTCTTCTTCTTCCTCTCAATTCCACCATGTCTAGGCATGGTAGAAAGTATGAGGTATTTGTGACTGAAAATTTTTAGAATTCCATAAAAATATGGAATCCTTATTAATGTTAACATCAGGTTATCCCCAAAAGAAGAAGATATTATACATCTTCCCTCTAGTGAGGTAACTTTTATTACTGTTTTCATATTAGAATGGGTGTTCATTTCCCCCTTCACTCATTCTTGGTGAGATTACTTCGCTTCTATGGAATAATCTCCACCCGAGAAAATGATAGCTTCTACTGAAACATGATGGGTACACTCACCGTCAACCAAGTTTGTGGGAAAAACTTAGGTTTTGAGGAGGTTAGGTATTGCTATGATTTTATATCTTCCCAAGCTCAAATTTAGACCATTTTTAGGCCAAGGAAGAGTCTCGGAACTTGGTTATATCTTTGCCCTGATCACAAAAGGATACTGTGTCACCTCCACAGTTCTATGCTTAATGATACCAAGTCACAATAGTAATATTAACAAATGATTAAGCGAAATCAAAGTCTACTATCGTTATTGTGGATGCATAGAATCTTATTACATGTATGGAGTCTTCATATACATAATTAAAATGCTCACATGGACTTCTTATGACATAGAAATACGGGGTACTTAAAAGATTACAGGAGCGGATACGTTGTAGTAAAAATGTTCCAATGGAGACTACCATCTTTTCATTTTACTACACCCATGTATGTTACTGAAAATAGTTTTCTTGGAAAAACTGAATAAAATCCATAGGAGCGGGTGCTATCTCTCCCTTTACTTGTTCATTGTTCATCTGGAAGGAAAACAATTAAGAAAAACTATGCCAAGTTGATAATCCTACTTCTATAACAATGCATATGTAGGATTTTATTTTAATAGCATAATTGGGACTGAAATGCACGTATTATAACACAGTTTGTAGTAATCTGAACCAAAGGAGATATCAACTGTACTGAACAAGCGTATGCTGGATTTTGTTGATATTTAAAAGGACAGTATGGTGATCTAAATCTGGATAGGTTATTTATCGAGTTATAATGATAAGGATTCAGACGATAACAAGATAACCCAGAATTTATCAGTTACAGGGGCTTCAAATGCATAAAAATACCATTATAAAATCATACAAAACCTTTAGCCCATCCACCCAAAATAATTGGGAAAATTAACAATCTAGGCACACTAACTAGAGTGTCACTCATACTTATGTAACAATAAAAAAAACTAGGCACTCAACATCTATGTCCTATAGGCTAAATAGAACTTTCATGGTATACCAGAGTCTAATCCTTGAATTATATGGTATGGTACTGGGTTTCACTGATAATTGGTTATAAGTTGTAGGGGTGTACTACAATCAAGGGTTTAATAGATGTTGATCAATACCACAATTAAAGGTTTAACCAAAATTAGTTGTTCTACTGAAATCATAAGTTGTAAGGGTTTATCGGGGTAGAGTTTAATTGGATAAAGATTGAATAAATATTCATGGTAATGTGAACTACACAAAAGAATTCATAATTGAGAATACGAATGCATGGGCTCTCACATAGTGATATAAAAGATGCAAAAATTCAAGGATGTAAGCTTAAATTTAATAGTGAAATAGAACTACCCACTTTTAATTTCGGTTTATTAAAGTTTTTCTGTCTATTTCACGGGAGGTGATCTGGTATTCTGAAACCAAGGATACCATAAGTATTTATTATAGGTATAGAAGTAAAGCTATAGTATGTATTGAAGTGGTAATAAGTGGAACATTCAGTGTAAAATTTAATGTTACGGTAAAATGTGAATTTCGTACAGGTTTAGGTTTATAGCCTGGTAAAGATAACATCATGACCATAACGAGAAATATATATAAGATCTAAGTATAACAGTAACAAGAAAATACAAGTGGATGCACATGTATGCATAATAAAAGGTACGAGAGCAAAAGAAATAAAACTCATGTCAAAATAGAGTCTAGTCCTCTAAAAACATCCCCATTGGAGTCTCCATTATGGCCATTCGGGTAGGAATCCTCCAGCATGGGCGAGCCCCAAAATTGAAGGGGATGGAGAATCGAATAAATATCTACCTCGAATATGAATTTAACATTGTCAAAAGGGGATAAACATGAAAAAATTGAGTCACTAACCTATTTTTCTCAAAATAGGCAAAAGAAATGTAGTCGTCCTAAGAGAACGGCATCAAAAGACATACTAATGCATACAAAACAAAATGAATCGAAGGTTTGGAGATTAAGTTACGGGATGATAAGGTGTTAGGAACCCCACCCGCCCTTTAAATATCTCTGAAAAACAGCCTTAATACTAAAAGCTTTTGTTTACAAGATTAATAACAAATAGTTATAAGTTGAGTAAACTCCGAATAAACTTTTCGGACAAAACTCTTTTCGAAAATAACACAACAAGTGTTGTAAAAGCTTTTTCTGAATGTATGGATTAAATTTGATAGTCGATTACCTTCTGTTTAATTTTTAATACACATCTACTGACGTTATCATGCAGTCTTAATCGCCACAATAGTTAAGAACATTCAAATAAATAGACACAGGAATTTTAACCTGGTAAAACCCTTAAACAAAGAAACATCCACGATGCCCTCTACGACACAAAAAAAAATCCACTAGAATAAAAATCAAGTTATAACACTTAAACAAACCACAAAATCCTAACCTAAGTTCAGATTGTACCTACACGAGATTCTCCACTCCAAAGGTATTCTGACTTGGAACTTGATCTTTTGTTGCTGCTTCTTTATCTTTTCCTTGATCTCCTTCTCTTTGAATTCTGATTCCAGCAACTCTTTCAAATACAAGATTCTCAGACAGAACCACCGTGTCTAAGTGTTCATGTGAGATGGTGTTTGTGATGTGCTACTACATGTAAACATGAAACTCACCCTCTCAAGATTTATACAAAATTTCCTAACAAATTACAATAGTTCCAATATGAAAGTTATTTCTGAATCTTGATTTTTTAAGAAAAGACTTCTTGATCTTTTATATAACCACAGATCTCAAGGATACTATAACAACCCGCCTAATGGGATACCGGGCGATCACTCCTATATCGAATTAAAATAGGAGTCACATATGGATCATTCTTAGGATCACTGTCGAAAATCCATTTAATTACTAATATCCTATTAGGCGAGCGTTAAAATTTTAACTTAACTACTCTTTTAATCAATTAAAATAAAACATCCACAATTTAGTGCGTAAATAAAACTGAAATGAAAATGAAATAAATTAAAATAACCAAACACTCGGTTGAAATTATACAACCATATCCAATAACGTGCGAAGAATAAATAAAAGCAGTTGGACCATGGGCCCGAATGTTTGTACAATACCTCCTATCTAGAGTACAAGGAACGGAGCGTTTACCGAGAACCCGCAAGCATCCACAGCTGCTGCAGCAGACGTCTGACTCGAAAGAATTTCCATCCAGGCGTCCCTGTGTCTGGACACCTATATATATATATATATATATATATATATATATATATATATATATATATATATAACAAGAGAGGAAAAGTAGATATACGGGTCAGAGCCCGAATTGTTTGAAAATATTTTGCAAGTGCATAAATGCTTTATTTTTAGAAAAATAGTTTTATCTCATATTTAAATTGGTATCGCACTCCCATGAGATACCCCTCACCTCTCCTCTAATAGTGCACACCTAACGCACCCTAACAACATGCCCTAGTCAAGCTATCCCTGCCTAACTAGTCTAATTTACCCATCTACTATCTACCCCGGGTAGTCCAAGTGCTAAGGGATAAACTTCCCTCCATTCTCAACACTGCACTAAGTTCGTGCGTGGGGTGTCTCGCAAAGCGAAATCCAAACAAGGAACCCCCCCGATACACTACTGCTTGGCAGGGTTAATGGTAGAGATCCATTAGGCCCGTAGCACGCACAAATGTATAATTACATATATATATACATCTACAAATGCATCCGGATAATATCTCCCGGACTGAGGTTTACTTATCATCATCTTAATGATACTCATCCGGATCTACCTCCCGGACTGAGGTGTATTCTATACACAAAGTATTTATCATTTTTATTTCAAAACTTTCCATTTCCCTTCTCATATCCAGGAAATGTATTTAAAAGCAAATTCATTAGCATGAATTGCTTTATCATAACCTATACTTTTTAAAATCCAGTTTTATTATCATAAAAATGCTTTTCTGTTTCAAAATATCCCATTTCCCTTTTTATATTCAGGAAATGTATTTAAAAGACATTTTTATTATCATAAATATGCTTTTACCATATCATATTCTTCCACATCCCTTCTTCCATCTGGGAGTGTTACCCAAGCTAAACATAACGCGTTCTAAGACCGCCTGTCCGGGTTTCCCCACTGTGCGCGCCTCTAAATGGCTATCATCTTCCAGGGCCTATCATCAAGACAACCTGGGATCCTACATCACAAGACGTCGGGAAGCGGCCATGTGCCTGCGAGGTAGTCAAGACCACACCCAGAATTTCCTACTCATCACAGAAAATATATATCAACAAATGCTCACATGGACTATAGGACTATATCCACCCTGCATTCATTAGCTAGGGGGCTTATCCATACGTACGCAACTTCCCTTATGATAGCGATTTAGAGAGGTGTGTAATCCATATTTTTTCAATTATGAAAATCATTTATTTACCATTTTGAAAATATTCATTTTTATATTTTCAAAATCATTTCCATCATAACATATATATATACCTAAATCACACAGTATGTACATATCCTATATATTCTTTCTAGAATATATATAAACGGCCATAGTGGCCTATAGCATCTAGAGATGACCAATAATCCCAAAGATTCCCTCCAGGAATCATAATCATGCATTCATATTAGCATGATTCTAAATCCAAAGTATTTCCTTACTTTGACAAATAATAATTACCTTAATCATCTCTTAAGGATTTATTGGATATCTCCAACTATACTAATTCACTTTAAGTGAATATACATATATATATATATGTTCCCAAATCCACAAGTCCCTTAGGACATAACCCTCTAATATACTTTAATTTAGAAGGCCCTTAAACTTTAATCTCAAAGAGGAGAAATAATAATAATCTCCAAAATCTTGGGCTGAAAACAGGGCACCGGTCGACCGGTCCTAGACCCCCGATCGACCGCGGGTTGTAAATAAGCCTACGAAACAAAGCAGTAGGCCCTTTCTCCTTGACGCGGTCGACCGGCCATAGGGGCGCGGTCGACCGGTCACACCAGGTCCATAACACTAATATCCTCAAATCCTCCATCCAACAACCCGACTTCATTATCGGGGTTTCTAAACTACCCCAAAAATTATCCCAATCATCTACGCAATTAATTCTAGCCGTAATTTTTCCAATTCCCGATTTGATTTCCGAGTTGATGATTTCAACCCGGAGCTGTCATCTTGTAAAAATCATATCAAATCGTAGAAAAATTAGAAAAATACGCGATCAGCGCCCACGCGACCATATCGAAAATATATACAACTTTTGTGTTTTGGCCGAAAGCTAAATTAATTCTTTTCCTGGCCAAAATGGTCCTCTAAAGTGACGGGTTACTATTCATCATCTTCTCTGAGACGATTTCGGCCATTAAAGCTTCTCCCAAGCTTTTGTCGCCTCACCCAACGTCCTACAACCTCAACCAACTACAAATACACTTATAATACGGGTTCTAAACATCCTAGAACCCAGAATCACCAATTAATTTCAATTAAAACCTAAGTTTCTCCAATTTACCATTTTTAGGGGTTTATTCGTTTTAACTCCCAACAACCCGTTTTATCCACGAATACCCAACCCAAAATCATTAGGGTTTGTTATACCAATAATGATATGAGATATTTATGCTTAAAAATAAATAAAACAAGTAAACACTTGCCTCGTGGATAAAATCTGACGTCCTCTAGCCGAATCCCGCGGAGGCTGGCCGGAATCTCCCCCTTTTTGCTCTTTTCTTCCCCCTCTCTTTCTTCTTTCTCTTTTCTTCTCTCTTTTCTCCCCCTCTCCCTCATTTTATAAGGAGAAAAGGGTTAAATCCCTTAATACCCCCAAAATGACTCGTTTACTCATTTACGAGTCTATTTAACTCTAAAATTACCCGGAACTCAATTTCGACAATTGAACACTCTTTTCCGACTATCTCGGACATTCCGAGACTCATGGTGCATTCGAAATTTCCATCTGAGGTACTTGAACGTAAATCACTATTCTAACCCATAATAAATAATTGCGGTCTTCTACTCAAAATCTTACCTCTTTTGTCGCAATACTCCACGGCGACATATAATTAAATTATAGCGACCTATATAGTCCCAAAAGTAATTACGATACCCATCGAAAATCATTAAATCCTCGAAAATCCTAAAAATTACTATTGCGTAAAAATTCTCCAAATTCCAAATTATACTTAATTATGGAATTTAATCCTCTCCAAAAGGACGGGTTGTTACAAATACCTTGCTCAGAAGACGGTTCAAGGTCTTAAACAAATTCAGGGTTTTGAAAATATTTTTGAAATTGTAAACCCCCAATTGAGATCCAAACTAGACTAGAAGTCTACTTTAACAAAAAATATTCAGACTTAACATGCAATGACTGATTCAACAAGTTTTGATATATAACTTATTTTCAGATATGTACACCTTAAAACTTTAGCCAGAGTTCTTTTGTGTTCCTTTTATTTTTGTACACCAGTATTTCATAAAATATGAAATAAAAATTAGAAATACACAACTCACCAGATCTGGAAAATTATTTTTGAAACTAAAAGTTTTTATTTCAAAAAACTCGTTGAAACTGTATAGATCTAAAATGACAGATCTAAAATGAGAACAAAAAATATCGTGTGATGTTCTCTTTTAGAAAGACTTAGTTTCAATGAGGAAACTTAAATCTCTCTTATAAATGAGTTATGAGAGAATCAAATATATGAAGCGGTGTTCAAACAAAAACACAAAACTCGCAACAGAGACACCCTAGAAGGATCTAACTCTCAAAAGATGGGTTTTCTGGTGTAGGGACTTTTAGGTTTTTGGTGTTTTTGGTATGGGGAAAGACTCACAAAGGTTTGAACTACGAAGAAAATTAGGGTTTCTTCTTTTAATCTCTCTCTCTATACTTTTCGTCTCTTCTCCCTTCTCTCTTCTCTATATTCTCTCTACTCTCTCTTTTCTCTCAGTTTTAATGAAATTTAAAAAGTCTCAAAATGCTGAGGCGTAGTCTCTTTTTATACTAAGCATGGAAGGATCGAGAACTTCAGCCTCAATCCTATAGCTGAGATTAAGTCTAAATGGGTTGACTTAAATCCAACGGTTTAACATAGGCAATGGGTTAAATGATCACTGATTGGGTAAGGCTGGGTTGACATGGATTGAATTAAAATGCATGCAGTACGTTGATTAAAATGACCAAAGGCTGAGGATGTGTACGCATTATGTGTCTAACAACAAACACAAATCCAACCGATATGCAACCAACACATGTACGCACAGGATGAAGGCTGAGACGTGTGTTAAAAATAATTACACAGCACACCTCCAAATGTCTAGCGCTTTCGAATTCTACCCAGGCAAACAAACAGCATAGAAAACAAGTTTCACAAATTCAAATTATACCCACAAAAATTTTAAAAACACATTTTAATTAATTCAAAAATCATTTGGAAATTATGTAAAATTATATAAAATGATTTGAATTGATTTTAAAAAGGTTTGAAGTGTTTAAAAACCATTAAACAAATAGATGACATGTATTATGCAATGCAAGTGTCCTATTTGTTGTTTTGGGGTTAGAATTAACTTCCCTTTGAAGGTTCTCTTGGACTAGATTTCTTCATGGAGATTTGTACCTTTGAGGATATGGAGTTCTCAAACTATTCTAACATATTTTTTCTAGATATCCAATCTAGTTGGAACTCCTATATATGCAGACCCAAATGAGTCAATATATAGTGTGTTCTCAATCTCCACCTTTGGATATTAGAGACAAAATTACCTTGAGTATTCATAACTCTTGGGTTAAAATAAAAAGAAATCCTATGTGTCCTATACAAAATTTCTAACTACCCAGTCCCATCCTAGAACTGAAAATAAGATAAAGAAAATACATTACTCAACTACATACAGACCAATACCCTAAAAGATAAACAACGGATCTGAAATGCCTGTAATAAGATAGACACTAAATTGGCATATTAGTTGAGTTAGAATATGAAATGGATAGAAAAATCGGTAAGCAATACTCAAGATCTTCTCCCCCAATTTTTCTCAAATATACAAGCGGTATAAATCACAAAAACATAAAAATTAATTGAGAGTGATCATGCCTATAGTTGTTCGCAAATACTCAAATTGAATGTTATCTAATGGTTTTGTAAAGAGATCTGCGAGCTATTTTTGAGTGTTCAGATATTCAATAATGAGATCTTTGGATTCTACAAGTTCACGGAGAAAGTGATGTCTAATCTTAATATGCTTAGTTCGAGAGTGCAGTACATGATTTTTGGAAATGTTAATAGCACTTTGGTATCACAAAACATGGTTAATTGTTTTTCTGTGAGACCATAATCACTAAGAAATTGTCGAATCCAAAGTAATTGAGCACAGTAACTACCAGCTGCTATATATTCTGATTCAGCACTAGATAATGAAATGCAATTATATTTCTTACATGACCAACCTACGAGATTATTGCCTACATTGTAACAAGCACCAAAAGTGCTTTTACTATTGAAAAATTGTCACTTAAGCCGTTTAATTCAATATTAAACTGTCTAAGTAACTCCGAACTATTTTTTGGGGAAACTCTTTTCTTTTATTCAAACAGATTAACCACAAGATGTGTTTAATAAAAAAATGTACGAGATATGTTCAAGATTATGTAACTAGTTTTGAAAAACAAAACTAAAACGATTTAAATCAATTTAAATCAGCACACCAGCAAGAATGAGATGAGGAGATGTAGAAAGATTAAGTACACACAGTTTTTAACGTGGTAAAACCTCATCCAACTGAGGAAACATCCACGGTGACATCTAAGTCACAAACCAAAAATCCACTAAAACAAAATATACAAGTTACAAGCTATTTAACACACATTCAAACAAAAAAGACCTCTACAAGTTTAGAATATGTACCCACTGGTTTGATTATAACTTCTCTGCAGTTCTGATGTTGATGTGGCTTTCCCAGCTAGCTAACTTCTCAATACTTTGTTCCAGCTTTACGTCGACTCTTGATGTTTCAAGATCTTATTGCCAACACTTCTTGTGTTATAGTGTGACAAGCATTTGGGACAGTGTTCTAATACATGCATGCACACACACACACTTATTTATACAAATAAGTCCTATCAAATTACAAAATAGATCTAAATGATAAGATTTTCAGTTTCTCTCTTCCTTAGAAATAATAGACTTTCTTGATCTTTCAAACTAACCTAGAATCCAAGGTTACCTGCTCGAAAGACGGCCAAAGTCTTAAATAGTTTTAGAGGGTTTTGAAACTGTAAACCATCGATTGAGATTCCAACTAGATCATAAGTCTTGTTTCAAAAGAACTAGAAACGGAAAAGGAATTTATTGATTCTAAAGTTGTGAAAAACATTTACAGAAAAATAATCAACAAATATGATTTCTCAAGATGAGAAACGTAAAAGTGCAGATCTAAGAGATATGTGACATAGAACAGCAAGATCTACAGTTTCTATAAAAAAGAAATAGAGATCAAACTTGAAATGTCTAAGTTGGTTACAAGATCTCAAACACAGAGGATTTAATCCACGAACAAGTTTCAAACCATCTCCAAAATAACTCTCAAACACTCCGGTTTGGTTTTGGTTATAAATTGATTTTGGAAAAATGAATTTAGGGTTTGAAACGAGATTAGGGTTTGAAAGATTTAGGGTTTTGCCTCTGTGGTTTCTCTCTTTTCTTTCTCTCTCAATTTAGACGAACTGGAAAAAGTCTTTAAATGCTGAGACTTAACCTCCTTTTATAATAGGTAAGAAAGGATCAACAACATCAACTTAAATCTAATGGCTGAGATTTGGTCTTTGGCAATTGACCATCATCCAACGGTTTATCATCAGCGGTGGAAAAGTAATACGCTGATTGGTTTAAAGAGGTTCACAGGGAATGGGATGAAACGCATGCAGATCGTTGATTACAAAGATCCAAGGGCTGAGATTGAGTATAGTATATGAGTCTACCAACAAACACAAATCAGGCCGTTGTAATGTTGACAGGTGTAAGGCTCGGATTAACCAAAAATACGTGTTTTTAAAATATTTACACATGCACCCTCAAGTCTCAAGCGCTTTCGAATTCTACCCAACCAAACATTCAGCAAGAGAAGATAAAACCAATAAACACAAAATGACCCCAAATGTTTTAAAACCCAACTTTTATTATGAATAAAATCATTTAAAAATTGTTTAAAAAATCCCAAAATTATTAAAAGCTTATTTTAAAAGGGAATTAACTCACACAAGAAAATAATGCAATAACTATATTATGTATGCAATCCTAGTGTGTGTGGGGTTGAGAATATACCTTTTAATGAATCAATTGAGGCATCAAATGTAGATTCTGAGGTTCTTTGGTATCTAGGTGATGGGACTCAAATTTTGTCACAATTTCCAAACTAGATGAGCACTTATACAATGTAGACACAAGTGAGTTAAGAGTATAAGATGCTTCAATCTCCCCCTTTGGAAATATGAGACAAAATCTCCTTTGAGTCAACTAGGACTCGTGGGGATACAAAAAAATAAGAATAACCTATTCATGTACATAATTCTATCTACCCATATCCTAGAAAAAGAAAATTACATAACTCAACTAATTACAAACCAATACCCTAATAACATCTGTTGTAGATAATGGTACAAATTCCTGTAGATAAGACTAAGATCAAGCTTTTTAGAAATATGTACAAGAAAAAATGAACTCATTAGACTCAAATTTCTCCCCCATTTTGTCTCAAATGAACGAAGGGAAAAAATACTTAAGCCACATGAGTTCATTCAGCACAAACCATTCCTATTGATTTTCGCAAAGAATGAAACCTATTGTAATCTAAAGGTTTAGTAAACATATATGCGAGATGAAAATCAGTAGTAAGATAATTAATTTATAATTCCTTAGTTTCAACTAATTCGCGTATAAAGTGATGTCTAATTTTTATATGTTTTGTTCGCGAGTGTTGAACAGGATTTTTCGAGATATTGATTGTGCTTTGATTATCACAATAAAGATGCAATTGGTCTTCTTGAATGCCATAATAATTTAGCATTTGCTTAAGCCAAAGTAATTGGGCACAGCAGCTACCAGCAGTAATGTATTCAGATTCAGTTGTAGATAAAAAAGTGCAGTTTTGTTTCTTACTACTCCATCCTACCAAATGGTTACCGATATAGTAACATGATCCTGATGTGATCTTACTATCATCAGAACACCCTTCCCAGTCGGCATCAGTGTATCCTATTATAGTACTAGGAGTATCATTGGTATACCAAAGTCCCAAATTTAGAGTGTCTTTTATGTATTTAATGATTCTTTTTACACAAAATAAGCGGTTCTCTTTAGGATTATTTTGATAACGGCCACACACGCAAACGGCGTACATAATATCAGGATGCGAGGCAGTAAGGTATAGTAAGCTTCCTATCATACTATGATATAGAGTAGGATCTATGGATTTTCCACTCTCATCTTTAGATAATTTGACCGTAACACACATGGGAGTTCTAGCTTCTTTGGCACTTTCAAGCTCGAATTTTTTAACAATATCTGAAGCATATTTTGATTGTGAAACAAAAAAACCTTCTGAATTCTATTTGACTTGAAGACCCAAGAAAAATTGTAACTCCCCTATAAGAGACATTTAAAATTCTTTATGCATAATTTCAGAAAATGATTTAACTTTTGAAGGGGAAGTTGTTCCAAAAATGATATCGTCGACATATACTTGAGCGATAATAGTATCTTTGTCAAAATGTTTGACAAATACAGTTTGATCATTTTTGCCTCTCTTAAAACCTTTATCTAAGAGAAAGTTAGAAAGACACTCATACCAAGCTCTGGATGCTTACTTCAGACCATACAACGCCTTTTTAAGACGATAAACATGATTTGGATACTGAGGGTCAATAAACCCTTTGGGTTGTTCAACATAGGTCTCTTCAGTCAAGATTCCATTAAGAAAGGCTGATTTTACATCCATTTGATAAAGCGTAAAGTGCAAGTAACAGGCCATTGCAAAGAGAAGACGAACAGATTCTAACCGAGTAACAAGAGCAAATGTCTCATTAAAATATATTCCTTCAATTCTAGAATACTTTGAGCTAATAATCTGGCTTTGTTTCTAATGATTATCCCACTTTCATCAGTTTTATTTTTAAATAGCCAACATGTGACAATAACCTTTTTATGATCAGGCCTAGGTACAAGATACCAAACATCATGAATGACAAATTGAAGAAGTTCTTCCTGCACGGAAGAAATCCATTAAGGGTCATTCAATGCCTCATTTACATTCTTTGGTTCCACAAGGGAAACAAAACATGCATAATGAGCATAATTTCTTAATTGAGATCTTGTACGTACAGGATCACAAGGGTTACCAACAACGTTATGTATGGGATGATCTTTAGAAACCCAGCTAGGTACTTCAGATGTCTCAATTGGTAAAGAATCATCTATTTCGGGAGAGTCGTTTTCTAAAACAATTTCAGACTCTTCCATAATAGATGGTTCTCTAGTCTTACTCTCAATAGTAGTGTCACTTACAATAACGTTTATGGATTCCATTAAAGTCTTTGTGCAAAGGTTATAGACACGGTATGCTCTACTGTCAGGAGAATATCCTAGAAAGATAGCTTTATCTCCACGAGTCTCAAATTTGGATAAGTGTTCTCTGTCTTTACAGACGTAACATGTACTACCAAAAGTTCTAAGGTATTTAAGATTGGGCTTCTTCACATACCATAGTTTGTAAGGAGTTTGTTTAGTATTCTTCCTAAGATTAATAATGTGACACGCAGTATGAATCATAACACATGCCATCTCTTGAAGGGTACGATTCTTCCACTCAGCAATTCCATTTTGTTAAGGAGTCTTATCAGCACTAAATTCATGTTTGTAACCATTATAGTCACAATACTCTATAACACTTGTATCTATGAATTCACCTACTCTATCACTACGAATTCTATTTACTTGAGTGTCCTTCTCATTTTCAATACGAAGTAAGATTTTTAAAAAATTTCTAAAAGTGTCTGACTTTTGTTTTAAGAAGGCCACCAAAGTAAACCTGGTGAAGTCATCTACCATAACTAGAATGTTACTGTGTCCATATAGACTAACAGTACGAGAAGGACCCATTAGGTCCATATGGATGAGCTCCAAGGGTTTAGAGGTAAGGATATCTATAACTTTCTTATGAGATGCCTTAACAATTTTTCCTTCCTAACATGATCCACAGACAATGTTAGAGATAGGTTTGATTTTTGGAATTCCTCTAACTATTTCTTGTGAAGACAATCTACTAAGGCTATCGTAATTTATGTGACCCATCCTATTATGCCATATTTCATTGTCATCCATTCTAGCAACGTTACAGATTTTAGTATTATTCATGACAGTATAACAATTGTCAGGAATCCTGAATCCTGTAATTATGCATTCACCTTTTTCATTTAAAATTTTACAATTATTCTTTGAAAAGGTAACAGTATGATTTGAGTCACAAAATTGCGAGATACTAAGTAGATTAGCCTTAAGACCTTTTACTACAAGAACATTTTTAAGCACTGGAAATCCTTCTTCTTGGAGTGTTCCTTTACCAATGATTTGAGATGATACACCATCACCGAAAATAACTTTTCCTCCAGCAAAGCTGGTTTTGTCTAAAAGTTTTGTATAATCCCCAGTCATATGTTTTGAACATCCAGAGTCTAAATACCAATCAGAAGAGGTGTGTTCATCTTTTAAAGAAGTAATCACAAAGTTACACTTCATCTGGGGCAATAGCTCATCTTTTCTAACCCAAATAGATCTTGTTTTTATTTTGCGCATATTTGCTCTCATTTGATAAAATTTGCGAGCATTAAATTTTTGTTGAAAAATATTTTGCGCATGCATTTGAGTTTTATGGAGGATATTGTAATACCCCATATTTTTATGGCTTTTAATTCCGAGAGTTATTAAATGAAATTGCTTTCAATTATGGGATTAATTAAATTAATTTGGGATAATTAATTGGAAATTAATTCGGATTTAAATAACTAGAGAGACGAGAGTTAGTATTTGATTATGATGATAATGTTGAATATTACTGAGTGTTTATGGTAATATCTGATTATTTAATTTATTAAAATTGTTGTGAGTTGAAAATATGACAATTTCGGTAATTAAGTTGGGACACGTGTCAGGACCCAATTTAATGGATTTAAATGTAATTTATTTTCATTTCATTTGTATGATCATTTTGAGTGCCCCAACGTGTTCGGAAGGGTCAATATAGTCAGAAAACACTAGCTGGGGGTTTAGTTTGGGTTCCGGGACATTTTAGGCCTAACCGGTAGCCCGGGAGGGTATTTTAGTCATTTTGAATTTTTGAGGAATTATGACCCACGAATTCTAGACTTAAAATATTAGCCAAAAACATAACTCTTAGGTTTATCACAACCAAAAACCACCAACGAAAGTTAGAGAGGAAGAGAGGAAAGTTTTCAAAGAAGAAACCACCCTTAGAGGCTTTTGAACCACCGTCACCACCACCGGATAGATCGAAAAGAGTGAATCATTCTCATACCATCTACTTCAAAGGATCAGAATCTTCATTACTAGGCAAGTGATTTAACGTGGGATAAATTAATGCATATATCATCCATGTAAGGTTAGAATTGGAAAATAACCTTGAATAATGATGATTGAATGGATTTGAAGAATTAAAATCGTAATCTGGGTAGGTTTTGCATGTAGTTTAACTTCTGGGATTATAGAAGCCACGAAATTATGATCCATGTGTATATAATTATGAATTTGTAATAAATTATATACTGTTCTTGAAGAAATAGGAGAACTAAGGTTTTTATATGAAAATTATGAGAATTAATCCAAGAAATTGATGTTCCATTTTGATTTGATGATTCTAAAATGTTGGAAATTATGTATTTATGTTGGTATGATGTTAGGAATAAATATTTGGGATATTGGGACATTATAGTATAGGATTTGAGTGTTAAGTTTGATGAAACCCGTAGGAAAAATTATGCAGATTTACAATACCTGTTTGATCGATCGATCGACCCATGAATGTCGATTAATCGACTGGATCGATCAATCGACCCTTTCATCGATCGATCGACTCCTCCAGATTTTTTGTAGATTGTTTTCCTTTAAGGTTTGACAAATCCCAATCTTGTGAGAACTCTTAGGGGATTTAATAGAATGTTGTGTGGCATGGGTAAGTTCAGTAGGATTGTAGTTTATGCCCGGAAAAGGTTATAACAATTGGGATTGGATGGAATACTTTCGATTGTTTACCGAGTGGGGTACGGGTAGAAGTTTCATAAAATTGGGATTTAAAGTGGACGAGTGTTAATTTAAGGTTAGGACCACTAGAAGAGGGACTTGGAATTACTGAGATAACCTTAGAGACTAGTGGGAGACTTAGTACCTTTATGAGGTAGGTTTACGTATTCGGACTTATATGACAAGAGTTGTTGCGCTAAACATATTACATAGAATATTCGGGATGACACTACGTTACGTATGAGATTTAAGATGTAGGACTGGTGTATACCTATATTAATGTGATGATTACCTAAGTTGTGTGATTACTTAGTATCCAGATTATTATGTGTATGACATACCTACCATACTTGCTATCACTAGAGGTCGGCTTTCGGAATAGGACCATCTAATCTTTGTGTGCCTACGGGGGGATATAGATTAATACCTTAAGGACATAGGACTTTGAATGACTTATTTGTTAGTTAATAAGTCAACTGACCATGGGAGCGTAGGTATGTGCGTGACCTATGGGTATGTGAACTATGTTCGCCTCCAATATGTGTGATTTGTATTGAAACGGTTCCTGAGTGATTCAGAACGCGTGATCCTTAAGTAAGTGATGTACATGGATTTGATAGCAGAGTATGCATGCATCGTAGCTTAGCCTAGGGGTTCCATATATGAATATATATATTGAGAGTGATTATATATATATATATATATATATATATATATATATATATATATATATATATATATATATATATATATATATATATATATATATATATATATATATATACTTGTGACTGATTCACTGTTACTTAGTGATGTGAATAACTAAGATAATTGAATGGGATACGAATATGAGAAATTAATTTACGCTTGTGATAAGTAATTTAAGGAATGTAAATAGGAGATATAAATATAACTTGTTTGTGTAGTACGGGTAGACACCTTATATTAGAATGTGAAAGTAGGGGTTAGTACGGACTAGTTAGACAGTGGCATAACTAGGATGTGTTAAGGGTATGCGCTAAGCGTGCACGCTAGTTGAGAGGTGAGAAACTCATGTGAGAGTACGCAACTAACTTGTATATAATATTTACTTTTTAATGCAATTAAACACTTGCTATATTTTTAAACTGTTTTCACCTCGGGCTCTAACCCGCTTGCTTCCAAATCTATTTTCTTGTAAAACATTTTAGGTGCCCAGCCACAGGGATGCCAAGCATAGGAGTTCCATTATTATTGATGTGTTGTAGCTGTTGTGGAAGTTACAGGATCTCGATATTAGATGCCTCCACATTTGGCATTTGATTCTATTCAGGGCCATTCATTAGTTAGAGCATGTCGCCCATTTCCATTTAGAGATAGCCTTCTCACACTTTCAGTTCCATTTTAGTTTTCGATTTATTTATGTATTCAGACTTTTATATTGTGATTTTATTTATTCTGGTATTATTATTACTGGCGTGTTTACTCCAAACTCAGTTATTTCATTACGTTGGTTATTCATATGAGATTGTTTATGCGATTTTTGGATGATGATTCAATTACTTGGCTAATTATTAAGTTAATTATGAAAAATTTGGCATCTCTCTATTTAAATATTAGGTGGCTAGTAATTAATTAAATGTTTTTGACAGTGATGCTACGAACTGAACCAACTTGACATTTTGTATTAATTTGAATAAAGGAGTAGCTACCGGGTATTTAATTAGTCGGGGTGTCACAGATATGAGCATTTGGTTTGGAAAAGTGCCTAGGAATTCTTCTTGTAAGTGATCTTTTAGGTCTGGTCTTTCTATTTCTATAGTTAGAGTTTTTGTCTGGTTGTCTAGGCAAAACATAATTGTTATGGCTTCTCCTAGAGTAGTTAAAGTTTTGGTATAAAGGACTATTAGAGACAGGGTTAATTATACGTATATGTCATAGTAAGAGCAATACAGATTGCTTGAAGGGGGTATCTCCTTAGGAATGTCTCTAAACATAGGTTTCATGGGATTTTGATGTTGAACCTTATTCCTAGGGAGTACAGTTTGGAACGCATAGTCACTCTTCCTAATCGGAGGGCAGACATATTTAACCTTAGGTTGACTATCACACTTAGAGAGACTTGATTCCCCAATAACCAACTTTTGATGTTTTTGATCAAACTCATCTTTTTGGGATTGAAAAGCTGGATAGGTTTCCATAGGTCTTTTGCCACCTGACACAAAGTTGATTGATTCAAAGTTTTTAATTTGTGTCATTGAATTTGGGAAAATCCTATTCCAGTTCGATCATCAGAATTGGTTTTTGAATCAGCAACAAACTCATCAAAACAATTGGAATTATTTTCAAACTTAGCATTTTTTTTAAAAATAGTTGTTGTCTTTTCTTTAGCTTGTTCCAATTCTAATAATGTCCCTTTATAATTTTTTTCTACAGAGTTTCATTTGTTTCAATCAAAATTTTCAATTTTTGATCAAAAATTTTGATTTCATTTTCATGAGTTAGACATTGGGTAGTATACACTTCAGCGTTAAGTTTAACCATTAGACTTAGGTTCTAGTTTCTTAGTGATGCCTTTCACTATCTTTTCTAGTCTAGAGCTTTTCTTGAGAGTTTTAGCATAAAGTGTGTGAACATCAGGGAGGTCTTTAGTGTCTGAATCACTAAGTATAGTGTGTGAAGTGACCCCTAAGAATTCAATTCTTGAACTCACACACACATTGACATCGTCATTATTGCTCCCCTTTGAATCACACACCCCGCTGTAGAACTAGCAATGTTCTCAGAAATTAAAGCATCTAAACTAGTAGCAACATGATTCATAACAACAGAAGTAGAGCTATTATCATCATCCTCATACTTAGGCATAGGCATATCATCATTATAGATGATCTTAGCAAAGAAGAACATGCAAGGATCAAAAACATCAGATGACTCAAGTTCCTCATTATCAGAGTCACTTGAATCATCCCGTGTCTTGCAAATGTTGGCCCTAGTATGTTTATTCTTCGTGTTCAAGTTAACTCTACAATATTATGCTATATGACCCAATTTACCACATCTAAAATATTCAATATTCTTAAAGTCTTTATTAGGTCTCGTATGAATGTCCTTGTGATGTTTGTCTTGACCTTTCTCATGAGGTTTGCGATTAAACTGAGTTGGATAATTTGGCTTGCCTTGTCTGGTTGCCAATTTATTTCTAAATTTCACAATCTTCTTGAACTACTTTGACATGAAGGAAATTTGATTATCTAAACTATTTATATCACATTCCTCGTAAGAATAAGAATCATTATTGGGAATATTAAGCTAAGATTTTATCAGTTTAGAGGAGAAACTCAAATTGGAACTAGTATGTTTCCTATGGGGCTGAGTTAATCGTTTCTTGAATTCTAGTTCCATTTCCACAGTTCTCAGTTTACTACTGAGTAATTCAGGAGTGAAATTTTGATCACTCATTTCCTTAATAGCATATCTTTTGTTATCAAATTTTTGTGGCAATGACCTTAAAATTTTCAAGACAATTTCATTTATGTCATAGGTTATCCCATTAGAGTGTAATTTGGTCACAATGTCAGTCAATTTCATGTAAAAGTAATCAAATGATTCAGAGTCTGACATGATTAAATAGTTATACTGCTAGATAAGCATATGTGTTTTAGTAGCCTTAACTCTAGTGTCACCTTCATGTGCAGTAATCAGAGTATCCCAAGCTTCCTTAGAAGTGGTACAAGATGAGATCCTTTTGAACTCATGTTCATTTATAGACATAAAAATGGCATTCTTGCCTTTGTTATTGTTCCGGTAGGCTTTCTTCTCTTCTTGAGTGAATTCACTTAATACATTCTTAATCCTCTCATTGCTTCCTTCAGTGGATTTTTTTGTAGGATAAGTATATCAATTTTCAACAATGTCCCAGACATCATCTCCCAAGGTTCCTTGTGTGAAAGAAACCATCCTTACTTTCCAATAAGTAAAGTGGTTTCCATCAAAGAGAGGGGGTCTAGACAAGTTACCAAATCTTTCAATTTTCTCGTCCATTGTTTGATTTTAAGAAAACAATTTCAGAAACACAAGGTGTTTAAAAAAAATCCAAGCTCTGACACCAATTGAAAATCTATCACTTAAGTCGTTTAATTCAAGATTAAACTGTCTAAGTAACTCCGAACTGTTTTTTGGGGAAACTCTTTTCTTTTATTCAAACAGATTAACCACAAGATGTGTTTAATAAAAAATGTACGAGATATGTTCAAGATTATGTAACTAGTTTTGAAAAACAAAACTAAAAGGATTTAAATCAATTTAAATCAGCACACTAGCAAGTATGAGATGAGGAGATGTAGAAAGATTAAGTACACACAGTTTTTAACATGGTAAAACCTCAGAGAACTGAGGAAACATCCATGGTGACTTCTAAGTCACAAACCAAAAATCCACTAAAACAAAATATACAAGTTACAAGCTATTTAACACACATGCAAATAAAACATATATGTACCCGTTGGTTTGATTCTAACTTCTCTGCAGTTCTAATGTTGATGTGGCTTTCCCAGATAGCTAACTTCTTAACACTTTGTTCCAGCTTTATGTCGACTCTTGATGTTTCAATATCTTATAGCCAACACTTCTTGTGTTGTAGTGTGACAAGTGTTTGTGAAAGTGTTCTAGCACATGCATGCACACACGCACACTTATTTATACAAATAAGTCCTATCAAATTACAGAATATATCTAAATGATAAGTTTTTTAGTTTCTATCTTCTTTAGAAACAATAGAATTTCTTGATCTTTCAAACTAACCCAGAATCCATGGTTACCTTGGTCGAAAGATGACCAAGGTCTTAAACAGTTTCAGAGGGTTTTGAAAATCTTTTTAAAACTGTAAACCACCGATTGTGATTCCAACTAGATCATAAGTCTTGTTTCATAAGAACTAGAAACAGAAAAGGAATCTGTTGATTCTAAAGTTGTGAAAAACATTTACAGAAAAATAATCAACAAATATGATTTCTTAAGATGACAAACGTAAAAATGAAGATCTAAGAGATATATGACATAGAAAAGCAAGATCTACAGTTTCTATAAAAAAAAAATAGAGATCAAACTTGAAATGTCTAAGTAGGTTACAAGATGTCAAACACAGAGGATTTATCCCACGAACAAGATTCAAACCATCTCTAAAATAACTCTCAAACACTCACGTTTAGTTTTGGATGTAAACTGATTTTGGAAAAATGAATTTAGGGTTTGAAATGAGATTAGGGTTTAAACGATTTAGGGTTTTCTCTCTGTGGTTTATCTCTCTTCTTTTTCTCTTAGTTTAGACGAATTGGCAAAAGTCTTCAAATGATGAGACTTAACCTCCTTTTATAATAGATAAGGAAGTATCGAAAACACCTGCTTAAATCTAACGGCTGAGATTTGGTCTTTGGCAATTGACCATCATTCAACGGTTTATCATCAGCGGTGGAAAAGACATACGCTGATTGGTCTAAAGAGGTTCATAGGGATTGGGATGAAATGCATGCAGATCGTTGATTACAAAGATCCAAGGGTTGAGATTGAGTATAGAATCTGAGTCTACCAACAAACACAAATCAGGTCGTTGTAATGTTGACAAGTGTAAGGCTCAGATTAACCACAAACGCGTGTTTTTAAAATAAATACACATGCACCCTCAAGTCTCAAGCTCTTTCAAATTCTACCCAACCAAACATTCAGCAAGAGAAGATAAAACTAATAATCACAAAATGACCCCAAATGTTTTAAAACCCAACTTTTATTATGAAGTAAATCATTTAAAAAATGTGTAAAAAATCCCAAAATGATTAAAAGCTTATTTTAAAAGGGAATGAACTCACACAAGAAAATAATGCAATCCTAGTGTGTGTGGGGTTGAGAATATACATTATAATGAATCAATTGAGGCATCAAATGTAGATCCTGAGGTTCTTTGGTATCTAGGGGATGGGACTCAAATTTTGTAATAATTTCCCAACTAGATGAGAACTTATACAATGTAAACTCATGTAAGTCAAGAGTATAAGGTGCTTCAACTATCGTCAGAACAACCGGCCCAATCGGCATCTGTGTATCCTACAATAGAACTAGTTGTATCGTTTGTGTACCAAATACCAAATTTTAGAGTACCCTTAATATATTTAATAATCCTTTTTACACTTAATAAGTGAGATTCTTTAGAGTTACTTTGATATCCAGCACAGATACACACGATAAATGATATATCGGGTCGAGACACGGTGAGATATAGTAAACTCCCTATCATACTTCTATAAAGAGTGGGATCTACACTTTTCCTAATATCGTCCTTAGAAAGTTTAGTTGAAGTACTCATAGGAGTCCTAGAAGTTTTAGCATTTTCTAAGCCAAATTTCTTAACTAATTCTATAGCATATTTGGATTGAGAGATAAAGAGACCATCACTGCATTGTTTTACTTGTAAACCCAAAAAATATTGTAGTTCACCCATTAAAGACATCTAAAATTCAGTATGCATGATTTCAGAAAAATTCTCTACCTTTTTAGGAAAGGTGGAACTGAAAACGATATCGTCCACATATACTTGCGCGATTAAAACATGTTGATTTTCCTTTCTAACAAACAATGTTTGATCGTTTCCCCTGCGAAAAAAATTGTGAGACACTATAAAGGTAGACAGTCGCTCATACCAAGCTCTAGGAGCTTATTTCAAGCCGTATAAGGCTTTCTTAAGCCTAAAGACGTGATTCGGGTGTACAGGATCAACAAATCCTTTGGGTTGTTCTACGTAAATTTCTTCAGATAAAATCACATTTAAGAAAATGGATTTAACATCCATTTTGAATAATTTTAATTGCATATGACAAAAAGCTGCAAGGAGGAGACGAACTGATTCTAGATAAGTAAGAGGGGCAAAGGTTTCATCAAAATCAATTCCCTCAATTTGGGAGTATCCTTGTGCAACCAACCTAGCTTTATTTCTAATAATCTCCCCATTTTCATCAGTTTTGTTTTTAAAAATCCATCTTGAGCCAATAACCTTTGAATCTTTCGGTCTAGGAACCAGATTCCAAACATCGTGACTCTTAAATTGGATTTATCTCTTCTTGCATAGCATTTACCCAAAATGAGTCAGTAAGGTCATCATTAATATTTTTAGGTTCCTCAAGAGAAACAAAACAAGAAAATTGTGCCAATTGCTGAAGTTAGGATCTAGTTCGAACTGGTTCCGAAGGATTACCGATAATGGTTTCAGTGGGATGATCTTTGGAAACCCAAGGGGGTACAGAATGACTCTCAAGTGGCAGTGAATCAGTGTCATCTTGAGGATCAGGAGATAAAATAGGTTCGTCCTCATCAAATGTTACTGGTTGACTATCACTACTCCTTACACTTACACTAGTGTCATCTACAATTACATTAATTGATTCCATAATAGTTTTGGTTCTGTAGTTATACACATGAAAAGCCCTACTATTTTGGGAATAGCCAAGAAAAATTCCCTTTTCTCCTCGGGTATCAAATTTTAAAAGTTGTTATCTATCTTTGTAGATATAGCAGATACTGCCGAAGGTTTTAAAATATTTCAAGTTTGGCTTTTTGCGGAACCATAACTCATAAGATGTTTCTTTGGAATTTTTTCTGAGGTAGATACAATTAATAATGTGACACGTGATCTGGACAGCTTCTACCCAAAAATAACTAGGGAGATTCTTAGCATGTAACATAACCCTTCCATTTATTGTAAAGTCCTATTCTTGCGTTCAGCTATACCATTTTGTTGCGGGGTTTTGGGAGCGCTAAACTCAGGTTTATAACCATTAGCTACACAATACTAAAAAATTCTAAAGTCCTTAAACTCTCCACCTCTATCACTCCTAATTCCACACACTTGGGTATCCTTCTCATTCTCAATTTTCACAAGGATTCTTAAGAATTCATTTAAGGTTTATGATTTATGTTTCATAAAAGCTATCCGTGTATATCTCATATAGTCGTCTACTATAACTAGGATATAAGAGTTTCCACAGAAACTAACAGTTCCTGAGGGACCCATAAGGTCCATGTGGATAAGTTCTAGAGGATTAATGGTCAGGACATCTTTAACTTTCTTGTGTGGGGATTTACTTATTTTTCCTTCCTAACAAGGTCCAAAGACATGGGTAAAAGAATTTTTGATTTTGGGTAATCCTCTAACTATCTCTTGGGAACTCAATCTTCTACGGTTATCATAATTTATGTGTCCCAATATATTATGCCATAGATCAGAATCCTCCAATCTGACAACATTACAAGATTCAGAATTTGGAATTACTATGTAACAATTTTCCAGGTTTCTGTTTCCTGTTAAAATACAAATACCCTTTTCATCAATAATTTTCCAATCTTTTTTAGAAAAGGTAACTGAGTGATTGGAATCACAATATTGTGATATACTTAAGATATTGGCTTTAAGTCCTTTAACTAAAAGAATATCATCTAGTTCAGGAAGCCCATGCTCGCTCAATGTTCCCTTACCTATGATCTGAGAAGAAACACCATCTCCAAACATGACACTACCTCCAAGGAAGTCTGTCTTATTTTTTAATTTTTTTCCGTACCCAGTCATATATTTAGAGCATCCGGAGTCTAAATACCAACTAGTTGAAGTGCTTTGTGCCTTTAAAGCAGAAATGATAATGTTGCACTTGAGCTGGGGTAGTAAATCATCTTTTTTAATCCAAATAGGCTTAGTTTTAAATTTTTTGTGTCCTTTTGATTTAGAAAAAGTCTGAGGGGCTTTCTAAATGATTTTTTCTTAGTCTTGGACCCTCCCTTTTTCTTTTTAGATTTATATTTGTTTGTGGCATGTCTAGGAAGTACATAAGTTTTTCTTGATTTCCTAGGATAGTTAAAGTTCTGGTACGTAGGAGTGTACATCCTTTTCTAGAAACACTCATCAAGACTATGGCCAAAATTATCGCAGTAGGAACGGTATTGATGGGTATAGGACTTGACTTTCTTGCTAAAGTCTTTGAAATTTGGGTTGGATCTATTGGGTACAGTTTCCAATCATCATAAGATTTAGGTTTCTGTCTTTGGTCTCTGGCAGAAGGACAAACATATTTGGTCTGACAGTTTGGTTTCAACTGTTGATTGTACTGATTATGTGTTTTTTGAGAGACATTGCGACTACATTCACCTTTTCAAAATTTTAAGAAGTTTTGCCTTGTTTTATAAAAGCAACATTTTTAGGAGAAACTTTAGTCTTACTTGTATGCACTATTTCACCAAAACCTAGGCCAGACTTATCTTAAGAGTCAAATTTCCTTCCAGTAACAACTTTTTCATAAGATTTTATTTGTGTTTCAAAGTGTTGGCATTTTTTAAACACATTTGAAACCTTTTGCTTTGACTCTTCTAGTTCAAAAGGGGTTGCCTTGAGTTTTTATTCAAATTCATGATTCTTTTGAGTTAAATCTTTTATTTTCAAGGCATAGTTCTCAATTTTAGTCTCATGAGCAACACATTCGGCAGTATAATCTTCAGTGTTCTTCCTAATGGTCTGTTTAAGCAAATCGATACCCTCACTTTAGGTTTTTATCATCTTTTCTAGGCAAGAACTCTTCTTGACCTTTTTATTCTATAACTCGTGTAAATTAGGCAGATCATCATCAGATAATCTTCAGTGTCCCCTATGTTTTTTATGGGTTCTTTACTCACGCACACGTCCAATTCATCATCAACATTCTCACTTTGACTCACACACAGTCTTTCAGCAGTAATAGGAACAAAATTATCAGTAAGTTCATTCACAACATCAATAGGCGTAGCAGATTCATGAGCAGGCAAGCAAGTATCATCATTATATATTATCTTAGCAAAGAAAGACATGCACTACTCATTCATTTGGGTTGACTCAGTTTCATCCTCATCAGAATCACTAGAGTCGTCCCAAGTCTTGCACATATTGGCCTTGTTATTGTTGCTAAAACTAGTTGGACATTTATGTAACAACCCAGATTTTTTAAATGGGATTTTTTTTGTTTTATTTAATTTTGGAAATTGGAGAAAAATAAAATTTTGGGATTTTATAATTTAAAATGTTGGTTTTTATATTTGAAAAATAAATTTTCAAACGGAATTGAAATCGAAATTAAAATGGTGTTTTAATTGAATTTTTATTATATAGAAGAGTCCTCAAAACATAAAACTCTTTAAGAGTCCTCAAAACATAAAACTCTCTAGAAAAACATATTCAAAACTATTGGACGGTCCGATCAAGCTAAAAATTTTTAACCGGCTTAGTCTCGTCTTCAGCTAATTCTCTGCCAAATTTCATCCAATTCCAACGGTCCGATCGTCCGGAATAAAAATTTTAGTGTTTGTATCTAATTAGAACTTTTTTCTTAATCAAACTCTTAATCTTTTATATATCACCACTAATTCGTGGCTTGGCTTTTCAAATCACTTTTTCTCAAACTTTTCAACCAGAAGACCTCTCCAAAATCTCTCCCTTTCATCTACAAACCATAACCCCAAACTTATTTAAGATTTCAACCTTAGATTAGAAGGCTTAATTGGTGTTTTCTCAAGAGGAGTTCATCCTTCTACTTAGATTTTTGTCCAACCAATCACAAGCATGTTTACCCTATTATTTTCCCTTAGTGTTATGTGTCTTGATTGTAGCCTTCATTAAACTCATATTTTTCTAAAATAAGTTTACGAATATAAATATTGAAGAGATAAATTTCGGGACTGATTTGCATGAAAAACTAATGTTACCAAATACTTATAACTTTTTTATTCTTTGGGTTGTGTCGGTGTAGCTGATTTTGCTATGGGCATGTGTGTAGAGGAGCCCTTTTAAAAGTAAAATTTGATATTTCATGTGAGGAACCCTAAGAGGATTTATTATTTGTGTTAGAAAATAATAACTATGATAAGACTTACATGTAGCTATTATTCTGAAAATCACAATATTTATTTGTCCTTGATTTCCATTATTTAGATTAAAATTATTTAAATGGGAATTTAGTGTTATTATGAATGTTGTTATAATTTGGAATTTTGTTACTTTATGGAAATATGATAATATTTCGAAAATGTTAGGTATTGTAGGTAATTGGTTTTCACCCCTTGTTATTGTACACTTGTTAGGTATGGGACTTGTAAGTGGGCCTTTGTTGCGATTTATGCTAATTAGGTATGGGACTAGTTAGTGTGAGTCTATGCGGGTTGTATAATTTGGGTTGGGGCTGATTTTCTATATTATACCTTTGTTGCGATAGCCTAGGATTGATATCTAGGTGGAGTGAAATTTTTATAATCATCATTTACTTAGGATATTACGATATTGTGTTTTGGGAGCCCATAGTTGGGACAAAGGGATATTTCGAAGATTTTCACATCGCTTTTAAGGGTGGGGCAATTAATTTGATTAGTGAGTACAAGGAATTTTGGAAATTAATATCGCATGACTAAAACGGATATTAAAATTGTATTGGTGACATAATGTGTCTAAGGCTGACAGTTTGAACAGGTCAGAGGATGAGTTACGTCGTGTCGTGTGTGGAACCTTGTCATATCGCGAGGGTCGTTGACAAAAACGGATCAGATGGCGGACTTGACAAGGGGATGTGTGTGTGTGTGGAACCTTGTCATATCGCGAGGATCGCAGGATAAAAACGGATCAGACAGCGGACTTGACAAGGGGACGGGTGTTGGAAATATTCTTCACAGTTAAATTAATTAAATTTAACATTGTTGGGAAGGTGGGTAAATTAAAATCATATTGGTGTGGCTTTTATGGAAACCTTGCGGGTAATTAGTAATTTATTTATGGGGATTAATAATCTCGTAATTAAAAGATTCTATTGTTATAGTCGATATATATATAGCACTATTGACTGGGTTCAGGGAACCTAATTGAGAAGAGTAGCCGATTTTCATGCTCGGGGCCTTGTCTCTGACAAATACGTTGACTAATCTTTTTCAGGATTTATTTGAGAGTTGCTGCATAGGATTCATTGGAGATCATTTGGAGGTGCAGTTGGATTTATTTTTTACTGCTTTAGTAGTTGGATTTTCTCTTTCCATTCCGTAGTTTTATTTATGAGACTACTTTTGGAGTTATTGGGCCTTTTCGGTTCCAAAGTTGTTTTAGGATTTCAGTTGGATTCATTTATTTAATTATTGAGATATTTGGAGATCACCTGTGATGGATTTTAATCGCATTTTGGAGTTTTATCTGTTGGATGTCATTTCATATTTGGGATTTGATTAAAATAATTTATCTTGTGGATTAAAATTTTATGTATCAAATCTGTCGCATGCTAAGGATGATATTTAATTTACTCGCACCCGGCTTAGTTTTGGTGGCGGCCGACGCCAGAATTTAGCGGGGTGTGATAATTTATTAGCATAGTGACCAAGTTTACCACAACGGTGACACTTAACATCTTTTATGTCAGGTTTAGGTCTGTTGGGGTCATAATTCCTCCTATTGTCATAAGTGTGTTTGGTATTGTCTCTGTCATGAGGTCTGTGAGATTGATGACCTTGATAGCTTGATTTGCCTTGTTTAGAGGTAACATCATTTCTGAATTTCAAAATCTTTTTGAAATGCTTACTCATAAGAGCTATTTCATTGTCAAGGTTTTCCAAATCACAGTCTTCAATACAATCAGTGTGAAAGTCTATAGAGTTCAATTTAGGCACTGGTAATTTAGATGAAAACACAACATTTGAACTCGAGGCTTTATTAGTCTGTCTAGTCAATTGTTTTTTGAAGTCTAGTTCCAATTCTACAGTCTTCAGTTTACTGTTAAGTAATTCAGGAGTCATATTAGGGCCATTCATTTCCTTAATCACATATCTCTTGTTATCAAATTTAGATGGCAATGACCTAAGAATCTTTGAAACAATTTCCTTTCTATTGTAGGTTATACCATCTGCATGAAGTTTTGTAAAAATGTCAGTTAACCTTATGTGTAAATCGTCAAAGGATTCATTGTCATTCATAATCAGGGTGTTATATTGCTGAATGAGCATTTGGGTTTTTCCAGCTTTGACTCGTTCATCACCCTCATGAGCAATGACTAAAGTGTCCCATGCCTCTTTAGAAGTAGAACATATGGATATTCTTTTCAATTCATGTTCATTAATGGACATAAAGATGGCATTCTTTCCATTGTTATTATCAAGATAAGCTTTTTTCTCTTCCTTAGTAAATTCACTGAGAATTTTCTTAATTCTTGTTGGATCAATTTCAGAGATAGGTTTATTAGGATGTTCATACCCTGTTTCAATCATTTCCTAGACATCATCACCCAGGGTTCCTTGAATGAAAGCAGTCATCCGCACTTTCCAATACAAAAAATTGTTTCCATTAAATAGTGGTGGTCTGGAAAGGTTACCTAACTTCTCAAATTTTTCTTCCATACTCAGAGATTTTCAGAAAGAAGTTTCGAAAATAATTTCTCAAGTTTCAGGATCACAAAAGGTGTTCCTTCTTAGATATCTATGAAAAATAGCCTTAATAGTAAAAGCTTTTCTTTACAAGATTAATAACAAATAGTTATCAGTTGAGTAGACTCCGAATAAACTTTTTGGACAAAACTCTTTTCGAAAATAACACAAGATGTAAAATATTTTTCTGAATGTATGGATTAAATTTGATAGTTGATTACCTTCTGTTTAATTTTTAATAAACGTCTACTAACGTTACCATGCAATCCTAATCGCGACAATAGTTAAGAACATTCAAAGAAATAGACACAGGAATTTTAACGTGCTAAAACCCTTAAACAAGTAAAACATCCACGGTGCCCTCTACGGCACAAAACAAAAATCCACTAGAATAAAAATCAAGTTATAACACTTAAACAAACTACAAAGATCCTAACCTAAGTTCAGAGTGTACCTACACGAGATTCTCCACTCCAAAGGTATTTTGACTTGGAACTTGATCCTTTCTTGCGGCTTCTTTGTCTTTTCCTTGATCTCCTTCTCTTTGAATTCTGATTCTAGCAACTCTTTCAAATACAATATTCTCAGACAGAACCACAGTGTCTAAGTGTTGGTGTGAGATGGTGTTTAAGATGTTCTACTACATGCAAACATGCAACTCACCCTCTCAAGATTTATACAAACTTTCCTAACAAATTACAATAGTTCTAATATAAAAGTTATTTCTGAATCTTGATTTTTCAAGCAAAAACTTCTTGATCTTTTATATAACCACAAATCTCATGGATACCTTGCTCAGAAGACGGTTTAAGGTCTGAAACAATTTTAGGGTTTTGAAAATATTTTTGAAATTGTAAACCTCCAATTAAGATCTAAACTAGACTAGAAGTCTACTTTAACAAAATAGATTCAGACTTAACATGCAATGACTGATTCAACAAGTTTTGATATAAAACTTATTTTCAGATCTGTACACCTTAAAACTTTAGCAAGAGTTCTTTTGTGTTCCTTTTATTTTTGTACACCAGTATTTCATAAAATATGAAATAAAAATTAGAAACACACAACTCAACAGATCTGGAAAATTATTTTTGAAACTAAAAGTTTTTATTTCAAAAAACTCGTTAAAACAGTATAGATCTAAAATGACAGATCTAAAATGAGAACAAAAAATATCATGTGATGTTATCTTTTAGAAAGACTTAGTTTCAATGATGAAACTTAAATCTCTCTTAGAGATGAGTTCTGAGAGAATCAAATATATGAAGAGGTCTTCAAACGAAAAGACAAAACCAATAACTGAGAAACCCTAGAAGGATCTAACTCTCAAAAGATGGGTTTTCTAGAGTAGGGACTTTTAAGTTTTTGGTTTTTTTGGTTTGGGGGAAGACTCGCAGAGGTTTGAACTATGAAGAAAATTAGGGTTTCTTCTTCTAATCTCTCTCTCTCTACTTTCCCTCTCTTCTCTCTCTTCTCTCTACTCTCTCTTTTCTCTCAGTTTTAACAAAATGGCAAAAGTCTCAAAATGCTGAGGCTTAGTCTCTTTTTATACTAAGCATGGAAGGATCGAGAACTTAATCCTCAATCCTATGGCTGATATTAAGTCTAAATGGGTTGACTTAAATCCAACGATTTAACAGAGGCGGTGGGTTAAATGATCACTGATTAGGTAAGGCTGGGTTCACATGGATTGAATTAAAATGCATGCAGTATGTTGATTAAAATGATCCAAGGGTTGAGGATGTGTACGCATTATGTGTCTAACAACAAACACAAATCCAACCGATATGCAACCAACATGTGTACGCACAGGATGAAGACTGAGACGCCTGTTGAAAATAATTACACAGCACACCTCCAAATCTCTAGCGATTTCGGATTCTACCTAGGCAAAAAATTAGCATAGAAAACAAGTTTCACAAATTCAAATTATACCCACAACACTTTTAAAAACACATTTTAATTAATTCAAAAATCATTTGAAAATTATGGAAAAATATATAAAATGATTTGAATTGAATTAAATTGATTTTAAAAAGATTTGAAGTGTTGAAAAACCATTAAACAAATAGATGAAATGTATTATGCAGTGCAAGTGTCCTATTTGTGGTTTTAGGGTTAGAATTAACTTCCCTTTGAATCTTCTCTTGGACTGGATTTCTTCATTGAGCTTTTTACCTTTGAGGATATGGAGTTCCCAAACTATTCTAACCTATTTTGTCTCAATATCAAAAGTAGTTGGAACTCCTATATATGCAGACTTAAGTGAGTCAATATATAGTGTGTTCTCAATATCATCGGCTATGATAATATTCTCCTTTTTATCCAAAGTATGATACGTGTGCACATGTGTTCGATATAAGTAACAAGAGAAAGAAATCATCTAATTCACATCATGAAAAAGACGGAGTGGAATCATCCGAAGAAGTTTTTAAAAGAAAAAAGATAATAACATAATGTGAGTATCCTTCGAATGACAAATCACTATGAAGGAATGAAAGTGTATATGGAAGGGAACATGAATATGTAGGAGTACGTGGACTTGCAAAATTAATAAACACGGTAAAACATAAAATGACTAAATGAGAAAATAGGACTCGAATCCCAAGACTGGCCTGGGAAATCGAGGTAACCCAAAGGGCATCGAAGTCCACGCAGTTCGATAACATGCAAGGGTGGGATTTAACCCATAAATCCTAATTTAGAACTTCCTTTAGTTTTTTTTTTAGAAAATGTGCACAAGTGTAGAAAGTGTTAAAAATGAGAAAAATTCTAATTTAGGGTTTATAAGAAAACCCTCTTTTTTGCTAATTATATTTTATGAAAATATGATTTATGTGTACTAAATGGTAAAAAGTGAGATTAGTTTTTATGTGAGGAGATGAAGTAAAGATATATCAAAAGTAAAAATAAAGGAAAACAATTACTACTAATTGAGTGAGTTGTAAATGGATAATGGTAAATCTTCTAAAGAAATTTAATTTTGATTTTGTAATGGTAGAATGCTTATTTTAGTATGCTTAGATGGTGGTGAGGTAATGATGGAAAGTAGGGTGGAAATGGAGGTGAATGATGTAAGGAAATGGAGACGATGTTTGCAAAAATAGAATTTTGGCGCACTAATTCCGAAGGGAGTGTTCTGACTTCAGAAAGGGACCCTTGAGAATGAGGTCATAGTCTCCTTAAATAGTAAAATTAGTATTTTAGGGTGTACTAATCGACATGGTTCATCGTCATAGATCTTGCCTCTCCGGCCAAGGAAAGTACAGACTGCCAATAAGCATGGAGTTTAGGGTGCCTATACGTAGTCCAGAACAGACTTTTTCAAAAAAAATGGCATAAAATGCAAATCATATGTCCGAACCGTTGATCCATTCCCAAGTTCGAGAGTTGAAAAAAATGAAATGGGTCTCGAAAGCACCTGACGATCTCTGTATGGGAGTTTTTAGAGAAAAATAAAAGGACATGCGAAACTTGAGGTCAATTCAGGAATTGTATGGACTATTGGAAAGAGGATTCAGAGCCCCATGAGATTTCATTAAGCTTCATTCAGTTTGGAGAGTTACGGAGGTCAAATGCGACCCGAGAGTTCTCGGTGGCCTCTTGGCAAAAAGGTACGTACGCGCAAACCATGAGGTCGGTTCTCACTTGGTATGGATCATTAGAAAGAGGATTCAGATACCTGTGAGTTTTCAGTGAGATTATATTGGTTTGGATAGTTTTATCGAGGTCAAATGGGTCTCGAAAGCGCCAGTGGCCTCTAGATTAGGTCTTAAAGTAGGACCTATGATTTAGGATGGGGGAGAAGAGTTAGGAACCTAAGGACATTCTTAGGGGGTATTAGAATGGGGTGTCTACAACCAAACTAATACATTTTAATTAAATATCCCCTTACTTTAACAACATCCCATATACTCTCATGGACTCGTAAAAATTTCATAAACATTTCTGCTGTCTAATTTTGACCCAAGCCCTTGGAGGTGAATCCATTCTCTTCTGGTAGTGAGCCAAAAATCTGTCAAATTTTAATATGGGTTTTCTTTCCAAAATTCTATAAACATTTTTAAGAATTTAGACAACTCAATTTTGATAACCATTGATTCAGCGTAAATATTTCATATTTATCCCTCTCATTTCAATCCTTTTATGACCCCGTGCATTATAATTAACCCGAATTTATCTCTTATTTATGCTACTAACTCTTTTTGGCGATTATTTCTTATTTTGTATATTTCTTATGTGTTTTACAGGTATTTCATGCAAGTAAATGCGGGAGAGAAATTGAAACAGTGAAAGAAACCAAGTAAAGGGAGTTCAAGGGCATTTTCATAATTTTTATAACCATATTCTGGAGGCGGAGCCATTGGAAAGTTGAAGAATATGAAATCACAAGAATACTGGAAGAAACAACGTCTTAATATGAGTTAGTGTCAATAATTTACTTGAATTCAAAGTTGAGAAGAAAATCCAGGGGCAAAAGAGGGAATTCAGAAAATGTACTTGTGAATCGCTTTGCAAGTACATCTGAACCAGTTCGACCCAGCTGAGTGCGAATTTTACTTTTTCGAATTTTTTCCCCTAGACTATTATGGGTTTAGGACTCTTGTAAAAATGGGTTCATTGAGTTGTAAATTAAGTTTAGACATATCTAACTTAGCTTTAACCTAGTTTTAACAGGAGAAATAGGCAAGCCTATAAAAGATTATTTTTGCACTTATTTATGCTTTATAGATCCTTTTCATGCAATAATCATTATAGTTTGTCTTTCTCTCCCTTGATCTTTGCTTTTAATTATTTTTGGAAATTTCTTGCATCAGTTATACATTCTTGCATGCTTAGATACATATTTAAGATCACTATTTTCACATGCAATGTCAAAATTATGTCTTTCATTAGCAACGTCATATCCGACAAGATTTCCAAGACTTGGAATGCATGAAACCAACCCAAAGTGTTTCGTATGGATATAAAAATAAGTTCTTGAGTTAAATAATTAATTGGAAATGTGTCATTTTGTAAATACAACCATCGTAGGTCTTTTAACTATGTTTTCCCTAGGTAACCGGAGTGTTTAAGAATGCGACGCGCGTGTTAACCATCTCGTCACATATTTTATTTTTTTTCTTTATTACATATTGCCAAGTTTATTTACTTCATATATGTGATACTTGAACTAAATAGGGTCTTCATTTCAATTAAGTATTTAATTATCGACTAGTTTTGTGTTTGATGAAATAACTAGAGGTTGGGGGATTGTATTACAACCTTATCTTTCTCTCTTATTAATTAATCCATCATTTAGTAAGTCTTGCATGCGTAGTTAATTTGGATAGATTCATTGCTTTCATTATAAGTAGTATACAAGTTCTCATCAAAATCGTATTTTCTTTTCCTTTTTCGTGAGTCACTCGTTTTGGTTAGTCCTCTTACTTAGTAGTCGTCGCGAGTTATCATCTTACTCTCTGAGTTCGACACCCGATTTTCTGTATTATTTCTTGAGCGGCCGATTTACACTTGAACTGTATGCACACATGTTAGAGACATTTATTTATTCACGTTAATTTTTTAACCCCGTTGCTAGGGACTAGGTAGATATACTACGTTAGGTCGAATTAATCCTATAATTCGACTCTAATTCTTAAAAAACTACAAAATAAAGCCAAAAAAAGTAAGAAATTTAGAAAATATAAATAAAAATCCCCAAAATATCATCTCCACCCCTAAATGAAAAACACTCTTCCTAATCACATCATCCCTAGAGTTCACGAAAATTCAATAATCGAACTTACCTCCGAGAGTCCACGTACCCCAAACGCACATTCTTTATGGGTTCCACCTCCTATGCAGACCAACTTCATTACGAGTCACACAGCTAGTCACATGACTAGAGCGTCCAGTGAGGAAGTCAAATCTTTAGGAGATAATGTTATGTCGGATCAGGGTAGTTACGGCACGGGTGAGGGTAAGTTACCATACCTCTCCATAATAGACCTCTTATATCCCAAGAGAACTGTCACTCTGAGATTCATTATACTCTTGTATAATGCAGGGACCCGCCTATAACGAAGGAGTTTTCTATAATACCCGCCTATAAAATGATGCTTCAAGAGGAAGTGGAAGCGGTAGGGGATTTTAAGGGTAATTTTAATGCCCCTCGTGGAAATTCTTATAACCCTTCATGGAGGAACCGTTTTGGTTTCAATTATGGGAAACCACATGTAGCAATGAATCCTAATTAACAAGTTTCCTCACATCCACCACAACTCCTGCCGTTCCAAAAAGCTCCATCTATGAAAGCACAACCTCCTGCGCTGTATATTACCCCACTGTGTAGAAATCTCGAAGACACTTTAAACCAATTCATTCAAACTCAATTAGCGATGTAGAGGCATTTGAATTTCATGATGAAAGATTTCATGAGGGAAAAAATTATTAAGTTATTGGATGCAGGCATCATCTATACCATTTTGGATAGCAAGTGGGTGAGTAATATTCAAATCATCCCAAAGAAGTCTGGAATGACTGTGGTCGAATGCAAAGGGTGAGAATATTCCAAAACGTACCATCACCAAGTGGCACATTTTCATTGACTACTAGAAGCTCATTATCGACACTAAGAAAGATAACTTCCCCTTACTATTTATTGACCAAATGATAGAGCGAGTAGCGAGATACCCGTTCCATTTCTTTATAGATGGTTATTTTGGCTATAACCAAATTAAAGTAAATGTACTCGATCAACAAAATATGATGTTAACATGTCCTTTTGGCACATTTTCCTAAAAATTTATGCCTTTTGGATTATGTAATGCACCCGTGACCTTTCAACGGAGCATGCTTCGTCTTTTTAGCAATATGGTCGAGAGAGGATTAGAGGGTTTTATGGATGATTTTGGCATTTTTGGCTTCTCTTTTCACCATTGCCTCGCTAATATTGAGAAGGTGTTAGTACGATGTGTGGAAAAGAACTTGGTACTGAATTGATAGAAGTGCTATTTCATGGTCACTGAAGGCGTAGTTCTTGGCCACATCGTTTCCTCCAAAGGTATTGAGGTATATAGGGCGACAATTGACGTCATTATCGATATACCCCCACCTAAGTCACTAAAGGACGTGCTCTCTTTCTTGGGACACGTGGGTTTCTATCGTAAGTTTACGAAGGACTTTAGTGCCATTGCTAGGCGCTTAAGAAACCTACTTATGAAGGATACACCCTTTGAGTGGAACGAAGCGTGCAAAAGTGCTTTTGACATATTAAAAAGCATTCTAGTTTATGCTCTCATTATTCAAGCTCCAGATTGGACCCTTCCATTCGAGCTTATGTGTGATACGAGTGATTATGCAATTGGGGATATATTGGGGCAAAGAAAAGAAAAAAAGGCTCACATCATCTATTTTACTAGCTGAACCTTAACCGTGCCATAAGTTAACTACTCCAGCACAGATAAAGAGTTACTAGATATAGTTTTTGCCTCTTACCTCATTGGTTCACCCATTACATGTTTCACTGACCACGTAACTCTTAAATATTTTCTTTTCAAAAAGGATTATAAGCCGTGACTCATAAGGTGGATCCTGGTCCTATAAGAATTTGATATTTCCATAAAAGATAAAAAAGGAGTAGAAAATGTCGTCCCCAATCATTTATCGAGGCTTTCATCCAATGTACCTAGCGATCCTATGCCCATAAACGAATACTTTTCGGATGAGCAATTATTTACCACTTCATCTCTCCCCTATTTTGTAGATATAGTGAATTATCTTGCCACGGTATTTGTTCCCATCGATTGGAAACCGCTAGAGGAAAGGAAGTTCCTTACTTAGTCGTGCATGTTCTTCTTTGACTATCCCTATTTGTTGCAATATTGCGCAGACCAAATCATCCAACGAAGTGTTCCGAATGATGATATTCCTAGGGTCATCCACTTTTGTCATATAGAAGCATATGGAGACCATTTCTCCCCAAATAAGGCGGCCAATAAGATCCTCCAAAGCGGTCTCTACTAGCCCATGATCTTCTGGTATGTAAATGCTTATTGTAAATTGTACGATAGATGCCAAAGGATGAGAGCTATTACTCAACATGACATGATAGAGTTGACCCCTATTCTCATCATTGAGATATTTGACTGTTGGGGAATCAACTTCATGGGTCCTTACCTTCCCTCCTTTAGTTTCTATACATCCTCTGCGTGGTAGAATATGTGTCGAAATGGTTTAAGGCCACAGCTACTAGGATGAATGACACTAAGGCGGTGATAAAGTTCAATCAAGAACACATACATTCTCACTTTGGCGCTCTAAAGGTGATTATTAGTGACAACGGCAAGAACTTTTCCAATAGGCCGTTTGAGAAACTTATGATAAATTATGGTGTCGTCCATAAGGTTAGGATGCCATATCACCCACAAATAAATGGGTAAGCCGAGCTAGAGAATCATGAGATAAAGAACATTCTCGAAAATACCATTGATCCTATCCATAAGGATTCATCTACATGATTGAACGATGCGCTATGGGCCTACCAAACCGCCTATAAGAACCCCCTCGGGATGTCCCCATTTTGTTTTGTCTATGGAAAGCCTTGTCATCTCCCCATTGAGATTACGAATAAAGCGTATTGGGAAATCAAGAGGTTGGATTACAATTTAGATAAAGCCGGTGAAATGAAAAAACTTCAAATGCATGAGTTATAAGAAATACGCAATGATGCGTATGAGAGCTCCCGCATATCCAAAGAAAGGATGAAACTCGCGCCTGAGCGCACTATCCATCAAAAGGAGTTTCATCCCGATCAAAATGTGCACCTCTCGACAAATTACATTTAAGTTGGACCAGCCCATTTATGATAAGATATCTTTCTCCGTGGTGCTATAGAATTAGAAAATTCGAAAGGTGGGGATACTTTTAAAGTTAATGGACAATGCCTAAAGCCATATCCCGAGGCTTGTGTTGAGGAAGCCGACACTATTTGGTTATCAAAGCCCGTCTACGTGGATGCTTGAGTTTGAAAGAGAGGTCATCACACCCTCCACGTAAATGGGGAGAGTATGTGTTGTACACTAGTGAGTAGAGTCCATTTTAGAGTAATTTATAGGACTATAGATGTCATAATTTAGAAAGTTAGGAGCACCACATTGGGTTTTCATGCACGAGAGAGAAAACGCGTGTACAAGAGCGAAGTTAAGGTGTCTCGAGGTGTTTAGGGAGATTTGAGGTACCTTAGAGAGTGTAGCTATGGCGTTGTCACACTTAGAATATAAAATATGAGGAATTTGAAATTTTAGGCAGGAAGCTATGGGCAAACCGCAGGCCGAACTGATTCACAGGAGAACCAGTTCGCTTGCACAATTCAAACCAGTTTGGATTACCTGGTGACGGATTATCCCCCTTTTCTTTTCCCACCAAATGCATCCCCCTTATTTCCCCTTCTCTGCATACCAATTCCCCCCACTCCCCCCCCCCCAACCAATCTCCCCAAACCCAATTTTTCACACTTTTCCATTCCCTCCACCCCTTCCCACCTCCAACCTTTCCATTTCCCACCCATTGCTACCTATAAATACACCCCTCCCACCCTTTACTCCACACCAAAAATTCTACTCTCTTCCTCTCTCAATTTCTATCGAATTCCCCACTCCCATTCTCCATGGCTACCCGTCGCGCCCCTCGATTCCTTAAGTACGACTCCACCACAATCCTAAATGAGGGGATTGACCATATGTTTGGGTTCAACCAAGAACATGATTGGTATGAGGATTTCTTGCAATGAACAAAAAAAATTCATATCGACCGTCGTGTCAAGTGGGAGGAACTTCTAGTCGTAGTCACCACCCTATTCAACCGACGAGGGTGGTGAAATTTCTTTAACCCTCAGAATGATAGGGTATATGAAGAGTAGGTGTGAATTTTCTATGTGACTCTAGCTTGAAAATACCATACACTCCATGAGGCCTTCGTGGACAACATCCACGTCACCTCCTCCCCTGTAATTATCCAACGAAAAATGAGTGAAAGGGGGGTGATTCTTCCCCATCCCTTTTCCTACTAGACTAACGGGGCCCCACACCAAATTCGAATACATTGCTAGAATGTCCCCGAATGAAGAATGGCTTGAAGATACTTTCTTGGTTGGAACGCTCATGGACTCGATGCGTTACTCCCATCTAATCATTTTCATTACCATTCTCCAAACCACCAATGACTCGGTGGTATGTCAACATCATGGTAACTTTCTCTATCATTTTCTCCATGAGGCGAACGAAAATAACCTTGTATGGCTCTTCTACAGTGTGATTCTACATGTCGCCTACGACACTACCGGTAAGGTTTCCCTTCCTTATGCGAACCTCTTTCGATATCACGTAAGATATCGAGGTGCAGGTACCTGACTTGTACATAAAGTTTTCTAAACCAATTAGGATATTCTCGACCCATCGGAGTGTCCGTCAATTGCGAGTGGCCCACCCCACCTTCACTGGTTGACGAGGAATAAGATTTTATAGAGGAGGATGACCCTATGCGTGAAGGGGGTCGAATCCATAGAGTAAGAGAGCGAGGATGTTCAAGAGGTAGAAGGGATAAAGAGGGAAACTCTGATTATGAGCCCGATTTTGTTGAAGGTAATTTCCAAACGGAAGTCATTAATTGTCGCATTGATGAGTTGGAGTCACGCATTAAAGGTTTCATCACCGAGTTCCGCACCGAGAGAGAGTTGGATCGGCATGACTATCGGCGGGACACGAGTATGATGATGATACTTCAAGTGAATATGTACCGATTATAATTGGGGTTCGACACACAATTTTCATCTTACTTCCACGACACCTACACTCGTGATCCCCACGCTCTCGGGTTGTCTCAATAAAGATTTATGGGTTAATTGTGGTTCTAATTTATGTAGTTCTTTGGTTTTCATGCAATTTCTTTTGTAAGAACTATGTAATTACTCTATCCCTTCTTTTTTTTAATTGTGTGGTGCTTTTAATGACAAATTTGCATTTTTAAAATTTGCTCATTATATTTTCGTACTTATTATTTTTCTTCTTTAGATTTTAGCCCTCTTGATTGGGGACAATGAAAAAGTCTAAGTCGGGGGGGGGGGGGGGGGGGGTGACAAGTGAGCCTTTTTAAAAGTTCACATATTTTAAAAAATCCAGCCCCCCCCCCCCTGCCCAAAAAAAAAATTGAAAATGTCCAAAATTTCAAAATAAAATAGAAGAATCAAAAAAAAAAAATTAAATTTTTCAAAAATATTACTAATTTTTTTGTTTGAAGTCTCAATTTGTAAAAATCCAATGCACAAAGACGAAATTAACCAAAAACGAAAATCGAGCGAAAATTGATGCATTAACAAACAAGTATGAAGATTATTAACCAGGTGAGTTTTCGAGCCTATAAGTTTTTGTGAGTAATTAAACCAATCCAAGTTAATGGTTAACTCAAAGATCAACTTAAAATTAAATCAGTCTTTGAAGATCTCTAATTTTTTTTTATCGGTTATGGGAAACGAGTGAGATGTCATCTTGAAAATGCGCTAAAATATCTCTAAATTAAATGAATCTCAAGATGCATATGGCAAAATAATTATTAATTCGGATAGATGACGTTAGGCCATCGTTTGTTACCCAAAAATATCATCCATAATTAGTAATTCGGATAAATGAAATTTTTCAAACTAATTTGAGCCCAAAATGATACTCCTTTTCATTTTATTAACCCGAAAAATCCAATTAGCCCAGAGTTGTGAAAATAAAAAAAATTCATCAATTTAGTCCATACGGTACATAAAAAAGGGGCAAAAAATAGAAAGAAAAAAATGAAAAAAAATAAGAGAAAAATATGAGAATTTTTTTTTTAGCAAATGCTCTAAAAAGTGCCAACGGACATCAAAAGGAAAATTTTCCAACACCTAATTTCCCAACCATTCCTATTTCACCCAATGCACCTTATAACCCAAAGAAGTCCTAACTGAGTCCGGATAACGAAATTAATTACAGCGTGAAGAGTTAAGGCACAAAAAGATAATAAGAGACATTAATTGGTGTGGATAAGAGTCGATGTTTCCCATTTTCTAACAATAGTGTTCCGATGATATGATCTATTCTCCTCAAATATTTTGTCTTTCGAGTTGAATGGGTAACTTTATGTCCAATATATTTTCGCTATATCACGCATATCCATAGAAATATCAAGCTTTTGAGTGATTCATTTGTGAGTGCATCCATGAGAAATTGAATCAAAAGGAATTTTCAAAGAGTGATGTAATGATCAATCAGTGGAAGTCAGAAGTTTAATTTTAGGCTTCGCACACACACACTATGAAAATAGATTTATCGAAGAAAAATTTTAAGTGATTGTTTTTAAGAAATTTAAATTTTGTGGTTTTTATCTATTTTGATATTTTTCTTGGATCAAAAAAATGAATTTTGTGGGTAAATTCACTGCAAACCCTCACAAGACACCACTCGTACTACTAGGGTAGCCTAGGAGTTTAATGGCTTATTGCATACGCTAAATGCAATCGCTTACCCGCGAAAGAGGTATTCTATCCCAATAAAGTTTTTGCAAGTTTCTTTAGCTCTTATATCATTCTTTTACATTACTCGGGATGCGCAACATTCAAAGTTAGGGAGATTTGATTCGGCGTAAAGATTGCATATTTATCCCCTTAATTTCGATCCTTTTATGACTCCATGCATTGTAATTAGTTAAAATTAATCTCATATTTATGACTCCATGCATTGTAATTTCGGAGCAAATTGGAAATTTGGAGAATATGAAATCACAAGAATACTGGAAGAAATGGTGTCCTAATCCGAGTTACTGTGAAGAAGTTACGAGAATTCAAAATTGAGAAGAAAATCTAGGGGTAAAAGAGGAAATTTTGGAAATGTACATGCGAACCAGTTCGCTAGTACATCCGAACCGGTTCGACCTACCTGAGTGATAATTTTCCTTTTTCTATTTTTTTCCTCTAGAGTAGTATGGATTTAGGACTTTTGTAAAAATAGGGTCGAGTTGTAAACTATGTTTAGTCGCATCTAACTTTGTTTTAACCTAGTTTTGAGAGGAGAAAAATAGGCAAGACCACAAGGGATTATTTATGCCCAAACTTTTTTCTCCGTGGATCCTTTTCATGTACTAATCAATATAATTTGTATTTCTCTCCCTTGATCTTTTCTTTCTATTATTTTCTGGAATTTCTTTCATCGGTTATTCATTCTTGCATGCTTAGATACATATTTAAAATGACTATTTTCACATGCAATGTCAAAATTATGTTGTTCATTAGTAACAGCATATTCGACAAGATTTCCAAGGGTTGGAATGCAAGAACCCAACCCTAAGTGTTTTGCATGGATATAAAAATAAGTTTTTGAGTTAAATAATTAATTGGAAACGTGTCATTTTGTTAATACAACCGTCGTAGGACTTTTAACTCCGTTTGCCCTAGGTAACCGAAGTGTTTAAGAATGTAACGCGCATGTTAACTTGAAATCTCGTCATGTATTTTATTCTTATCTTAATTACGTATTGTGTTGGTTATTTCCTTCATATATGTAATACTTGAAATGAATAAAGTCTTAGTTTCAATTAAGTATTTAATTCTCGACTAGTTTTGTGTCTGGTGAAATTACTTGAGGCTAGGGTTTGTATTCCATCCTTATCTTTCTCTCTTATTAACTAATCCTTAATTTAGTAAGACTTGCATGCATAGCTAATTTGGGTAGATTCATTTCTTTCATTAAAAGTAGCACACAAGTTATCATCAAAATCATCTTTTCTTTTCCTTTTTCGTGAGTCACTCCTTAGGTCAGTCTTCTTACTTAGTAGTCGTCACGAGTATTCGTCTTAGTCTTTGAGTCGACACCCGGTTTACTAGATTATTACTTGGGTTTACACTTGAACCGTATTGCTACTCATTAGAGATATGTATTTAGTCGCGTCAACCACTACTACATTACAATCAAGAAAATATATATGCAATTATCAATAACCAATCTACGCATGATAATCCCCAATAATTCGAGTAATTGGATCTTAAAAGTTTCAAGTCATTCAAACCCAACAAGTTCATTATTTTCATCTAAGGTTTCCAGAATAGTAAGATCAATCTATGATGTAAATTCAATAATTCAATTTATTCATGTCACGTGGATTCTAACAATATTTTCTCCAATTATACGATGTCAATTTGGGGTAACATTTATTTGCTCTAAACTACCCTAGATCCAAATCCATTTATGATTCAATTCCAAAACAAGTTTGTAACACAAAATTGGTATGAGAGACACGCACATGAATTAAGAAATATATTATCAAAAATTTTGCAAGAAAATTCTTGCCTTTAAAGATAATGGAAGCCTCCTCCTTTGAGCCTTTGTTCATCTCTTCTTCTCCAAGATTAGTAACCTCCCCCTGAGTGTTTAAGGATGCTAGGTTAACATAGAATTGGATGGCATACCTAATTAAGATGGCTTATAATCTCACTAAGCCCCTTAATCCCATATATACTCTTAAGGCTCAGTTTTGGGCCCCCAAATAAGCTCAGAATGACACTCGTATTCGTCCAAAATATCCCCTAAAGGAATATCTATCCCCGGGGACAACATTAGGATGTTTAAAATGCTGAAACGAACTCTAACTCTGGAACATACTCAAACTAATTCTACAATAAATTACACATTTTACTTATACTAATAATGTAATAATAATAATTCACATAATATGAAATTAATTATTCTACCAATGCACACATTCGTTATAATTGAATCACTTAATCATGCACAATGATTTTCGAGGAATTTATTCAAGAAAGTTATTTATTATAATTCTACTGATTTAAATGACATAGAAATACAGGGTGTTACATTCTCAACCTAATAACGGAATTGTGTCCTCCAAATTTGAAAAGTACCTAACTCGAAGAGTTTTGAATACTTATCTTACATTTAAATTAACAATCTTTAGATGCCATACATATAAGCCATTCATCAGTTTTTCTTTGAGGAGCAATTGTAGTTTTGCCCAGCTTAATAAGATCATTAGATACTGGTATAGGAAAATTCCATCCCTCTTGAGTTATAAAATCAATAGCTTTAGCTTTCATATTTCTAGAAATGTCATACACAATCTTTCTGCTATAGAACTCAGCAATAGGACCATTTTCATGCCAATTGACTATCCAAAAAAAATACTCTCGCCCCTGCCTAAATGATATTTAATAAAATTCTTTGCCGAACATCTCAACTTCCATAGCTTTCTTCAAGTCAAAGATAAATCATTAATTAATTTTACTGTCCAAATATGATCATTTTTAATGATGACTGTATGAATCCATTTAGCTTGAAGAGAATATTTCTTTCTATCCAAGTACCAAATGTGTCTAAGAATACTAGCATTGTTCCAAGTTACCAAGTTCTTGATGCCCAAACCACCTTCTTCTATACGAAAACACACATCATTCCAAGCAACCTTAGTTCCTATTTTCTTCAAATCAATCCCTAGCCATATGAATCTTCTTATAATCTTAACAACATATTTAATAACCTACTTAGAAAGAATAATTATATTAATCCACAATACTTTAATGCTCTTAAGAACAAAGATAGCTAGCTAAACCCTTCCAACATAAGATAACCATCTATTTCTCTAGTTCTTCACTTTATGCATTAATTTTTCCACCAAGGCTTTACAATCGTTAGCTTTTATTCTAGTAGAAATAAGAGAAACCCCAAATATTTAGTAGGAAGAGATCCTATATTCATAGCAATAAGATTAGCAAGCCTTATTTTCTCCACTTTATTAATTTCAGCAAAAAAAAATTTACGCTTAGCTTTATTTTCACCTAACCCATATAAACTTTTAAACTCATTTAGAACCTAATCCATAACTTTTTATGAACATGTATCATTTTTATCCATAATTAAAAGTTAATCACAAAACAACATATGAGATAGTTTTAAACTGGCATAATTAGAATGATAAGAAAAATCACCATTATTCACTTCACTATCAAGGAACCAAGAAAAAGCTTCCATCCCCAATAGAAACAAATAAGGAGACCATTGATCACCTGACTCAACCCATAAATATCTTTAAAGAAACCATTAACCCCTCCATTTACACTAATATAAAATTTTTAGTACTAACACATTCCATAATCCAATCGACAACTTTAGGAGGAAAATCCATCACAAGTAAAATACCTTTAATAAATCCCCAATTAATAGATTCATAAGCCTTCATTAAATCAATCTTTATGGCACACCTAGAACTTCCATCATTCCTATTATAAACTCTCATTACTTCTTGCATTAATAAAACAATATGAGTAATATGACTTCACTTTACAAAGGCCAATTGTCTATTATTTACCAAATCAGGAATAATGCTCCCGAGTCTCTTAATAATAACTTTATAAATGATCTTGTAGGTAGTATTACAGCAAGAAATAGGTCCGAAATCACTCATAGTGGAAGTATTAGGAATCTTAGTAATAAGGAAATAATGGTACTGTTCCAGTCCTTGAAAATTCTACCAGAGCTGAAAAAGACTTAACAGCTGTCAAAACATCAGCACTAACAATCTCTCAATTCTTTTGAAAGAATCCAGCATTGTATACCTCAAGACCACGAGCTTTATTAGTATCCATATTAAAAAAAAAAGAATCTTTCACTTCATCATCAGTAATTATCCCTTGTAATTTCTCCTTTTTTCATCATTAAGCCATATATGTCTTATATTATAAATTACTCAAAATCAAAGCTTCTAATATCAACATAAAAACCCTAAAGATTTGAAAACAATCGCATAGCTTAATGTTGCACTTCATTATATCCTGCATACGCAATACTTTCTCGATCTTTTAAAGAAAGAATCTTATTTCTGAAAGTATGACCGTTGACTTTTTTATGAGAAAAAATGGTATTTTTGTCACCAAGCTCAAGACACTAAATTCTAGATTTTTCTTTAAAAAACTCCTCTTCAATGTTTAAAACCTCAAGGTACTCCATCTGGCAAACTCTTATAGCATGAATAAGCTCAGAATGACCACTATTAATAATAAGTCTTTCTTGAATTCTACCAAACCCCACCTTCTTATCATTAACTCTAAAAAATATGCTAGAATACAAGTCTTTGTTAAGTTTTCTAAAATCCTTCTTCTAATATTTAATCTTTTGGCAATAGAGAACATAGTTTTGCCCTCAACATGGATATCCCACCCCCACTTCAATATGTCTTTGAAAGACTTATGCTTTATCTAGACATTAATAAACTTAAAAGGTTTATTAAATCTTTCTATTTCCATATGGATTATTAAAATTCAAGGAGTATGATCAGAAACACCAGGTAAATCCACAATAACTTCACATTCCATAAAATTCTTCAACCACCACTCATTATGTAAATCTTATCGATTTTTCTTTGAACATTTTCATCCCCTTCTCTACCAATTTTCCAAGTAAACCAATTACCTCTAATAGGATAGTCCTCCACATGAATATTTTCAATACTATCATTAAAATTCCTTATTTTATCCTAATCAATCCCATTCCCACTAATTCTCTTATTATCTCTTCTTACAACATTAAAATCACCAGTTAAAATCTAAGGTTCATAGTAAAAAAGGGGGCAATATTCTCTAAATAACTGTAATACCCCGTGATTTATAGGACTGGGGATTTTAATTTATTTGGGAGAAATAAAATTTAATTGAGTTGGAAAATTTTAAATTTGGTGAATGGGGTCAAAATTTAAGAATGTTATAAAGTATTTCGGATGATGATTCTGAATGCGCGGTTGATCTCGGATGGGTCGAGACAGTCAAAATGACTGTGCTTGAGTTTTATTTCGGTTCCTGAATATTTTAAATTAGTTTGACTCGAATTGGAGTAAATGAGTCATTTAAAGTGTGTATTATCATTTAAAGTCGGGTATCTTAGATCTAAGGCTTAAAAAGCCTACGTGAGATAACAATCTCATTTTGAGATTGAGAAAACCCTAGGGAGAGAGAGAAGAAGAAGAAAAGAGAAAGAGAAAGGAGGAGAAAAGCTTGTATCTTGGGAGTTTCGGCCAAAATCCGTGATTTCGAGGAAGATTCAACCTCTGCAACTTTGAGGCAAGTGGTTAATCTTGCTAAATAATTCATGTGTGTAATTTATTTCATGATTTGTGAGTATAAAATATGGATTTTGTGTTTATATGTCAAAGCCTAGATTTTTGGAATAAATCTTGAATTTGATGTTTATATATGGGGTTGATGACATATAAATTAATGGGATGAGACGTAGGATGAGTTTTGAGGTTAGGAACATGTTTGGGTTGAAGATTTGTAGTTAGATAATGATATATGGGGTTTTTGGAAAGTTTGGCTTCGTCCAAAAGGAATAATGGCTGAGATATCTAGTATGGCCGGTCGACCGCGGCCAGGAGATCGGTCGACCGCGCCTCAAGGAAAAAGCCTATTGCCTCCTTTGTAAGGCAAAATTCAGAACCGTAGTCGATCGGGGGTCAGGGGCCGATCAACCGGTCCTCTGTTTTTGGCCCAAGAATGGGATTTTCATTTTTACCCCTTTTCTTTTGGGTTTAAAACTTAGTGACCTTCTTAATGAATGTATTATAGAGGGTTAGGTTATAATATCAAGAGATTTGTACCTTAGGATGATAAGGCGGTATTCGGGCCTATTTTTGGGATGTCTTACGAGGGTATGGTGCCTCTTTTATTTAAGGAAGCGATAGTAGGACTAAAAGATAGTCGAATTATATTAATGTGATTGTGGTGGACAATCATGAAGTGGTATCACAGTGTAGGTTTTAGTATATCACCGACTAGAATAGTTATGTGTGTACTTATAGACGAGATATTTATTATATATATCTATGCGCAATCAATGATAAATATTCAGCGGTATGATGGGATTATAAAATGAATTGGGATTGAGTTTGTGGGTTTCGACTAATAGGTTGTGTGTATACTTATAGCCGGGATGATTATTGTATAACGGTATGCATCCGGAGATAGATGGAATATGAATGAGAACTATAGACACCTTTAGCCGAATTCATTACTTTTATACATACGGATGGGAGATAGTATATATAGGCAAATATATGGGTGTATGTATATATGGCGTCAATGTGTACACCTTGTGTGATGGTTTGTGTGTGTGTGTATATATATATATATATATATATATATATATATATATATATATATATATATATATAGTGTGAATGATATATATACTTATTATGTGGGCATACCTAGCACATTATATCATGAGAGGTTGCGCGATGTGGGTGAGGCCCCTGGCTTGAGGAGCAGGCTGCGTATGGTCCCTAGGTCATAGTCGTCCATTATTTATTGTGTGATTTTTTATTCTGGGTGAGAAGTTTTGGGTTTGATTCGTTCTCACTTCCAGGTTCGGAACTATGACCGTTTCCCATACGTTGTGTTTTGATTTTATTACCAGTGCGGTGTGATAATAGTCCGATCACTGGTAACCTGGGAAAAATGGAGTAACTCCTGCAAGATGATAGCATTGTGTAGTATATTTGTATCCTATAACCGTATGTGTTGTGAGTATTTTAAGGTGCACTTTATGTGTATTATGTGTACATGGTTAATAGGATCTAATGATTGTGTTATATAATTAGAGTAATAATATATATATCCTATAGGAGAATGTGATATGGGTATTCTAAGATGTACATTTTATGTGTTGGGTGTACGTGCTTATTAAGGTTGAACGATTGTGCATAGTAACTAGAAGGATATTTTCTAGACCCAAGAGATTTTAGGAGAGATCTTACTTACGTACTTAGAGATAGTTGCTCATAGTAAGTAACTCAGGTTATAGGTTATTGTAAGGACATTTTTGTCCATTATCAATTTGTATGTCATACGCCGTTACACCATTGAAGAAACTCAAGATCGCATCTACATCAACGGATCCGAATATCAAATCTTCTTCAACATCATAGCCTCTGCGAGAATGAACTTGGTAAAGTTTTGTTTTTAAGTTCCTTAAAGTTCCTACTTAGTATCGGGAAATTTTCATAAAATGTTTTTTATAAAAATTAGAAGTAAGTTTTTTCAAGCAAAATGAGGCTTTTAAAAGAATTTTAATTTTTCTGGACCTCCGGACCGGTTTGCCTCTATACCAGACCGATTCGCCTCCGGACTGGTCCGCTCTCTACTCGGACCGATTCGCCTTGCTGAAGATCCAGTAGACCCCGGACTGGTAGCGAACCGATAAAGCCAATTTTTAAAAGAACCGATCCGAGGTCGGATCGATCCGCCCCCATACCGGACCGGTCCGCCTGGGATAAGTTCGAACAGTTTCGTGACTTATTTTTCTTCCAACTTATTTTTCCCATATATGCCTATTCCGATGGTATATTTTTTAAGTCTTTTAGAAAACGTTTTTAAGAGTACAAACACAACTAGATTTCAATTTTTTGATGTGCCAAACATCTTTTTGATTCACACACAAAAATCCCAATTGCTTTTGTGAATCTTTTGGAACCCTAGAACACAAACTTTGTTGTTGTTCATCTTTGTGGAGAGATCTTTGCAACCGAGGGCTGCGTGTCATTGCTGAGGGAGTCTCTACAAAATTTTATGGCTGCGTGTCATTAAGGAGAGCTGCGGTTCTTCCTTCATTGTTTGTGCTGCGTGTATTCTCTTGCTGAGTTCAAGACTGCGTGTCTTTGTGGGTTGGTTGCGCGTTGATCCATTGCAGATTTATCTATGTAATTGTAAGTTGCGACTTGTATATTCATAGTGAAATAAAGGTTTTACCCGAAAGGGTTTTTTTTCCTGAAATCTGTGTCTCAACATATTTTTATGTCACATGCTTTATTTATTTGTGGGTTGACACACGCACCTTAGATGCATGTTTAGGGTCTCTAATTAAATAAGGGTTACTTGAAAACTTGCGAATTTAATTTCAATCGATATCACACAGTCTCACTCTTTTCAGTTATTTGTGTTGAGGGCATAATGGTTCTCGACGATTAATAATGTCAAGGAGTAGTGTATCGGGGGGTTCCTTGTTTGGATTTCGCTTTGCGAGACATCCCACGCACGAAACGTAGCGCAACGTTGGGAGTCGGAAGAAGTTTAGTCCTTGGTACTCAGGTGTATGTTGAATGGTGAAAGAATGTTTTATAAGAATAGGAAGTTAATGTGTGCCGATTCTGTTATTAAGAACTTGTTTAAGTTAATAATTAGAATCAGATGTACTCGAGTAAGGTATATTGTGTATACGTATCTGTTAATATATATATATATATATATATATATATGTTTGGGCGTAAACTTAGGGTATGTTAGAATGAGAAGATTTTGGGTTGTACTTGAGATCGAGAGTTATGCGGATGTAGACTATGCGTAGATGAAGATGGAGTTATCCCTAGAAGGTGTCAGATAAATAAATTAAGGAACAGGTGCATACGTGTAGGTGTGCGCTTTAGTTGAGGGGTGAGTTTAAGTTCCATGAGAGTGCGACTTCACTTAAATCATGAAATTATGCATTTAATTAATTATTATGCATTTTAATGCACTTGCTATAAATTTTTTCACACCTCGGGCTCTAACCCGTTTATATATATCTCTCTTGTTATATATATATATATATATATATATATATATATATATATTGTGTACAACAGGTGTCCCACCGCAAGGATACCGATGATTCTTTTCTATCCATTGTTTTGGGAGCCGTAGCAGATGCAGACTGTTGAGGAATTTGTTATAACCGCTTCCTATCGTTTGTAAATCTAGATAGGATTCATTTTTTGTATCGGGTTTATACCCAAGGAGTTGTGTAGCATTTTTTTATTCCTTTCCCATAGATTGTTGTATTGCCTGTGACCCTACATCATATTCGGGAATACTTTCTTTATTTACTTATGATGTGTTAATTGAGTATTTCTTTTATCATGGTATGTGCGTACCTTTTATCTTTTTCAGTAATTACTGTATGGTTGTTATTATATTCATAGTATGTTTTGAATTTTTTGGCATCCGCTTATTATAGTACTGGGTAGTTAGCTATGTTTATTTAGTATCGACAGTTGATGCTGAGAATGATCCACTTGAGATTCCTGATTTAATTTAGTATAAGGCTGGCCACCCGTTATTATTTTAAGCGGGGTGTCACAATAACTCCATAAGATTCCTCTTTCATCTCTTATATTACCACCATAAACACTAATAAATATGAAAGAATGTTTATTGTCTTCATCAATAATTCTAATTGTCAAGGCTTGATTCATACTAATCAACTCTTCAATAACAAAAACACTAGGATTCCATGCCAACCAAACCTACTAGGCCCCAGAATTGGAATATTGTGTAACAAATCACAATTGAAAATTCAACTATCTTTAATAGAACATATATTTTTCCTTATCATTTTAATTTAAACATGACAGACAATATTTATATTATTATCTATAATGCATTTATTAACTTCCCTATGCTTATGAGGGGCATTATACCCTTTAATATTTCAAATGGCAAAATTGATCATTACTTGGATTTGTTGTTGCCCCTAGCTCCTCCATTTTTAGATTTCTTTGTTGGACAACTATCCTTCTTTTTACCACAACTGATGTACTTTAAAATTTTATGTATATGGATCCCAACCATCCTATTATCCCTCTTATCCTTGTTAGAATCCCACACCATCAACACATTATCCTCATTTTATAAAATTTCAAATTATTCGTCAAAGTGACTTCATTACTAATAGGATTTTTACAGTTTTTTTAACATCTTCATTTATGTTTATTTCATTAATCTTAACATTTGATTCTAAATCCAAGGTACTTCCATTAGGAACCCCATTATTATCTTCATTTCCTCCATTATAAATTGGCCTAAGTTTTTCAGTAGTCACCATCTCATTCTTTTCTTCTTCAGTAACCCCACTAAACTTGGCTTCTAACATTGCAAGTCCCTTTTCAAAATCATCAATCTTACTCCATCTTTGAGTCGTCCTTTTAGCCACTTTACATTCCTCCGGCCTATGACCACACACTTGACACACATTATATTTGATAGGAGTCCATTTATATTCCATAATTTTCATAATCATATTACCATCTTGATCATAGATAGGAACCATATCAGGTAAATCGCACCCCAAGTTAATTTCAACACACACGCTTACATTAATCAACATTTCCCTCTTATATGTCATCCTATTTGTAAACAGGGTTTACCAATGAGACTAGAAATTTTGTTGAGTGTTGAGTCAGCCATAAATGTAACTTTAGTCCAGGAAGTCTAACCCAAATAGGAAGTTGTGTCATACGTTATTTCTCTAACCTCACACTTGTATCTCAAGGCTTAATAACGAGAGACCTATTATCCAAGGACTAAGGCCCATGTTCCATAACTATCAATTAAGCCTCCAAATTATCAAAAGCAATAACAAAAATTCAAGTTTTAAGCATAAATATTTCAAAATTCCCAAAAATATTCTATTTGTGCATAACATACCCTTTCATTTCACCAGAAGAAACATTAAAGCCAAAAGCATATACCATAAATGCATGTTTCCACCTCTGAATTTCATCTTCCACTTCCCCAAGATCAATTTTAACACAATTTCTTCATTTTTTCATCTTTACAAGCTTGAACAAATTGAAGTTTATTATCTGAATTACGGTCTCTATTTGATGCTGCATTGTTGGCCTATGATTTCTATTTAATTACAACAATTGAATATTGTTGTTATTTGAACAGGTTATCAGGTTCCTTAATGTTATCATCCTCTATCACATCATGCACTATATTCAAATTTGCATAATGAAGGTCATAATTGAACAATTCAGATCCAACAGGTTCCATGCCCTCTCTTTAAGAAAACCTCTCAGATCTAGTTTTTTCTTCAAATTTCCTCAATTGGACAGTTGTAGGGACAATAGATTTTTAAAATTTGTAATTCTTCAAATGACAGATTTGCAACTTGATCCTTACTCAAATTAATACCTCCATTTTTATCCCTAAATTTTAGTTTGTAAGAATTGGTAATTGAATTTTTGTATTGACATCTCCCAAACCCTTAGATTCACCTGTTTGTCCAGTCATTATATTCCACTGTTGTCCAATAAAATCCTTCGCAAAATAATTGTTAGGTGGAGCACTAACCCGATTTGATTTCCTCATGTAATCATTGAACTCTAGAAAACTTAAGTTTTAATGGTGGAAGTTTAGAGAGAAATTGTTTAAATAGAGAAAGTTGGTTTATTTTTCTTAACAAAAAAATAACTAAAATCAATTATATATCAAGTTTGTCACTAAATTACCCTTACTTACAATTTACTTGGAAAAACAAAATAACCTTAACTCAAAAACCTTAGATAAGATTCCAAAATTCAAAATATAACGCATTCAAACCTATGCTTTCTTAAATTAAAAACCATTTAACCTTCATTCATCATACATTGAAGAATGTAGCCTTGTAATGAATTATGTATAAGAACTTTGGTGGGTTTCAAGGTTGTGAAGATCGATGGATGCCAAGGTATGGACTTGTTTTAATATTTCCAGTAGGTTCCATTAAAATCTTTAATCAATATTTGAAGTAAAGATCCTAGAGGAAAGACTTTAATGAGCAACTTAGTAGTAGTAGTAGTAGTAGTAGTAGTAGTAGTAGTAGTAGTAGTAGTAGTAGTAGTAATAGTAGATGATGATGACGATATTAATAATAATTATGTGGTGATGATGATGATGATGATGATGATGATGATGATGATGATGATAATAATAATAATAATAATAATAATAATAATAATAAAATAATAATAATAATAATAATAATAATAATAATAATAATAATAATAATAAATAATAATAATAGTAGTAATAATAATAATAGTAATAGTAATAATAATAAAATATTATAAGCAATTTATAACATCCACAACATGCGATGAAGTAAATATAAATACTGGGATAATCAATATTGTCTCCATAACCATAAATAAATTAATAAACATAGTCTCAATCTCACGAATAGTCTTAAACTGTTAGAAAAATAACCTTGGGCCCAGCATGGTCAATAAATAAATATTTGGATCATAACTATCGGAATACTCAAATAATTGAATGGAAATATCTACCTAAAATAGGAAATGAAAATGAAGATATGGAGTGAAGGCAAGTCTGACTACTCTGCCATGCTGCTCCAGCTTAGGAATACCTGAATTTGTTTTCAGAATAATTGGGTTAGAGCCCAAAATGTGCAAGAAATAACTTACAATATCAAAAAATAAAATATGTGATTTATTACTGTAATCAAAGTTGTCTCAACGTCACTAACATCATAATATATCTCACCCATAAACATGAATAACACAACCTGATATAGGTGCCAAGAAACTAACGCACAATCGGAGTTCGTAAGCGTCGCTCTAATACTAGAAAGTTAACAATATCACATCTAAATCATAACTATATTATTAATGTAATCAACCTTGTCTCTATGTCACTCACATCATAATATATCTTGCCTATAAACATGAATAACACAACCTAATACAAGTGCCTAAAAACTAACGGACAATCGCAGTTCGTAAGCCTCGCTCTAATACTAGAAAGTGAACTATCTCACATATACATCATAACTATATTTTTAACTAAGATCTAAGGATATAACTAACCTACATACCAAGTGCCACCGGAATAAATAGTGTATGTCATATAAATATAATATAAAATGTGACGTAATCCAGTATAGAAGTATGTCCCTTGCAAGAAGAAATATATATGTATAACACATACATAAGTCATATGAAGGCATCAACCTTCGAGGATATTCCCATCACTCTATCGGTAAATCCATAATAATATTGGACCTAAAGTTTAAGGAATTTTAACAAACAAACAAATGGTGGGATCATCATTTAGTCACATTATCTGGTGATCAGTACCAAACCCTTCGATGAATCAAGTCATCAATATCTTATCGTCATGAGACAGCGACCAACTGAACGCGTGATTTAAATAATCATCCTCTACGCAACTTGTTACACCATCTAGGGGTGTAGTACTTGATCCCTCAATCTAACCCTCAATAAACAATTATCATATTTCCTCAATCGATAGATTTTCCACGAGTGAAACCTCATTGGTATGTTCACAACCAACCAAACAAGAATACATATAGTTAATTATACGTCTAGATTACGATATCATACCCACGTACTCCATACCATATAAATTCCCAATTTAGCATCCTAATATGTATAAGTAGGTATACTAAGAGAACCACAAGTAGGACTTAATAGGCTCCCTAAGTCCATAAATAAAATACAAATCAATCCCTAAATAATCTTAACTAAACAACCCAATGAAACATAAAAAAAGCCCAAACTGCCACCCCCACTCGCGACCCACCTGGTCAGGCCCATGGGTACGACCTAACCATGCGCAACTGCGACCTACCTAAGAAAGGATGCGGCTCCTCTATGGCCTCCTCAAAAATGATGTAGTTTCATTTGTTCAGGTCATCCCTAACCTCTGACTTCGCAAATACAATTATAAAGTCCACCATTAACGAGTTATGAACCTCCGAAACAACCCAAAATTAGTCCCAAATCCAATTTAAACAATATTAAATCAATACATAATGTTATAGGGTCATTAACCCTAATTTTATCAAAATATAACCTACACAATCACTTTAGCGGATTTAAAACAAGGATCATTAATAGATTCAGGTTTCACCATTATTAAGTATTTTTTATCAACAAATTAAATCATAGGAATCATCACTAAGAATTATTTGAATGTTTTTTTATTTATCTAACATCAGATTGCATGGATTTATAACAATAATTCAAATTAATCTACATTTAAGAATGATTATTAATCCTAAGTTTTTATATCATTATTAATTAATTAATTAATGACATATCACGCCATGAGCATTAGGGAAGTGCAAAAAAATTGATCGTACCACCGAACCGATTAAACCAAATCGATGATATCAGGATGCTTTATTTTTAAGGTCTGGTCGGGTCGGTTTAAGAAGGATAAAAATCGATAATTTTAGTTAGATTTTTTATTTGGACCACATAGGGCCCGAGTAGAACCAAACCGAACTAACAAACAAAATAAGAAAAAAAGAACACTCTAACCCTAACCCTTTCTTCTTTCTTCTCTCAGCCACATAAACACTCTTACTTCCTTCTTCTCTATAACATTTACTTCTCTCTTCTCTTAGCTACCGGCCCATTATCCCTTTCTTCTCAGACGCCGCATGTAAGTTTTTATTTTCAGATCTTACTTTTTTAACAAAAATAAATAAAAATGCAAATTTTAAAATCTAACTTTTTTAGTTTTAAATGAAACTTTTGTATTTTTTTTCAAATCTATGGAAATATATACAAAATGAAACTTTTTGTAACATACATTTGTATATACAAATATACACAAAAGCATTTTTATTTTCTTGTCTCCTTGGAAATAAGAATTAGGGGTGCATTTTTTTCTTTCTCATTCTCCTAAATACAAGAATTCATTTGAACTATTTAGAAATGTTTAACATTATTTATTATGTAATGAAATCAAGTTGAAATATTAATGGATTTAGAAAACTTTTGAACCATTTTTTTAAATTTAATGCATAGAAAAGAAATAGTGTTAGTTGAATTTAAATGGAAAATGATTAATATAAAATGAAAAAAAAATATTAAAAAATATCAGCCATATCAAAATCGGTTAAATTGAACCAGCCCTGTCAATATAAGACATGTAAAAAATGACAGTCAAATCGAACTGAACCTATCAAAAACTGACCTTATTTGGTTCGAATCACTGATATAACCAGTTCATTTTCGATTCAAAATAACTAAACACCGATAAAGTCAGTTTGACTTAAAAACGGCTAAAAATCAAACTGACTAACCTGTGCTCACCCCTAATGTGCATGCTCCTAATCCAAATGGAATCAGTATCATCAATCAAATCATAAATAGAAGGCTTATTAAAAATGATGGATAAAGACATTTCTTGGTTTTTAATAGAGGTTGACGGTCTAAGATGGAATCTCTTTCATTATTTCTTGTTATTCCCTAAATACTTTTCATTTGTTTCTCCCAAATCTCTCTATTTCTAAGTGTCTTATGACATTAGTTTTAGGTGATGATTGAATAACATAAATTCTTCTTATAAATTCATAATATCATTGGTCTTTACAAGGCCCAACTTTGGATTCCCAAATGGGCCCAAAACACTACCCGAACTGACCAGAGACTTAGTACAAAGGTGTAACTACTCCTAGAGTCCAATTTAACGTGATTAAAATATATCCCTAGGGCTCCAAACTATCCTTGGAGCCTGATTCGGGTGAAATATATCTCATGACGTAAAATAACATAAGCACTTAATTATTTTACATGAAATACCATACATAACCACTTTCACTGATTTAATGATAAAAAATGCACTAAATAAATGTCACATATCATGCAATTTAAATGCTACATATTTTATGCATTATTATTAACATTTCACATAAGTAATAACTACTCACATATAATCATTTATTCCCAAATAAAATGATAAATTACCAAATAAATACGGGGTATTGTAATTTCTTTGAAACATTATAAAGGGTGGACTTGAGAATTAGGCCACAATGGTGTTTCTTGCACTGGTTTCCACGCTCATCATCATTTTATTATATTTATATTTTGCACTTTATGTTAAATTTAATATTCAAGAAATTGAAATAAAAATTGAAACTCTTTTTTTACCACTATATATAGGATTATCATATCAACTTCAAGAATATATTTTATATCTAAGGTTTCTTCATCAACACCATTAACCTACGAGACAATGAGTTTTTCAAATTGATATCAATGTAAGGTTATCTAACATCATCCTACTAAGGAGAGTAATATATGTGTTCCCAACCCTTAGAGTTAGTGTGACATCACGTCCTAAATTTTGGAATTTAAGTTATTTATTATTATTAAATGTTGGAATTAGTTATTAATAACAAATTAAAGTAGATTTTTATACTTGTTTGTCAATTTAAATTCTTAACTACAAGTGTCAGGGTTGTATAATTATATAAAAATATATAATTTGGGTGTAGTGCTACATTTATGAGTTAACATGTTATATTTGGTAATATAAATGTAAGGTTCATTGTATAAATTCATGAAAGCATAGAAGTTTTGTGTAATATTTATATAGCAAGTCTTGTGTGATTGAAATTTGGAATTTAATAAATTAAACCAATTTAGACTTAGAGCTTCAAGTAGTTTTCATTTTTTCAGTGTTCGTTTTTGAAAACTTAGGAGCTAAATGTTGAAGTGAGGAGAAAAACTCTAAAAATTAGATTTCTACATTATTTGGTTAGTAATTAATCTATTTTTCATCATCTAGCATGCCTATAGTTGAACATATATGTAAGTGAAAGTTCGTTCTTTAAAACTTTGGATGTTCTTAAGGAGAGAGAAATTAAACTATAATTCTTGATTTACTTGTTTTCAGTTTGATTCAATCCATGGGATTGATGTATGAGTAGTTTTTATATGTTATCCATGCTCATACATGAACTTTTGTATAGACTATATGGTTAATTTGAGTGTTTTTGAATGAAAATGAAAAGGTAGGTTATTTTTTAAAATTCTTGTGATCTATATATATTTGTATTGAATTGAACTATGAAATTGAAGCTAAAGTAATTTTTTACCATATTTTCTATATTACGTATATGTTTAGGCTAAAATTATATACATTATTGGTGGAAGAAATTGAGCAGAAGATAGATCGTTCTTAAGTGTGTATGTTCTTGATGTATTAATAGGTGTAATCACTAGCATGCCTCTTGGATGCATTAAACTATATTCGTTAAAATTGGAATAATTCCTCATGATTTATAATAGTGATCTGAAAAGTTTGGTAAAATTTCATACATGTTTGAGTGGTGAAGAAAATCTAATTTTCAAAGTGGGCGTGATGCTTTGCTACTTTACAAAAATGACAATAAAAACTGTAGAAAATTCAAAATTAAACCATTTGATATTTTAGAAACATGATTCATAGAGATTTACAGACATGTATGGCTCCAGAAACAATTATATACTGATTGTTAAAGTTTAATCTCTGAAGTTACCCCAAAGATTGAGCAATTATGAACACATCAAATTTCAGACAGCCTAGTGTTTTAATTATTTATAAAGATCCAACTAATGAATTGAACTATATTTTTAAATATGATCCCTGCATATATTTTCTAGCTTATATATAAATTTGAGGTTAATTGGATCATGGCATGGTCTTCATTAAAATATAAAATGAAGATTTCATATGGTAAAGAGTATTAGACCATGTATTCTTACTCATCAGGGGTTTGATAAATTATTAACATGAGTGCTTAAGATATATACATCATAATTGAGCATGCTTAATGGGAAAATGATTATAATGATTTTTATAATTGTATTTGTATGTTAAAATGACTTATTAAATGGTTTGAAGGGAATTGGAAATTGTAATATGCCCATATGAGATAATATTTGAGATTAGATAAGTATAAAATTAATATATATGCTTTCTACATGAATTTGAGATTACCAACATGGATTAGATTAATAGGGAAAGTGGTTGAGGGTTCAAAGGTGTCAGAGTAATTGGTGTGCATTTGTAGTCTCAAGTAACAAAAGTGACTGTACTTACCCATTCTATTTTGTTATTTGAGAAATATGGGGGGAGTGTGGCCCCAATAGGCGAAAATCACGAGTGTGTGATTTCAATAAGGGAATAGTAAAGGTGTGTGAAACCCAATAGGGGAAAACCGCGGGTATGTGAACCCAATAGGGGGGGGGAGCTAGAGTGTGTGACCCCTAAAATGGTGAATAACACGATACCCATTCTAAATTGTTGATGCTCGAGTAGGAATATATGATATCAAGACTTGGCTAGTGTTATACACAGTGTAAGTATTTAGATGGATTAGTGTTGTTATGTCACATGTATATACTTAGTCTACATTTGGATAAAATAAGTAAAGTCTTAAATTTTCAGCATGCATTGATTGATGCTTATCAATGCACTGAAGAGTTGAATTTATGGTTATTTCACAGCTATCACAGTTAAGTACACTTAAGTATAGTGTTATGGGGGCGAGTGTGACAACTTTTGGCATCATAGCCTAGATTTCTACTAGGCTTGGTTAGATTTTTCATGTTCTGGGAAATGTGTGTGAATTTAGACTAGCAATTGACGAGTGTGTTTGGGAATCCAGAGTCAAGGTATTGAGAGAGTGATGGGGTGTACTCGTGAGTTTTCACTAACAACTATACATATATAAATGTTACATGTGAAAAACAAAAGGTTTCATGAGAAATGCAGAGCAATAAGTGGATTTTGAGTACCCATGGGTTATTGCAAAAGTGGGAAGATATCAGTACGTTATTTGTATTTAAGTAAATGTGTTTCATGTTATTGAATACAAATTATATACTTATAGAAATGTCAAAATTTGATATGTAATGAATTGGATAGAGGGATGTGAAAAGGATCTATGTGATCAATAGATTTGTATTGATAAAGTCTTAATTGAATAGTGAGTAAGGAAATTGATCAATATTGATGTATTGAACTATGAATTGAGGTATACAAGAAACTATGTATAGTTATAAGTGGTTAGATGTCACTTTAATCCTAAAGTTAAGGTATGTGAAAGAGTAAGGAGTCCTGTTATTATAAAGCATTGGGTTTCAATCTACATAAAATGTAAGAAGTTGAAAGGTATTGTATGTTGAGATTGTCTTAATCTTATGAGATTTGTTATGCATAAATTGTGGAAATAGTATATTTAGTGTGATGACTGCTAGTATTATTTAATACTTAATGACTTTTAATCCTTTATGAGGATATCATGATGAGGTAATGCAAGATTTAATTGTTTACATCAGTATGTAAACAATCATCACACTATATATTAAATGCATAATTTAATGCAAGATTAAAGAGATGTATTGGGAGGTAATGAGATATTTGGTAATTAAAATTTAGTTAAGTTATTAAGTAATAATTAAATTTATCTTTAATTGACTTATGTATGCTTGAGACATTTTCCCTTTTGAACCACGATTACTGATCACACTTACAGTATGGTGGTTTTAATTATGAAGTCTACCTTGTTAGTAAAAAAAAAGATTGTGGTAGTGATGGATGATCGAAGTATTGAATCATTCAAACTTATTCAAAATCTTATGACTCGTAAGGAAATTAATAATGTAGAGTAAGGATTATGTTTTGGCTATTATAAATATTTTTAAAGAAAAAAAGAAAAAAATTGTATTTTCAATGTTGATTTTGAAGCCATATTTTTTCAAAAATATTTGTTAGTAATTATGATATGATATTTGTCATGTATGAGTGGCACGAGTAACATAAACATATGGTTTCTATAATTAGCGTGATGAAACAATGAAATTGTCTTCGATCATCCTGTTGCTTTCTCTACTAAAGCCAATACAAACATTTTGAGAGGATCAACAAATGCCAAGGACGTTAGAAAAGGTCAACCCTTAGGTAGCATTCCTCGTTATGTGTACATATGCACACATTGTGGTAGGAAGGGTCACCTTAGGAATTTCTATTTTGATCTTAGAAAAGGTCCTAGGAAGTCTAAGTCTAGAGTCACAAAGGTTCCCTAAACCCAAGACCATAACATTACACCTATATGGGTTAGGAAATTCAATTTAGAGGATTTAAACGTTAGACTTGTTGATTCTCACATGCTTCCACATGATACTTCCCATGCTAAATCTAATAGTTGATTGTGTTTGCATGTTTTCATACACTATTTTTACATTTTGTGTTATATTTATTTCTAGTTATATGATATTTTCCTTTTGTATGTTTTTTTTTTTCATTTTTTGGGTCTTATTGACACAAATAAAAAAATATTTTGTTTGTCTTTTGAGTTGCTTATAAAATTGAGTCATTATTTTAAAATGTTTGAAAACTCAAAAAGATTTTCGTTTGTTTATGTATTTTGGTTTTAAACACTTTGTGTGGCATATTAGTGTGCTTTAATCCCATTTGTTCCATGTTTCAACATGACTAGGGCATTTGATTGTGCTTTTAAATGCTTAGGATTGTTCGTAACCATGATTGCATGGAGTTTTTTGACTTTGAATTACTTAATGGATTCACTTTTGTAATACCCCGTATATTTTTGGAATAAAATAAAACTTAATAGGGATTAAATTAATTCGGTGAAATTAATTAATCTGGGATTTTGAGTAATTAAATTCAACATTATTTATAAATTTTATAAATTGACTTTAATGATTTGGAATAAATCAAATGGGATTTATTTTTTTAATAAAAAGCATTTGGGTGTGTCACAACACAAATATATTTTGGGGAATAAAAATATTTGGGACACAATTTGAGAGGCATTAAGGGCTCATTTTGGTATTTTAGACCCTTGGAAATGGTCCCGGGGTATATAAATATGAGTTGGGTAGTTATCGGCCTAATTATATTTGGTATTTGGGCTCATTTAGGGGTCCAAAGTTGGGGCTTAAAGACCAACTCGGGATTACACTAATTAAGTGTTTAAGTGGGGTAAACTGCTCCCCCACTACCATTGGAGAAAACCTAACCCTAGGAGCCCCACTTCAAGAGAGAGGGGAACAAAGGCTTATGAGAAGGAAAAGCACCCTAGGAGAAGGAATATAGACATTTCTACACAATCCCAGGAAAGGATTCTATTGCCATATTTGTGTAATTTGTGTTATTATTATATAAATGTTAACTCCATGCTTAGATTTAAGGCTGAATCATGTTTTGAGATTTGTGGAAATTTAATTATATTGGAATTGACGATGAATAACTCATGTAGAGGGCAGACTTATATGTAGAACCTATCCCAGAAATTAGGTACCGATAAATCTGAATATTGGTGTTAGATTTCCTTAAGTTATTGATAACTATTTGGGAAGAATTAAATAATCCTTGAAGATATTATTGTGGTTGATTTATGGACTGAAATCGGGATATCAATTTCAAAATTTAACACACCTTTATTACAAGTTTATTTTGATTGGATGATGGAAGGAAACCTAAACGTTTAAATCCTTAACAAATAAGGAATGGAGATTATGTTGGCTTGTTAGGGTGTAAATTTTGGGTATAAAACTGTTCTGAGTTTTAGAATTTTACATGGATGGGCGAACTATCAACAAGCATCGAAAAAAGGAGGAAGAAGCATGGGTCACTCAAATGACGACATGCGTCGTTGGAGCGACACATTATGTCGTGCGAAGAGGGGCCCAGTCGTTCGAGCGACATGGGGGTTTTCTCTCTCCTCATCCCTTTTTGTTGTAGCTTTGGTTCTGAGCTTTGGGTTACTGATTTCTATTTGGTTTATGTACAGTAAGAGGATAAAGGTTAAGGAAGGGAAATTATGTATCTTGGGTTATATAAATTGATGGAATAATATTATACCCCTTACCACTTAATAATAATCATGAGTAACTAGATTGTTGAGTAATTAGTCATGGGATGAAGTTAATAATTTAGGAAATTTATAAGTGTGTAAACTTATTTTTGGGGATTTGAACAAAAAAATTCTGAAAGGCTATATTACGAGCCAAAGGAGTGAGCCCGGGCATTTTTGTTAGGTGACACCATTCTAATAAATTAATTTATGTGTAATTAATTAAATTTAGAGTTGGGAAAATTAACTCGAGCATTAAGGGCTAGTGCTATGGTAGTTAGGCTCATGGTAGCTGGTTTAATATATATATATATATATAATTTATTAAAGGGTGTTTGATCTAAGAGTGGTGTTTTTGTGCAATAAATTCTGAAGGATTTAGACATAGACTGAATGAGTGAATCTGAGTATGGTAGTTGAGGGTATGGTAGTTGAGGTGATACTACTCAACCTTATTAGAGGATTTCTTATATATGTACATAGAACTCTTTTCTCATTAGTTAATTCCTTATATATGTACACATAAACCTTATTAAAATGTATCAAGAAGCGAATAATAATTAATAATATGGAATGATTATAGTTTGAGTCAAGAGACAACATGCTATGGGAAAACCTATAATTGCGTTGGTAAGGTTATTTTGAGAATGACTATGCCCACAATGTTTTGTAAAGGTTAGTTGGGAATAACTATGCCTAGGTATTTAAAGAGTAATAAATTATGAAGCAAATGAGATTTATGTTCTAATAGGATTTTATGAGACTTAATATTTATTCGGGAAGTAGTCGTAAGATAGCGGCTTAAAAAATGAGATATGGAATAATTAACAAAAATGTTATAATTAAGCCAAAAATGCTATAATGTATATGGCTTGAGATTTCCTTGGATTAAAGTAGTTATAGAGTAACTACTTATGCATATTGGGTGATAATTTGTATTTATATGTATTTGTGTGGAAATACATGTGGACCGTCCTATCGGCTGGGGGTTCGCACATCGGGTCGCGTACCACACGTCGGTACAGGTGGGTTTCACAATGTGTAGGCCATATAAGTACTACGTGGAGGCTCCACCCTCGAGGGGTGGGGTTGGCGTTGACCGTTCCTGTATCACCGTTGGGTATGGGTCGTATACAGGTGTCCTGCGTAGGGACCGCCCCCAACTTGTTTGTGTTTTGTCGTCTCCGCTTAGGATAAGGGATTCCTACGGACTTACCGATAGAGCACGAACGAGACACTAACGTAAGATGCCTTTGTGTGTCACACACACACACACACACACACACACACACACACACACACACACACACACATATACCTTTTTACACATTGTGGTATACCCTATAAGGTAATGTTCCCTTTTAGTCTAAAGATGTAGACAATGCTTAATGATAATAAAGTTGGGCTAATATGAATGATATGGATAATTAAGGACGAAGATGAGTCGTAATGAATAATGCGATAGACAATTATTAATAAGAATGATAATTGGATAGTCTAAGGAAATAGAAAAATATTAAATAGAATGGGAAATTGTGTAGCCCATTACTAAATGAGAATAATAATTTAAGGGAGTGAAACTTATAGTCTAACGGGGTAGCCGAAAGGGAATACGAATTTAATCATTTAATAATTTAAAGAAATGGACAAGGGTTACAAGATATGATGATGTAAGATTTTGCACTTAGTTTATGTAAATTGCGATAATTATATTTTGAAATCTATCCAGGGATTGGAGTGTCAGACATGAGGACCCACTTGTAGTCATTATATAATGGAAGTGATTTATTGTTCACATTGATGATTAAATAGTGGAAGTTACAATTTGTGTTTATTTGGGGATATGAGTAGGACTGCTTCTAGATTAGAGGTGAGGTACTCGTTACATGTGAGTGTCAGTGGGGAGATGTGAAGTATGAGTTAGTAACAAACTGCATATTTACTGGTGAAGAATCCTTGTACACCTCGGGATCTGACCCAAATTATAAATGTTTTCCCCAGGTATTCTTAATGACAGGGTCAGTCTTGCAGTTGCATTGGATGTAGTGGATTCCGCTCCATTGACTCTAGTATAGGTTTTACTTCAGTCACTTTGTCAATTTATTTCATATTGTAATTTTTACAGGCATAAGCCCAAGTGTTTATTTATATTAGCTATATTTAGTTTTACATTTTGGACATTATATGATGACTCGGTTTTATTTATTCGTGTGTTGAATCAGTTTGATTCATTGTGAATTTTAATCTAAATGAAAGAAGTTTTTATTCCTTCGGTGATGAGAATGGTGTAAATTGTTGATAAGCCCTATCTTCAGCTTATTGTGCTTGGCCAACCTTTATGTGAGAAAATGGGGGTTGTTACAGTTGGTATCAGGGCACGGTTATAGTGTCTTTAGGATATGTGTCTGAGCTTGTCGCGTTCTTTGTTGTGTCCTTTGATGTAGAGCCCTATGATTAGGAATCATTGTATTCTTTTCGATTGGTTCATACATGTTCGAGCAAAGGGTTAGTTTGGGAGAGAGAGCCATAGAGACCTTCGTGTGGGTCACTTGCTAGAATTGCGAGAATTTGGGAAATATGGTGCCTAATAAATTAAGGGAAGACATTTAGAGAATCTGAGGATGTGGTAATGTCCAATAATGTATCAGCAGAGGTTAGTTCGTGTAAACTATGACCTACACAAAGATGGTCACTAAATGATAGATGGATTTGGGGGAAAAGAAATCAGTGATAGTATCCGTGGTAAATAAGGTGTTTTCCTACTTTAGAGTGTATGTGATATGCTTTGTTTGATGTTGTGACTTTATGTTCACTTGGTTCCTATTAATACTGTAACAACCCTCGATTCTGAGAGGCTCATTTTATACTAATTTTACCGCATAAGGTAATTATATAAAATGTGGGTACTGGAGTAAATATTAATTTAACGAATTGAAAGTTAATATTTACTAGATTGATGCATATTTACTGCATGTGAAAGTAAATATCATCAGGTTGCATGTTTATAGTGTCATGTATTTAAAATGACATTTTGATTTGAATGAATTTAGAACTCGAAATAATTTATAAAATTTCCGGATGCCAGTTTAGAGGGTGTAGTTAGTCTCGGAAGGTATGAGACAGTCAAAATAAGTGCCATATTGTATTTTTGTATTTCGGGCACTTTTACCTGGTTTTATCTTATACGCGTATTTGGGAGTCATTTTAATGTGGTGTTAACCAATTAAGTTGGGACTTTTAACTTAAGCCACGATTTAGCCTCATAAATCCCTTATTTTCCCATTTTATGTTTTGAACATATAGAGAGAGAAGAGGAGAATGAGAGAGAGATTTGGAGATTGAGGATTGGAGATGGCTTCTACCACAAACAAATCTGAGATATCAACCCTAAGGCAAGTTTTCTACTTGCTAATATGTGATTTAAGGTGCATAAATTGTATGATAGTTGTGAATTTACATTTATGGTTTAAATGTGGAATTTATGGGATTTAGGCCCTAATCTTAGTTTTGATGATGAAATTTTGGGTTATAGTTGTTATTACCCATGTAGGATGTTTTGGGGTAGATTATTGTTGTTGGATGTGTATAAAAAAAAGTGGAGAGAGTTGGAGTTTGGAGAAATTAGGGTTCATAACCCTTCGTATCCATTTTTGGCAAATTTGCAGGTCCGAATCGATTCGGCCCTTTGGGCGAATCGATTCGCTAAGGGAAATTTGCAGGTCTGCATAACCAGAATCGATTCGGGTTAAGGCCGAATCGATTAGGCCAATTGCAGAAAGTTGGTTTTTCTGTCCGAACCGATTCGCTTTTTGGGCGAATCGATTCGGTGGGGCGAATCGATTCGGCCCTTGGGCGAATCGATTCGTTTTCCTGCTGTTTTTGAGTTAATTTTATAACTCAATTCCAATTCTTTTCTTTAAATCTAGGGTCTAGGAACCTTCTTGAATGAAGTAAACTTAGAGTCCTAGAGAGTGAGATGAGTTAGTTGTCTACCCTACGTTAGGAATGGGTTATGTGAGGACTTTTCTGGGGTTAGGCCTATAAATGATAGGTCATTATTTTCTTGTAGTTAATTATTATAAAACTAGGAGATGTATTGTTATGTTTGGGAGACTTTAAAAGCTTAATTAAGCTATACCAGTTTTGATGGTTTGTACTACCACCCCAAAAAGAATGTTGGGAGATTTTAGAAGCTCAATTGAGCTATGTTAACCTTGGTGGTTCATAATAACACCATAAAGGTGAGTTTGGAGAATAAATTGAAAGTTCATTCATTCCATTGAAAGATGATAATCTTGGGGTTTTAAAATAACACCCTAAAATGCTTGGAGATAATGAAGAGTTTATTTACTCCTTTGAGGTCGTAGTGTCGATATAAGCTACCGTATGGTTCGGGATAATAAGTTAGATTATTTACAAAGTAAATAGTAATGGTTTCGGATAAATGAAACATATACATGGAAATGAAATGAAACGGAAATGGTATTGATTTTAGTAATTGATAATTTACTTAATCTTGAAAACGGTAAATGATAAATTTACTTGATTTTAAAATGATAAATAAAATGGTTTAAACACACCTCTCTAAATGACATCATAAGGGAAGTCCGCGCGTGAGGTGAAGCCCCCTGGCTAATGAATGCAGGGTGGATATAGTCCTAAGCCATGTGAGCGTTTGTGTTGTATATTTTTCTGCGATGGGTAGGAGATTCCGGGTGTGGTCTTGACTATCCCGCAGGCACATGGCCGCTTCCCGACGTCTTTCGAAATAGGTGCCCAGGTTGTCTTATGATAGGCCCTGGAAGAGGATGATCATTTAGGGGCGCGCACAGTGGGGAAACCCGGACGGGCGGTCTTAGAATCGTTATATGTATATAAATATAACTATTTATAATCAAGTTGGACTTGATGGATTATGCCATAAAGAGCATACTGTGGTGCCACAAAGAGCACATATAAATTCCACAAAGGGCATTTGAAAATGATTATTTTCCTGATAAGGAAAGGATTTTTACAAAATGTAAAAGGGGGATAAAAATGCCATAAAGAGCATAACATTGTGATTTTATCTATATTTTCAGTTAAGGAAAAAGATATATGAGATAATTGGTAACCTTGATAAGTTTTCAGATTAATGTTATTAGTTTTGTCTTCCTTCTTAGTTATGTCTTAAATTGTGTAGTTAGATAGTTATATATCTCTTCGTGATTTCCTCATACATAACTGTCATACTCTGTATTCATCTGGTAATCATATAGAACCGGGCCCTGACCCGTTTACATTTCTTGTTGCATATGCATCTTGTCTCTGCTCAGGTACTCCGCCGCAAGGGTGCCTGATTTGATTTTCCTATTCCGATGTCCTCGGCGAGCCGTGATGCATTGCGGGTATTACGGGACACATTTGGTATAGACGTTTTCATTTTTGCATTCTAGTTAAGATCAAGTCTTTATTCGGGCGAGGGGCCCAAACTTTAGTAAATGTCTAATGAAATGTATTATATAAATTAATGAGTTTTTTTTAAATTCTATTATAAAATTTGATGACCGGTAACATATTCGGTCTTCTATTGTATTCTAGTTGTATTATTTATATGCCTTGGGGTTTCCCTTCTCTTTTCAGGAATTGGGTTGTTTATTTTCCAACAATTACTTTAAATTCAAAATTTTTGGCAACCCGTTTTCTGAAATATTGGGTGGTTATCCTGGATACTCTATATTTTTATTGAGATGCTGAGAATGATTCCATCTATGATTCCATTATATTGGAGTATTGGGCTGGCCACCCCTTATTTCGGATCACAGGGTGTCACAAATACCTTGGAATGGATAGACTTTATATTTGGGGAGAATAATGTACATTGACCATCATGGATGAGGAGGAATATTGTTTCGATGGTGTATAGATACATAGATATGTATACTGGGAGACTTAGGTTTATTTTAGGCTTATTCGTTAGCTATTTCGGAGACGATTTTTTTCATGAGAATGGAATTTTAGTTAATTGGGATATGTTAATTTTATGTGGACTGGTATGAGTTGTGATCATGTCTGAAGGACAAAATTAATTAGGAATTGGTGTTCATCGCAGTCGTGAGGATTATTGTGACAAATTTTATGGGTGAGTTTAGTTTTGAAATAATAAATTTTAATGGGAACTTAAGTTGTACAAAGACCTTCAGAAGTTTGAGTATGCTTAGGAAAGAAACATGTGAGTGTGATATAAAATTTTGAATAACTCCAGAAGGGAGATCCTTGTGAATAGACTCGAAATTATGTGTTAAATCGGGTTATGCTCAGAATAAAGCAAGGGTCCTTTATGGGGGGAAAGAGTTGCGAGATCACGTAATGGTATAATTTGAGAAAGTATTTCCTTAACGAGTATAAGCACTAAAGTATAAGTAAGGCTAGTGATAGTTTCGATCGTTGGGACTTTATATGATCATATTTAATGTTTGTATCGTGATTTTGTTACTGAAGTGGAGATGATAGACCTAATTAGAATTGGTACACCTTTGGAGACTTAGGAATGAATAAGTGAACCATAGATTTAATGCGGGCATGGAATGTCCTATCTAGATTGTGGTAATTGTAATATTGGTCATGGTAGAGAGGTTAACTATAAAGGAGTTTGGTATAACTCTTATAACGGGATAAGGGGTTGGTTCAGGAAAATAGAAAATATTGAAAATTATATGAATAGCATAAATGGTTATTTTTATTTTTAGTTTGTCTTGGGCCGATGGACCTCAATAACTGACTAAGTCATACAGTAGTGTATCGGGAGGGTTCCTCGTTTGGATTTAGCTTGCGAGACATTCCACGCACGAAATTGGCAAAAGTCGGGAGTTGAGGGAAGTCGGATACTAGGGTGAGTATTCAATGTACATACGTGGTGGTATACTTGTGTTATGGATATGCTTGGTATTAATGGTACATATTAGATGTATATGTGGCATTCATATTTGTTAATGGTATGTGTATGCATGTGTGTAATGAGAAATATATGTGCACCTCAGTAATGTTATGATGGGCATATATCAGCCCTTTCAATTATCTCATAGGATATGAGTATGGATAAATTGGGTATAAACATAATTGAACGGTGTAAATGAAATATGACTTTATGCTACCTTGACTTCATAGGACAGAATTCCGTTGTGGGGGGGGGGGGGGGGGGGGGGAGAATGTAATACCCTGTATAATTTTGGAATAAAATAAAATTTAATAGGGATTAAATTAATTTGGTGAAATTAATTAATCTGGGATTTCGAGTAATTAAACTCAGTATTATTTATAAATTTTGCACTACAAGAATTATGGCTTTAGCAAGGAAAAAAAATTGTTGCAAACGGTATGTTTTCGTTGCAAAACATCTTGTGCAACGTTTTTTTTTCCTTGCAGCGTTCCTCGCACTAGCCATAATGCTCTAGTTCTTTTGCAATGAAATTTTTCATTGGGGAAAACAAGTTTTTTCGTTGCAAAAAAGTTCTCATATCTTGATTAAAAAGATTTTGCAATGAATATTTCATTGCAAAAAATACTAATAAATCTTTGCAAAAGATATTTTGAGAGAATTAAAATTCCTTGCTAAATGTTAATTTTACGATGCTAAAAGTCTTTTGTAACACTCTTTTAGTTGCAAAAAAGTTCTCGTATTTTAAATAAAAATCGTTTACAACGAATATTACGTTGCAAAAGATACTAACAAATCCTTGCAAAAGATATTTTGAGAGAATTACAATTCCTTGCCAAATGTCAATTATACATTGCTAAAAGTCTTTTGTAACACTCTTTTTAGTTACAAAAAAGTTCTTGTATTTCGACTAAAACTATTTTACAATGAATATTTAGTGGCAAAAGATAATAGTAAATCCTCACAAAAGATATTTTGAGGGAATTAAAATTCCTTGCCAAATGTTAATTCTTCGTTGTTGATAGTCTTTTGTAACTCTTTTTCGTTGCAACATTTACTTCGATGCAGGATTATATCAAATAATAAAATAAAAAAAAAGAAAATTAAGCAAACACATATAATTAAAGGATGTTATATTATATTCAAAATATAAATGTACTATTGTTCATGTCACAATGAAGCTTAAAAGAATATAATACTTCATTACTAAGAGATGAGTTTAAACTAGTATTCTCATCACAAACAAAATGATAAAATCTTGTCATCATGCAACTTGATTCAAAGTGATAGAAGATCCTTCAGGAACATCTTCCTCCAAAGCAACGTCTTTATCTAGAAGTAAGGTGGCCTTCAATATAGCCATATCTGACACAAGACCTTGGACTAGGGTTTTCAAATCTATTATCTCTGTTTGTAACTTTTTGTTCCCCAAATCAAGTTTCTGCTTGCATAGTGATTTCAAAGGTCAAGTACCAAGACTCTTCACGTATCCCGACCTCTTTCCAAGGACTTTTTGACAAATTAATGCTTCATCAGAATCTTTCGAGCTTTTTTGCAATTCAATCATCTCTTTCTACAAAGAAAAAGACATAATATGTTACACTATCAGTTTGACTATTTTTTAAAACTTTAAAAAACAAAATCGACAGATATTCTTTTGTTTATTTAAGAAATCCAGCATGTTGTAATGCACAAATCACTAATCCAATAACTATAGACACAAGTAAATCACCAATGCATCCCTTCAACCGATTTCACTTTATTTTAAAAAAAAATGCAAAATTTCCTTTATTTATTCATGAAATCCAACCTGTTGTGACACAAATCAATAAACCAACAACTCCCGTACACCCATTTCAACAAAAATCAATCCATCCTACACGGCTTGGGAATAATGCATTATATTTAAGCATGTAAATTTTTTTTCTTTTATATACTTACATGATCAGACTCTGCTTCTTCATTAATCCACCCATTGTCCTTTGTCCAATGAGTATTATAAAATACTTCAATTTGTCCTTTCGGCATCTCATATGCATTACCTGCCTATTAACATACAAAAATAAAATACATAAGTACCATGTATCCACATAAATTAAAATTTAACAAATTTTAAGTGCTAAAAAAATTACCCCGTCTTCATACAAATATTGGACAAAAGACAAACTTTACCACGATACGTGTAGGTATTACCTATGCGCCCCTCTCCGGTTGCCCACTGTGAAACACCAAATCTGAAATAACATATCAGATTATTGCATAAGTAGTCAAACTAAAAGAATATTGATTAAATGCAGTTAACACAACTAAATCTGATTCGAATGACGTGGAGTTTCTTCGTCCAAGGCCAAAACACTCTCGATTCCATTTGATCATCAGTTGATTGTGATTGTGGGGAATGCCTTTTGACGCGATAAAGAATACAATAAAAAGTATTCAACTTAGATAATAAAAAGTGTATGAGTCAATTCATCCAATCCAAGTTAAATGACTGCGAGATAAAGAGTGTAGCACTCGACTCACTAAAATAGGATGGGTTTCACTAAAATACAATTTAAACAAATAAAGATGTGATTTAAAGTCTACACACTAATTAAACCCAACTAAATAAAGTGAACACACAAAAGTTCAACTTAGCATAAAGTATATAAGTATATATGAGTATAGAGAGAGAGCAGTTACCACCAAACCGAATCACACCACCGGAAAAGAAAAATCGAGGCCGCCGAAGAGACAAAAAGGTCCACACCAAAAAAAACGCAGGACAAAAAAAAAATTATCGTCGGAGCAAACTTGAACCACCGTCGAAGATCCAAACAAGAAAAAAAGAAGGTGCCGAAAAAGTTGTCAACGCCGAAAACGCCAAGCCGCAACACCGGAAATAAAGTGTTCTAAAAAAAACTTCATCGAAAACAGGGGTCCACCGAAAACCAACCGGATCTAAAAAAAATTAGAGCTCCAAACTGTGTGCGCTTTGATATCCAAAGGAAACTCTCAGAAAAGATGTATAGAGAAAATGAGGGTGGGGAAAAATGACGTCTCTCTTTAGAGAGAAAAGAGATAAATATGAAATTGAAACCCTAAGGCCTCATTTGCGAGTTCTATTTTTGGAGAGAAAAGAAAGGAAAGGAAGAGAAAGTGTGTTTCCTTTCCTTCGTTTGGGAGTTTAAGTGGAAAGAAAGTGACTTTCTCTCGTTTGGGAGTTTCAAAGGAGAGAAAAGAAAGGAAATTTTTTAAAAAACTTTCCCTTCCTTTCTCTCCAAAACTTTCTTTCCAAATCGGAAAGAAATGGAGAGAAAGGAAAGTTTTTTAATGAATTGTTCTTTCTTCCTCTTAAAAAAATTATTTTCCTCCCAAACTCTCAAACGCAAGAAAGAAAATTGTTTTCTTTTCTCTCCCAAACTCCTTTCTCTTCTCTTCTTTTCTTTTCTCTCCTATTAACTTTCTCTTCTTTTTTTTTCTCTCCTAATAAAATTTTCCGTTCCTTTCTTTTCTCTCCCAAACTCCCAAACGAGGCCTAAAGAAATCTCAATCCCCAAAATAGCTTATAAGGCCCACACCAATAAAGGGAAATAGTTTGCACGTGGATAAAATAATTAAAACTATTTTGTTTTAAAAAGAAATTAAAACATTTTTTACAAGGAAATTAATAAAAACGTTGCAGTAAATATTTCGGATACTAAAAAAAAGGCGGGAAATTTTACCGCCATGTTTTAAGCAGGGATTCTAAAATTTCCTTGCTAAAAGTTACATTCTGCAACGAAATATTTCCTTGCAAAATATTTATAACAAGATTATATTTTTAGCAACGATTTTTTCATTTTCCTTGCTAATAATACACTTTTAGCAATGAAAATTACTTCCTTGCTAAAAAATTCGTTGCTAAAACCAAATTTTCTTGTAGTGTTAGAATTTGACTTTAACGATTTGGAATAAATCAAACGGAATAAAAAGCATTTGAGTGTGTCACGATAGAATTAAATATATTTTTGGGGATAAAAATATTTGGGACACAATTTGAGAGGCATTACGGGATCGTTTAGGTATTTAAGACCCTTAGAAATGGTCCCGGGGTATATAAATATGAGTTGGGTAGTTGATAAAAAGACTTTTGTATGGGTATCTTGTCGTTGCTTGAAAAGTCCTTCTAATCAAAACCTCAATTACCTACAAAATATAACAATCTAAAGTGTAGAGGTAAGTAAGGGTATCAATCCACTTTCTAGGGAGTAAGCTAGAGACAAATTCAATTGTAATTCACTTTTTATTTTCTTTTTGTGCTTTTTCACTTTTCTAATTTTTTTAGCTTTTTCAATATTAAAACAAAAGGGTGAGGTGAGGTCTAAACTAAAATAAACTAAAGTGTGAGATGAAAACTAACTAGAAAGTAACTAAAATGAAAATTAAAGTCTAAACTAAAAATAAGAGATAAAGTGAAGAAAATAATTGTGAGAACAATCAAGGAGTGGGGTTATGCCATAATTTCTATTTAATCTATTTAATTAATTTATTAAAACTAAACTTCCCAAATTAATATTGAAATTAAAAATCAACTCTCGTTGCAAATGTAATTTTAATAATAATCTTTTAGAGGATTAAATTTATAATCCTACAACTCACAAAATGTAGATCTAAACATCATCTAACAATTCACCCGCTAGGATCGACTTACTAAATTAGTTTAGATCATAAAAATATGATTAGAGTTGAAATTCAAAGAAATAATTTCACATTTTAGAAAAACCTATCTCTAGTTCGATTCTAAGATGGAAATTAAGACTAGAATCTCGATTTTCTCTCGAAAATCATTTACCCTCTCTCGAGGCATAAATTAAAAGTAAGATTGCAAAAATAATCATCAAAGGGAATTTTAATTTAATTAAACTAATTAAATTAACATTAACATCAAAATAATGGGTCTCCCCACCCCTTGAAAGGGGTTCTAGCCTAACATGATATGAAACATGACAAATTAATACTCAAGGCTACTAAAATAAAAGAGAAGAGAATAGAACAAGCAAACCAAGTCTCCTTGAGAAAGTTGAACTCTAATCTTCCAAATTGAAGCACACACCTCTTAATTGAGCATCCAAATGATTTGAAATTAAAATATCCACTCAATTAATTCTCTAACAATATTTAATCTCACAAATATCTAAAAATAAAAAAAATGAAAAAAAACTATTTACAAGGATTTATTTTCTAAACTAAACTATTTCTCTTTCTAGAATTTTCTCTCTACAATCTAGAATTCTTCACAAATGGGTCTTCTTCTTCATTTTATATGCAATGGACTAAAGGGGTACAATGGTAAAAAGGTAGGGAGTGCATGTGGAAATGGGTGAAGTCACATGTGCATGGGGGTGTGAGGTGAGGATATTTGGAAAAAATCTGTTTTGGGTTGAGGGGTAATTTAGGAAAATGGCTTAAAGTGGTTGGTTAGGGGGTATAATAGGTATAATGGTTAAAAGGTGGTTTAAGTCACATGGGTTAAATGGCACATGGGGATGCATTGTGACTTTGGCTTTGAAACTTTGCAGGTCGTGGCTTTGGGAGAAATGGTATTTTGGGTTTTCAAATGGGTTTAAATGGGTTTTGGGTTTGATTTGGAAAATGGGTATGGAGGTGGATCTTGGTTGTTAAATGTGGGTGTGGCTGAGAGGGTAGATTGAGGAGAGAGAAGTGCGCCGAGGAGCTCGCCATAGCTGCCGACGGCGAAGGGCAGGTAGCACAGAGAGAGAGAGACCGGAGTGGGCAGCTGCGCCGGAGTGAGTTGGCCGTGGCGGAGGCCGGGGAAAGGGGGGAATCGCGGCGGCAGGTGGTTCCGGGTAGGTCCGGGTTCAGTAGGTGGGGGGGCTAGGGAGATTAGAGGGTGGTGATGGTGGTTTAGGTGGTAGTGAGAGTTATGGAGGAGAGAGAAGGTAGTTGTGAGTATATGTGGTAGAGAGAAAGGTTGGGTATGGTGGTTTAGTGTTTAATTTGGCCTCTAAAAATATACCAAGACTCAATTAAAATTAATAAAATAAAAAAATAAAAAATAAAATCTAACTAAAAATAAAACAAACTAAAAATAAAATCCTAAGATATAAAATCTAATAAACTAAACTAAACTCCTAAAATTAATCCTAATAAAATAGAATAAAATAAAACTAAAAATTAATAAAAATCAAAATAAAATAAAACTAATCCTAATAAAATAAAATAAAACTAAAAATAATCAAAATCAAAATAAAATAAAATTATATTAATAAAAATAAAATAGAAAAATAGAAAATAAAATTTAAAAATTCTAAAATAAATCTAAAATAAATCCTAGAAATAGAAAAGACTCAAACTAAAAATCTAAAAAATAATAAAATGACAGAAATAAAACACACACAGGCTTGGGGTAAGTTTGGGCTAAGTTTAGGGTAGGCTAGGGTACGGGAATTTGGTATTTAGCTCTGTAAAATGCACAACTGCCTTGAAATACGCGTTTGAACAGCGCAACGTACATTAAACCTGCATATTAAACATTTAAGCGCATGAGACCCATATTGTCGAGAAATAGCAACTAAAATACAACTATTCGGGGTATAAAATGTACAGTTTTGGGTGCTTATCACAGTAGTTATCGAGCTAATTAGTTTTGGAATTTTCTCATTTAGAGGTCCAAAGTTGGGGCTTAAAGCCCAACTAGGGATTAACACTAATTAAGTGTTTAAGTGGGGGTAAACCACTCCCCCATTATGATTAGAGAAAACCTAACCCAAGCAGCCCCACTTCAAGAGAGAGGGTAACAAAGGCTTATGAGGAGGAAAAGCACCCTAGGAGGAGGAATAAATACATTATTACACAATCCATGGCAAGGATTCTCTTACCATATTTATTTAATTTGTTCTATTCTTATATAAATGTTAACTCCATGTTGAGATTTAAGGTTGAATCATGTTTTCAGATTCCTTGAAATTGAATTATATTGGAATTGATGATGAATAACTCATGTAGAGGGTTGACTTATACATAGAATCTGTCCCAGAAGTTAGGCACCGATAAATCTGAATATTGGTGTTAGATTTCCATAAGTTATTGATAACTACTTGGGAAGAATTAAATTAATCCATGAAGATATTATTGTGGTTGATTTATGGACTGAAATCGAGATATCTGTTTCCAAATTTAACACACCTTTATTACGAATTTATTTTGATTGGATACTGGAAGGAAACCTAAACGTTCAAATCCTTATCAAATAAGGAATGGAGATTATGTTGGCTTGTTAGGGTGTAAATTATGGGTATAAAACTGTTCTCGGTTTTCGAACTTTACATGTTTGGGCGAACTGTCAACAAGCATCGAAAAAAGGAGGAAGAAGCAGGGGTCGCTCAAACGACGACATGCGTCATTCGAGTGACGTGATATGTCGCGCGAAGATGGGGACCTAGTCATTCGAGTGACGTAGGGGTTTTTTCTCTCCTCGTCCCTTTTTGTTGTAGTTTTGTTTTTGAGCTTTGGGTTACTGATTTCTATTTGGTTTATGTACACTAAGGGGATAAAGTTTAAGGAAGGGAAATTATGTATCTTGGGTTATATAAATTGATGGAACAATATTATACCCCTTACCACTTAATAATAATCATGAGTAACTAGATAGTTGAGTAATTATTCATGGGATGAATTTAATAATTTTGGAAATTTATAAGTGTGAACTTATTTTCGGGGATTTGAGCGATAAAATTCTAAAAGGTTATATTACGGGTCAAAGGAGTGAGCCTGGGCATTTTTGTTAGGTGACACCATTCTAATAAATTAATCAATGTGTAATTAATTAAATTTAGAGTCGGGAAAGTTGACTCGAGCATTAAGGGCTAGTGCTATGGCAGTTAGGCTCGGGGTAGCCAGCTTAATTTTTATTTATATATATATATATATATATATATATATATATATATATATATATATATATAATAAATTCTTTAATATATAATTTATTAAAGTGTGTTTGGTCTAAGCAGGGTTTTTGTGCAATAAATTCTGAAGGATTTAAACACATACCGATTGAGTGAATCTGGGTATGGTAGTTGAGGGATACTACTTAACCTTATTAGAGGATTTCTTATATATGTACATATAACCCAGTTCTCTTTAGTTAATTCCTTTCATATGTAGATAGAAACCTTATTAAAAAAAGTATCAAGAAGCGAATAATAATTAATAATCTGGAATGATTAATGTTTGAGTCAAGGGGGCAAAAATTATTAAGAGTATATGCAAGGTTAGTTTAGGAATAAATATACCTACAATCGCGTTGGTAAGGTTAGTTTGGGAATGACTATGCCTATAATGTTTTGGAATGGTTAGTTGGGAATAACTATGCCTATATCTTTAAAGAGTAATAAATTATGAAGCAAACGTGATTTAAGTCCAAAGAGGATTTTATGAGACTTCATATTTATTCGGGAAGTAGTCGTAAGATGACGGCATAAAAAATGAGATATGGAACAATTGACTAAAATGCTATAATTAATCCAAGAAGGCTATAATGTATATGGATTGAGATTTTCTTGGATTAAAGTAGTTATAGAGTAACTACTTATACATATTGGGTGATAATATGTATTTATATGTATTTGTGTGGACATACCTGTGGACCATCCTATCGGCTGGAGGTTCGCGTGTCGGCCATGTACCACACGTCGGCATAGGTGGGCTTGACGATGTGTAGGCCATAAAGGTACTTCATGGATGATCCACCCTCGATGGGTAGATTTGGCGATGACCGTTCCTATATCACCGCTGGGTATGGTCCGTATACGCGTGTCCTGCGTAGGGACCGCCCCTAACTTGTGTGTGTTTTGTGGTGTCCGCTCAGGATAAGGGATTCGTCTAGACTTGTCGATAGAGCATGAACGAGACACCAATGGAAGATCCCTTTGTGGGTTATATATATATATATATATATATATATATATATATATATATATATATATATATATATATATATATATATATACACGGACATATATATTTACACTTTTACACATTATGGTATACCCTATAAGGGAATTTTACCTTTTAGTCTAAAGATGTAGACAATGCTTAATGATAATAAAGTTGGGCTAATATGAATGATGTGGATAATTATGGACGAAGATGAGTCCTAATGAATAATGTGGCAGACAATTATTAATAAGAATAATAATTGGATAGTCTAAGAAAATAGACAAGCATTAAATATTATAGGAAATGCTGTAGCAAATTACTAAATGAGAATAATAATTTCGTAATCTAAGGGAGTGAAACTAATAGTCTAACGGGGTTGACGACAGGGAATACGAATTTAATCATTTCATAATTTAAAGAAATAGACAAGGGCTACAAGATATGATGATATAAGATTTTGCACTTAGTTTATGTAAATTGCGATAATTATGTTTTGAAATATATTCGGGGATTAGAATGTTAGACATGAGGACCCACTTGTAGTCATTGTATAATGGAAGTAATTTATTCTTCATATTGATGATTAAATAATGGAAGTTAAAATTTGTGTTTATTTGGGGATACGAGTAGGACTGCTTCTAGATGAGAGTTGAGTTACTCGTTACATGTGAGTATCGATGAGGAGACGTGAAGTATGAGTTAGTAACAAATTCCATATTTACTTGTGAAGAATCCTTGCACAGCTCGGGATCTGACCCAAATTCTAAATGTTTTTCCCCAGGTATTCTTAATGACAGGGAAAGCAAAACTGATATTGGATCAGGCTTTCAGTTGCGTTGGATGTAGCGGATTGCACTCCATTGACTCTAGTATAGGTTGTACTTCAGTCAATTTGTCATTTTATTTCAGATTGAAATTTGTACGGGCATTAGCCCAAGTGTTTATTAATATCAGTTGTATTTAGTTTTACATTTTAAACATTGTATGATGACTCAGTTTTATTTATTCATGAGTTGAATCAGTTTTATTCGGATGTTTTATTCATTGTGAATTTTAATATAAATGAAAGAAGTTTGTATTCCTTCAATACTGAGAATGGTATAAATTATTGATAAGCCCTATCTTCGGCATATCGTGCTTGGCCAGCCTTTACCTGAGAAAATGGGGGTTGTTACAACTTTGTATATGACTCCACACACACTTTTCATGAGCTCATTTGAGTGAATTAAGTGAGGTATTATCCTATCAAGCTAGTCATTTACATATCCTTCAACTATAAGGGATTTGTGCATGTAAGAACTTTTGCCCAACAGTTTTGTTTTGTTTGAAAAATATGAGGATGCAATGGGAAAGGCTACGAAAGGAGAAATCTCATTTACGTGAAAATCCACCACTGTCACGGGCCTAAAAAAATTGAGGTAAAAGAAAAGATGAAATTGCCAAGGCGATGTTTTTTATTGATGCTTCAAAATTAATATATTAAAAAAAGAGAAATAACATATTTTTGTTTTGAGGTTGTTAAAGTTTAAGATCAATGGATTTGCACAATTAGTCCTAGTTAAGATTAATTATTTGACGATATTGAGTTCATAATCATATTTTTATGCTTGTGTGCATTGTGTATGTTTGTCCATTTTGTGTTATTTATGTCATTTGAGGATAAATTGAAGTTTGATAAAATAATACGGTCAAATAGAAATCCTTGGATAGATTTTGAGCGATTGAGTCGTATTTCTTTTATTTCCAATTCACTCCATTTCAGTCTGTACCACATTATTTCTTAGACACATTGATATTATACGAGTGTGGAAATCTTATGTGTTTTGAGTTTTTCTGTGGTGTTCTTTCCTATATATATAGTATGTTTATTTTTGAGTCTTTGGGTTTGCATTTAATCCAGATTTGTCATATGTTGCATCTTCGATTCAAATTGGCAAGTTTATGATCATTTTTTATGTAACAATTACATTCCCACATCGACTAATAATGAATGTACACATGTTCTCCTATGTGGCCGACCATCCACCTTGATCATCTTCAGAGACACTTAGTTGGCTGGAATGTTGACCAATTCCAGAAGGTCGGTCAACAGGAATACCAATAGCTACTTGGATGTGATGCCAACTAGCACTAAATTCCAAGAGTTTTATCATATAAAGATGTAAACTCGTCACAATATAAAGGTGCTCATCTCTAGGGTTTTTAACCGTTATAAATACAAATCACTCCCTCAGCTCATGGAATAACTCGAATCACTCATATGCACACCATACTTAGCTATTGTAAACCCTACTCAATAAAAACTAACTGTGAACGTAGTCTATTTTACAACTGAACCACTCTAAAAATCTTGTCACTTGTGTGTGTGTTGTGAGTTACTTATCTTAGTTTTATCTATGATTATAAATTTGGAGTTAGTCCATTTTTAGGCATCAACATATTGGCGCCATCGGTGGGAACATTTGTCTGTCATAGTTCTCTACCGTTTGCATTTGTTTCATTTCTTTATCTTTAAAGAAATGAATGATCCAGAGAATAACACTTGAAATGAAGGAAATATCGTCATTCCATCTGCTCCTCCTAGCTCAACAGATCTAAAAGGAATCCTGCTCAACCTTTCTAGAGGACATGAAGCTATACGAGAGTCTGTTAAGAAATTGGTTCGCACTATCAAGCTAAGTCTTCCAACTCCAGGAAAGATATGCCTCCTCTACCTGCCAGAAATAAAAGGAGTCATTATTCTCGTTCTTCTCGTGATAGGTCATACCGTCCTGATGTAATTTCTTCAGTTTGGTCAATGGATTACTATGATGGTAGATCTTTTTCCAATGAAAGACCGAGTGTCTTGAAGAGGTTGAGCATGGAGTCCTCATTTGATAGCCTAGGACCCCGAGTAACTAGAGGACATCATAGGGAGCAGGAGCATCAACATGAATACAGAGAAGGGTCCACAATATCTTGGGCCAGTATTAGAGGCTCTATGCGTGCTGAGCAGAGCTCTTAGGCGGAGAGTTCAACAAAAAGGAACAATAAAGACATTAAATCTACATCGGCCAAATCTAAGCCAGATGAGCATCCCTAGAAAGGATCAATGCAGAGGTTGGAAGATCAACTAGGTGAAATGGCTAAAACCAAGAAACCATTATAAAGGAGTTATGTTAAAGGCTCGCCTTTTATTCCTGCTATTATAAACTATCTTACACCATCCAAGTTCAAGCCTCCAGTAGTCTCTCCCAAATATGATGGTAAAATTGATCCAGTCCTGCACATAGAGCAATATCAAGTTGCCTCCGATATATACTCAGTGCCTGACGAGATGACATGTAGAGCTTTCTCTAGTTCTATCACAGGGCCAACCCAAATATAGTATAAGAATCTCCCAAGAGGTAAAATCTCTAGTTTTCATGAGTTAGTAGAATTATTCATAGATAACTTTTGTTTTGCGTCAAATCCGATCAAGAGTGTCACTCATCTCTTGACCATGCGATAAAAGCCTGGAGAAATCACTAAAGAATATATATATGGCATGCTTTACTAATGAAAAATAGAGGTGGTGGACTATGAGCAGAAAACAGCCATTGCAGCACTTATGAGTGGATTTTCGCTAAAGATCTCTACTATGCTTTGGAGAAAAATCACCCCAAAACCATGATAGAGTCAATGGCTAAAACTGGAAAATAATGAATGTAGAGGAAGCTATGGCAGCCAAGGAAGCTCCTGAGACCGCGGGTGAAGGTCGGAAAAATAATTCCTTAAAAAAGGATCAGAAAGATAGAAAATTGGATCGGATCAAGAAATATGATGAATATACCCCTCTCGATAAGGGTGTTCACCATATCCTAGAAGAAATCAAAGGGCATAGAGAATTGAATTGGCCCGAAAAATTGAAGACACCCCCAATAAGAGGGATAAGTCAAATACTGTGATTTCCATTGGGATCATGGGCATAACACCAATAGGTATATCGCATTAAAGAATGAGGTTGAAAATATTATTCGGTGAGGTAAATTGAGCAAGTTTGTTGATCGGAATGGTAATCCAACTGATTAAAAAAGGTCTGAATCTCCAGCCCAAGCAAGGGATGACAATAAAAGAGCCAGAAATGATGATTTTGAAGAATATCCAGACTTGCCAAAGAAGCCTGAAGAACTAGGGATGGAGGTCAGCATGATATCCTTTTGAAGCCACTTCATTGCAGGAGGGGATTCCAGGGGAGGAGATGTAATTGTAGAAAGAAATTCTTACTTAAATGAAGCTAAGGATTGGCTAACTATTGGCTGAATCCAGTGATATCCGACCAAGAAAGGTTAACAAAGACAGGCTCGTGATTGGATTCTCAAAAAATGATCTGAGTGGGGTACTTTATCCTCTCTATGATCCTTAGTGATTACTTGCAGAGTTTGTAAGGACATATTTTCATAGGTCCATTATCAATTTATTATGTCATATACCGCTACACCGTCGAAGAGCATTCAAAAGACATGTACATCAAAGACGGATCCGAATTACTCAAGTTCTTCATCATTCAAGTCTCCGCGAAGTTTACTTTGGTAAGGTTATGTTTTAAATACCTTAACTTTTCGCTTAGATCTTTTGCGATATTTTTACAAAATATTTTTTCTAAATATTTTGTTTTCGGACTCCTTTCCGTAGAAAAATCATAACTAATTCATAAAAATTCAGAATGATACGAAACTGGTGGCCACGCGTTCGTATCAAAATTTTCTACAGGCTCGTTTGGAATCTCGCTTGATAGGTCGCTCGAACGACCTGTAATTGTCTTTCAAACGATATAGCATGTCGTTAGATGTCGTTCGAACGAGCTCGAATTTCTAGGCGATGCGTTTTTATATAAATAATCATTAAATGAGTCCGTTTTCATTAAGAAGTCCACAATTTTTGACAGACAGAGAACTGCGAAACTGCAGAATCCTTTTTAGTTTCTTCTTTTAGGGTTTAATCCCTCTTTGTTTTCAATTCACAAAACTCCCATATGCTTTAGTGAATTGTTTTGTTGTTGAAGAACACACCTTGCTACTGTTTATCTTTGTGGGGAGAAATCTACAACCGGAGAGTTGCATGTTATTGTGGAGGGAGTCCTTATAAAGTTCACATCTTGTGGAGAAGCTATTTCTCTTCTTCACTGTTGCCCTCCTGGAAAGGGAAAATTCCAGCCGAGACATCGGAACCGACACCTGCGGGTATTTCGTATGTCAGCCGATTTCATTGTAATCCGTGTAAGTCATTTTCTAACAAATTATAGTGAAATAAAAGGTTTTACCCTTCGGGGATTTTTCCTTAAGCTTGTGTCGCATGCTTTATTTATTTTATGGTTTGACACATGCACACACATGCAGTTGAATGATTTGTGGTTGATTTATTTTGGTTTAAAAATAGACACTAATTAAATAAGTGTGCCAACGTAGAATGTTGTGAATTTAATCAATTATCACTTTTACGACTTCTCAAATCAGTATCAGAGCGGGTTACGCCAATTAATCGCGTGATCCTGATTTTTTTCAAGGGTTTACTTTCTGATACAATTTGTCTACTCACATTTTCAAATTGGTATCAGAGCGGGTTATGCTAATTTATTGTGTATTCCTATTTTTCGCAAAAATTGTGTGATATTGATTTTTTTAAATCAGTTTTGTGAAAAATCGCATTGTTTCAATGGTATGCCCGTTTAATGAGGAGCCTATCTTTGAAAAAGTTCACGACCGTGCTGAAAAATTAAAAAGTTTGAATTTGAAACTTTGCAAAAGAATTAAAGTTTTGGAAAAAGAAAATTCTCTCTTTAAAAGTAAGATTGAATATTTGCAAGCGCTTCAAACTCAAAGTGATATTTGTCGTGAGCACTTTGGTAATTTGTGCATTGATTTTGATACTTTGAAAATTGCCAAAAAGAAGAATGATGAGAAAGTCATGGTTTTAGAGAATGAATTGAAAGACTTTAAAAATTCTAGGGTTCTCGTTTGTGCCGTCGAGGATAAAAAATTAATCGATGATTTTACTGTAACAACCCAGGTTTTCGAGCAACTATTTTATACTATTTTGCCGGATGGGCTAATTTTATAAAATAGGGGATGTTGGAGTAAATATTATTTCCCGTGAGACTTAGGGATAATATTTATTATGTTTTGCCTATTTACCAATATGAAAATGTAAATGGCATTATATTGTGTATTATTGTGTCGTTATTCGTAAACGACGGTTATGACCTATATATGAAATTGGGTATAATTAATGAATTAAAATGAAATTGGAAGGTAAAAATAGTTCACACTTTCCCGAATGCCAAAATAAGGGGTGCGGTTGTTTTTAGAATAGTCGAGATAGTCGAAATAAGTGCCCAGTTGTAATTTTTGAGATTCGGGCATTTTAAAGGAGTTATGACTCAATTAAGTGGTTACGAGTCATTTTGTGGTGTATTAACAATTAACAGTGGGGGTTTATGTTTTGAGACCCGTATAAGTCCCCCACCCCCTTTCTTTTTCTTCATTTTTGGTGAGAGAAGCCAAAGGAGAGAGAGAGAGAAGGGAGAGTTGGGAGAAAATGGGAGAAAAGAGAGAAAATGAAGATTTGGGCCGGATTTCCGTTGCTACCGGAGGTGGATCAGAGACTACGAATCTCGAGGCAAGTTTCTTACTTGCTAGATGTGATTTAATGTGATAAATTGCATGTATAGTTAGGTTTTGGAGATTTAACCCATAAATGGGTATTTGTTGATTTTGATGATTAAACCCTCAAATCTTAGTTTTAATTTGATTTGAGGATAAATTATTAGTTATAAATGGCGCGGAAATGATTTGGGAGAGTTAGATGTTGTTGATGTTGGATAAAATCAAAGATTTCAGGTTTTGGGATTTTAGGGTTCATACAACCCGTAGCCCAAATTGGGCAAAATTTCAGGACCGAATCGATTCGGCCCTAGGGGTGAATCGATTCGGATGAGGAGAGGGATATAGGTCTGGCAGACCGAATCGATTCGGGTTAAAACCGAATCGATTCGGCAATTGCAGTAAGTCAATTTTTGCTCACCGAATCGATTCAGATGTTTAGCTAATCGATTCGCAAGTGCGAATCGATTCGGCCCAAGAGGTGAATCGATTCGATTCCCCTGTCTTTGTGAGATTTTCTTAGTTTGATTTTTTAGCCCTTTTTCTTTTAGGTCCAAGGTTTAGGAACCTTCCTTTGGGAAGTAATTACGATTCCTAGAGGGTGGTTTAGGGTAGACTAAATCCCTAGGATTTAATGGGATATTTAGGCTTGCCCCGAAGGCTAGTTTGTATAGGTTAATGTCCGAATGATATAGGAGGTTAACCTAAAGATAAATTGGACGTTAAAATATTAATGTTGAGCTTTTGGGAGACACTCCATTATGGAGACTCACTTTGAGGGTTTATGAAATTATATGAACTCTTCGAGGTTATTTTGAGGTTAGTGGCACTTTGGGTCTTAGGTCATTAATAAAACATGACTTAATAAGAATGAAATGAACCTTCTAAAACTTGGTGCTTAATGGATAAATGGATGATTTTTGGAAAAGTAAAATTGGAAGTTTTCAAAATGGAAAAAGTAATGTTTTTCATAAATGTTAATTTATGGATACACACCTCTCTAAATCGCTATCATAAGGGAAGCCGCGCGCGTTGTGGTGAAGCCCCCTGGCTAGTGAATGCAGGGTGGATATAGTCCCTAGGCCATGTGAGCGTTTGTTGTTATATATTTTTCTGCGCTGGTTAGGAGATTTCGGGTGTGGTCTTGACTATACCGCAGCACATAGCCGCTTCCCGACGTTTCGATAAGATCCCAGGTTGTCTTCGAGGCCCTGGAAGATGATAGCCATTTAGGGGCGCGCATAGTGGGGAAACCCGGATGGGCGATCTTAGAATCGTTATATATATATATGATTATAACTATTCTAAATCAAGTTGAACTTGATGCATGATGAGTTCCATAAAGAGCACCATGAAATGCCATAAAGAGCATGAGAAAGTGCCATAAAGAGCATGATGAAATGCCATAAAGAGCATATAATGATGATTATATTCCTGATAAGGAAGAGATTTTTACAAATGTATAATTGAGATAAGATGCCACAAAGAGCATAGAAACTATGATTTTATTTCCTAATAAGGAATGGAATCTCGAAATGATATAGTATATGATGAAAGTAATTTGGTAAACATTTGATAAAATGTTGTACCATTTATATGTATTCCTAAAGAAAGAATTAGGAATTGTGCCATTAGATGATGGATGGGTTTTATTTTATCTTCTTTGAGTAGCTGTAGATGTGACCTCCCACACTTATGCACACACATGTATTTATTTATTATTTCGTGCTTAGGGTCTAATGGATCTCGACGATCAACCTTGCCTAAGTAGTAGTGTATAGGGGGGGTTCCTTGTTTGGATTTCGCTTTGCGAGACACCCCACGCATGAATAGGGCATAGTGTTGAGAATGGGGAGAAGTTAGCCCTTAGTACTTAGGGTTAACTAGAACATCTCACGATATTGCGCTAGGTTGCTGCTAGATTGAGAGGTGAGAAATATTATTGTTATCTGCGAGAGAATTACGCACTTAACTGTCATGCATTTTAGTCACATGGTAATCATATCAAACCGGGCCCTGACCCGTATCTATATTTCCTTGTTCTGCATATTCTTTGCCGTTACAGGTGCTCTTCCACATGGACAAGTGTATTTACATATTCCATTCCAGTTGTCATAGAGCTACAGCATATTGCGGATGTTGTAGGATACTTGTAGTAGACGCTCCTTTCTACTGTACTCTAGTTATGTTCAGTATATTTATTCGGGCGTGTTTTGCCCAAGGTATTGCACTCATTCATTATATTATAAATATTGAATTGTAATACTCGATGTATTAATTGTATTGGTCTGTTCATCGACAGCTTATTCGGTGATTATTTATTGTATTGTCATACTTCTTTCATTGATTTTTGATACCCACCGTTTTTACAAAGGGGATTGTCTAAGTGTTTTTCTTTTTACTTTAAAATTTTTAAATTTGACAGTCCGTTTTCTAAAATGATTGGTGGTTATCTCATACTATTATTTTAATCGACAGTGATGCTAAGAATGGACCATCTATGATTCCTGTGATTATTGTAGTATTGGGCTGGCCACCTATTATTTTAGTAGGCGGGTTGTCACATTTACGGTACGTGAAAAGACTCTTAGGGATAAGTTTGTTTTAATTGAGGGGGAGCGTGATAAACTGTTAATTTTAATTGAAAATTTGAGAAAGAAATCCCTGTCTTTGGAAGAGTCTAATTCTTTGCTTGAGTAAAAAAATTTGAAGTTAAAAAATGATTTGACTGACTCAAGTAGGTTTGATAGTGATGGCAATGGCTCATCGTGTCCTCATGCTTCTAATGCTAAAGCCAAAACCATTATTTGTTTTAGAGGATCAACTAATTCCAAGGATGTTAGAAAAGATCACACTTTAGGTGTCGTTCCACCCGTTTACACATGTTCATATTGTGGTAGGAAAGGTCACCTTAGGCATTTTTTTTTTGATCCTGTAAATTGTCCTTGGAATTTTATGTCTAGTGATTCCGTGGTTCCCAAAGCCCCCTCACAATGTTTCACATCTATTTGGGTTAGGAAATCACTTTTCGAGGCACTAGATTTTAGACAAGTTGATTCCCATTTGCTTGCACATGATTCTTCTCTTGCCATATCATATAGATGATTGTGTTTGCATATTTGTCATACGCTAGTTATGCTTTTTGATATATTTTTGCTAGCGTTGTGACATGTAATTTTTGTATCATATTTTTCAAAGGAGTATCTCACAAATTTTTGGGAGATTTTTACAAAATATTTTCTAAGTGTTGGAGCGGATTTTTTCGTCAAAAATTGAGAATGAGTATCATACTTTTCGTATAATTTTTTTTCTTATGAAAAATACAAAAAGATTTTATTTTGATAAAATTTTTGAAAATCCAAAAAGATTTAGGATAACCGAGTCACAACTGAGTCACAAACAAAAAAAAAATTCTAAGTAATTTTTATCAAAGTATGTAAAATGGAATGATGTTGTGACTCGGTTATCCTAATTACTTTTCGTATTTTGTTTGCACCGTTTATGGATGAAGACATAGGATAACCGAGTCACAACATCATTCCATTTTACATGTGACTATTTGATAGTGTTTTGAGACAATAGGTTAATTCATCCTTCTGCTTTATAATGTTTGGAGTCATTAAGATGTAATTAAGTGTTACTTCCTACATGTTTGACTCATGTTTCCTTTATTGCACACACGCACGGATTTGTTTGATTATTGTGCTTGTCTTATCACATGTTGGTTGGTTGTTTTCACTTCAATCCTGTCCTTAAAACAAACCAAGCGCGATAAATTTTGATAAGGAAATTGTGCATATAAGAACCGTTTTGCGAGTTTGTGTGCTTTGTTTGAAAACGGGGAAGGGCCGCGAAAGGTTCATTTTGCCTTTGCGAATACTAAGCCACCGTTAAATCGGACCTAAAAAATGGAGGAATTTTATTATCCAGGGTCCAAAGAGGTTTAAAAGAGCCCGAAAAAAATTTAAAGGCAATAAAAATAATTTCATGCCAATTATGGGCCACTTAGGTTTTTGCACCAATTCTCCAAAGTTTGAGAATTTAGTTTATTCGCCTCTAAAAATAAAATATATATGAGGGTGTTTGGTTGGAGAATTAAAACGGGTTTGCACGTCCTTAAAAGTCTTGAAAATGCGCTATATTGTTTTGGACGTTATTGGTGTGGAAATAACTTTGACTTTAATTTGTTTATTTGTATAAGACGATGTCATTTAAATTCAACAAGTTTTTACACCATAAGGATACTTTTGATGTTCATTCGTTAGGAGTACATATGCATCGTGCACATATGATTGATTGAGTTGATTTTCCTATCGAATGTGTTCACACCCATACATTCCATTTCCATGACTTGGTTGTTTGAGTTTAAATCCATGGTGTGATTTTTAGTATCTTATTTTTGTATAAAAAATTGAAAATCCAAAAATAGTTTGTGAGATTTTTGAGATATCCCTTTGCATGCGCGTAGTTTGATCTTTGTTTGCTATGCATTTTGTCGTGACACTCCATGTTTTTGATGTTTTTTTCTTCTTATCTGTCTATTTGGGGACATCATAAAAAGGGGGAGAAAGAATTATCATGTTATGTGGGAGTTTTGCCATTATGGGGGAGATTTGATTTATTAATGCTTTATTCTTATATCATTTCAAACTCGATGCGTCACGAAGGTTTTTTCTTTTTATCATGTGTGTAGGTACAAAGATTGAAGATCATGATGTTGCACACCCTGATGATAAAAGCTTTGAGATTTGACGAAGATGATTGAAGAACAGTTTTGAGGTTTTACAAATTTATTCATGGGAGGGTAGATTTGTATAGGAATTTTGGTTTTTGATAATTCGGATTTTTTTTATGTATGTACCGGCATACACATAGGGGGATATTTGTAAGGACATATTTTCATAGGTTCGTTATCAATTTATTATGTTATATACCGCTACACCGTCGAAGAGCATTCAAGAGACATCTACATCAAAGACGGATCCGAATTACTCAAGTTCTTCATCATTCAAGTATCCGCGAAGTTTACTTTGGTAAGGTTATGTTTTAAATACCTTAACTTTTCGCTTAGATCTTTTCCGATATTTTTACAAAATATTTTTTCTAAAGATTTTGTTTTCGGACTCCTTTCCGTAGAAAAATCATAACTAATTCATAAAAATTCAGAATGATACGAAACTGGTGGCCACGCGTTCGTATCTAAATTTTCTACAGGCTCGTTTGGAATCTCGCTTGATAGGTCACTCGAACGACCTGCAATTGTCATTCAAATGACATAGCATGTCGTTAGATGTCGTTCGAATGAGCTCGAATTTCGAGGCGGTGCATTTTTATATAAATACTCATTAAATGAGTCCGTTTTCATTAAGAAGTCCACAGTTTTTGACAGACAGAAAACTGCGAAACTGCAGAATCCTTTTTGGCTTCTTCTTTTAGGGTTTAAACCCTCTTTGTTTTCAATTCAAAAAACTCCCATATGCTTTAGTGAATTGTTTTGTTGTTGAAGAACACACCATGCTACTGTTTATCTTTGTGGGGAGAACTCTACAACCGGAGAGCTGCGTGCTAGTGTGGAGGGAGTCCTTATAAAGTTCACATCTTGTGGAGAAGTCGTTTCTCTTCTTCACTACTGCCCTCCTAGAAAGGGAAAATTCCAGCCGAGACATCGGAACCGACACCTGCGGGTATTTCGTATGTCACCCGATTTCATTGTAATCCGTGTAAGCCGTTTTCTTACAAATTATAGTGAAATAAAAGATTTTGCCCTTTAGAGAATTTTCCTTAAGCTTGTGTCGCATGCTTTATTTATTTTATGGCTTGACACATGCACACACGCAGTTGAATGATTTGGGGCTGATTTATTTTAGTTTAAAAATAGACACTAATTAAATAAGTGTGCCAATGTAGAAAGTTGCTAATTTAATCAATTATCACTGTTACGACTTCTCAGAGTTCATCGAGGTAGGGTGGACACGATATTAGTTGATAATGGGAGTTTTGTGGATGTAATGTTTTATGAATGCTTCAGTACTCTAGGGCTACCTGATAGCAAACTCGATCTATACTATAGACCTCTTATTGGATTTATCGGAGAAAAGTGTACACACTTGGAACCAGCAACCCGAAAGTCTTGGTTGCCACCTGGTCGGCCAGCAGGAGTGAAAGAATTATCTTCTTTCTGTTAGATAAAATTATCCCAGCCGCTTACGATATCATCCTAGGAAGAGTGAGAATAAAATAGTTAGAAACGGTTCCATTTGTAATACTTCAATGCCTGAAATTTCCAAAAAGTTATAGAGTTGGCGTAGTGAATAGCAGCCTGAAATGGGCTAGGGAATGTTATTACACATCAGTCGATCAACAGGATGTAAATATTAAGGGCGCAATTTCTTTCCACATTGACACTCTGAATTCTAGGGAAGAAGAGAAGCTGGTAAAGGGGAAAGTTATGAAAGAAACAGAAGTTGTTTTCCTGGATGAAGAGAATCTAGAAAGAACCACCCAGATCGGTTCAAGGTTATCTCTTTCTCTCAAACAGGAATTAATTATATTCCTCAGAGAAAGGAAAATGTTTTCGCTTGGAGCCATGATGACATGCCTGGAATTTATCCGAATTTTATATGCCATGAGCTTAACATTTATCTAGGCTTTAAGACGATCAAACAAAAGAGAAGAGTATTTAGCTCCGAGAAGAATATAGCGATCTAAGAGGAAGTGGATAAATTACAGTGAACGCAGTTCATTGAAGACTTCAAGTAACCTAGTTGCTCAGCTAATATTGTAATGGTCAAGAAGAAAAACAACAAGTGGCTTATGTGTGTTTACTTCACGAACCTTAATAAGGCGTGTCCAAAAGATCATTTTCCTTTACCAAGGATTGATCAATTGGCCGATGCTACAGCAAGTCATGAGTTACTTAGTTTTATAGATGTTTATTCTGGTTATAACTAGATTAAGATGAAACCCAAAAATAAGGAAAACACTTCCTTCATTACCAGCCGAGGAACTTACTGTTATAATGTCATGCCCTTTAGGTTGAAGAACGTTGGAGCTAATTATTAGAGACTAGTGAACAAGGTTTTTGAAGACCAGGTCGATAAAAATATGGAAGTGCATGTGGATGATATGCTTACCAAAATCAAATATGCTGCCGACCATATTGTAGACTTGGACCAAACCTTTGATCAATTGAAAAAAGCACCAGATGAAACTCAATCCAACCAAGTGATTCTTCAAAGTGTAGGAAGGAATTTTCTTAGGGTACATTGTAAATCAGAGGGGAATAGAAGCAAACCCAGCTAAAATTAAATCCTTACTTGAAATGCAGTCCCCGACTACCAAGAAAGAAGTCCATAAACTAACGGAAAGAGTAGTTTCCATGAACCGTTTTGTCTCCCGAGCAACTAATAAATCTCTTACATTCTTTAAGGTTCTTATAAAGACCTTTGTATGGAATGAATAATGTGAGAAAGGCTTCCTGGAATTGAAAAAGTATTTGGGCTCTCCCCTACTCCTTTCCCTATTAGTTTTGGGGAAAATTATAGTTATACTTGGTTGTTTCAGAGTCAGCTAGTAGTTCAACTATGATCCAATTAGATGGAGGAGTTCATAGGGAAGTATATTCACTAGAAAGGAATTTCGAGGAACGAAAGTCAGGTATCCACCATTGGAGAAGTTAGCCTTATCTCTTATTAAAGCCTATAGGGGGATGATGACATACTTCCAAGTCCATACCATTGTTGTCTACACAGATTTGCCATTGCAATAAGCATTGCTTAAACTAGAGAAGTCTAGAAGGTTAATGTATTGGGCAATTGAATTTGGAGAGTATGAAATCATTTATGAACCCAGATTTGCAGTAAAAGGCCAAGCAGTGGCAGATTTCATTATTGAGTTTATGTATGCAAAAGAGTAACACAATCCACGTTCGCCTACCGAGCAGACTTATATGGTCGACTAACCTGACTCGTCGGCTTTTTAAGAACGAATTCAACAAAGTAATACGATGTTCAAACACTTAGTGCTAGTGAAAGAAGAGTTCTCTGATGACATTCCAAACTGGCAGTTATTTGTAGATAGATCCTCATGTGCTACTGGAAGTGGTGCAGGCCTCATCATCAACACTCTGGATAATTTGGATGTGGAATATGCTTTGAGATTCCAATTAAAGTCTACTAATAATGAAGTTGACTATGAAGCATTGATCACAGGATTGTAATTGGCTTCATCACTGGGCGTCAAACAAGTGTTGGTACATAGTGATTCACAGCTAATTGTTAATCAGATGCAATAAATTTACGATGTCAAAGGGGAAATTATGATGAGATATTATAAGAAAGCAATGGATATTGTTTCTTTGTTCACTTCAATCAATACGGTGAGGATTCCAAGATTAAAAAATGCCCCAGTAGATGCTCTTGCTCAGCTTGCTTTGGCAACTCAAACAGAACTCAGGAGAATAATTCCACTAGAGATCCTTGTCCATAGAAGTATTAATGGGGTAAATATTTGGGTCATATCTGTGGAGTTAGTGTAATACCCCGTAATTTTATTGATTTTTATTTAAGGGATTAATTTAATTAAATGAGAATTAATTGAGAATTAATCTGATGTAAATACCAGCGAGATGTGAGTTGGTATTTTATTATGATGTTAAAATTTAAAATTTCATGAGTATTGAATATTTAAATTGTCACGAGACAGAAATACGACAATTTGGAAACTTAAGTTTGGACGCGCGTGTCTGTCGCGTCAGGAACGAAATTATTTAAACTAAAAAGTGAATTTTATTTTTATCAACTGAATGGTCATGTTGAGTGCGCCAACGTGTCCGGAAGAATCAGAATAGTCAGAAAACACTACCCGGGGGTTTAGTTTGGGTCCCAGGGCACTTTTAGGCCAAATCGGCAACCTAGAAGGGTATTTGGTAATTTTAACAATTAGGGAATTAAGACCCACGAATTTAAGTGTTAATTTAGATATTTTAAAAGAACCACTAAGGCCATTATCAGCCAAAAAGGGCGAGAGTGGGCTACGGTAGTTTTTGAGAAAAGTTAGAAAGAGGGTAAAGGGTTCCCAAGCCAAACCATCTCCACACCATCAGTTTTAGAAAGGATTCGTGACCTAAAAAGAGGAGAAAATCAACCTTGAACCATCGACAACACATCTGAAGAACGAATCTAAGGCAAGTGTTTTGATGTCGTTATTTGCATTGAATATTTCCTCCATGTGTAGCGTAGAAAACTGTTTATATCTTGGAAATTTTGATGAAGAACACCCAATGGAATAATTGTTAAACTTGTGGTTTTGGGTAGGAATTTGCATGGAGAACGATAATGGAAGAATTCAATTTACAAAACATAACTTTTGATGATCTGAAAATGGGTTTATAAGGAGTCTTTTTACGAAATTAAATTATGGGTTCAAGTTCATAGGGTTTAGGATAAGAATTGGGGATTTATGATTTTGGCATGTTAATTGGTAAGATTTGACCCCAAAAGTATGTTAAGGAATGATCTAGGGTGACTAATATTAGTTGACAAACATTAAAACGCAATTTGGATAGTCTTAGGGTGGATTTAGAAAAGAGAAAAAGGAAGAAAAAACGATTTTGGAAATTTCTGGGTGCAGTTTGCCATCTCATTAGAAGACCTGCCCAGGTCGTTCGAACGACCTCGTTCCAATGAGCTTCTAACGAGATGACAGTACCCCTTCTAACGAGTTGGTGGTTTGTTCGAAGACTTTCGTTCGAACGACCTCGTTCGAACGAGGTTTCTAACGAGTTGACAGAATGGCCTTTTAGGCCTGACTTTTATTTCAAATGTCCATGGACTTAGTTATTGGAGTAATAACCTTCCCTTATTGACTAGTAGTTATATTTGGGAGATTGGAGTACGATGAGGAGTAAAACTTAGAATCTTGTAGTAAACCGGATGACCTTTATGGATTAGGAAACGGGTACCTAATTACGACGTGAGAAGAGTTGACAACTTTAATGTATATAAATCGGAGACTTGTAAACGTAGAACAATAAATGATGGTATAAGAATGAGAAGTGTACCTCTATTAATATTCGAAGATATCTAAGATGTGTGAATGCTCAGTGTATGTGGTTATCTGTGTATAACATACCTACCATACTTGCTATCATGGGAGGTTGGCGTTCAATCAGGGCCATCTAATCTTTTTATGCCTATGGGGTGATTTAGATTGGTACCTCGAGGACATAGGTCAGAGAAGGACTTATTGAGAAGTTAATAAGTCTGCTGATCATGGGAGCGTAGGTATGTGCGTGACCCATGTGATGTGAACTATGTTCGCCTCCATTATGGGTGATTGTTGTTATTTGAGAACGATTCCTGAGAGATTCGAAATGCGTGGTCCTTATGTACGTGATGTACCGGGATTGGATAGCAGATTATGTGTGCACCGCAGCTTAGTCTCGGGGTGCTAGTTTTGTATATTTATGATGAGAATAATATACTGTTAATTGAAATGAACTATCATGTATAAATGTGAGTAAATAATAGCAACGTTTTGTAAAGATAAAATGGAAGATATCTAGTAATTAGTATTACTAATATGGGAAACTGTGAAGTAAAATTTTCTGTTTAAATGAAGATGCCGAAATTAAATCGTGAATCGTATAGTAATGTTAGATTTTATATTGGACTAGTTAGCTATGGGAATAACTAGAATGGGTACGGGTACGATAGGAGTGCACAATTAGTTGAAAGGTTAGAAACTCATGTGAGTTCACACATTATCATGTATTTTATATTCACTGTTTAATGATATTAAACACTTGTTATATTTTAAACTGTTTTCACAATCGGGCTCTGACCCGTTTTCTTCCAAATATATTTTTTTTTGTAAAAACCTTTTAGGTGCCCAGCCACAAGGACACCAAGCATAGGAGTTCCATTCAGGTGACGTACTATAGCTGTTGTGGAAGTTACAGGACCTTGACAGTAGACGCCTCCACTTTCGATCTTGACTCTATATTATCAGATTTTCTCATCTGTTGGGAATGTCGCCCATTTCTTTTAGACACTTTATCTATTCAGTTATTTCAGATTTTGGATTGTAATTAATTTAGTGATGCAGACTTAGTATTTGTTTATTCCAGTATTCGGATTGTTGGGAGGAGTATTCCTCCAGATTCATTATTATTTTATGGTTATTCTATTGCGACTATGTTGTGGTGGTTATGTTATCATTTCATAATCTACTTATTGCATGTTAATAGGATTTAATTAAAATTGACAACTCACTTTTTAAATATTAGGTGGCTAGTAATTGTTAAAACGTTTTTCGACAATGATGCTATGAACTGAACCAACTTGGCATTTTGTATTAATTTAATAAAGGAATAGATACCCGGTATTTAATTAGTCGAGGTGTCACAGTTAGGTCCCTCATAGATGGACCCGATACAAGAATACATTGAGAGAGAATAACTTCCATCCGATAAGAAAGAAGCCAAGAAAATGAGGTACAAAATAGCCAGTTATGTGTTAGAAAAAGGTGTCCTCTATAGGAGAGGATACTCTATTTCTTTACATCATTGTGCTCATCCAAACGAAGCATGTGACTTTATCAGAGAGATACATAAAGGCTCATGTGGTCCTCATACAACCGGGAGGTCTTTAAGACAACGGATAGCTATGGAAAGTTATTACTGGTCGATAATGAAAGCAAATTATGTTGCTTTCACTAAGAATTGTGATAAATTTCAGAAGTTTGTTACCATCCATGGGAGACCAGGAGAAAGTCTAACCCCTATCACTTCTCTATGTCCTTTCTCTATATGGGGAATTGACCAGGTCAGATCATTTTTTACTACCAAAGTCAAGTACTTGGTTATAACTGCTGATTATCTCACTAAGTGGGTGGAGGCAGAGCCTTTGGTGGATATGCCGTATCAAATGATTTTCTAGTACATATGGAAGAACATCATTTGCAAGTATGGCATGCCCTATGCCTTCATCACCGACCATGGCACTCAGTTCGATAATGATGAGTTTGAAGAGTACTGTATTTGGTCAGGCATCCAGAAACTTCATTCAGCACCTAGACATCGTGAATGTAATGGTCAGACAGAAGTCACCAATAAGACCTTGCTAGATGTGTTGAAGAAAAGGTCGCATGATGCCAAACGAAACTGGATAATCGAGATCCACAGTGTCCTTTGGGCATATAGGACTACTCCTAGAATAGCAACAAAGGAAACCTCATACATGTTGGCTTTTGGAACTGAGGCAGTAGTACTAATGGAAATAGGTCTGTCAACTCATAAGGTTTTGAAATTTTATTCCCCTAAGAGTGACCTCATTAGGAGAATAGATCTGGACATGGTAGAGTAAGTCAGAGAAGATGCTTCTATTCAGATGGCTTCCTACCAATAAAGGACTGTAAGGTTTTATAATCGAAGGTTCAAGCCGACTAACATGAAGAGGGGAAATCTAATGCTTAAGAAAGTAATCCACAAAAGCAACAAGATGGAACCTAATTGGCATTGTTCCTATCGTATCTCGATGATTATCCGACCAGGAACTTATCGATTGGAAACTCTGAAAGGATAACAATTCAAAAATCCTTGGAATGCAGACCATCTGTGCAATTATTATCAATAATTATGTTATTAAAATTTTGTTCTTAATGTAATTGGTTATTCAAGTTAATGAAATTTCAGGTTTTCTTTCAAAAATTGCACGGTTCAAACTTTTTTTACTTCCAAAAAGTTAAACTTCATGTATGATTTGTCCTCAGTAAGTCTTGAATAAGAAGGCAGTAAAATTTCTTAATTAGAGGTTTTACCTGGCTATGTTAAAATACCTGAATAATTATACATTCCTAATACACTTGGTCGCCACTGATAACTAATGTTATAACTTAGTACAATAAAGCTATTTATAGTTTTATCTAAGTGCATTAGTCAAATCTAGGGCCGTATAGTTGATTCAAATATGAATCAAATATTAAACATTTGAGCAGATTATTTAGTCTATAAGTCGATTAACTAATCATCAAACAAGTTACCTAGTCGGAAAAATGATTAATATTTACCATAAGCTTAAATAAAAGGGCATCGGTAAAAAATAACTTCATTACATTGAACAAGATGTATTACAATAGCAAGAGTTGATCAAAATATAATACAGTAAGTGTAAAATTATTCAGATGTACGCTTTCTTTGCGCCTTATTGATTCCAGCAGAAGAATCATCCAGGGTATGTGGAGAATTTATCGAGTTCAAATATTTTAGCATTTTCCTATTACTACTCCTCGGCCTATCCAACAAATGAAGAGGATAAACTATTTCATGCTCATTATGAAGGCCACAATCCCCAAATATTTGCTTATTAGGAATTGAGGAATGTCATAAAGAGGAATCCATCTCGTATCCATTTTTAAAGGAGGGTTGTCACAATTCAGAAGACCAGGGTTATTCTAGTGCCATAAATAACTATTTTGATCATATTTCATTAAGGTCAACTAGTTGGTCCATCCCCATTTATATCCCTCATAATTGTTTTGATCAATATGGCCGTCCATGTGAACCAAGACCTCATTATATCCATTCATCCAAACTTCTCTTGGTTGTTTATGGAAGTGGAATGTTAGTCTATTCACTTAATCGTGAAGTTTCTTAAGGATGATATCTTTTGATTTAAACATGGTGGCTTGGTCGGTAAGAGTCTTTTTAGTCATCTCCTCCTCAGTGGTTGGCCAAACAATTATACTTTGTCAGGAAGTTTGCCCATACTTAGTCTTCTTCTTCTTCTTCTTCTTCTTCTTCTTCTTCAATATGTCCAACTCTTCCAACAGTCTTGTATTTTCATTCTCCAAAAAGGAAGCACCCTCATCGGACCAGTAATGGATGATCTCTTCAAGATATTAAGTTCATCCTTCAAGGCATTGTTTTCCTTCTCCAGTATTATAGCAATTGCTATGGCACTCTCCAAATCTTACTTCAAAGATAGTTCTCTCTTATTTAAAGAAGAAGTGATGTCTTTTAATTTCTTGTTAAAACCACATCCTTCACTTAATGATTTATACTTGGCCTTATAGTCAGCATGGAGTAGCGCTCTGGACATTTTATGATCATCTTGCATTTTCTCAATCATTTCATAATAACCTGCATTATTTTCCAATGCCCTATCCAATAGGCAATGAAGGTGAATGTAAGACTCTTTAACTTGAGCAGACACATTGAAGCAAAGCAACCCCGATCGATCTTCCTCGAATAAAGGTATATGGTCTGCTTCAAAAATATTCCTTCACTACCTGAGTAGGTTAGACTTAGCAGAAACTATGGCCCTCTTCCTAGCATCAAACTGGAAAATCACAAATATATGAGTTTGTGGGACAAATTCGGAGGATCGTACAACATAATAAATAAACAACACAATTCAACAAGAAATCAAATTAATTTTAAGGTATGAACAACAATGGAAGAAATTTTTTTTCTTTCATTTATTAATAGTTTAAGTACAAAAGTTACTACATCATCAAGAACGAAAGGATAAAGAAAAATAAAAAAGTAAACTTGCTAGACCTTCTCCTTGTTCTTGGCATGATCTTGAACATCAGTTAGTAGGTTGGCACTGGTACTGGGCACTATTAAAGAATCAATGGGCATTAGAGAATACTCTCCAGACCCCTTATAATCATCAAACTCCTCATCTAGGTTAGGAGGAGTACTAGGGCCGTGCCTTGTGAAGAGTTTAGAACTTTCTTCTGTGCTGACCAACTTCAGGGCCTCAGTCCACCCTTCTTTGAAGGATAACTTTTTTGCATACTCAATTTGATTAGAGGAAGTGAAGATGGCCTTCTACGGGACTTTATCAAAGGCAGCTTTTCTTTTGTCCTTCAAGGAAATTACTTCAGAAGTCAAACTAGCTACTTTGTCTTCAGCAGTTTGGGTCTGAGTGGTAACTTTTGCAAGTTTATCCTAGATAACCTTGTCCCTTCCCTTAGCATCATCTAATTTCTTCTCAACATCTTGTGCTTTGTCTTCAACAGCCTTTATCTTGCCTTCAGTTGCAGTGGCCCAATTATTGGCCTTTCTCAACACTTCCTCCTTGAATTTTTTCTTTGTCTCCAAGGCTTATCGGGAAGACTCCAACGATTATTTTAGACCTTCAAATGCTTCTTCCACTTCACCTGGAGAACTCCTCAATTGTTCATCCTTCTCCATTATTTGGTTTAAGTTAATTAAAAACTGCAAGGAGAATAAAACACAAAATATTATAAAGACGTCATCAACATGAAGAAAAGAGCAGAAGAGTGAGAAAATTACCAGTGCCAAGTTGTGACAAGATCTTTCAGTTAACCTGGAGCTAAATATGGGGGCTGGCATAGCTCTATCAGCAGGAAGTGTTCCAGATTTAATGAACCCCTAGTCAGTCCAGGGTAAATAGCAACAGAGGCTGACCCAATGTCAAGGTCAGCCTAAATTTTTCTTTCTAACACTTAATGGTCGGCAATCTTCTTAGAACCCAACGCCTGCTGGTCAGCTGATGTTTTCTGGGCCTTTTTTAAGGATAAGGCAAAAATCTTCTCAACCTCTTCAGTTGAGACTCCACAATTTGAGTTTCATCAGCACCAATAGGCCTCTTGTTACTGATCTGAGATTTCTTTTTAGCTGGCTTATTTCCAGTATCAAAAGATTTCTTGTGCGTAGGAGATAAGGGTCCACCTATCAAGTTGGGCATCTTACTCTTGGTCATATATGTGGAGGGAGAAAGGGGAATCTCAGATAGGTCAAAGGAGGAAGAAGTTCCTCCCTGGGTGAATTTAGCACCAGGAGACTCAGTAGCTGAAGAGGTTGGTACATGATCCTCCTTAAGGTTGATGGAAACTTGGGGAAGAACAGGTGTAGGTTAGGCAATAAAGGAAGTTATGGATATTTTATACTCCTACGACAAAGAAGCTGACCGGGGATGTTCCTCTCTAATCTTCTGATTTAACCCCCACAGGAACTTAAGGTCATTAATGTTGATTTCTCCTTCCCTGGGGATCCTCTTCTTACTTTCCTCTGCATTCAAAAGAAACAGCCAAGCTAGTCGACAAACATTATAAATCCATAGAAAAAAAAGGAAAAACAATTAATAGGGTTATAACCTATGCTATGCCCTAATTGAGGAAATTTAGGGCCAGTATAAGGTACTTCAGTGGGGAGGGCAGCATGTTGCCAGTTCTTAACAACTATGCCATTTCCCAATAATCCTTATTGAAATATGGTAGATTTACCACTAAAACACTATTAGCTTGCCTAGTCTTTAAGTAATAGATACTTTCTCCAATAGTACCCCATTTGTAATAAAACAACGACTCCTAAACTCCAACATGGGTTCCATAAATTTCATTCAACAGATGTACATTATTTATAACCCTCTAAGTATTGGGGGCTACTCTAGCAGGAATAATATTAAATATTAGCAAAACTGAAGAAAAAGTGGGTTTCATGGAAATTTGATGCCACACTCAGCTATGAATAAAGTGGGGATCCAATGACCCTTAGGAAGGGAATAAACATCTATGGTACCTTAGGGTATCTCTAAGTCTACCCAAGATGGGATTTTCCTTTCCTCTCTAAACTCATCTAACAAGCTCTCATTTATGATGTGAACCATGGTGTAAGAAGAGAAAAATATGATAAAATAGAGAGAATGGAAAAGAAGGCTTACAGTGAATCAAATACAGTTGCAAAAACTGAAGAGAAAATGGTAACAAATGATCGCACACAAAAAAGCTTGAAGCCAAAGAAAGCGTTAAAGTTTAGAAGGTTTAAAGTAAAACGAAAGGAGGGAAATTTTGTATCTATTTATAGGTTACCTCGATAACTGGGAATGAAATGATTAACTGAACGAACTGTATAGCTACCGCTCGCTTCACGTTTCATGAATCATCAAATGACAAATTGTTGCCTTTGTCAGTTCAAAACAGTTTGAATTATTTAGAAAAATACCATCATCAAAAAAGCCAGTGGAAATTTTTACAAGTACGGGAGTTTTGTTGCCGACTAAACACTCAAATAGTATGTCGAGTAGCTTCTTGGGATAAATACTCCTTACTCTCACTCAAGCATCAATCATGGAGCATTGGGGGTTTTTATTTTATGTAAAAATTATATTCCCATGTGGACCAATGATGAATGTACACATGTCCTCCTACATGGACGACCAAACACCTTGATTAGCTTCTATTATACTTAGTCGGATGTAATGCTGACCAACTCCAGAAGTCCAATCATTAGGAATACCAATAACTACCCGAATGGGAGGCCAACTAGCACTGAATTCCAAAAGTTTTATTATACACAGATGTAAACTCCTGATAATATAATGGCACTCCATCTCTAGGGTTTTAACCACTATAAATACAAACTACTTCTTTAGCTCAAGGGACAACTAGAATCACTCATATGCAAACCATACTGACCTATTGTAAACCCTACTGAATAAAAACAACAGTGGACGTAAGTTATTTTACAGTTAAACCACTCTAAAAATCTTGTCTCTTGTGTGTGTGGTTTGAATTACTTATCTTATTTTTATCTCTAATTATAAATTTGGAGTTGTCCATTTTTAGACATCAATAATCATATTGGTATCTTTTGTTTCATGTTTACATTAGTATCTTATACTTCAGTTTTTGCATCAAAATTGGTATTATTAATTCATTGTTTGGCTTATATGTTTTTGTGTTGTTGAGTTGGTCTATTATTTCTTATTTAATTTCAAAATATCGCATGATATAACTTGTTTTCCTTTATATTTACATTTATTATATTTAGGGGTCGAATTTGTTTATATTGTACATCTTATTTTTTGTACATTTGGGGAAGAAATGGTATTCATCTCTTTAACTCGGTGGGAGAAATTTTTACCTTAGGGGGAGACATCCTATCTTAGGTGGAGAATGTTAGAAACGGAGGAGGGTTTTTCATATCAGGATTGATATTATTATATATTCTATTTTCATTTGAAAGGGTTGTATAAGTGTGAAGGTTTTCAACGATGCCACAAAGTTTCACAAGAGCAAAGTTACTGTTTGTGTCAAGTGTACGTATTTTTTTCTTTTGGTATTGGGATTGAGTCTTTAGAGAGCTTGACAGACCATGGATTTTTATTTTTGTGGTTTGTACAGAAATATCCAAAGGCTAAGATTTATAAGGAAAAATTTAAAGTTTAACCAATTTGTATGTATTGGCTTAATTTTGTTTGGACAAAACTACCTGTGTCATAGGATAGGACTTGTGTTGGATTATGATACAAGCCTATGATGTATGTGTTTCAAGACATTTAAGGCCAAGTTAGAATGTCTACATCTTTGTTTCATATTTTGTGCCACATTTCTTCTTCAAAATCCATGGATCGTCGAAGGTATTAATGTGTATTATTTTTTATTCTTGGATATTTCATTGTGTGTTGTTACTTTAAATTTTATACATTACGTAAATTACAAAAAAGAAAATTAAAACTATGAAAAAACATAAAAACATCTAATAATTACAAAAATATATTTGAAAATCTAAATATATATGTAAAAATTCAAATATTTGAAGGAAAATAATTATAAAAATATGGAAAATATTGAAAATTATGGGAGAATTATTTTGGCGATCCAAACAGATCGGATCAGTTGAAACCATCCCAGCAGCTTAGATAAAGGATCACAGCTTGAATATAAGAATAAGGGGGAACCCAATCAGTGAGTATCTCTTGATAGGATATATTCAATCAAACTGCAAATGCATATAAAAGTTCTAGAGTCCTACATGGCTCATCCACCTTATGTTCTCTATAAATGTATCCCTCACCCATAGGAAAAGGGTCATGTAATTATTATTATTATTATTATTATTATTATTATTATTATTATTATTATTATTATTATTATTATTATTATTATTATTATGAATTGATTATAAAAAAAAACATACAAATCATGGACGTAGGCACATTGTCGAACCGGGTACACATTGTGTTGTGTTATTGTGTTGTGTGAACTTCATTTATTATCTCTTTTTTTGGAATTAATCTTAGTAGGATTTTACTACTTGTAATTGTCACCGTCTGTGGGAACTGAGTTTCTTTTTCCTATCCAATCAGATCCAATGAGCATCCATGTCTCACCCCCACAGTGCACCTTCATCGTTCAATGACAATCATCAAAATGAGCCTCCAGCACCTAGGGTCAGTTCTAAGGTCCACCCTAACAGGAGTTGCAACTCACACTATAATCCTCAAAAGGAACATTCTAAGCAAAGCGGTGAACGTCCCACATCTTGTGGCTTATTGACGCTTATGAATGATGATTCCATCAATAGGAGGAAGTTGTGCACCTCCAAGAGGAGGATAACACATGTTCTAACGCCATCTTGAAAAAATAGATTAAGATCTCCATAGGGAGGGATCTAACCTCTAACCCCAGGAGAGTAAAACTCACAACCGAGGAAGGAGTACGCGACATGATCAGGAGCACTCGGGGCACACAAGACCGTCGATGCGATGAGATCAAGACAAAGGTCATCGCAAGCATGATCTCTGTAATCTCATTCAAATATATATGGACAAGAATCCCCATCATTACGGTGTGAGATTACCCAAGAAACTTTCCAATCAGATGAAGTCTCTATTCTCTAGAGTAATTAAAGATACGAAGCCAACTAATAGTTTTCCATGCCCAGATTCAAGATTTATAATGGGAAGACCGACCCCATCGATCATGTCCACCAGTACCGATAGGCAATGACCCTATGGAACAATAATGACACCCTCGTGTTTCACATATTCCATTCTAACATATGGTGCATTGCACAAAAGTGGTTTGAAAAGATACCACATAGGTTGGTCAACAACTTCAAATAACTTACAGAGGCGTTTTCTACTTGGTTCAACACTAACAATGACCTCCTGAAGAGGGTGGATTTGTTTCTCACTATGAGAAAGAAGACGCAAGAAACCTTGCAATAATAGGCAGGGCGATATTCGAAGACTTATAAGGAAGTCAAATATTTCTCTGAGAAGGTCGTTAGGGACTTATTCAAAATTGGTTTGTCGATAAACTCTATGTTACATTAGTCCCAAAACAAATATGAGGACAAAACTATTGATGATCTCATATCAAGGATAGATAAATATTAAAATCTTGAAGATGTAGTCATTGGAACTCAGCACGGCGATGGTCATCAAAAGAGGGCCAATAATGTCGACAAAGAGAATGTCCCCAAGAATGGGAAAATATGTAATATGGTGGACCTAAGAATGGTGACAAGGAAAACTTTACCAAATCCTACCATGCAAAGAAAATTGTTTTCAAGGAGCCCATTTATATCATCTTGAACAAGATAAAAGATAAAAAAATCCTCAAGTGGCCAAGGAAGATGCTAAGAGATCTGTCTAAGAGATACACCTCCCTAAGATGCACCTATCATAAGGAGCATAGGCACAAGACGAAGAATTTTAAGGCCCTAAATTCTAATCTAGAATAGTTGGTTCAAGCAGGCCACTTGAATGATTATGTGAAGAAGAATGGTGTGAAAACCACCATAGAGGATGACTATAAGGTTGACAATGTCCTAGACGATGAGATGGGACATGAATTCATGGTCATCGACTAAGCCTCTATTCTTAAATAGATCTAAAACAATGTTATTTGATTTTAACAGAAGAAACTCACTATAGTAATGGAGGTATTCCGAATTAAACCTGACTAAACTCCAATGGGAAAACACAGACGTCCAGAAGATATTGATTATAACAAAATTGTATTTACAGAGGAAGAGCACGTCATAGTGGAAACTTTGCATCATAATGCGCAAGGAATCAATTTACTAACTCAGTGTGGATAGATCATTAGTTAACTAAGAAAGTTCATCGAAAGTCATAAACCAAAAATTCTATAAGCTCAATCTCAAGATGGAGGACTTGAAAGAAGTGACCATCCCTTTTTTTGTCTTCACTGGAAAAATGATTATGCCACTGGGGAAAGTGGTTATATCTATCTGAACTAGGAATATCTCAAAGTGGATTGAATTCCAACTTGTTATCATTGATTGTACTTACAATGCCATCCTCGGGAGAGGATGGCTTCACACCATGAAGGTTTTATAATACCCCGTATTTGTAATGACTTTTAAAATGGGATTAATTAGAACTAATTGTGATATAATTGGAAATTAATCCGGATTTAAAAATTACTCAAGAATAAAGTAATATGTGATTTATGTTGAATATTACTTAGTGACTAAAGTAGTATCTATGATTATGACTTTACAACTGATTATGACTTTATAAAATTGTCGCGAATTATGTGTACGAAAATTATGGTAATTAAGTCGGGACGCGCATTTGAGTCGTGTTAGGATTATAATTTATTCAAATAAAAGTGAATTATTATGTCATCTGAATGTCATTTTGACTGCGCCAAAGTTTTCGGAAGGGTTCAATTAGTCGAAAAAGTCTACTCGGACGTTTGTATAGGGTCTCAGGGCACTTTGAGCCGAATAGTCACCCCGGGGGGTAATATGGTCATTTGACTTGGAAGGTGAATATTATGCACGAATTTGGGAGATTATTTATAAGTCTAAAGCATTTAGATTATTGATTCATTCTACAAACTTAGAGAGAAATAAATTCAGAGAGAGTGACGAGTTTCTCTGGGAAAGGGAAGAGTCATTGTGGGAGAACTAAGAGCCAAAAGTCACCACCACCAACCACCACCGAACTTTGATCGGAGAAGGGAAGAACCACCAGTGGAAAATCATCACTAATGGATTAGACCTTCAGTAGAGGCAAGTGATTAATTATTGCAATCTTAGCTTTTATATTGTCTATGTTAGGATAGTTACGAAAATTCAGAAAATTTGCATGATCAAAGTTAAATTTGTGATAATTTTAAAAGGATCTTTGAAATGGATATTATCTAGGAGCTATCTCTTTTGATTATAGAATAAACTCCATGAATTTTATACTATCTTGTGAAGAAATCTGGGATTTACACTCTTATTGATGATAAAGTCAAAAATTAGAGTTCTTGAGAATAAAATGGAATTTGAGTAAATTGATTCGTGTCAATGATGTTTAAATGATTTTGGATACGTTAGAACTTATCCATATATGATGGTATATGATATGGATATCATGAGATTAAATTGGGAATCATTTGTTGAAGAAAAATTAGAGTTTATATGATGTTCTTGGATAAATATAAAAATAAGAGTTTTCTGGAAATAGTATGTTTTAAATTCAACATTCTTGATGATTTTAGGTGATTTGATTATTAGAAATCATTTATATATCCTGGTTTATCATATGGAATGAATATTGGGGAGTTTGGGATTATTTAATAAAGGTGTTGATGATTAAAAAGTATGAAACCCGTAGGAAAAAACATTGAAGAAAACTGGGCACTGTCTGGTCGATCGATCGATCGACTGATCGATCGATCTACAAGGAAAATTCGATCGATCGACTCACCTGTAAAATGTGATTTTCTTCCTTTTTAACTTTTGATTCAATCCTAACTTTGAGAAATCTTTGGTGATTATTTATTGAACATATTGGGAGTTAGAGAAGGGCATTAGGATATACCTAAGACCCGAAAAATATTATTTTTGGGATTTTTGGAATGAGGGGAAATTAACGAGTGTTAATTAAACGAGTCATTATTGAGGCTTATGTTACTTGGGATTTAAATTGGATAAATGATAATTTAAGGTTGGGACCAGTAGTAAGAGAGTTATTAATTACCGGTATAACCTTAGGAATAGGTGGGATTAACCCTAAGAGATAGAATGAAGGGTTAAGAATGAATTAAGGATTATCGAGAATTAAACCTAATTAAAGATGAGTTTAATTCATAGAATTTCGAAATTTGTGATGACATGGACAAGTAGGGTGTAGACATTTACCTACTGAATTAGGTTGAGGAATACTTATTTAATCTTCGAGTAATGAGTGAGGATCGGGAATATATAAAATAAAGAAGTAAAGTCATAATCTTTAATACGTAGGATTTGATAGATAGAAATACTACGTATGGGAATTAACATATGGTTGTGTGAATTCCTTATGAATGTTATATTTATATAGGTGTGATTAATACCTATATTATAATGTGTATGTATGACATACCTACGTTGCTTGCTATCGGGGTCGAGGTTTCGCATTGTGGGTGGTATTATCCTTGTGCGCTCAATTGGGAGGGATTTTAGATTCGTACCCTGAGCATAGGACCTTGGACACGTGCTATCGGTGTAATGATAGTTTCGACGGTTGAATGGGAGCGTAGGTATGTGTGTGATCCATTTGGCTGGGGAGTATGCTCGCCTCCAGTATGTTTGTGTTATGTTATATGATTCGTGAGAGACACTGAATCATTTGTCCTCTATTCAATGAGATGATGTATCAGGACATGATAGAAGAGTATGCATGAACCACAGCTGTGTCTGGTAGGTGCCATATTAGTATATATAATAGTGTGATAGATATATATACTGTGATGTAATCTACTATGTGATGTTGTAGATGGAAATGAATAATGAAGTCTGAATTGTATTAAGTAAGTGAACACTTAAACCCAAAGATGTAATAAGATTAGTTCATATTAAAGAGAAATGAACATAAATGATTAATATACGTATTATATGGGAAATACGAGAATGTGATATGGGTTATAATCATAGTGATGCTAAGGCTAGTTATGAGGGAACCTAACTTGGAAGATAATAAGATATGATAGGTGTGCACTCTAGATGAGAGGTGAGAATTCTCAAGAGAGAGCCCGAGAAACTAACATGTACATAATAAATGCTTAATTATAATTATTAAGAACTTTCTATTTTTAAAATCTTTTACGATCGGGCTCTAACCCGTTTCCTTGCATATTCTCTTCTCTACTGTATCTTGTACATCAGGTATCTAGCAGGAGGGATGCCAGCATAGATTATGGATGTTCTGAAGGATTAGAGCTACTAGCAGAGATGTGGATTTTGTTTAGACGCCTCTTTTATGTTGATTCACTCATCTGTAGTGTCTACTTCATTTAGGGCATGTCTCCTAGGATTCTAGAGGTTGTAATAATTTAAGTAAGCATTGTGGATATCAGTTTTATTTAGTGTAAATGTTATGATTTTACTGGAGAGTTATTCGAGTCACATTTATTCTTGTTGTAGTTAATTCAGTTGTGATGTGTTATTGCATATTATTATTCAGTATCGTGGAATGGTTTTTAATTAAATTAAAAATGAAAAAAGTTTTTGACTCTTAACTTAATTAACTATTAGGTGACTAGTAAAGAAATTATTTTCGACAGTGATGCTGAGAATGAACCAACTGGATATTCTGATTTAATTAAATAAAGGACTGATTACTGATCACCTGATATTTAATTAGGTGGGTTATTACAGGTGGTATCAGATCATTAGGTTCTAGTGTCCTTAGCATATGTGTGGCTTACTATGTTTCAGCGTAGCGTTCTTTGATGTAGAGCCCTATTATTAGGATGTTGAATTCTTCTACGTATTTTGACTTACGTTCTCTTGCCATGAAGTATGTGAGACGTAATGAATATACGAGTTCGGTCGGGCATCATGCGGTGAACACATTAGGATGACTAGCAAGAGCCGTTAGAAGGACAGCAGGAGGAGGACTCAGCCAAAGATATAGAGTATTTTGGAAAATGGTGTTGGAGATAGAAACCATTATAATTGTTGTTTGGGCCAAGAACATTAAGGAAGTTTATTGGGAGTTGTAGCTTCCTAAGAACCATCATAGTTGATGGTTGTGCCATTCTTAACTCACCCATCATTGTATGTGAAAGGTGAGGGAGTCGGAAGGACTCTTGTGAAGGAAGAAATTCAAAGACAATTGTGAAGGGTGAAGGGTAGTAACACCCAGGATTTGAAAATTTTCTAGTAAAATTTTTCTAGGAAGAACAAACTTAAGTGATCAGAGTTAGACATAACATATAAAGAACTTGTGTGAAGCTGGAATAAGAATTTTAGGTATGGTTCTATAGTGAAATCGTTCATTTGATGTTTTAGTCAGGATATGAATAGAATTTCGAAACTTATCTATTATGGGCAAGAAAGAGAGAAGTAACTTATTTAACGAACTCCTTACCCTAGGAAGAATGGGGTACATAGAAGATAAGTAGAGTTCATTGTGTGAAAAGACTACTCTAGTGTGAGTGGAAATCTGACGAAGACAACTACGATTAATGTCACCAAGAAATTTGATGATGCTTCCAAATTAAAGGGAGCTAGAAGGGTTAGGAAACCTAGCCGAAGGGCAAGATTAAATTCAATATTGTTAATGAAACATCACCGGAAGGTGTACCCAGTAAGGGACCCATTTAAAGTGACATAATTAATCCCTACTTAGTGGCGATAAAATCAGCCAAGACAAGTGTAGATGACACTGTATCCCATAGGACTCGTAGAGCCAAAAGAGTAATGGGAATAGTAATTGGGAGTTAAGATTGATAGGTTCAAGAGAAGGACCTTCAAAATGGTCAGTAATGAGGAAAAAGTAAGGGAAATTACCCTATGTGTAGAGAGAGGGACTACTAAGAGTTAAATGTGTCCACATTGAGTAGTGAGACCGATAAATTTTAGGAATAGTAAACCATACCAATTAGGCATAACAACTGGAGGAGTGAGACTTCTAGGGGAGTAATTGGGTCAAGAGAATTAGGCCTAGGAAATTTACAACCCAAGAGTGGTAGGTTTAAATGGGACCAGTGGAGTCCTCGGTAATAGTAGCATACCGTATTTCAAGGTTAGCGGGGTCCAAGAAGTAAAAGGGAGCTCGGTAAGACCATAATTGAGGCCTAGATATACAGGGCCAACGTTTCAATAATGGGCATGTAAACCACAGGAGTGAATAATTTGTCCACAACGGGTGGGTACAACTATAGGATGAAATCCTAGATGTATAACGGGTGTAAGTGATCGTGAGTTATTTTGACCGTGAGAAGTGCATGTAAGGACCCTACGTGATCAGGACAGACTGATGAAGTTTTACTTCATCCTTGTGAATAAAGGATTAATTCTAGTGACATGGTGTTACAACAGACATATTTAAATTGCAAACCCTAAATTTACGTGCGAGTGGAGGTTAGTGGAAATGATAATTTTAACAGTCTGGTTACAAAAGTATTTCTCGTTGATAGCGGGACTTTTTAGTGTCGCCAGTGAGTGAACCGGGTGGGTCCTAAGAGTATATTTTGTTATCATAACTTTCTATTGCTTTGAGTTAGCATAATAGAACTAATTATGGTAATGTGTAGAGATAAATTACCAAATGTTTAAACGATAGTAGATTGAGTGATAAAACTATCGTGCGGGATACTCCGGGGAGAGTAAAATTAATTTTGTGCGGCGCCAACTGAAATAGGGTTGGGCCTATATATTTACATACATAAAAAAATCATGATATCATAGACCTTAGTGAAAATGTTGTCTAGTTATATGTGTGAGTAGAAATTTATTTTGTTGATGTGACTCGGGATATATTATGTTGTTGAACAACGAGAAATAGCTCATTATATATAGCGCCGAGAATTTGGGATAGTGAGAGAAACATGGTTTATGTTATTTTTGGGGATATATAAGCATGGACTATTCAACTTTTATGTCAACATATAGAAATTATGGAAAGGTACAGATTATGGACTGAGGGCCATTACGGATCTCGACGACCGACTATGTTAAGTAGTAGTGTATCGGGGGGTTCCTTATTTGGATTTCACTTTACGAGACATCCCACGCATGAAACTAGAGAACGTCGGGAGTGGGAGAGAAGTATGGTCGATAGTACATAAGTTCGTACCTTAGTCATTTTATATATACAAACATAAAATTAGAGTTGATAATTCTATTAAACTTAAGAGTCTCCTAGTCCTAGTAACATTATGAATAAAACAATGATGCCACTGACACGGTGATAAAGTTATGACTAGTGGGGTGATTGAGTGCACCCTTACCATATCAGTATGTCAAGTGATATGATATTTGTGCAACAATGCGAGAAATATAGGGTGTATGGGCACCCTGGGTAATTGAATCTTATATTGTTCCCCATTTTGGAGATATGGGATAAGGAAAATAAATACAGAGGTTTAGGTATCGGGACTTGAATGTCCGGTCATTTATGACGATTAAAGATATAGTCGATAGAATAACAAATGTATCAGGCTATAAATGACTATGGTAATAGGATTTAAATAAAGAGATTTTGGTTAGATTACTCTTGTAGCGGGCCACCTGTCTGTTGGAATTAGGGTGGACCATTCAAAACCAGCTGAGGTTTCTCCAACCATTAGGGATTTCTAAGTAGTATTGGGAGAGTATTCGTAAGGATTTTATCGTGAAGATGGTTACGATCCTATATGGGTGATAGTGGATCAGTTGAATGAAGAAGATCACGTTATGCCAATTATGGTTGATCATACTATGAGACAATAAGCGTTAATCTTAATATAATCGAGATATTGAGGTTACATAGGGTACCATTTAATATTGTGTCCAATTAGGACGATATTTTATCACCCAATTTTGGAAGAACTTTCATTAGGCATGGGTACTGAGTTGTGATTGGGTATGATCTATCATCCGCAGAATAATGGGCAGACTAAGCGAACAAATATGATGTTGGAAGATAAAATATGTTTGTACCAAGGGAGGACGAGAGACGTACGTTCCACTAGTGAAGTTGGTGTAATATAACTCTTATAAGTTTACTGTTGGGCATGGTTCCAGTTGAAGTATGGTACGGTAAGTATTATTATTTCTCTTACTTGTGGGATAAAGGTGAGGAACCAGGAACTATTGCGAATATTAGAGATGATTTGAAACTTATAGTATATATTGTGTGTAAAATATATAATGCACAATTAACCTACTTGTGTATGATAATTGCAAGACGAGATGGTATTTATCTAAAGAACGGTTAATCTATTTAAGGGCATATAGTAGAAGGTTAGACAGTGAATATCTCGAATAAAGTATAAGTAATGAAACTTAAACTGTAAGGTTTGGACAAGAACCTACGTGATAGGGTAACCTGGGGTTAAAGTGATCATAAGTGAGGTGTTCATTATTGGGGGTATTCGATAGCGTACTGTATGGGTGGTACAGACTAGTCTACTTGGGAGCGCAAGTATGTGATGTGCAATACTTATCCAGAATTGTTCTTGCCTGCTATACTTTTGTTTTTCGAATTTTGGGACGAAATTCTGATGTAAGGGGGGAAGTATGTAATACCCCGTATTTTTAATGACTTTTAAAATGGGATTAATTAGAATTAATTGTGATATAATTGGAAATTAATCCGGATTTAAATATTACTCTAGATTAAACTAATATGTGATTTATGTTGAATATTACTTAGTAATTAAAGTAGTATCTATGATTATGACTTTACAATTGATTATGACTTTATAAAATTGTCGCGAATTATGTGTACGACAATTATGGTAATTAAGTCCACTACACCAAAATGACAAAATTGTCACCTTTCAGCCGGCCACCCTTGTCAAGTTCATTGACCGTGACAAAAAACACGAGTTTTGTGTCACGGTCATTGACCTTGACACGACCGTGATAAATAATTGTCACGGTCATTAACCGTGACAAGACCGTGACAAATTTACTTGTCACGGTCATTGACCGTGACAATTCTTTAAATAATTGTCACGGTAAATGACCTTGACACGACCGTGACAACTTTTGCAGCAAAAACTTTTTCCCCCTTCTTTTTTCCCTCTCGTCGTTCCCTCCCCCCCTCTCTCTCTACGCTGCTCTCTCTCTCTCTCTCTCTCTCTCTCTCTTCCATTTATATATATGTTTGTGTGTACATATATATATATATATATATGTGTGTGTGTGTGTGTGTGTATATGTGCGTGTGTGTGTGCGTGTGTGGGGGGTGGGGCAGGGTGGGGGTAGGGGGTGGGGCTGTTGTGTGTGTGTGTATATGTGTGGTGGGTAGGGGTGTGGAGGGAGGTGGGGAAGGGTGGGGGGCTATTGTGTGTGTATGTGTGTGTGTGGGGGGGGGGAGTGGGGGGAGGTGTGTGTATGTGGTGAGTGGGGGTGTGGAGGGAGGTGGGGGTGTGTGTGTATGTGGTGAGTGGGGGGTGTGGAGGGAGGTGTGTGTGTGTGTGTGTATTTGAATTAACCCATGAATTTGTATTTTTGTATTTGAATTAACCCATGAATTTATTTTTGTATTTGAATTAACCCATGAATTTATTTTTATATTTGAATTAACCCATGAATTTATTTTTGTATTTGAATTAACCCATTATATGAAACATACTTGAAATTAAATATAGTGCGCATAGATACGCATTCAATAGCCCTTAAACCCGTTCGAGAGTCATTACCCCTGTAATGAGATCTCTCGAATTGTCCCGTTTGGACAGTTTGAGACTGTATAATTTCTGTATAATACTTTTATTGGCTTAAAGTTGTTACTTTTGGAGGAAATTCTGCAGTCGTATCTTAATGTTCTCTGAGTACATACTAGATTGACAAGTGTGACAGTTATTTCAATTGACCAATTGAAATAACACTCACACCTGCCAATCTACGTCATGTACTTGGAGAACTACGGGGATATGCTGTCGAATTTTTTTCAAATCGTAACAATGTGCATGAGCTGTTAAGTATATTACAGAAAAATGCAGGCTTGAATGGGATAGGACCACTTACCCTTTAATAGGATAATTAAATGATGGGATAATTAAATAAAACATACTATAAACCTAAGTTTTGTTTACTTTAATAGGTGTTTAGTTGTAGTATGATGGGATAATCCTAGTTGAAGAGCAACGATCACGTGAGCGATGAGCCGTTTGTTTGTGCATTTCAAAAGGTTAAGCAAGTGTTTTACTCGGAGTATATCAACAACGAGCCGTGGTCAATTGTCCAACACGCGCCAAGGCATCTAAATAGTAGTGTGGATGACTTGGCTGCTCCTACCGAATATCAATCCATTTTTGATGATAACCCGAATTTGAAACAATTTTTCAATTTGTAATAAATATTTCAATTTGTACCGAAACATCCATTTTTAATGCTTTTAATTTATCTGCACTTTATCATTTTCACTCTTGTGTAGTGTGCGTGTGTGGAGAGGAGATTAATACATAAATATTCCAACTACATCTAAGTTTTGTTTATACTAATCCATGAATATACGCTTCTTACCTTTAATAGGTGATTAGTACATAGTTATTTGGGGTGTCCTATTCGTGGAGAGGAGACTGAATCTCTTCGTCTTTCCGAACACTAAGAAATGCCATAATCCTATGGAGCGATGCTCTACAAATTCCTCCCAACCGTTATGTAGCCAAACATCACCAGTTGAAGTTGTCAATTACACTTTCCATACCCCACCACTTGGAACTTCTAGCAAAACATGGGAGACCATTGAAAGGTGGAATTGACAACTTCAACTGCTGATTTTTGGCTACACAACGGTTGGAAGGAATTTGCAACGCATAAATCCATAGGATTATGGCATTTCTTAGTGTTTAGATATGAAGAGAATTATATTTGACACGATTTCCCGGGGTACATTAGTTGGAAGGAGGTGCCATATGAGCTCAAGTTAAATGTTTGGGTGACACTACAGGTAATGTATTTATATTTATATGTCAATTTCGATTTCGATTTCAATTACGATTTATATTTATCTATATTTGAGGGGCGGATACTAATTTTACTTTATTTCAATTCAGGGGACAGGGAGTGGCCCTAAGGGTAGGCCACATATGCTCCATAATTATGTGGCTATTCGAACGAGAAGGGAAGGATAAGGAGGTGTCCCCGAGCATCGCGGTACAAAATCTCTTTTCCATGAAAATAGTTTGTAGATTTGAGATAATTGATGGTGATGTTGTTTCTTCTTAAATAGTTTCTATTTTGAATATATATTTGCATTATCTTTAGTTTGTTTGGATATATGATGTTTGTACAGGTACAACGTTGCTATAACAGGTACAAATATACTGCTGGGCAGTGGCAGTGGCCATACTGCCCAGCAGATTTTTTTTAAATTCTGCCCAGAATTGTCACGGTCATTGACTGTGACAAGCCTGTGACAACTTTTTATCACGGACGTGTCACGGTCATTGCCCGTGACAATTTTTTTTTTAAAAAAGGTCACGGCTTTGTCACGGTTTCTAACCGTGACAAACGTGTCACGGTCATGGACCGCAACACGACCGTGACAAAAAAAGTTATCTCGCCTTGAAATGTCACGGTCATTGACCTTGACAAGTTGAATTTGTCAAGGTCAATGACCGTGACAATTCGACAGATTTGGTGTAGTGATCGGCATTTGAGTCGTGTCGAGATTATAATTTAAATAAATAAAAGTGAATTATTATTATGTCATCCGAATGGTCGTTTTGACTGCATCAAAGTGTCCGGAAGGGTTCAATTAGTCAAAAAAGTCTACTCGGACGTTTGTACAAGGTCTCGGGGCACTTTGGAGCCGAATAGTCACCCTGGAGGGGTAATATGGTCATTTTACTTGAAAGGTGAATATTATGCACGAATTTGGGAGATTATTTATAAGTCTAAAGGGTTTAGATTATTGATTCATTCTACAAACTTATGGAGAAAGAAATTCAGAGACAGTGAGGAGTTTCTCTAGGGAAAGGGAAGAGTCATTGTGGGAGAACCAAGAGCCAAAAGTCACCACCACCAACCACCACCGGACGTTGACCGGAGAAGGGAAGAACCACCAGTGGACAATCACCCCAAATGGATCAGACCTTCAGTAGAGGCAAGTGATTAATTATTACAATCTTAGCTTTTATATTGTCCATGTTAGGATAGTTAGGAAAAGTCTAAAAAGTTGCATGAGCAAAGATAAATTTGTGATAATTTTAAATGGATCCCTAACGAATCAGACCTTCAGTAGAGGCAAGTGATAAGTTATTGCAATCTTAGCTTTTATATTGTCCATATTAGGATAATTAGGAAAATTCTGAAAAGTTGCATGAAAAAAGATAAATTTGTGATAATTTTAAATGGATCTTTGAAATGGATATTATCTAGGAGGGATCTCTTTTGGTTATAGAATAAACTCCATGAATTTTATATTATCTTGTGAAGAAATCAAGGATTTACACTCTTATTGATGATAAAGACAAAAATTAGAGTTCTTGAGAACAAAAGGGAATTTGAGTAAATTGATTCATGTTAATGATGTTTAAATGATTTTGGATACGTTAGAACTTATCCATATATGATGGTATATGATCTCGATATCATGAGATTAAATTGAGAATCATTTGTTAGAGAAAATTAGAGATTATATGATGTTCTTGGATAAATATAAAAATATGAGTTTTCTGGATATAGTATGTTTTAAATCCAACCTTCTTGATGATTTTAGATGATTTTATTATTAGAAATCATTTATATATATTGATTTATCATATGGAATGAATATTAGGGAGTTTGGGATTATTTAATAAAGGTTTTGATGATTAAAAAGTATGAAACCCGTAGGAAAAAATAATGCAGAAAACTGGGCACTGTCTGGTCGATCGATCGATCGACCAGGAGCATTCGATCGATAAACTCAAAACTATCGATCGATCGATCGACTCCCCTGGAAAATGCGATTTGATCCTTTTTAACTTTTAATTCAATCCCAAATTTGAGAAATCTTTGGTGATGATTTATTGTATTGGGACTTAGAGAAGGGCTGTAGGATATACCTGAGACCCGAAAAATATCATTTTTGGGATTTTTGGAATGAGGGGAAATTAACGAGTCATTATTGAGACTTATGTTACGTGGGATTTAAATTGGATAAATGATAATTTAAGGTTGGGACCAATAGTAAGAGTGTTATTAATTACTGGTATAACCTTAGGAATAGGTGGGATTAACCCTAAGAGATAGAATGAAGGGTTAAGAATGAATTAAGGATTATCGAGAATTGAACCTAATTAAAGATGAGTTTAATTCATAGAATTTCGGAAGTTGTGATGATATGGACAAGTAGGGTGTAGACATTTACCTACTGAATTAGGTTGAGGAATACTTATTTAATCTTCTAGTAATGAGTGAGGCTCAGGAATATATAAAATAAAGAAGTAAAGTCATAATCTTTAATACGTGGGGTTTGATTGATAAAAATACTACGTATGGGAATAAACATATAGTTGTGTGAATGACTTATGAATGTTATATTTATATTGGTGTGATTAATACCTATATTATTATTTGTATGTATGACATACCTACGCTACTTGCTATCGGGGTGGAGGTTTCGCGTTGTGGACGGTCTTATCCTTGTGCGCCCAATTGGGAGGGATTTTAGATTCGTACCCTGAGCATAGGACCTTGGACACGTGCTATCGGTGTAATGATAGTTTCGATGGTTGAATGGGAGCGTAGGTATGTGCGTGACCCATTAAACTGGGGAGTATGCTCGCCTCCAATATGTTTGTGTTATGTTATATGATTCGTGAAAGACATCGAATCATTTGTCCTCTATACAATCAGTTGATGTATCAGGACATGATAGCAGAGTATGCATGCACCGCAGCTGTGTCAGGGAGGTACCGTATTAGTATATATAATAGTGTGATAGATATATATATACTGTGATGTAATCTACTATGTGATGTTATAGATGGAAATGAATAATGAAGTCTGAATTGTATTAAGTAAGTGAACACTTAAACCCAAAGATGTAATAAGATTAGTTCATATTAAAGAGAAATGAACAGAAATGATTAATATACCTATTATATGGGAAATACGAAGTGTGATATGGGTTAGAATCACAGTGATGCTAAGGCTAGTTATGAGGGAACCTTAACTAGGAAGATAAGAAGATACGATAGGTGTGCACTTTAGATGAGAGGTGAGAATTATTAAGAGAGAGTCCGAGAAACTAACATGTACATAATAAATGCTTAATTGTAATTGTTAAGCACTTGATATTTTTAAAATCTTTTACAATCGGGATCGACCTGTTTCCTTGCATATTCTCCTCTCTACTATATCTTGTACATCAGGTATCCAGCAGCAGGGATGCTAGCATAGATTATGGATGTTCCTATGGATTATAGATACTAATAGAGATGTGGATTTTGTTTAGACGCCTCATTTCTATTGATTCACACATGTGTAGTGTCCACTTCATTTAGGGAATGTTTCCCAGGATTCTAGAGGTTGTAATTATTTATGTAAGCATTGTGGATATCAGTTTTATTTAGTGTAAATGTTATAATTTAACTGGAGAGTTATTCCAGTCACATTTATTCTTGTTGTAGTTAATTCAGTTGTGATGTGTTGTTGCATATTATTATGCAGTGTCATGGAATGGTTTTGAATTAAATTAAAAATGGAAAAAGTTTTTGACACTTAGCTTAATTAACTATTAGGTGATTAATAAACAAATTGTTTTCAACCGTGATCCTGAGAATGAACCAACTGGATATTCTGATTTAATTAAATAAAGGACTGATCACCCGATACTTAATTAGGCAGGTTGTTACATGTTTTCCCTTTTACTTATCACCAGAAGCTCAAATGCATCACTAGATAGGGGATAGTGAAGATAAGAAGGAATCAACTCGAGGCTCAATAATGCTTTATCGCTGCTATCAGACCTAACCAAGTGACAAAGAAGGAAAATTGATCATCGATGAGCCAATTGAGGGCAGAGCTACTCCACCCAAGTAGCAATTAAAGTATGACATATCGGGAATTGAATAAACAAGGGTGGAATCCGATGATAGAGTTGTGGAAACCTTACTAGAGAAGTTGTTCGATGATATTCCCCCTTAAAAAGAATTTTCTGATTGACATTCGACCTACCGATCGGGAAAAATAAGAATTGATTGCTCTTCTTTGAGAGAATCAAACCTTATTTTCTTGGGTGCCTTATGATATGCTCATAATTGATCCCAAAGTAATGTGTTATCAGCTTCATGTGGACCCAATATTTGCATCGATCACATAATAGGCTCATTGAATAGCACCAGAGAAGTCAAGGGCTATGGAAGAAGAAATGTGGAAACTTATGTAGGAAAGATACATTAAAGAATTTTGATTCCCCAAATATCTCTCCTACCCGATGGTCGTACAGAAAAGTAATGGAAAGTAGAGAGTATGCATAGACTTAACCGAACTCAAAATATGTGTCCTAAAGATAATTTTCCTTTATCGAAGATAGACTAATTGCTCAATTCCACAACCACTCACAAACGAATGAGTTTCCTACATGCGTACTTAGGGTACCATCAAATTCCTCTATTCAGAGACGACCAAGAGAAAACCTCATTCATCGCCACTCTTAGCTTGTACTGCTACACATCCATGTTATTTGGAATCAAGAATATATTATTTACATATCAATAATTGATTACAGGTAATTTAAGGATCATCTACATGAAACCATAGAAGTATATATAGATGACATACTCATAAAAAAAATAGTGAATCCGACCATCTACAGGATTTGTGAAATACATTTAAGGTCCTCAGCTATTAATAGATGAAGCTCAACGTAGCCAAATGCACATTTGGAGTCTAGTCTGGATACTGCGTCAGCTAAAGGGGGATCGAATCCAACTCCGACCTAATTGAGGCGATAAACAATCTTCAGCCACCTAAAACAGTCAGAGATGTTCAAAAGTTAAAAGGGATGCTAATACTGCTCAAACGCTTCATCTCCAAATATTTCAAAAAGTGTCAACTATTATTTCAGCTCCTAAAGAAGGAGAATGGTCTGACCTAGAGTCAAGAATCTATAAGTGATTGAAGAAATTAAATCATATCTAAGCCAATCACCTCTACTCGTCGTCCTAAATTCGGGAGATTTAGTTTATCTATATCTCGTAGTATCCAACCATGTAGTTATTCGACCTTAGTATGCAAGAAGGAGGGGCCCCACGTCCTGTTCAATTATGTTAGTAAGAAATCATTAGATGCTAAGAAACACTATCTTCCTCTAGAAAATCTATCTTACTATCACACCCTGTTTTTGGTATGAATGTATAAGATAGTAAACAAAGCAATGAACTAGAGTTGAGGCGAAAAATAAAAATTTATTCGTTAGATATAGTCGCACATTAATTGTACTACCACCATTGGGGTGAACTACTGATATTACACATTATTTATAAAAACAGTGTAGGTTATAGAAAAATGTCGCTCCTTGCTCCAATCTTCTTAATCTCCCTCCATATAGTTATATAATCAAACATGTGGTCCGTGCGTGTCCTTTTTTTCCTAGAACATCGGGAAGAAAAAGGAATAAGAACAAATATGCTAAGCAAATTTTACCAATTCTATAACAAATTATATGTTGATAGAAGCTTGGAGTGTGCATAAAGTAATTATTTGCTAAAAAAGGACAGGTTCAATTTGTATAACAAGAAAGTCAAGGAATTTAAATTGATAATACCATATTTACCACCTTACTAATTGGTATAAAAATAATGAAGCGTAATTAGTATAACCAAATATTAATATCAACCCAAAACCTTTGGGAAAAAATAACTGACTAGGGCACACTATTAAACAACACTCATACGTATATTGCAATAAAATTAGCTTCTCAAACATATGAGACCCTAAGCTAAGTAGAAAAAAAATTAGGATAACACGAAAGTCTACTCCCTAGTTCATACTGATGTTTCTACAAGAATAATTTGCATAAAGGTCTAGAGTAAATTGATTCAATCATTACAATGATTTCATGATATCAATAATTAGACGGGGGTTGAAAATTAAACCAATTGATCCATAAGTAAATGTCACGGATGTACAATAATATAATTAGTATGCTTGTATTATAACCTACACGTACTAGGAATAATTTAGGGCTATCATAGTGTCGTATTAATAACATTATAACAAGTGGGCTGAAAATTACTATTGAAAGGGTAAAACCTACTTGTATGTCAAGTAGAGCAAGCTTAGTTAGGATTGAAGTTGAGATCGGGAAGGTCTAGTACTTGATTATCTATACATAAACATTTTTGTGAGTAGGTGTAATTGATAATAATGTCTGTTAGGAAAATAAATGGGAAAACTGTGTTTATTAAAGTTTAGGGGTTAATTGGCAATTATTTTAGGGCTTAAAGTATAGGACGTAGAGATACAATTTGAAAGATGGTACACGAGACCCTATTTTCATAATTTATCAAGTTATATGTATAAAAATGTTGGGTCAAAACTCATAACTTGAAAAAGAAAACATAAGGGGCTAATTTGTAAATATAGGAAAATAATTTTAACCTAGAACCTTATTTTTCTGTAACATGAGCTAGGATTGACCAAACACCACCTTACCTTATACCATTTTGACCTTAATAATTTAATAAAAATATTGAAAAAAATTGAAAATTTTTATTAGCCATGCACCCTCATGTGCTTGGTCAAGGTGTTGGTTGAAAAGTTCATCTTCAACCTCTCGACAGTTGACCTAGGTTTTAAAAAAACTTTGAATTTGAATAACTTTTACTTTTCTATACCATTTGAGATGATTTTCGAACCAATCCAACCTTATTTTTGGCAATGACTTCAAATATTTAAATTTCATAGATTGAGGTTCAGTATTCATCAACTTTCAAATACTGTGTGTTTTTTAGAAAATTTGACCAAGCATTCGTGGATTTACCGGATATGACAATGGGTTTCAAAGTTATGGTTGGGTTTTTACTATTCTAAGTAAGATTTTGGTTTTGACTTGAAGGATTAAGGTACTCTTGTTAAGGAGAATTATGGATTTTCAGTTTTCACAACTAATAAATACTTTTGAGAAATTGGGATTCTAAGTGTATAAGTTTTTGAAAACAACCATTACACTTGAGCTATTGTTCTCATAAGAAACTCATTCATCTCTTTAAAACTAGTTCAGAGTCAAAGAACGAAGTTTCGCCATTAAAGCTCAATCTTTAATGGAGTTTTTGAAAATTTTATCGAACAGATAGTGTTATATACGTAAGAACTTGGTGTTTTTCATTGTTTTGGACATAAAAATAGTGCAAAGAACTATTGGAATTGAAAAAAATAGAAATTAATACAAAAATTGATAGTATACAAATTTTGAGGCAAAAATTTCAAACTTTGGACAGGCTGAAGTAGTGAGTTTTGTTACTGATGATCGTGTTTTTTTTATTGTAGAGGTTGGGGGAGTTTATTGGTGTAAATGGGAGGTGGTTTCTCCTTGGAATCAAGAAGATAGAGTTGTGGGGAGTTTAACTTCACAAGGTTACATGGTGTAGCGATGTCATTTTGTCTTCTTCTGCCTAGGTGGAGGCTGATTTGACGGGCGAAAATGTAAATACCAAGGTTTTGATTTTAGTCCTTGAAAGAAAAGTCTTGTATTTATTTGGTACTAAATATAGATTTTTTTTCCATGTTTTAAGGGAATTTGTGTAACTTCATGAAAATTAAAGGATTAAGGTTGTAAATTCTCATTAGTTGAGGTCTATAGGTTCAATATGGTATAACGGTTGAGTCTAGGGGTGAAATATAGGTTAAATTATACTCCTTTTAAAAGTTCAGGGGGTATTTTGGTCATTTTATAACTTTAGGGAGTACTTGGGTAATTAAGTAAAGTTGTAGGATTGGTAATGTACTTTTAAGTTAATTAGGATGTTTTTGGATTTAACTACGTTATAAGGGGGATGAAGGACAATTTAGGTATTCACTGATTCAATTGGCTCGGTTTTAGTGCACGGGTATTGCATTTACTCTCTAGTCATTTCTTCAGTGAAGTTAAAGCACTACTTCAAATCTCACTTGGTCATATCTATCACCTTTTTCCCTCTTAAAGCAGTCCTCTAAAAGGCCAATCTCTATAGACAGATGTCCATATAGTCGGTGGAGTTAGGAAGATTTGACAACCACTATGAACTTTAGACTAGTATTAAAGGACAAGTACTAAAGGACGTCATCATTGAGTTAATTGGAAGGAAATACCCTAGTGGAGAGGAGCTCTTCTATTAAAAACTAATAAAGGGTTTGACTAATAGGAATAGTGGATGCTCTATGTTGATAGAGCCTTAAACTCAAAAGGGGCTAGAGTGGGAGTTTTCCTAATCATTCTAGAACAGGCCATGATCTAGCAGGAGATCAGACTTGGCTTTGAAGCATCCAACAATGAGGTCGAATACGAACTGTATAATGAGATATGTAGCATCCACACATGGGGAAAATCTTAGGCATTCACAACCATTAAAGAGGGCCATTTGTGTCCATACATACATAAGGACACAGTCTCCTGTATTAGAAAATGCAAAAACTGCCAAGAGTCCTCACCCATGCTTCACCAACCAGTCAGTGACTTGAAGTCACAAGCAATCAGTGTTTAAGCATTTGGTGAGGCGCATATTATTTGTTAACAATTTTTCTGGTTAAGCTAGACAAAAGAAGTGCTTTATTTTAGGCAAAATCTTCCCCTTATTTGCACGGTGGGGTTTTGACATTGGGGGTCCCCTACCTATAGCTCGAGGAAATCAAAAGTATCTTGTGATCATAACGGACTATTTCACCAAGTGGATAAAAGTATAACCTTTGTTGAACAATAGGGACACTGATATGATAAGATTTATGTGGATAAACATCGTCACCATCTTTGGCATACCAAGAACAATCATCACTAATAAAGAAATACAATTTGAGAGCGTACTAATTTAAGACTTCTACAACAACCACAACATCAAGCACTACTTCAGTTCAATGGCCTACCCCCAAAGAAATGGTCAAGTTGAGAGTTTTAAAAAAATAGTGCTTGACCTAATGTAAAAAAGGTTGGAGAAGTCAAAGGATATATGGGTGGAAGAGATTCCCCACGTCTTCTGGGCATATCGTACTACGCATAGGAGGTCAATGGGGGAAACACCCTTCGCCTTAGCTTATGGAATAAAAGCCATAATTCCTTTGGAAGTTTTCTTGTCGACCATGAAGACCACTGTCGTTGGTTAAAATATCAATGAAGAGATTATAAAGACTGAACTCGACCTATCTTATAAACAGAGAGAATAAGCTTTGATAAAAATAAATTCCTACAAACTGTAGTTGGCTAAGAAATATAACAAAGGCATCAATCTGAGAATGTTCTAGGTCGGAGATTACGTCCTTAGATTGGTGATCGACAGCGCGAAGAAGCTATCAGATGGCAAATTAGGTCCCAATTAGGATAGACCCTTCAAAAATTTCAGAGACGACCTCAAAGGAGCCTACCATTTACAAATAATTGGGATCAAGGAGATTCTTAGGGCCTAGATTGCGGACAATCTTAAGATATTTTATTTTTATCTTTGTTTAAATTTTGAAGTTCGGTTCATTGAATGATTTAAAGTTCAATTAATTCATTTATATTTCTTATCATTTCGAAATGCCATGCCTATTATGTCTATTTACAAGATAATTATAGCAATAATGACTATAAATTCATCCAAATTCACCAATCAAGTTAGGGTCGTCGGTTCAAATACCCGATCAAACACTAATCATTAGCATGAATACTTTAATAAGGTTACACTTATTCAAAAATCAATGTTACATGTTTTCGTCACATACAAACACGAAAACATCATGAATTACCCAGGAAAGATTTAAACCTATGGGGGATCGCTAGGCACTAAATGTTCCGACTTAGGACGGCTAAAATCCTAAACAGGAGGATAGCCATGAGACCAGGTTTCATTTTCTCCATAATTTCTCCTAGGCCTAAGATTGTATGATGACACTTTCTAAAAGGTAAGGCAAACAATAGAGAATGCTCGGCATAAAAATGGGAAACTTGAAAAAATAAGTTAAACTTATAAATCCATTCATGAGGTGTCCATTTTATAAAAATCCCGTACCAAAAAAATTACAAGATGGTTACAAGTAAACATGACAAACATACGCATCATCTATAAAGGGCTATCAATTAGGTAACCTCAACTCTTCGCCTATCATCCGATGAAACTCGTCATCACTATCATGAGATAATAAGAAGATCTTGACCTATTGAAGAGGAATTGCATCAGGAGGAATGCATGACTCGTGGTTCCCAAAAGGAGGATGGATATAAGTAGGGAACTCCACTTGGTAACAATACCAAAGTTTAGCATCCTTGGTAACCTTCATGAACGATAGAGAAATAAACCATCCATACTTATAAGACACCTTCTTAGATTCATCTAGATGGATAGGGAACCATCCATCACTCGCCATAACCAGCTACACCAATCGCATGAGGACCCTTTTTCCGAAGAGATAATTCAAATTAATTATTTCACGATCCTTGCCTTGTTTGATCGCCTTATTTTTTTTGCAAATACTCCTCATCCTTGCTGAACTTGTCCCTTAGGGAATTATTCTTATTTTGCAACATCTTAACAATATTACCTATCTTTTTTACTTTGGATTGTAGACCAACAGCTAAATAAGTTTATTCATCAAAGGCATTCGTCATCTTATGAAGTTCTTGTCGAGTAGTAACAAAGTCTTCTCGATTTCATCCAAAAGCTCCCTTTACCAATAACTGAATCCAAATCTTCATTATCTTGAGGTATTGACACCACATATAAGTTACTATCAGACTACAAAGATCATGAGAAGGGTATTCAAATAAGAAAATTAAAACCATAGCGTCTACAAGTAATCAACAATTGGAATATAATAGAGAGGGAAGAAATCAAATCATTCATTAAAATTGAGAGAAGGGTAGGGCAAGACTTTGTAACATATTTGTCAAAAATTAAGGACATACATAAAATAAGGAAACAATTGGAATATAATGGAGAGGGAATAAATCAAATCATTCATTAAAATTGAGAGAAGGGTAGGGCAAGACTTTGTAACATATTTGTCAAAAATTAAGGACATACATAAAATAAGGAAACAATTGGAATATAATGGAGAGGGAAGAAATCAAATCATTCATTAAAATTGAGAGAAGGTTAGGGCAATACTTTGTAACATATTTGTCAAAAATTAAGGATATACATAAAATAAGGAAACCTAAGCTAAACCTACTAGATTGGTTTTCCTTCTCATTAACCTACTCTTGATTGGCCAAAGCTTTGGCCTAGTTGGCATGCTCCATCTTCTGGTCGCCCCATCTTTCGCCTACTCACTTCTAGAGGCCTCTCCCTCTTTGATGTCCTTTGGTGGAGAACTTGGATTATGATCCTTATAATACACATGGAGTACCTCATTCATTTATAATGTTAAATCACATCCTTTCTTTAAATTAGACTTCTGGATGTAAGCCAACTTATTTTTAGCCTAGCCAAAGGAGTCCCTGAACCCATAGATATAAGCCTTATCTTTAGCCATTAGAGCCTCGGACAAAATCCGATTCTCTTCGATAGCCTTCTTTAGCTTTTCATTCTCTGACCTTAGCTTGGTCATCTCTACCACGGTGGCCTTCTTCTCAGCCTCGTAGGACTTTTTAGAAGCTTAAAACCCTTTTGAGACTTCCTAAAGTCTTGCTTCAAGCATTCATCGTCTTTATCCTGGTTGTTCCCTTGATTGAAGATATCGACAAATTCAGCCACAAATCGCAAGGAAATAACGATCAAAAGTTAACATAATAAGAAAAACTCTAAGTAAATGATTCGACCAGAAGTTCCAGGATATATTAGAAATAACGTCTGTGTGGCATGATAAATAAGTTGGTCGGTAGTCAACCTACTGGCTTGCTACTTATCTAATTTCAAAATCAACCCCCTCAGCAGTGCACGATGCAAAGCAAGGTTTTTGTCCTCCAATATTATTTGGTAACCTTTCCTAGTGATGGGGGCTGATAACTGGCTTTAGCATGTGGTCGTTTTATTCAAAACACAATCTCAAAATTTCCTTGAAATACCTACAAAACTTGCTAAAACAACTCGTATTGCGGTAAGTACGGGTATCAATCCAACTTCCAAGGTGAAATAATTGACGTGAAGACTTTCAATTCAATTTTTCTTATTAAAATATTTTATAGTTTTTTAAAAAACAATTTTAAGGGAGAATTAGCTAATAAATGCTAAAAATATGAAATGACTAAATAACAAAAAAAATGTGATAATTGTGAGAAGCTCAAGAGATGGGATTGCACCACGTTATCAATTATTTTAATTTCTCAATTTATTAATTTGAAATATTTTGAGATAATATTAAATCGATAATCTAACTCTCGTTACAATTATAAATTTAATAGTATCTTTTCCAGAAAACTAATTTAAAACTGTCACATGATGAAAAATTAAGAATTATACTATTTTCAAGAAAATTACCCGCTAGGATCAATTTAATAAAAATTGTATCAATTCTCTAATTTCAACACTGAATTAATAGTTAACTTTAGAAAAAAGCTATCTCTAGTTCGATTCCCAAAATCAAACATTAATTTTTAAAATAAATTTACTAACTCTCATTACATAAATTAATTTGTGACAGTTCTAAATTAATTAACCTAGAAATATAATATTAATAGAATCAATCAATTTATCTAATGTTCTACGCAGTGCATCCCACTCCTTGAACAGGGTGATTAGCCAAACATATTTAAACAATCAAGTATAGTCGCAAATATGGAACAATAAATTAAATAGTAGAGTAAGAAATACAATACGCAAAAGTTTCCTTTCGCATTGATTTCTTGGATCGCGTTCATGAACGTGTGTCCTAATGTCTTCACAAATTCAGCACTTGATTACACAAATAAAAAGAAAAACTGAACCTAAAAAGCTATTCTAACACTATACTAATTTTTTTGTATTTTTTTGAATTTTTTATGTTCCTAATATGTACATAATATACAGTGTTTTTCTCTCTTCCGCCGTCTCTCTATACGTGTGAGTCCTACGTGAGAGTCCCCTCTAAATGAGTTTCCCTCATTTCTTTTAAAGGCCCACGGATGTTAGTTCAGAGATTTGAGGAATTTTGGATTTTTGAATAAGTCAAAGGTTTATTCTTGGAAGGAGTCTTGGCACGTGGGTTTTTCTTTTGTTTGTGGAAGATTAGAGAATGGGGTTTGTTTTGGCTGAAAATGATGGAGGTGGGTTCGTTGCCTGGGTCGGTAGGGTTGGTTGTAGGTTCAAATCAGGTTACGTTACCGGCAGAGGGGTATGGATCATGCTGGAATGGGGTCGGATTCAGGTGGGTAGGGCGTCGGGTTGAGATGATTTCGGGTTTTTCTTGATGGGTATGGACATGGGTGGTAAGATTTGGTTGGGATGGCATCCGGGTTGAAATCGTTTTAGGAGATGGAATTGGTTCGAGTTATGGGTTAATGGTAGTAGGAGTGGAAATAAGGTTGGTTTATATTTGATGGGTGTTTGTTAATGGAGGTTGTGGATAGTGAAAGTATGGGAGGTTGGAGATGAGGTTGGGGGTAGTCGGGTGTGGGTTTGTGTATGGCAAGTTGGGTGAGGGTGAGTGGGGGATCAATTTTGGTGCATGTGAGTGTGTGTGTGTTGTGTTTGTACTAGTAAAAAAATGAATATAAATTAATTAAAATCCTAAAAAAATATAGAATCTACTAAAACTAAAAATAAAATAAAATCTTTTAAAACAAAATTCCTAATTTATAAAACAATACTAAAATAAAAGAAATAAAAATAAAAAATCAAGTAAAACTAAACATAAACTCCTAAAAATTAATCCTAATAAAATAAAATAAAATAAAATGAAGATTAAAAATTAAAAACTAATAAAAATCAAAATCAAAGTAAAAACTACACTAATTAAAAAGAAATAGAAAAATAGAGAATAAATCCTAAAAAACTCTAAATAAATCCTAAAATATGAAACGAACTCAAAAGTCTAAAAATAAATAAAAGTACAAACTCAACACACACCGGGCTCGGGGTAGGATTAGGTTTGGTTCGGGACTGGGCTCAGAGCATCGAAACTCATCAGGCATGCTCAAATGGGACTTCTGACTTCACGGTCTCTTTGATTTCTTCGATGCATGCTTTTGACCGATATTGTATCGCAATTGACTGGATTTAGCACTATTTGTACCACGATAGCATATTATCCTTCAAAATGATAAAATACAAACATAATGCCAACTTTATTAAAAACGAGTTACTAAAATGCTTCTATCTGAGGCTTAAATTAAACACTTTTGGGTGCTTATCACACCACCCCCAAACACAACATTGCTAGTTCTCGAGCAAAAATAGAGAGAAAATAGAGATAAGTAACCAAAAGTGTGCCACTTTTGTAGGCACTGGCGGTTATACTTAGTATGTGCAACAGGCCGTTAAACCTGTAAGTTTCCATACAGTACGAGTGGTGTCTCGTGAGGGTTTGCAGTGAATCTACCCACAAAATTAAAAAACTTATTTAAATGCAGTATCTGAGTAGATGATGAAACGCTATACAATCAAACTAAAAAGACATCAAGGAACACCGTATTCAACTATAAAAATGTGATATAAAATTACTTAATACCAAAAGCATAATACTTCTTAAAACTCAGCATGTGTTAGTGTGAAACAATCTTAAATATCATTAGAATAATTCCTAGATCGCCTTTTAAGAATCGAAGCTTTGACTTCAATTCTCACTGGATATATCTCGCTGAATCGAACTCTGAGAATTGGATAATTGTATCTTTCTCGTGTGTGAGGAGGTGAGTAAATGTAAAAAAACTCAAACGTCTCACACACTTTATAGAAAATGATGGATACATGAAACAAAATTGATCTCATGAACGAATGCCAACCACTATGTCGAGAATGTTGAGTTATTCACCATATAGACTTCTCGTTTGCCCGAACATCTCACCAAGGGTGAAAATGTGGTTTATGAAATGTATGAGGGAATAATGAAATGAAGATGATGCTTGTAGGGGTTTTGAGAAGAGTATGACACACTTTGACTGAATACTGTCTTCATCTTTTGAAATTATGATCGCATGCTTTCTTTTTCTTCTTTTCTATTTTTTTTCTTTTTTTTTTACTTTTTTTCTTTTTTCTCTTTTTATTGCGATGCATTTTTCTTTTCATAACAAAAATGAAGACAATTTACATTGATAATTTCAAACAATCTTTTTCTAAAAAATGATGGTAGTGATGAGAAATGATATATGTATGGTATATATAATGGATAAGGAAAATATGGAAAGATAATGGGTGAATGATAATGTGATAGGGAAAAAGATGAGTGTATGGTAAAAAATGATTTAGAGCTCGGGACAAACTACAAGTCACATTTTTCTTACAACTCGAAAGTAATGGCATTCCCAGTGATTAAGCCAATTTTGAAAAATAATGAGACCGGGCAACGACTAAGTGCGGTATTTAAAGATAGTTGAGTCAACTTTTGACTCGGAGATACGTAAAAACCCTAAAAAAGATTAATAGCTCAAATCTCACGAGTTTAAGTCTCCGCTAGTGATCTTTTAAAGCATTCTTAAGAATATAGTAACTCTTCAACTTGTGTGATTGTAACGTGATAGTGCAAATTGCTGATTTTAGAAATTCATAGTGCAAGTACGCCTTTAAGAGGTATTAATTAATTTATTTGTAAAAAGCGTAATTTTAGGATCGAACACGGGTATTCCGAGATTTCTAAAAGAGGGATGATAGACAAATCATGTCATAAAATTTTATTTTTAACTGCACAAAAATTTTAAAATCACTTGTTTTTGAAATTTTTTCAAAAGAGGTACGATTTTGATAAATTTTCCACCCCCGAACAAAAGAGAACATCGTCCTCGATGTTTAAAACTACATATAAAAATGAAAACCACAATGGAGGAAAGATATTACCATAATTAACCGCTAATAAAAAAGCACCACATGATGGAACAGAGATGAAACCTGAAGAACAGATGCGACATAAAAATATGTACAAGTCTAGATGCATGTGAAAATCATTGGGTGGTGTGAAACACCACCCCCAAATAGGATAAGACTCATACTCAGAAACAATAAACAACGGGCTGCCTCCTGGTAGCGCTAAGTTTAATGTCTTTAGCTAGACCAATCGAAACTCACCTTAAAGATAAGAACTATGAAAGCGCGGGGCGGCAGAAAAATTGGGTGATGAGAATCACCCCCAAACAAGACTGAACAGTGAGTCTTGTTGGATAAAGGCGACAAGGTCAATGAACTTGTATAGAAAAGTGCATCACACGATGCAAATCATCGGTGGACCATGGGTGGGTGGGATTAGGGTAAGGGTGAGGGTGAATAGGCACCGATCACGGGCCTTATTGAGCCGAAAGGTGAGGGCAACAAGGTCCCTATAAGCATGGTGCTCAATTTGGATGGGGAGGCCAAATGGATTAGCAATAGTAATGGGGTGGGCCTCATAGAAATCACACGATCGTTCTATAAATGGACGATGATAATGGTCGCGTCGTGACACGTCAATGAGAGAACGGGGATAAAAATCACCACGACAGACGGGTGGTGGGCATGAAATAACAAGCTCGGTGTCACGAAAGGTGAGAGTAGCATAAATACTCTCATAGATGTCGGGGTGGATGAAAAATTTAGGAGTGAACTCGTGGAGGGTCGGTTAAGGTGAGGACCCAAATGCTTAGATGGGAAAAGGGAAGTTATAATAGCAAGGTCGAAATCAAGTGGTGGGTTGGGAGGGACAATGGGAGGGTCGGGTGGGATAAAGGGTGGGGGACGAGATTTAACTCAAGAGTATGAGAGAAACACTCCTCATGAGTCTCATAGTAATCCTCAAGGGCACTCGTAGGAGGAGGTGTGAAAGTGAACGATGGAGTGATCAACTTATGCACCCAAAAGTCACCATCCGTGGTGGTGGGAAAATCAAATGAGGTATCCAAAGTCGAGATAGAAGAATAAACATGAATATATGACTCAAAGGGAGCCAAAAATGTTGGGACATAATCCATATTGGAGAGGTAGGAACCAACACATATGCAATCTCAGGACAATGGTAAGTACTCACAGCCGGAGCTAATCTATAATGAAGTTGTGCCTCGGGCATAATGAAGGATTCTATGAAAGGGGAAATGCGAACCTCAATGGTGGGTTCAAGAGGATAGGGCGGTGTGGTATCAGTCTCATATTCAGTGGGGAAGTCAATATAATTGTCAACTTGAGGTCAGGACCACGGGGTGGTCTCAACTTCAAGATTCTCAAGATGATAGGGTTGGTCACACTTAAAATTAATGGCACAAGACGACTCATCATCGCTCCACATGGGTGCAATAATGGATGAACTTAGGGTGAAATTCGACTCTCGCACACACTCAAATTTAGTAAACCTTTGTTCAAGCCATTGAAGGGATTCAATTTGAGATTTAAGAGTGTGCTCGTGTTCTAGGAAGAACTTTTGTAAGATGCTCTCGAGAGCGGATGGACATGGTGGTGGTGAAGTGGTGGTGGGTGGCAGCGATGGTTGAGGTGGACACAACTCGCTATAGACACTAGGATGCTAAGGATACTCATAGGAAGTGTGTGGAGCGGGATCAAGTTATTCATTCACGGGAGAAACATCTTCGTAAGAGATAAAAAGTTTATCAGCATGAGGAGCATAATATGGTGACTGATTGCAGTGGGGTGCACTTGATAGCCATGACGATTGTTGGAACATGTGAGGATCCGCAACATAAGGTTTGGATTCATATTATGTGGGAGGGTGATTAGGCCTCCACGAATAGCTTGCTTACGCATACCTCTCGGCAGTGGATACGTCATGAGAATATGCCGAGGTGGGTTTCGAAACAGTGTCATATGGATACACTTGGGCCAATATGGGTTCAGATGGAGAGAAAATAATTGGACACTCATGGGATAAGTGATCAATAAGAAAGAAGTGTGTGCATGGCGAAGCATGGGATGTGTTGACACTCGTCACCAGAGGCGGTGGAATATGAGATGTGTGAGCGGACGACACATGAGTATCAACAGCGGGTGTTTGAGAGTTAAATCCACGAAGTAATGTATGCAGGTTTGATTCGGGCTCAACGTCAAACAAGCTTCGAGAGAATGGCAAATGGCCAAACTATTCCCATAAAGGACGTTCTTCGGCCATGACGAGAGGAATATTTTTGGATTTTTAAATATTTTTCAAAAGAAAATAATTTTTTTTATGATTTTTGAATATAAGAAAAGGAATTTTTTTTTTTGGCATTTTGAATAAAGAAAGAAAATCTTTTTGTAATTTTTTTTTGAAAATAATTTTAAAAAGGAGGAAAATATTTTTGGGATTTTTCGAAAAAGGGGAGAAAATTGACTCCTTTTGAAACTCAAAAGGAAGGAGAAGAAAATCGACTACCAAAAGAGATGAATTAGACACGTACGGGCAAAGGAAAAATCCTAACGAGCACGTAGCCAACTATTATCTTCAATTAAGTGATAGGGTAGTCAAATTTTAAATTAATTCGCGGGCGAGAAAAAAATGGAGTCGTACATTGCCTTTGATAAACTTGTGCTCCTAATTTCTTCCCGAGAGGACAAGAGGCTTACTAGTTAAGACTCACCACACTAGCTACTACAATGATCAACTATCCGGCACCACGCTAGGGAAAGCACAAACCCGTTTTATTGGGCGGCGTCACTTAAAACCCAATTTCCCTAGACAAAAGTCTTAAGAAAGTTGATTGAAGATTAGCAGGGGTGGAAAGGACTCATTAGAATATCCTTCAAGTGTCTCATTCCAAAAGGGTCCTAATGAACACCGTTCTATTTGGCTTGCTAGTTGATTGATTTTAATTTAATTGATGGCACGGTTAACAAGCAAATGGATAAGTGATTGAGTGGGTGATGAAAACCCAACTCGTTGCAATGACCGGGTCTAGGTCTTAGGTAGATTAATTCATCAAACCATTCAAATTAAGTGCAATGCAAAAATTATAAGCACACAGGAGTAAATAATCACACAAAAAATGAACTCGCTTGCAGGAGATTTGCGAGGGATAAAGAAATTTACCTCCCACGGTTTTGACACACGTGGGGTGAAGACCGAGTTAAGTCGACCAGGGGGAAGCTCGCCTAACTTCAGTCGTCTCCGGGAGTCCTACGGACCCAAAATAGAGAGGCTTCAAAATTTCAACTCCAAGGACGCTCTCTCTCTATTTTGTCCCGTTTCCCTTTTCGCTTTTATTTTTATTTTTTAATGAATAATTATTGCAAAAATAAATCTGTGTAAAAAATGCACCCAAATAAATACAAGGCCTCAATAATCCTATACAACCAGTCTAAGGAGGCTGGAGAAAATATAACTACAACTACAGAAAAGATTAGAAGTCTTCAACTTTGTCTCCACATCAAGAAAGCGACAACGGTGCCATTGATAACTAGTTTTTAGCGTGTGGTCGTTGTCTTCAAAAGTCAATCTCAAAATTTCCTTGAATTACCTACAAAACTTGCAAAAAGAACTCATATTGCAGTAAGTACGGGTGTCAATCCAACTTTCAAGGTGAAATAATTATTGCGAAATTCAAATTTTTTTTATTAAAATATTTTCTAATTTTTTTAAAACAATTTCAATGGAAAAATTAACTACTAAATGCTAAAACTATGAAATGACTAAATAACGAAAAATAATGTGCTATAACTAGCTTTTAGCGTGTGGTCATTGTCTTCAAAAGTCAATCTCAAAATTCACTTAAATTACCTGTGAAACTTGCTAAAACAACACGTATTGCGGTAAGTACGGGTGTCAATCCAACTTTCAAGGTGAAATAATTATTGCAAAAACTTGCGATTCAATTTTTTTTATTAAAATATTTTTTTGTTTTCATTTTTTATTTTTTTAAAACAATTTCAAGGAAAAAATTAACTACTAAATGCTAAAACTATGAAATGACTAAATAACGAAAAATAATGTGCTACCAAGTGTGAAATATGTGAGAAAGTCAAGAGATGGGATTACACCGCATTATCAATTATTTTAATTTCTCAATTTATTAATTTGAAATATTTCGAGATAATATTAAATTGATAATCTAACTCTTGTTACAATTATAAATTTAATAAACTATTTTTCAGAAAACTAATTTAAAAATGTCACACGATGATAAAATTAAGAATCATACTATTTTCAAGAAATTACCCGCTAGGATCAATTTAATAAAAAATGTGTGAATCCTCATATGTCAACACCAAATTAAAATTTAATTTTACGAGAAACATATCTCTAGTTTGACTCCCAAAATCAACATTAATTTTTTAAAATCAATTTACTAACTCTCATTACATAAATTATTTTGTGACAGTTTAAATTAATTACCCTAGAAATATAGCATTAATAAAATTAATCAATTAATTTAATATCATACGCAGTGCATCCCACCCCTTGAAGAGGGTGACTAGCCAAACATAATTAAACAATCAATCACAGTCACAAACATAGAATAATAATTTAAAGAGTAGAGCAAGAAATACAATACGCAAAAGTCTCCTTTTGAATTGATTCCTTGGACGCATTCATGCAAGTTTGTCCCAATATCTTCACAAATTCAACACTTTTACACAAGTTTCTCCTTTTGTTGGGTTGGTTGGGTTAACAGCACCCGGGCATACGGGTATGGGCTAGATAGGTTCGGATTGTAGGGGATTTGAGGAGTTTTGGGTCCCACATGATTTCGAGTCAACATGGAGGTTTGAAGGTAAGGTAGGAGGTGGATCGGGTTGATGTTGATGAGGTCGGGTGCTGGTTCTTGAGTTGTTTTGGTGGGTTGAAAAGGGTTATGGTTGTAGGGTCGACGGTCGGAGCCATGGGAGATGATTCCGGGTTAGACCCGTGTTGTGGATTTCACCGATTAAAAGTAGTGGTTACCGGGTTGTGGGAAGAAATTGGTTCGTCCATGGCTGTTGTCGCGGGTCAAGTCTTCCCAGTTATGGTTACGGGTATGGGGATTCCGGGTGGAATTTGGAAGTTTTGCATCTCCGAGTTTGAGGTTGAGAGAGAGTGAGGCAGGTTCAACCCGAATTTGGGAGGTTTCAAGGTCGAGTTATTGGCTGGTGGGTTTGATTTTGGGTTGGTAGCTACTAGAATTCGATCCGGGTTTAATGGGAGATGGGTTTCGGGTATCGCAGATTTTCGGTAATGGTTGGATTCAATGGAGGTTAGACTCAGGTTTGTAGATTGGAATAGCAGGAGGTTGAAGCTGGTTGGGGTAGAAGATTTGGGAAGATTGAAATGGGTAATTATGGTGTATTAGTGGGTGTGTGGTTTTGTTAATGGAGGTGAGAGGAGAAAGAAAGTGTGGAGGTGGAAGATGATGTGGGTGGGGTTAGTGTATGGTGGAGTGTATGGGAATTAGTTTGTGTATTTGTACAAAAAAAATAAACTAACTAAAGTAAATTTAATTAAAAATAAAAAATTTAAAATCTTAAAAAAAAGTTATCATCTATTAATAAAAGACTCAAGAAAAAAAAATGAAACTAAAAAGAAATAAAAATAAAAATCTATTAAAACAAAAACCTAAAATCCTACAATAAAACTACATAAAATCTAATAAAATTAAATTCCTAAAAACTAATCCAAAAAAAATAAAATAAATAAAGATTAAAAATTAAAACTAATAAAATCAAAATCAAAAAAATAGAAAAATAGGAAAATAGAAAATAAACCCTAGAAAATTCTAAATAAATCTAAAATAACTCATAAAAATAAAACGAACTCAAATAAAAAAGTCTAAAAATAAATAAAAGTACAAACTCAACACACATCGGGCTCGGCGTATGGACTAGGCTAGCTGTAGTCTTAGGTTTGGTCCGGGGATAGGGTTTGGGACATCAGAACTCATCACTGCAAGCTCAAACTAACTTCTGACTTCTTGGTGCATTGATTTCTTCATTTCATGCTTTTGACCGCTATTGTGTCGCAATTACGCCGATTTAGCAATATTTAATACCGTGACACCATATTGACTTGAGAAATAAATAAATCCGAACATAAGATCATTTTTATTAAAAATAAGCGACTAAAATGTATCTATTAGGGGCATAAATTATACATTTTTTATGCTTATCAGGGGCATCCACCTTCTTGGCGGGACCAATGGAAGTGGTAGAAGAACCAACATTGATCTTGCTCTTCTTTTGAGCCTAATTTTTATCGAGAGAATTCGATAAGTTAACAAAATCGGATGACCCTCCGACCTCCTTCCTTTTGTAAATTTAGGTCTTTGGAGATATGGGGATGTCGAACTCATCCACCAAAATGGGAATTCTTTTCCGTGGAGCCACTTTTTCCTCTAAGGTGGATGGGAGTACAACTGGGGTAGAGTTGACGTCTATAGTCTCAAAGGAGGCTGGGGATGACTCGTTTAAAGACTATTCACTGTTCGAGGGGACTGTAAGGCTCACCACCCTTAGAAATTACTGGATGTTACCATTGCCAAGCAACGAAACCAGGACTCCAATAGCCCTTATTGGAGTTAGAAAGGTTAACCACTAGCACTCCATCGACCTTTCATCCCTTTAGATAAAAGGTATTGTTATTCATTTTAACCCACAAATAACAATACCTAATTTTAGGAATCCCAATCTTAGTTTCGTACAACACATTAATTTTTTAAGCCCCATTCACAATTCTCCATATATTTGGGGTGCATTGAGAAGGAACGACTCTGACGTATTCGCAAAACTCCAAAAAAAGCTGGTTCGGGGGAAAGGTGAAAACATCCTCAGTCAGAGACTAGGTATGTATCCAATGCCTTCCCTCTATATTGTAACAATTATATGGCTCTTCGGAACACATAATTACACCCCAATTTGGGATAAAAAAAATCCCTAAACTCTCCTAGGGTTCTCTTGTTCACCATATATATCATTTTTTCAATCAAAGAAGAAAGGCGACGAAAAAAATAGAAGAAAAAGGATCAGATGAAAATATATTATAAAGAAAATAGAGAGCACGGATGACTTACAAGAGAGGAAAAGTGCAGAGAGATTTGACGTATTGAATAGTGGGGATAGAAGTGAAAAAGGACGTTTCAAAGAAGCTTTGAAATTTTGATTCAACTTCCAACGCAACCCATTATTTGAAACAGGACCAAAGTGACAGCTCGCAGACCCTCCTCATCATTTTGTCTTTTCACATGCATGTTACCAGCGTACCCTTAAGTACTTGGGGCAAATTACATACATATCCTACCAACTCAACGGATAGAATAAGACGAATTTTTTCTTTAAAAACTTTACAAGTGTTGGTGTGCTTTAACTCCATCCTCAACTAGCAATCATGAATCACTGTCGATCGACTTTCACTAAAAATCAAACTCTCCACCCCTTGTAGACTGCAAAGCTTTGGCCTAATTGTGGGGGAATTATCTAGACCATTCGAACAGATCAGATCAATTGACGCCTGTCCGACAGCTCAGATAAAGGATCATATCTTGAAGATAAGAACAAGGGGGAGTCTTATCTTTGAGTGTCTCAGGATGAGATCTATTTAATCATACCGTGATTGCATCCAAAAGTCTTAAGTCCAACACGTCTCATCCTCCTTATGTTCTCTATAAATGTAACCCTCACTTATGAGAAAAGGGACATGTAATTCTTATTATTCTGAACAAATTAATAAGAAGAGAGAGAGAGAGAGAGAGAGAGAGAGAGAGAGAGAGAGAGAGAGAGAGATTCCATGGTCATACATACATTGCCAAACAACATAAAATGTGTGTTATGTGACTCTGTTGTATGAATTCCATTTATTGTTCGACTCTATTTGTTTGGTTTAATACTAATACAATTTCACCACCTAGAAAAATAATTTTAAAAAATCCAGGTATGACAAATATATATTTAAAAATTCAAAAATTTATAGAAAAATAAGTTAACAAATATGGAAACTGCTAAATACAGATTAAAATAAGATAAATACTGAAAATAATTTTAAAAGATCTACAAATTGCAAAAAAAAATTAAAAATTCTAATATTCATAGGAAAACAATTTTAATAATCTTGAAACTCTAATAAAAAAATAAGGAAAAAATTGAAAATACTTTTAAAATCTAGAAATAAAAAAATATTTGAAAAAATTCGAAAAAAATCATAAAAAGACAATTTAAAAATATAGAAAGTACTAAAAACATATTGAAATTAAAAAATAATAAAAATACCTTAAAATCTCAAAATGACTAAAATATATTGAAAACATCAAAATGTTACAAAAATATAATTAAAAATCTAGAATAACACTGAATACAAATTAGAAATAAAAAAAATACGAGACACTTTACAAGATCAAGAAGGGGAAAATTTATTTAAAAATTTAAGAAGGATTATACAAAATACTCTCAAGAAACTAGAAAATACTAAAAACACAGTAAAATTAAGAAAATTTGAAGCCAAGAAGTCTCCTAACTAAAACCTCCCAAACCTAAAAATCTTCAAATCGATTTACTAGAAATTTTAAAAATCTAAAAATTTCAAAACATCAAATCTTCAAATAGAACCCCATAAATCTGGAATTTTCAAACCAACAATGTAAAAAATTGAAAATTTCAAACCAATAATATTATAAAAATGAAATATAGATTCAAACCAACAATCTTTGAAAAATAAATCTGGAATTTCAAACTAACAATCTCTAAACTAAAAAAATCTAGAAATTTTAAACCAATAACATTCAATAAATCTCCAAACTAAACAAATAGATTTAGATTTTAACAAAACCTTCAAAAATATCTAAACAAAATTTATATCTGGGTCGATTTCATGTATAAATTGTGTGTGTGTGTGTGTGTGTGTGTGTGTGTGCGTATGTGTGTATGTGTTGTGTGTGTGTGTGTGTGTGTGTGTGTGTGTGTGTGAGAGAGAGAGAGAGAGAGAGAGAGAGAGGTGCAATCATGGATGGTTGTCATTGACGAAAGAGATAAAAACAAAAAGAGAGACATTGAAGGTATTACCCTAAAATTATTAAAATACAAAAAAAAACATTTTAAAAATGTCAAATGGGTGCAACTCATAATTTTCGTCTGAAACATTAACGATGATAATGTTATGAGGTTACTTGAACCCTTTTGAAAGTTCATGGGATTATATAAAAAATAAAAATTTGAGTGGTCAAGTGAAAATGGTGTTAAATGCAATTAACTATTATAATTTCTGCTTTCATATCTTCTATAAAATATATTATAAGCAATTATTTCAGTCATCTTAGATTAAAATGTTTTATCAACATACGGTGAAAATGGGGAAAAATAATTAGCGATATAAAACATGTTTAGTTTAAGGCCCCTTGCTCGTATTTGTAGAATGTAAGTTGCCAAATATACCCTTGAAGAGTGCGCTTAGGTTCAAATACAGGAATTATTTAATTAAACACCGTTTTTCAATTAAATCCTAAAACATGCATCTAGATGATTTATCAATTAAAATAAATATAGCATGTGACACAACATATCAGGAAAAACCCCCGCAAGGCAAAACCATATTATTTTCACTATAATTTGTAAAGAATGATTTACACGGATTACACTGAAAATAAGTGTGACATACGAAAATACCGGTAGGTGTCGGTTCCGATGTCGTCGGCTGGAATCTCCCGCAAGAATTCCAGATGGGCAGCAATGAAGAAGATACCGGCTTCTCCACAAAATACACCAAAGTGTAAATGACTTCTTGAAATCTTCCAAAGTGTGCAAAATGCCTCTAGAGAGGTTCTATGATGTGTGTATGTTGTGTAGTCTAAATGGGAGAGGAAGAGTACATTATATAGGAGGGATGAGGGCTCACAAAACACCTTTCAAAACACATGGAGGAGACATGGCCGGATTATACTAAAGGTGTTGGGAAAAGCAAATTAGTGGAGTCAATAATTTTGGATCAAGGAATCTGCAGCCTACAGGGACCCCGAACCGGTTCGGGTCCCATGCGAACCGGTTCGCCCCCCCAAACCGGTTCGGGTTGGGTTCGGGGACAGGGGCTGGCCCAAAGGCTTAAACACTTAGAAAAAATCCAGGATGTTTTAAAGTATTTTTCTTCAAATTCAAACGGCCATAACTTCTTAACCGTATCTCGGAAAGAGGTGCCGTTTCTTCCAGTGTCTACGTTGCAGCAAGCTCTTCAACTTTTCAGTTGACCGGTCATCTAGACTGTGACTAAATAATTACAAAAATGCCCTTGAACATCCATATCAAGCCATATTTACCTATTTTGACTTCACAAGTATACCTCTTGCATTTCGGGACTAAAATCATGGAACGTGAATTCATTGAGGCCGATGTGGGATACAAGTTGGATATGATAAATGCTTGAACCCAGGAATTCAGATAGAGGCCATCATGAGAGATCGTGCCTTATGTAGCGGCATCAGACATATAAACAATGATCTAGGGAAAATAGAAAATTCCTTGATGCTATCCGGACATTTATAGAATTATGTCCTTACAAATCTCCCCATATATCTATACCGGTACATACATACAAAATCCGAATTATGCAAACTCCCCAAAACAAATGACATTTGTGAAACCCACTTTAACAACTTCAATTCATCAACTTTTCAGAAACGCCCAAAGCTTTTTTCATCAGGGTGTGCAATCCAATAGATATCAACTTCGTACCTACACACATGAGATAAAAGAAAATACCCGTGACACGCAACAGTTTGAAATATAATGATATGCAATAAACCAAAGATGAATTAAGTTTAAGAAAATCATAGATAAATCAATACAAAATTTTCTCCCCCATAATTCATTCTCCCCTTTTTTATGATGTCCCCAAATAGACATATATGAGAAGTATAAATATGGAAAATGTCGCACAAAAATGTTCTATATATTGTTTGAATTTTTTCAATGTTTTTTTTTCTGCTCAAAATATACATTAAAGAATCAAAGAATCTCCTATATTTGTACAAAAAGAATTAAAGAATGTTCTATTTTTGAACTTTTTCAAAATTTGTAGAAGAATATACAAAAGGAATCACACCTTGAAAGAACACTAAAACAACCAAGACGGTGATAGCGTAAATGTAGGGGTGTGAACACATTCGATAGGTAAATAAACTCAATCAATCATATGTGCACGATGCATACATGTACTCCTAACGAATGAACATCAAAAGTATCCTTAGGTGTAAAGATTGTTGAATTTAGATGACATCGTCTTAATCAAATCAACAAATCAAAGTAAAAATGATTTTCACACCAATAAGTCCAAAACTATTTAGCACTTTTTCAAGATCTTCAAGGACGTGCAAACCCGTTTAACTTTTCCAACCAAACTCCCTCAGATATATTTTCTTTTTAGAGGTGATAAACTAAATTCTCAAATTTTGGAGAATTGAAGGTGAAATCTATTGGCCCATAATTGGCATGTATTTCTTTTTATTGCCTTTAAATTTTTCAGGCTCTTTTAACCTCTTGGGACCCCGGATAATAAAATTCCTCAATTTTTTAGGTCCATTTTAAAGGTGGCTTTTGCGCAAAGGATAGATATTTACCTTTCGCAGCCCCTCCCCGTTATAAAAAATCATACAGTCTCACTAAAACGGTTTTTACATGCACACCAATCTTATCAACTTTTATCATGCTTGATTCGTTTTTAGGACAATATTGAAGTGAAAACACTCAACCAACATGTGATAAGACAAGAACAATATTCATAAAAATCCTTGCATGTGTGCAGTAAAGGAAATCATGAGTCAAACATGTAGGAAGTAACACTTAATTACATCTTAATGACTCTAAACATTATAAAGCACAACAATGACAAGATATACTGTCTCAAAACACTATCAAATACTCACATGAATAAATGGAATGAAATTTGTGACTTGTCCATCTTAAATGCTCATCAATAGAAGGTTAAAAAAAAAAACTTTTTGTTCTTTTTCTAAAATTTTATAAAAAGAAAAACTTTTTGTTTTTTTCTAAAATAAAAATCTTTTTTATTCTTTTCTTATGAAAAATAATAAAATCGTTTTTATATTTTCATTTAAAAAAAACAGTAAGAAATAATAATACACAAGATACAGTCTAGCAATAGAAATTATATGATGTAAACATGACAGATCATCCTATCCTAGACACGGACCATCCCTTCAGTCAACTGTGCAAATCCCTAAAGATTTTCTAAGACACTCGAATCTAAGGGCATCTAAAGGTTTCGTGAAAATATCAGCTAACTGACGGTCGGTGGGAACGTAACTCAGAGATACAACCTTCTCTTCAATAAGCTGTCGAATAAACTGCTCACGTATCCTGATGTGCTTTGTGCGCGAATGCTGGACTGAATTGCGAGATATGTGTATCGCGCTCATGTTATCACAGGAGATGGTCCTAGTGTCCTGTGAAATCCCATAATCCTCCAGCATTTGTTTCATCCATAAGAGTTGCGTGCAATAACTCCCGGCGACGATGTTCTCAGCCTCCGCAGTGGATAAAGAGATGGAGTTTTGCTTCTTGCTTAACCAGGAGACAAGGGCAGAACCAAAATAAAAACACCCACCAGAAGTGCTCTTACATCCATCTACATCCCCGGCCCAATCAGCATCTGAATAGGTGGACAAACGGTCATTGGTATCAAAGGAATACCAAATACCATATGAGAGAGTCCCACTCACGTATTTGATAATACGTTTTAGAGCGAGTAAGTGTGACTCTTTCGGGGACGCCTGATATTGCGCACAGACTCCAACACTAAAGGCAATGTCAGGACGACTAACAGTCAAGTAGAGAAGACTACCAATCATACTTCGATACAAGGTTTGCTCTACGTCCTTTCCTGAAGTGTCCTTACTAAGCTTGATAGAAGTACTCATAGGTGTACGAGCATGCTTAGCGCAGTCTAAACCAAATTTCTTAACTAGGTCTCTAGCATACTTAGATTGAGAGATGAACATCCCATCCTCTAGCTGACGAACCTGGAGACCAAGGAAGAATGTAATCTCACCTACCATGCTCATCTCAAACTCACTTTTCATCTCCTCCTCAAAGTGGTGAGCATGATGGGAGCATGTGGAACCAAAGACTATGTCGTCCACACAGACCTGGGCAACCAAAATTGCACCGTCATCTCTCCTGACGAACAACGTCATATCAACTCCCCCTCTCTTGAAGCCATGGGCTAAGAGATAGGAAGTAAGACTCTCGTACCAAGCACGGGGTGCTTGCTTCAAACCATACAAGGCTTTCCTTAGATAGTATACGTGTTCCGGGTGCATGGGGTCTTCAAATCCTTTTGGTTGAACCACATAAATATCTTCCCGTAGAATGCAATTTAGAAAGGCACTCTTGACATCCATCTGATATAACTTAAAGCGTAGATGACATGCGATGGCGAGTAGTAATCAGACGGACTCAAGCCTCACAACAGGAGCAAATGTCTCCCCAAAGTCTACACCTTCAATCTGTGTGTAGCCTTGAGAGACCAACCTAGCTTTATTTCTGATTATGGTACCATTTTCATCCATTTTATTCTTGAAAATCCACTTGGTACCTATCACATTAGTCTCATTAGGTCGGGGGACTAGTTCCCAGACATTTTTCTTTTTAAACTGAAGCAACTCATCTTGCATAGCAGATATCCAGTGTTCATCCTTGAGTGCTTCTTTGTGATTCTTGGGCTCGATTGTGGACGTGTAGCAAAAGTGGCGAACAACATTCTCGAGCTGAGCACGAGTCTTGACCCCGAAGGTAGGATCGCCAACAATGGCAGAAGGATCATGACTCTTTCGAACCCAAGCAGGTGTGTCCCCTAACACAGGAGTAGAGTCCACAGAATGTGGATGAGGGATTAGTAAGTCAATTCCAGAAATGTCCTCATACTTATATTTAAGGTTGGGATCAATAAATGCCGAAGGTTCTTCATCTTGCACGGTGACATTTATTGATTCCATAACCTTAGAGCTCATCAGGTTAAAGACCCGGTATGCTCTACTATTTGATGAATACCCAAGCATTATTCCCTCGTCGCTTTGGGAGTCAAACTTTCCTAATTGCTCTCTATCCCGTAGGATGAAGCATTTACTCCCAAAGACACGGAAATATGCTAGGTTGGGTTTCTTGCCAGTCCACAATTCATAAGGCGTCTTAAGTGTGTGTCGACGTAGGTACACCCTATTTACCGTATGGCATGCAGTAGACACTTCCTTTGCCTAAAATCTCCTATCAACCTTACGACCTAGAGGCATAGATCTAGCCATTTCTTAAATAGTTCTATTCTTTCTCTCAACAATCCCATTTTGCTGAGGAGTTTTCACAGAAGAAAACTCATGTTTGATTCCAAGACTGTCACAGTAAAGATCAACCTTTGCTTCTTTAAATTTTGTGCCATTGTCACTACGTATCCTGTTAATAGTGACACCATGCTAATTTTTCAAGACACGGCACTTGGTGGTTAAAAATTCAACAGCATCTAATTTCTCTCTCAGAAAACCAATAATCGAATATCTCGAGAAATCATATACCATCACGAGGATATACCTCTTACCACCCAGACTCTCAGTGCGAGTAGGACCCATAAGATCCATGTGAATTAACTCAAGCACACGGGATGTGGTAATGGAATGCAGCTTTCGGTAAGGACAGTGGATTTGTTTTCCCATCTGATAGGGTCCACAAACTGTGGAAGTTGGCTTTCCGAGAGATGGTAAGCCACGTACTAGGTCCTTTTTAGCTAAACGTGACAGATCACTTACGTTCACGTGACCTAGACGTTGGTGCCACAGATCCATAGGAGTGATTGTGGTGCTGTTGCAGACAAGTGAGGATGTGGGCAAAATCCCATAGCAGTTATCTTCTGTCCTCACTCCTTGCACTAAAAGTTTACCGACTTGATCATAGACATTACACATATCCCGGTCAAACTTTACGGCAAAGTCATCGTCGCATAGTTGGCTAATGCTGAGAAGGTTTACCTTTAAACCTTTGACGTACAAAACATTTTCCAGCTTAGGAAATCCTGGTAAAGTAACTGTACCTCGTCCTATAATACTAGATTTGCTCCCATCACCAACGGTGACTCTTCCATCCTTATAATCCTCAAGGTGGGTAAAAAATGAGACATCACCTGTCATATGGCTGGAGCAACCACTATCAAAATACCACTGTGAGGTATTCTGCGCTTTGAGAGCGACATGAACAACAAGGGCCTTTACAACTTTCTTAGGCACCCAAGATGTGGTAATCTTTTGTAATCCTTTGTTGTTGTTCGTTTTAGCTGAGATGCGAGAAGCATTCAGTGACGGTAAAGAGATCCGTCGGAATTCCTCCATCAAACTCTGTGATGTGGAAGCTAAAAACTCAACACGCTCTCGTAGATTGGTATAATCATAAGTATGATGTGATGGAGCAGTAGTAAATCGTGTCCGACCCAAACTATAGAAAAACTCCCTGAGGTGGCCATTTCTTTTACAATAAGTACAAACGAACACAGTATTAGGCGGACCTTGGTTTGCTTTTCTTGGTCGAAGACTTCTACGTGGTTTTTGACGATGGACATATAGAGTCGTAGTAAACTCAGGAATTGGTCCAGGTGAAATTTGGGATACGGTGGCACCCTCATAACCTACTCCTTGCCTATCACTAAAATCTAAAGCGGGGCCGAGGAGCATCTTTCCAGATCTATCCTCGATTTGTACCTTGACTTCTCGAGCTCTCTCAAGATCATGAGTAAGCTGGGAAACACGGGCTTCAAGTTTCTTTCGAGTTTCCATGGAGGAATGGAGCTCACTCATAAGACTAGCCACTTGATTAGTCAAAACCCCTTTTTCTTTCTCAAGGCAATTCTCTCTTTCTCTAAACATACTCTCTTTCTCTCCAAATATTCTCTCTCTCTCTTGAAACAAACTTTCTTTCTCAGTATAGGCAGACTCTCTTTCTCTCAAGGTAGTGCAGGTGGAGAATTCTCTCTCTCTAGTTTCTTCTAAGTCTTCTTTTAAAGCAGTGATCCTAAGGACTAGCACTTTGTTACGCTTTTTGGTTTTAAATAATTCATTATATAATTTAGCGTAGGCGCTTTGAAGAGTACCCTCGCTCTCACTTGCACCATCCTCCCCCTCACTCACATCGATTTCACTGTCGAGGAGTCCTTGTGAAGTAGCATCCTCATCGTCGTGAGGAGCACTCGACGTATGACTAGCCATGAATGCGGCGAAGTTACATTCATGCGGTGACTCATCTCCAGAGTCCACCGTCTCGACCTCACTGTCATCACTAAGGGTAGCATTTAGGACATCTTTATTTTTTTCTTTTGCAAGTCTATTCAGTCTAGTTGCACATTCAAAAGCCCTATGTCCCTTTCCGTTGCACTCATAACATCTCTCACCATCTTTAGGAGGGTATTTAAAACCTTTTTCATTTTTCTTTTTCTCAAAAATCCTTTTATCTTTGAAATTTTCATTTTTCTTAAATTTTAGAATTTTCTTGAAATTTTTTGCAAATAGAGCCAAATCATCTAGATCAAAATCACACTCAAAATCTGACGTTTCTATTTCTCTTTTTCTAGATGATTCAACTCTCTTTCTTGCCGAACCCTCACTTTTTCTAGCTTGAGCGTTAAGTGCAATACCCTTATCATTCGGTTTGAAGGTTTTAGGAAACATGTCAATTTCATAAGTTTGTAAGTCTCCTACAAGTTCCTCCAATTTAAGTGTGTTTAAATTTCCAATAGAATTTAGCACAGTGACTTTGGGGATAAAATGCTTAGGAAGTGATCTTAGAATCTTTTTAACAACTCTTGCATTAGGAATATGTTCACCAAGATTAAAACTAGTGTTAATAATATCAGATAATCTAGCGTAGAATTCTTCAAAACATTCAGTTTCAAGCATGGTGATTGTTTGAAATTGAGTTGTTAAATTTTGCAATTTAGTTTCTTTTACGGCATTAGTTCCTTCATGGGTAAGTTTCAAAACATCCCATGCCCCTTTTGACATGGAGCACGTCATAATTCGTCGGAACTCGTCAGGTGTGACGGATCCGAAAATAGCACTTAAACCCTTAGAGTTAAAAGACGACCATTTAAATTCATCTTCGGTCCAATCAGTGACATATTTTAAATTGGTCACGTTATTAGCAGTGACAGAGGGAGGTGTCCACCCATTTTCTACTAAAATCCAAACTCATTCATCAATTGCTTTTAAGGCATATTTCATGCGGGCTTTCCATTAAGCATAGTTTGATCCATCAAAAACAGGCATTTTATTATATAATTTCTCCATTTGAACACGCTCTTTTTCAAAAATCAATTTTTTCAGAAAATTGATATCTTAGAAAGATTTTGCGGAAAATTACACGGTATATTGTGTAATTGGCTCTGATACCAATTTGAAGAGTGCGCTTAGGTTCAAATACAGGAATTATTTAATTAAATACCTTTTTCAATTAAATCCTAAAGCATGCATCTAGATGATTTATCAATTAAAATAAATATAGCATGTGACACAACATATCAGGAAAAATCCTCGCAAGGCAAAACCATATTATTTTCACTATAATTTGTAAAGAACGGTTTACACGGATTATACTGAAAATAAGTGTGACATACGAAAATACCTGTATGTGTCGGTTCCGATGTCATCGGCTGGAATCTCTCGCAAGAATTCTAGATGGGCAGCAATGAAGAAGATACCGGCTTCTCCACAAAATACACCAAAGTGTAAATGACTTCTTGAAATCTTCCAAAGTGTGCAAAATGCCTCTAGAGAGGTTTTATGATGTGTGTATGTTGTGTAGTCTAAATGGGAGAGGAAGAGCACATTATATAGGAGGGATGAGGGCTCACAAAACACCTTTCAAAACACATGGAGGATACATGGCCGGATTATACTAAAGGTGTTGGGAAAAGCAAATGAGTAGAGTCAATAATTTTGGATCAAGGAATCTGCAGCCTACAGGGACCCCGAACCGGTTCGGGTCCCATGCGAACCGGTTCGCCCCCCCCCCCCCCCCCCCCCCCCAAACCAGTTCGGGTTGGGTTCGGGGACAAGGGCTGGCCCAAAGGCTTGAACACTTAGAAAAAATCCAGGATGTTTTAAAGTATTTTTCTTCAAATTCAAACGGCCATAACTTCTAAACCGTAGCTCGGAAAGAGGCGTCGTTTCTTTCAGTGTCTTCGTTGCGGCAAGCTCTTCAACTTTTCAGTTGACCGGTCTTCTGGACTATGACTGAATAATTATGAAAATTCCCTTGAAGTCCATATCAAGCCATATTTACCTATTTTGACTTCACAAGTATACCTCTTGCATTTCGGGCCTAAAATCATGGAACGTGAATTCATTGAGGCCGATGTGGGATACAGGTTGGATATGATAAATGCTTGAACCCTGAAATTTGGATAGAGGCCATCATGAGAGATCGTGCCTTATGTAGCGGCATTTGACATATAAACAATGATCTAGGGAAAATAGAAAATTCCTAGATGCTATCCGGACATTTATAGAATTATGTCCTTACAACCCTTTCCATGCTAACTGGTTAATAAGAAATTGCAAAATGGATGTAAGACTAATGATATGACACGTGTTCTAAAATGTTTCTTATGTATAAGATTATCTCCTCTATCATAGCCAAGTTATGTTTTATGTGACTTTTTTCCTTTCGAGAACTTATTTACGTAAATTTTCTTTCTTTCCAATCTTACATGTCTATTAGAGTTCTTATTATTTAGGTTAAGAAATTTCAATCTTGTTTAACAAGTGTACGATCGAAAACGAATTTGTTTTAAGTGTACAATATGTCCAGCGTGTCCATATGAGAATTTTATTTCAAAATTCTAATGAAATGGTAGAAACGTCCATCAACTACAATTTATATAAGATATGAAGTTTAAATTAATTCATTATGTATTTTATAATGCGATTTATTTAGATATCATTACTAGATATAGTTATCCTAATGGTTTGAGTATGGTAAACATTCAAATGATTCTGTAAAGTATGGTTTTGAGTATGGATCAGATGGAACTTATAATTCATGTGATGATGAATTATTATATGTCAAAATTGACAGTTAGATATTGTATGATTTGATCAGATATTTGAAGTTGACAATTTATTTTCATTGTTTGTTCATAATTTAAATTCATAAAAGAAATATTGTAATATTTCTCTTTTTATAATATAAATAATTTCATAGTGCGACAATTCAATATTTCACATGGGAAATATTTAAATACCATTGCTAAATTTTAATATTTTGCAATGCGAAACAAATGTCTACATGATCGGCATAAATCTGTTATTTTGTAGTCTTCGCTAGAGGTAACAACTATCAACTTACATATGAACATCGTGAAACAAACGTGTTGTGTACCCCTAGTGAGAACTAACATGATATAATATTAGACTTGTAACAAAAATAAAAGTTGTTCATATTGAGTAGTTAAAACACAAGTGGATTTATTTAAAAGGATAGTATATCATCTCGGTAGTCAACATAAGCATCATCAAAATCGTCTAGTGATTCTGTGAAGTTCATAAGGGAGATTTTCCTTATTGGAATAGTTTCCTTAACTAGTTAAGTGTATGTATTCCTTATCTTATTGAATTTCTCATAATTTGGTGTGAATTAAAGTAAATATCCATAAAACATCAAAGTTTTGAGGAATGTAATCACCTTAAATGACTACGGTATTGGCGGTAATCCCGTGAAACCTTATGCTATATATACGAAGAACGCGTGATATGCAGGAGTGTACTATTGGAGTTCATATTCATTGTCTTCTAGTTTTACTCATGTTTTTTTTCAAAATCCAGATAACTCTCCAAATGTCATATAATGTTAATTATTATTGGGAGATAAAGTTAAAAGTGTTAGGGTTTATGTATGAATATTTTTAAGTGAATATATAAATAACAGAGATTAAATATCAATTTTGTTAGTGTGTATATATATATATATATATATATATATATATATATATATATATATATATATAATAAGGAACAAGGGTGTTTTTACTGTTTAAAAAGTTTTGAAGACAATTTGTGATTAGGATGGAAGCCACCTAAGCAAGAATGAACGGTTGAGATTGATATTAAGTTGTGTTTTCCCCTCTTTTCCAATTCTAAAACCATAGAAGATCAAATGCATCTCGCTATTTGTACTGACAAAATCCAATTTGTACACATAGTATACCTAGAGCCTCTCAATATGTCCCATCCCATCTTCCCACCCACTCCCTCACCTCGAGCCTTCCACTACCAACACCTTTCCTTAAATTGAGAACCTTTTTTGGTAAAACACTCCATCTATATTTTCGAATGCCTGTCTTTATTTGTCTCTAAACTCTATCTCTACGAAGACCAAACATGCTAAGAAGTGATTTTTAACTGTTGTATGTATGATTTTTAATCTCTCTCAGTGTTTGTCTTTCTTTATCTCTAACCTCAAGTGCTGATGTATGATTTTTTACCATTTAGGTAGAGAGACCACACTCTGAAATGACATCAATAGAGATACCATCTCCTCGGTTTGGACGGTGATAATATTTCTACCATTTTTCAGGCATAAGACCGTCTCCTCTAACGTTAAACAGTTGGGTTGTGATGCGATAGTTTGGTCATTTATCCTTGCTACCATTTCGTTTATATTTTGAAACGATTTTGATTTTCTTAGCTTTGGGGTCATTTATCCCATCGCCTGTAACGTTAACATTTTTTTCTTTTGTTTAGAGGTTCAGATGACCAAGCACGAATGGTATCTTTTTCCAATTTGTAGGCACACAAAGATATTTTGTTCTCTCTCACCTATATTTTCTTTCAGTCTCTGACTTATTTATCATCTCTTCTGTCGTTTACACTTCTTTTCTTTGCTTTGCCTTTATTCTACACTTCTAACCGAGTGTACTGGTTTTTTAACATAGTCAGGTAACCGGGTATGAATCTCTCTCTCTCTCTCTAAAGTTTTAGTTACGATTTCAATATTTATTGTTTGTTTTTTTACAGTTGAATATATTCTTCAAACACAAAGAATTTGTTTTTAGTTTTGTTTTGGGTATAAATTCATTTTTTGGTTTATGGTTCTAAAACTAAAACAAGGGTTTGATTATTTTGATTATATATATATTTATGTGTGTATGTATATATATTGTTGTGATATTTAAAGGTTCATTCAACATTTGTATTTTAATTTTCAAAAAGAGCTACATGACAACATTTGGATATTATAGTTGCTGCAAATTACCTGTTTGTGTTTTCCTTTAGCTTTTATATGGATCTTCACGATAAATTAAACAAGGAAATAGGGAGGTCCATGCCGTTTGGTATCTTAAGTACATGGAAAAATACTAAGTTGAGATGAATGTGACAAAGGTAAGAGTTGGTAAGAGATGTATGAGCTGAGACGTGCCTATTCAATTTTCTGTTTGCTGGAAAATATGGACAACAGATTCTATGTACTTGGGTTAATTTCTTACAATGTTTTTTCTATTTGTGTTTTTTTTGTTTTTTATTTCTCCTCGCGATAAGTTTCTGCCTGAGTTTCTCCTCACGGTGAGTTTCTTTGTTACACGAACTACATAATATCATCGTTGTTGATATATACTGGGTTTATGGGTTTATACTGGGTTTATGTTTACATGAACAACATATTTTTTTGAAAATGGGTTTATGTTTACAAGCTGAAGCTGCAGTATATTTTTTTGTTAACTGAGTTTCTCATCACGGTAAGTTTCGGCCTGAGTTTCTCATCACCGTGAGTTTCGGCCTGATATATAATGGGTGTATATTAGGTTTGTGGGTTTATACTGGGTTTATGTTTATGGCTGATATATACATAATATTTATGGTTGATATATACACGAACTGTGTTATTACTTGGCTGATATATACATAATATCATCGTTGGGTCTTCAAAACTGGGTTTACTGGGTTTACACGAGAACTTGGTTTATGGCTGAGTTTCTTTCTTCAAAACTGATCAATCGAGAATTCTTTCATTTTGCTAACTGGGTTTAGACGGAAAACTGTAAACCCGGACTGATATTTACATGGACAACTGGGTTATTTGCAGCCTGGGATGTGATCCTTTTGCAGACCTGTTTGTGGAAACACTGGCGTTGAAATTGCGCAGAATGGAAGGAGGCGTTTGGCTCTCACTGATGTACTGTTCAAGGTTGTGTTTAAGAGGGCGTAAATGCTTTTGCTTATACGGATATTCTCCTTTTTACTGTATGATATGTATGTAACTTTGGAATAAGGAACTATGATGTGTTCCCCTCATGATTTAATCAAGTTGCCCATGTTTTCACTAATGTGTGTATGCTCACTAAATTCATGGTGAGACATGGACACACTCCCTTAATTTTAGGTAATAATGAGAACCTCAATCATCACACAATGCATAAAATAAATATATTATCTATATTCTAATCATTACTAAATTGGTTTTTTATAGTGAAGTATGTAACTTATTGCAACTATCAATTTTAAGCTTGACCAAATGGGAATTCTCATCTTAACAATTCTCACTTGCAATTCTTGAAGACAGTCACTAAATGGAGGGCCCAGATCAGTTTAGTAGTCACTTAACGATTCTCACTTCCAATTCTTGAAGACAGTCACTTAAACGAATCTCATCATTTTGTGTTCCCCTTCTTTTATATTATGTGGAATAATTTTCATATGTAACTAACTATATTTTGTCACGTTATGATATTTTAAGTTCATTTGGTGTACTTGACTTTGATTTCTTATTTCCAAAAATGCTATTAGAACCGAAATTTTTATCAAAAAAGGAAATATCAAATTAGGTGGAGGGTTTCTATCGGTTAGTTTGTGGGGTTCATGTCAGTGAGATAAGGGAACCGATCAATACCAAGCTACCACATGTGATTTCAATCAAAATTTATGTCAAAAATTCGGTTTCAATAGAAGAACTCTCTTATTTCTTATTCTTTGTAATGAATTGTTAGTTGCAACTCATCAGGTATAGACCTAAACATTTAGCATCGAGTAATGTTTAATAATAAGTAGCACCATAGGAATAGTATTTTTTTTAATAAAATTAATCAGTGAATTCAAAAATTCTATTCACATAATGATTAAGACTAAATCAATAAATTTTTCTTTGGTAGTTTATTGACACGTTAATTTTTGTTTAGGGCTCAATTTCATATGTAGTAAGGATGTATTTTATTTAAAAAAAAATTAGTCATGGCTTCTGCCCGCAGTTTTAAATTATTTATATATTTTGTGATGTGAAAAGAGCTTTTTGACTTGATACAATTTTTTGGGAGAATATTATGGCCATTTTTTTAAATTACACTTTGTTTTGTTGAGGAATGATTTTTTTTGTTTTGCGATTACTTACTTTGGAAAATTTTCGTCGTTTCACGATATGTATTTTGAAAAAAATTTGTCGCGCCTTCAGGCACGGGCATACGCTAGTATATATATATATACACACACACACACACACACACACACACACACACACACACACACAGAGGTAGGTAGGTATACAAGTGAAGACTTTGGCACCACAAATGTCAATTTTTTTATTTCTCCAACCTTTCACATATAATTTTTCACGTTTAACAATGTTAACAAGGCATGAGTCTCTCAATATATGAAGAGTAATCATCATTATTCTCTCTATTTTGTCCCCTAAGATGCCAGCTCGTTTAATAAAATTCATTATGAAACGTTTAAAGTCGATATAGAATAGTCCTATTATATGGTCAAATGTAAAAATCATAGATTATGTCACAAACAAGCGAAATTCAATTCTGTCTTCATTAATTAGGTAAAATTAAATATGCAAGATATTGAATCTAAATTGAATGAAACAAAAAAAATACTGGAACGAGGAAAAAACCCTTTTAGGAAAAATTCTTTTTTAGTACTGTTATAACTGAGGTATTATGGAATGACATCTATAAACTTAGACTCCTCTAAGTATCACAGTTATGTATCTTTCCTTATTGATAACATAAAGCGGTGCAGATGCAACTACATTCCATAACAATCTCAACTGGCCTTGGTGTCCACCGATCAACCTCAAGAAACTCACTTCTTATCTCCTGCATTGAAGAATTAAATCTGTAGGGATATAAACACATGAGGTGTTCTTCAAGGTTTCATAAAGTGATCATAAAACATCCAAGGCGTTTGAATTCAAAAAATAAAATTGTTTAGTGGTGTGTAAAAAGGTCATTAGGCATAGATTCTTCTGAATTTATCCCCTTAATTTAGTAGCTTTTAGCACCTCGAATAATGTAACTCGTATTGATTGATCTCATTTATATGCTACTGACAATTCCCACATAGTGCCCCGAGTTTTACGTAGTTTTCATGCTTTTTATAGGTAATCAATGCAAGTGAAGAAAAGAGGAATCCAAAGTCGAGAAATCAACAAAGTAAGGAAAGTCAGAGGGAAAAATAGTCATTTCACATCTAGAGTTCGGATGAGGGACCAACATGAAAAATAAAGACCTCGCGTCTACACGCGCGTAGGAAGAAACAATATCCCAAACCGAGCCCTAGATCAGAAGCTACGGAGATTCAAAAATGAGAAGAAAATCAAGAGAAAGGAAGATCCATACTTTGAATGAAATTCAACACCGGACCGAATCGGAATTGGTTGAAATCGAACCAATCCGGGAAGTATGAAGGCTTTGTATACAGCTCAACATCGGATCGATCCAGATACAACTGAAAACGAATCGGTCCGATGCCTTTCAGATCTATGAATAAAAGTTAGGGCCGGACCGATCTGATTGTAGAAATAAATGAACCGGTCCAATGTCTTAAACATCCCTGAACAAAATTGGATGTCGGACCAAACCGAAGAAGGTCCGCCGGACCGATTCGGTTAATATTTCCCCGATTTTTCGTTCATAATTTAGAGTTTTACTTAGTTCAGACTTTTGTAAATTTCGATGTGTATTTATTTTAGCTTATTGTCAGACATTAAAAAAAAGGTTCAAATTTTATTAGTTTTAGAGAGCTCTTGTAGAGAAGAACCCTAGTTTTGAAGTTTTGCAATTAATTCAAGATTCAAGGTTTATTTCCATATTTCTCCACTACAAGTAACAATTTAATTTATGCTTTCAATTTCTTCCGTAGTTAATTAGATTAATTCTCAATTCCTAGTTTTCAATTCTTAATTCCAAAATTTTCTTCTCCAAATTTTCAAAATAGTCATGGATTCCTGTACTTTAAAACTTGTGTTTTCATTTAATTTAGTCAAGTCCGGCTAAGTTCTTAAGGGTTAGGGTTCATGAACCCAACCCGATGTAATTTACCCATGTAGAAAATAGAGTTTGAATTTAATTTTAAGTGAATTGTGTTGTGTAGTTTGTACGACTGTCATAGACCTTTTAACCTTTTTTGCCCTAGGTAACCAGGGTGTTTAAGGATGCGATGCGCGTGTAACTATTCAGCACTATTTTATTTATACCTTTGATTATGTATGATGCGGACTCGTATCCTCATATATGTAATGCTTAGCATTACGAAAGACTGGATTCAATTAAATTTCTAGTTCAAAATCTAGTATTCTATACGGAAAATTTACTAGGGTTTGGGGGATTGTAACCCGACCTATCTTTCCTTATTCATATTTAATTCTCTGCAGTAAATTATTTCAGCACAATTAGTTTAATCAGTAGTTAAATTCTCTTTGCATTTAGTAGTAGTCATTTAGTTCACAATTTATCACCTTTTCCATTTCTTTTGAGAGTCAATTTTAGGGTTAATCATCTATTCCGTGTCGTTACGATTCGTTGTCCTAATTCCCTGTGGAGACGATCCCTGCTTACTGGGTTTTGTTACTAACGCGACAGGCTTGCACTTGAGCCTATATTAGCATGCACACTAGATATACATATGTGTTCACGTCAAGTTTTTGGCACCGTTGTTGGGGATATAGGTAGGCTTTAGGTTAGTTGATCCAATCCCAAATTTGATTCCAAAATTTAAAGAGCCAAAAAAATTCAAAAAAAATAAAAATAAAAAAAATCAGAAAATAATAAAATAAAAAAGAAATCATCTCTCAAAAGCACTTTCATGAAAAATCAAGAACAAACTCCTCAAATTACTCCTATACGAAATTCACGAAAATATCATCGTCGAGTATAATACTGAAAGCCCCCATACCCCTCTCGTTCCACAATTCTCGGCTCACCTCATACCCCTTAAACTCCATCACCAATCACACATTGAGTCACATGTCTAGAACACTGAGTGAGGATTCTGAGTCCATTGGAGAGAGGTCCATGTCGAATATCGCTAGTTTCATTACGGGTGAGGAAATCTATCGTATTGTCCCATGAAAGAATTTCTCGTTCCTGAGGGAACTGTCATCCTTGGTTGCATTTTACTCCCTATAATTTCGGTCAGTTCCACTTCCGTAATGGGATGATACAAATTCTTCCAACTTTTCACAACATGGATTCAGAGAAACCATATCTCCATATTCGAGAGTTCGAAGAGGCATGTGATACCTTAGTGATCAAGCTTGCACGCAAGATATTGTTCGCCTAAAGATTTTTCCTTTTTCCTTAAAGGATAAAGCTAAGACATGTCTTTGGCCTTTACCACCGAACTCGATCATATCATGAAAGAACATGCAATCCAAGTTTCTTTCAAATTTCTCTCCACCACATAAAACCAACTCTGTCAAGGCTCAAATCCAAGCCTTTCTACAAAGAGATAATGAGCCATTTGACAAGTGATGGGAATGATTCCAAGAGTTGGTTAACGCTTGCCCCCATCATGGATTTGAGAAACATCACCTTATCTCTTTCTTCCATCACGGGATTACGATAACGTCTAAACAACTGGTTCAAACAATGTGTGAAAGATAGTTTTGGTAATTAGATGCGAGTGACGCTGAGGCTCATCTTAAGTATGTCGCCGAGACTACCCAAGCATGGGACACATCCGACCCTAATGGCCAAAACCGACCTCGACAAGTGTCTAATACTCCTGCTGCGTTCGGTCTATATTAATTGAATCATGATACTATGGTAGACCGATGAATTAATCAATTTGAGAAGAGTATGAGAGGCCTAATTGAGGTACGACTGAGAGATGCTACCGGATCCACCCGTGCTATGAAAGAAAAAGTGTGCACTATTTGTGAGGCGAGCCATTCAATAAAGGAATGCCCGACGATTCCCGCCTACAAAGCTATGCATACCGAGCAAGTGGAAGATATAGGAGGTTTTAAGGGAAATTTTAATGCTCCTCATGGGAACTCGTATAACCCTTCGAGGAGAAACCATCCCGGTTTAGCTACGGGCAACAACAAGCTGCGTTGAATCCACATTCACATATTGCCTTACCTCCACCCCCTCCTCAATTTCAGCAAGCTCCGCCTATGCAAGAACACATTAAAGCTCCACCTTAAGGACCATACATTACCCCACCACAAAGGACTCTTGATGATAACTTAACCCATTTTATCCAATATCAAAATACAACCAATGTCAGGTTTGAGCGTATGTTCACTGACATGCATACGAACTTATCTGTTGTAATCTTCATTAAGTGTCCAAGAGAAGGGCAAATTTTTGGCTCAAGGCCAAAGACCTCCTAAAGCTTAAGCTAATGTTATCTCTACATTTTTCGATAAATAAGAGCAATGCCAAGATGTCACCACTCTACATAGTGGGCGAGTAATTGATTTATCACCTCCCCCACACGAGAAGCCAAAAGACAAGGAAATTTTGCCCGACACGAAAGAGGCCGCAGATCCCCCTTGAATGAGAGGGACAAGGAAGACATTACCAAGCTCAAAATTATTGTGAAACAGCCCATCGCTGCTCTGTTCCCTCAACGGTTGGCCCCACCTCAAAAGGGAGCCTCCCATGAAGATGTGCTAGATGTTCTCAAGTAAGTGAAGCTGAATTTGTTATTCCTTGATGCCATCCAGAAAATTCCTGCCTATGCCAAGGTCATTAAAGATATTTTGCTGTAAAAAGACGGCTAAAGGTGAAGAAGAATGTCTTCCTAGCACAGAATGTGAGCTCCGTTCAACTTAAGGACCTTCCAGCCAAGTTTAAAGATCCAGGTGCACCCACAATCTCCTGTGTTATTGGAGAATGTTGAATTGAGAGAGTCTTATTGGACTTAGGTTCTAGTGTTAATATACTTCCCTACTCTATTTACAGGAAACTTGAGTTGGGTGACCTTAAGCCCATACGAATCACTCTCCAATTAGTGGATCGCACAGTGAAGGGGCCTCGAGGGATTGTTGAGGACGTGATAGTCCAAGTGGACACTTTCTACTTCTCGATAGACTTTTTCATTTGGGACACGGAGACCTCCATCCATTCTAGAAACCATGTTCCCATCATTATATTCCTCCTATTCTTAGCTACGCCTAATGCCTTAATCAAGACACAAAATGGGAAAATACAACTCACTTTTGGGAACATGACCCTCAAGACAAACATCTTCAATGTTTATAATCAACTGGGTAGCGAGGATGAGATCCCATACATCGAGTATGAGTGAGAGGTAGAGGAGTTGAAAGACATATTAGATGAGGGAGCGTCATGAGAGGAATTGAGAGATGTTCATTGGGTTTCTATATTCGAGGAACTACCCCCAAGGGAGTCATGATTGACTCCTTCCAAAGAGAAATTTCCTACCCTCGAATTAAAGAAACTACCCTCATATGTGAAATATGCTTTTCTAGGAGAGAATGAGACATTTTCTGTTGTTGTATCCTCTATCCTAAATAAAGAGAAAGAGGGTAAATAGCTGGAAATTTTGAGGAAGCACAGAGGTGGTTTTGGTTGGTTTATAGTGGATTTGAAGGGTATAAGTCCCCTAATTTGTACCCACAAAATCCACCTCGAGGAGGACGTGAAGCCGTCGAGGGAAGTGCAAAGGCGACTAAACCCAACCATGATAAAAGTCGTTAGAGCAAAAATTATAAAGTTGTTAGATGCTGAGATTATCTACCCTATCTCAGGCAGCAAATGGGTGAGCCCAATCCAAGTCCTCCCAAAGAAGTTAGGGATGATGGTGGTCGAAAATGCTAAGGGTGAATTAATTCCTCAATGCACCACCACCGGGTGGCGTGTTTACATTGATTACCGAAAACTCAATATTAGGATGAGAAAAGATCACTTACCCTTACCTTTCATTGACCAAATGCTTGAACGCATAGAAGGACATCCATATTACTGCTTCTTGATGGTTATTCCGATTATAACCAAATCGAGGTAGATAATTGACCAAGAGAATAGGACTTTTATATGTCCATTTGGTACGTATACCTACAAATGTATGCCCTTTGGATTGTGTAATGCGACCCCGACTTTTCAAATGTCCATGCTAAGTCTCTTTATCCACCCTATAGAAAGAGGACTTGAAGTTTTCATAGACAATTTCAGCATTTTTGGCCCCTCTTTTTTACCAATATTTAGCGAATCCTGAAAAGGTTTTATCCCGGTGTGTGGGGAAGAACTTAGTCCTCAATTGGGAAAATGCCACTTCATGGTTACCGAGGGAATAGTTTTGGGCCACATAGTCTCATCTAGGGGAATAGAAGTTGACCTAGCAAAAATAGATGTCATAGTTGAGCTTTCCCCGCCTAAATAACTAAAGGACGTGCGCTCCTTCTTGGGCCATGCAGGTTTTTATAGAAGGTTTATCAAGGATTTTATCACCATCGCTAGACCCTTGAGTAACCTCCTTATGAAAGATGCACCCTTTGAGTGGAATAACGCACACCAAGAAGCTTTCGATAAATTAAAAGCATACTGATTTCTTCTCCCATCATGCAAGCTCTAGATTGGTCCTTACCATTCGAGCTTATGTGCGATTCCAGTGATTATGCGATTGGGGATGTTTTGGGACAGAGAAAAGATAAGAAGGTTCATGTCATCTATTAAGCTAGACAGACATTAACTGGACCACAACTTAACTACTCCACTATGGAGAAAGAGTTGCTAGCCGTTGTTTTTTATTTGGACAAATTCCGCTTATATCATTTTGGGTCGCCCATCACATGTTTTACCGACCATGCGGCCTTGAAATATCTCCTTACAAATAAGGATGCAAAGACACGCCTCATAAGGTGGATCTTACTCCTACAAGAGTTCAATCTCTCTATAAAAGATAAGAAATGAGTAGAAAACGTCATTGCCGACCATTTGTCACGGCTCTCATCTGACGTGCCTAGTGATTTGATACCCATAGACGAGTATTTTTCAGATGAGCATCTCTTTGTTACTTCTTCTCTACCTTGGTTTGTGGACATCGTTAACTACCTTGTTACGGGAGATGTTCCTCCCAGATGGACACCACAAGAGAAGAAGAAATTCATCACTTGGTCCCTTATGTTATTCTATGACGACCCAAACCTATTTAAATATTGTGTGGACCAAATTAATCAAAGATGTGTACCAGATGAGGAAATTCAAGATGTGATCCGATTTTGTCACACAGAAGCCTGTGGAGGCCACTTATCCAAGAATAAGACGGCCGCTAAAATTCTGCAAAGAATCCTCTATTGGCCCACAATATTCAATCTTTCAATAGATGCCAAAGGATGAGAGTTATTACCCACCGTAACATGATGCCTCTAACCCCTATACTCGTCATCGAGTTATTCAATTGCTGGGGCATTGACTTCATGAGACCATTCCCTCCTTCCTTCGGCTTCTTATACATCCTCATCGTGGTAGACTACGTCTCCAAATGGGTGGAGGCAATATCTACCTGGATGAATGACAACAAGGTGGTGATTAAGTTCCTATAAGAACACATACTTTCTCACTTTGGTGCTCCGAAGGTGATCATAAGTGATAACGAAACACATTTTTGCAATTTGACATTTTAATGTTAATGAGAAAGTATGGGGTCGTCCACAAGGTTGGAATGACCTATCACCCCCAAACAAGTGGACAAGCCGATCTAGAAAATCGTGAGAACAAAACCTTCCTAGAAAAGACCGTCGATCCTACCCGAAAAGATTGGTCACTTAGATTAAATAATGCGCTATGGGCTTACTGTACCACCTACAAGAACCCCCTCGGGATGTCCCTATTTTGTTTTGTCTATGGAAAGACTTGCCATCTCCCCGTGAAGCTAGAGTACAAAGCTTATTTAGCCATCAAGAGGTAGAAATACAATCTCGATAAAGCCGGTGAAGCTTGAAAGCTTCAGTTAAACGAGTTGGAAGAGTTGCGCATGATGCATATAAGAATGCTAAAATTTCTAAGGAACGAATGAAACTGGCTCATGATAAGATAATTCGCCGAAAAGAGTTTCATCCAGACCGAAATGTGCTACTCTACAACTCTAGATTACACTTATTTCCCGATAAGTTTCATTCAAGGTGTACGGATCCATTTATGGTTCATGAAGTATTCCCCCGCAGAGCTATAGAGATGGAAGATGCAAAAGGGGGAAATACCTTCAAGGTGAATGTCCAACATCTCAAACCGTACTTTAAGGCGTGCGTCAAAGAAGCCGACACCATTTGGTTGTAGGACCCCATCTATGGGGATTAAGTGAGCAGTCACGAGAAGGTCGTCGCACCCCCGATGCGTATGGAGTGATTCTTGTGTATATTAGATGTGCGTAGGTTAGGTTAGTTAGACTCGATAGGTAAAAGTCACATAGGATAGGTGGAGAGAACACATGTTGAGAGTGAGCCTAGGGTTTCGGAGCAAGTTTTGAGCGACGGTAGGTTGATTGCCTGTCGGTATAGTGGTGAGAGCATCCATAGATGTTGATAGATGAGTGAATTAAGCCATAGGGGATTCTATATAAAATTAGCCACCGGACCGGTCCACCCCTAGGCACTGTACTGGTTGGTTTTGGGGAAAAATTAAATAAAAAAGTGATCATTCCGGTCCGATCCTGGGCACCGGGATCGGTCTGGCTTCTGGGTTTCTTTGATCATTCCTAAGGTGCAGCCCCCTCCCCAAATCCATTTTCTTCCCTCCCCATACGTCTTTTCACCACCATTTCCCTCCCAAATTCACCCCCTTCCCTCCAACACTCTTCCCTCCAAAACCAACCTTTCCCTCCACCATACCCACGTATAAATACACATGCACCCCTCCTCCTTCCACCACCACTCCTCCTTACCCTCATACTCTCTCTTTAAAAATTTTAGTATCCCAACACTGCTGCTACACATGGCCAACCAAGCCCGCCCTAAAAAGTACAACTCCGTCGCGTTCATTGATAACAATGATGCATATCGCTCTGATCAAGAACAACGGTGGTGTGAACTTTTTTTAGCTAGACTCACAAACTGCAACTGGAGAGCCAAGTGCACTGGAAGGAGCTTCCAAATTTTGTCACCAGCCTTTTCATTCCACAGGGTTGGTGTCGGTACCTTAACGAGCCCCATGGTGTAGTTTGGGAAGCCAAAGTGCGCGCCTTCTATGGCACCTTTGTCCACATCGGTGATTTTTTCTATGAGGCGCGTGTGGACGGATAATACATCCCTTTCTCCCTCGAGATTCTTACCAAGAAATTAGCTGAAATAGATGTCCCGAACCCCGCCAACTTTACGTACCCCAACGCTCTCACCCCCATCGACAAAGCCAGTTGCATTGCCCATATAGCACCGGGCGAGGTTTGGGCTACCTAAACATTTTCTCTAGGGAGAATGAGCGACAAGGAGTGTATCACGTTTCAAATTATTTGCGCTAATATCCTACAAACCTCAAATGATTCCGCAATGCGACCCCGACAAGCGACCCTTGTATATCATCTCTTTGACCCCAACACCGTGATCAACCTGGCCCATGTCATTTAGAAAGATATATTTTATGCGACCTTGAACAAAAAAGGGTGTCACCCCTCTATCATATGCCCAGATCATAACGTCTATTCTAGTCGACATGCTCATTGTTCATCCCGACGGGTCCCTTCGCCTTCCCAATCCTCTTGGGCAAGGCACCTGTACCAAGAGTGAGCGCAACGGGAGATTATCCACGCACGAAAAGTGGAGATGATGGACAACGATGATGATGATACCGATTCGGATGATGAGGATTCTGAGGAGGAAACAATTGGGGGCGATGACGTGAGTATGGGTGAGGGCGACGAGGGTGAATATAATGAGGATGAGGATTCTGATTTTGAACCCCCGAGAGCCAACTTTGATATGTGACTCACAACACTAGAAGACCGAGTCGATGGGTTTATCAATCAATACAATGCTTATCGGGAGGAGGACCGATGCACATATCGGCGGGATACGATCATGATGCACCGTCTCCTTATTAAATGTGCACCTCCCCCGACCTATTTCTATGACACCCACGACCCAAATGCTCCTGGAACTTCTCCCCCTCCCCCTCAGTAGTTTTTTCTTTCTAGGGTGGTCATATAATGTTTCACATTTCCTTTTTCCACAACTTTGTATGTTCTCTTGATATATAATGGAAATTGGATTACCTATCATGTGTGTTTTATGCTTGTTTTTGTATATTGCATTTTGTACATTGTTCCATTTTTGTTGTTTCTCTCCGTAATTTAGCTTTTAGTTCTTTTTTCATTGAGACTTTGCAAAATATAAGTTAGGGGGGTACGCATGCGCTTTCACATTTCACAAAGTTCAAAATGCCCCAAAACCAAAAAATTAGAAAATTTCAAAAATTTCCAAAAAAATTGAAAATTTTCCAAAATCCAAAAATATTTTTCTTCAAAGTAACTAAAAACTGAAATTTAAATTTTCAAAAATATCACTCAAATTTTGTTTAAAGTCTCAAATTTGTAAATTTCAAATTGCACAAAGCCAAAATTGACCAAAGATGGTAATTGAGCGAAAATTGACGACTTAACGAATAAAGTGTGGAGATTAATCAACCTGGTGAGATTTTGAGCCTTTCACTTTTTCCAAGTTTTTAAAATCAATCCAAGTTAATGATTACCTCAAACTTCAATTCAGCGTTAAAAAATAGGTCGTTAAGGATCTCAGTTCTATTGAGTGAGATACTGACTCGATAAGCGCGCTGAAATATCTCTAAAATAAAATTCATCTCGAGACGCATATAGAATTACTAATTTGGATAAATGAAGTTAGGCTCTCGTTTGCTACCCAAAAAGATTAGCCATAAAAAGTTATTAAAAAAATCCCTTTTTCAAAACAAGTTGATCCAAATAAAATGTATCATTTCGTTTGATAACCCGAAAAAAACCATATAGCTCGGAATTGAGAAAATCGAAAAATTCAACAATTAAGTCCAATTTGTGTAAATAAAAAGGGGCAAGAATACAAAGATAGAGAAATTCTCAACAAAAATAGCAGGAAGAAAAAAATAGAGAAATGCTCAACAAAAATAGCAAGAAAAGAAAAAGAAAAAGAAAAGAAAATGAGCAAAAGCGTGAAAAAGCACTAATGGACATCATTGAAGATTTTCCAATTCCGAAGTTTCCCTTTTTATCCAATACACCTTACAACCCGAAAAAAGTCGTAACGGATTGCGAAATCAAATACCCCGTGGAGAGTTAAAACACGAAAATATAATAAGAGATTAACCAGTGTGTATAAGAGGCAATGTCCCTGTTTCCCAACGATCGTAACCCGATGAAGAGATCTTTTCACCCATAAATTTCCATCTTTTTAATTTTGTGTGCGTCAATTCGTGTTCCCATACATTTACTCATTATATCACGCATACCGAGCGAAATAGACGCATTTCGAGTGATTGGTTTGTGAGAGTATCCTGTGAGCATTTGAATCAAAACGAATTTTTGGAAAGTAACGTAATGATCAATCGGTGGAAATTTGTGATTAAATTTCTAGCTTCGCACACACACATGAAAAATTGAGATTTGAGAATCAAAATATATGGTGATTATTTTTGAAAAGTTTGAATTATACAATTTTAGTTATTTTGAATTTGTTTGAGTCAAAAACCGAATTTTGTGGGTATATTAACTGTAAACACTCACGAGACACAACTCGTCCTACTAGCGTGACCTAGGGGTTTAATGACTTGTTGCATATGCTAAATGCAATCATTTGCCCGCGAAAGTGGTATTCTATTTTAATAAAATGAATTTAAGAGTTGAGCCTTGGTGAAGTTCTTTTACACTGCTCAGGACACGCAAAGTTCTAAGTTAGGGGGATTTTATTAGGCATAAATTCTTCTGAATTTATCCCCCTAATTTAGTAGCTTTTAGCACCTCGAATAATGTAATTCGTATTAATTTATCTCGATTATATGCTACTGACAATTACCACATAGTGCCTCGAGTTTTGTGTATTTTTTAGGATTCTTATAGGTAATTAATGCAAGTGAAGAAAAGAGGAATCCAAAGCCGAGAAATCAACAAAGGAAGGAAAGTCAGAGGGCAAAATAGTCATTTCACATCTAGAGTTCGGACGAGGGACCAACATGAAAAATGAAGACCTCGCATCTACAAGCACGTAGGAATAAATGACATCCCAAACCGAGCTCTGGATCAGAAGCTACAGAGATTCAAAGATGAGAGGAAAATAAAGATAAAGGAAGAAAGCAAGAGATCCATACTCTGAATGAAATTCACCACCGGACCGAACCCGGGTCGATTAAAATTGAACCGATCTGGGAAGTATGAAGGCTCTGTAGACAATTCAACATTGAATCGATCCGGATACAACTGAAAACGAATCGGTCCGATGCCTTTCAGATCTATGAATAAAAGTTAGGGCCGGACCGATCAGATTGTAGAAATAAATGAACCGGTCCAATGTCTTAAACATCCCTGAACAAAATTGGATGTCGGACCAAACCGAAGAAGGTCCGCCGGACCGATTCGGTTAATATTTCCCCGATTTTTCGTTCATAATTTAGAGTTTTACTTAGTTCAGACTTTTGTAAATTTCGATGTGTATTTATTTTAGCTTATTGTCAGACATTAAAAAAAAGGTTCAAATTTTATTAGTTTTAGAGAGCTCTTGTAGAGAAGAACCCTAGTTTTGAAGTTTTGCAATTAATTCAAGATTCAAGGTTTATTTCCATATTTCTCCACTACAAGTAACAATTTAATTTATGCTTTCAATTTCTTCCGTAGTTAATTAGATTAATTCTCAATTCCTAGTTTTCAATTCTTAATTCCAAAATTTTCTTCTCCAAATTTTCAAAATAGTCATGGATTCCTGCACTTTAAAACTTGTGTTTTCATTTAATTTAGTCAAGTCCGGCTAAGTTCTTAAGGGTTAGGGTGCATGAACCCAACCCGATGTAATTTACCCATGTAGAAAATAGAGTTCAAATAAAATTTTAAGTGAATCGTGTTGTGTAGTTTGCACAACTGTCGTAGACTTTTTAACCTCGTTTGCCCTAGGTAACCAAGGTGTTTAAGAATGCAATGCGTGTGTAGCTATTCAGCATCGCTTTATTTTTACCTTTGATAATGTATAATGCGGACTCGTATCCTCATATATGTAATGCTTAGGATTACTAAAGACTGGATTCAATTAAATTTCTAATTCAAAATCTAGTATTATATACGGTAAATTTACTATGGTTTGGTGGCTTGTAACCCGACCTATCTTTCCTTATTCATATTTAATTCTCTGCAGTAGTTTATTTCGGCACAATTAGTTTAATCAGTAGTTAAATTCTCTTTACATTTAGTAGTAGTCATTTAGTTCACAATTAATCACCTTTTCCATTTCTTTTGAGAGTTAATTTTAGGGTTAATCATCTATTCCGTGTCGTTACGATTCTTCGTCCTAATTCCCTATGGAGACGATCCCTACTTACTGGGTTTATTACTAATGCAATAGGCTTGCACTTGAGCCTATATTAGTACCCACACTAGATACACATTTCTGGTCGAGTCAAAAGGCTTGCCAAAACTTTCAAGTTCATATCTCTTTAAATAGGGAGAAAAATTTCGAAGAGATAGACTTGAAAAGAATGTGTTTGAAACTAAGTACAAAATATTTTTTTGCAGACTCGTTCAAATGAACTAATCCTTATTCGAATAACATATGCAAAGTCTTTTCAATATATATCGAATGAAATTCCAGACCGATGAGGATTGGATCATTTGAAATTTTGTTCGAACACCTGATATCGAATGAGTGTAAGAACCTCATTTGAATGACCCTTTGTACCTCGTTTTAACAAGTTACCTTAAAAATGATTGCTTGATTCAAAAGTTAAAAAAATATTTTATGTTTTCAAACTTCTTTTAAAATACCCTTGAACATAAATTACACAAAATCAAGCTCATATGCCTTCTACGAGTAGTGATGATCTCAACTCTTTGATCTTCGATTATCGCATTCGGTCACTAACTTGTCTTCGATTGAAGCTCTTGAGAATGTGCATGATGATATGGAGGTGTAAAGAAATATGCCAAAATTAAAGACATAATGATAAATTATAAATCTTGCTCTTACAAATCTCCCCCTTTGTTTATTCTAATACAAAACACAATACCAAAAAATATCCCCTAAGATAAGTTCGACTAATGTCCTTCTCATACTCGAAAAAGAAAAGACACTTGCAACTTTATCTCTACTGAAAGACTTCATCATGTAGTCCATGATATCATCAATGTGGAAAAATACCTACACACATTAAATAAAGAAAATACCGTGATGCGTGGAGTTTAAAATATAAAACTCCCCCCTAATATGTTCTCCTCCTTCTTGTTCGAAATAGACAAAGGGTAAGAATATGAACCTAGAAAGTTAACATCATGAGGGAACAAATTTGAAATATCAACACAAATTATAAATAACTAAGCATAAGAAATGAACTTCAACAAAACAAAAGATATCTTTGAATTTTAAAAAAAATGAGTATGAAAATAGACAAAGAAATACAAATAATGACACTATGGGGTATCACGAAAACATCTGAATCAAGGATATGGAATGACCGAGTGTGAACTTATATGGTAAAGTCAACATAGGCATACGTAGTGATGGTGTACGAAATCAAAGAGACAATCATAAAGAAAGAACTCAATTCAACATTTTATGTAAAAAAAAAGTGAAATTGACTCAACTCATACAAATTTTTACGAATTTCAATGCTTCTCAAATTAATAAAACCAAACTATTTAATATTTTTGAAGGAATTTTATTATGCAACCCCATTCATTTTAAACTTATAAAACCCTCAAAATCTCACATTTAAAGCATAAACTTTAAAAAAAATTAAAGGGGTCATATTGCTCATTTTTAATGAAGTATCAATGAAATAAATTAGCCTTGGCACTTTTGTTTTATATGAAGAAATCATATTTTAGGCTATTATCAATTATGGCTTCTAACGCAAAGAAGATTGCTTCTTTCATACATCCTTTCCATTGATTAAACATATAATAATTAATTTTGCAGCAAAAAAATATTGGCGATGGTTTTTGCATACACAATTAGTTCATTGATGAGAACATCGTATTCAAGATATAACTACAATGTTTAAAATTCCGTGCATGTTTGCGCAATCAAGGAGACATAATGAATCTAGCGTGGAGGAAGTAAGCAACAATGAACAACGCAATGCTATACATGCATTATTAAGCAAAAACACGAATCCAAGTTTCATGACACCATGATTAAGTCACATGAATGGATGGAATAAAATTGTGATTCAAACTTTTAAATGTGCGTCCATATATGGCGTAGAACAAAATCAAAATATAAAATGAATTTTTGAATTTTTTTTACCAAAATAAAATACTTTTGAAATTTTTAGAAAAATTTTCTAAAAGAAAGGAAAATATTTTTGGATTTTTCAATGTATAAACATACGAATACAATCTAGTTATACGGGAAAATTATGGAAAAATGAAAATCACCCTAAACTAGAAAAAATACCCAAACTCAATTAATGGAATAAATACCAAATACTTCCTAAGTGCATCTAAAGGTTTGTGAAAATGTCGGCCAATTGACATTTGGTACTCACGAAGATTAATGAAACGATCTTATCCTCAACAAGATCACGAATCCTAATGTGCTTCGTACTAAAATGTTGAATGGAATTACGAGAAATGTGTATTGCAATGGTATTATCACAAGAAATAATCATCATGGCTCGAGTAATCCCATAATCCTCCAACATTTGTTTCATCCATAAAAGTTGTGTGCAATAACACCCAATGGATATACACTCGGCCTTCGTTGTGGACAAAGAAATGGATTTTTGATTCTTTCCCAACCATAGGACAAGAGCACTCCAAAAGTAATATCATCTACATAATTTTCTTTTACAACCATACCTGGCCCAATCTACATCCGAATAAGACCACAAACGGTCATTAGTATTAAAGGAATAACAAATGCCATAAGAAAGAGTTTCACTCACTTATTTAATGATATATTTAAGTGGAAAAAGCGTGACACTTTTGGAGATGCTTGGTAAAGTGCACAAATTCCAACACTAAAGTAAATATCAAGATGACTAGCGATATGGTACAGGAGACTACCTATTATACTCCTATAGTGTATTTTCCCTATGTCCTTACCCAAACCGTCTTTACTAAGCATTGTTGAGGAACTCATGGGTGTGTGAGAGTGAGTAACGGAGTCCAAAACAAACTTCTTCGCTACATCCCTAGAATATTTAGATTAAGATATAAATATACCATTCTCTATTTTACGCACTTGGAGACCTAGGAAGAAAGTAAGTTCACCAACCATAATCATCTCAAATTAACTCTTCATCTCCTCCTCAAAAGTGTGAGCATGTTAGAAACATGTGGATGCAAAGACTATGTCGTTTACATAGACTTGAACAACCAAGATAAAAACCCTTATCTCCTAATAAATAATCTCATATCAATTCCCCCTTTCTAGAATCCACGAGCTAAGAGATAGGAAGTTAGCCTTTCGTACCAAGCATATGGTGTTTGATTCAAACCATACAAGGGATTCTTTAGATAAAATACGTATTTAGGGTGCTTTGGGTCTTCAAAACCCTTTGGTTATTCCATGTAAACCTCCTCTTAAATAATGTTGTTGAGAAAGTCACGTGACATCCATTTGGTAAATCTTGAACCGTAGATGACATGTTATGGCGAGTAGTATGCGGACGGACTCAAGCCTAGAAATAGAAGTGAATGTCTCGTCAAAGTCTACACCTTCAACTTGTGTGTCACCTTGAGTTCTCAATATACACTTATTGCAAAATATAGTACTATTCTCATCCATCTGGTTTTTCTATACTCTCTTGGTACCAATAAAATTAGTAGTGCTAGGTCAGGGGACTAATTCCCAAACATCGTTCTTTCAAAATTGAAGCAATTCATCTTGCATAAAACTTATCCAATGCTCATCCTTGAGCGTTTCTTTCACATTCTTGGGCTCAATTGTGTAAGCGTAGAAAAATTAGCTAACCACACTCTTTAGTTGAGCACGAGTTCTGACACCTAGTGTGGGATTACCACGTATATCGATAGAGTCATGACTACTTCAAAACCCAAGAGGGTGGATCCTGTTTTTCAATATTCGGGACCACCGAGGTGGTGTGGAGAACAATGGGATCATCATTGGGGGTGCATTGTTCTCACATGCAAGATCGCAATCAACAAACGTAGCCGATGCATTATCTCAAATTGTGACGTTTATTGATTCCATGACCTTAGAGATTTTAAGGATATACACCCTATAAGCTCTATTAATCAATGAATATCCTACAAATATTCCATCATCGCTTATAGAGTCGAGTTTACCTAAGTTCTATCTATCTCCAAGGATATAGTAAGGACTTCAAAAAACTCAAAAATATGATAAGTTGGTTTCTTACGGATTCACAACTCATATGGAATATGAAGGGTGTGTGGATAAAGGTAAACCTATTTCACCTAGTGGTATGTGGTGCCTCCGCCCAAATTTGTCTAGGTACTTTTCTACCAAGGAGCATGGATCGTGCCATCTCTTGGATAGTCCTATTTTTCTCTCAACAATCCTGTTTTTAGACGTTCTTGCCGTTGAAAACTCATGTTTGATGACTATACCATTATAATGTGCACTAACATTGCCATCGATAAACTCCATGCCAATGTCACTTCTCAATCTATTTATAGAAAGAATTTATTGCTTTTGAAGTAAATGGCACTTTCTTGTAAGGAACTCGCAAGCATTGGGCTTTTCCCTAAAAAAATCCAATAATGTAGTATCTTTAAAAGTCATTGACTATCACCAAAATGTACTTCGTATCACTAATGCTCTTGGTGTGCATTGGACCCATAAGATCCATGTTTATCAACTCTAACACATGTGAGGTGGTAATAGTTTACAAATTCCTATAGGGGATCTTGATTTGTTTCCCTTTATTATCAAGGACCACAAACCAAGGAAGTTGGTTTTCCAAGTAATGGTAAGTTAACTAACCTCGCAAGATCCCTAAAATTTACGTGACCTAGTTATTGATGCCCTAGGTCCATCATGGAGATCTTAGCACTATTGCATAATAAAGCGAACTTAGGAATGATATCGTAGCAATTATCGATAGTCCTTCCAGCTTATAGAAAAACTTTACTGGATTGATTAAAAATATTACATTCTGACGGATCAAATTTGTACCTCAAAGTTAGCATTGTAAATTTATCTTATGACTATTAAGTTATCCTTCAACCCTTCAACACACAATACATTAGCTATCTTAGGAAAGTCGTAAATCACTATGCATCCTCGTCCTAATATGCTAGACATATTCCCATCCCCAAAGGTGACTTTTCTTTCCTTGCGATCCAGAAGGTTAGTAAAATAAAACTTTTCAGTCGTCATGTTCCTGGAGTATCCACTATCAAAATACCATTTAAAAGTATCTTGAACCTTAAGATCAACATAAATAACAAGGTATTTTTCATCACTTTTAGGCAGTCAATTGGTGGTAACCTTTTGCTTGCCCTTATCATTATTAGAATAAGTCATTAAGTTGGAAGTGTTCTCATGTGGCATAGTCATCCTTTGAAATTCTTCCATTAAACAATTTTAACTAGTGACTAGAAACTAAACTTTCTCTCTAAGACTAGCAAGGTTGCTATAGTGGTGTGTGGGAGCATGTGTGTGAGAGACTCTTTCTAGATTGCAAAAAAACTCCTTAAGGTGACAACACTCTAAGATTATCACGTATAGGTACGTCCTATTGAAAACCATGTTCTCCCTCAGTCAAATCATCACCCTCAAGCTCTCTGAAATGATTCAACTCATTGTTAAGATTATCACGTATAGATACGTCCTCGTCATTATGAGATATACTTGAAGTACTAACGGGACTATCCATGCATGCAATAAACTTACGTCCATGCGGTGATTTATCTTCAGAATCCACTGACTCAACATCACGATCGCTTAAAGTGGCATTATAGGCAACTTTTCCTTTGCCATGTATCTTAAGCCTAATAGGACACTCATAGACGTTGTGGCCTTTCCCACCACACTCATATCACCTTTCCAATTCATTTTTCTTAGGATACTTACCTCTATCTTTCTTTTGATCCTTCTCAAAAAATTTCTTACCTTCTTTGTAATTGTTATTTTTCTCAAAATATGTATTTTGAAATTTAAATGAATTTCAATGTTTTGAATTCGAGAAATTTTTTGAATTATTTAGCAAACATGGAAAGATCATCTTGATCAAATTCAGAATTGGAGTTAGAAACCTCCTCTTATTTTTATTTAGCTTTTAAAGCTATTTGAAAAGGCGTTTGAGTTTCTGGATCCCCGGAATTAAATTTCACAATTAAAATCAAATTAATTTCCTTTTCAAGATGCGGAAGCGTAACAAGGTGATGGTTCAACTAAGACATACAAATTACAAATTTTAATTTTATTACACAAATTAAAGTAAAACAAAGTGAGAATTAATTAAAACACACACAAGTATTAATTTTCACCTAAACCAATTAAATCAACTTAAGTCCTAGAATTTGCCTAATTCATGATTATCCATATTTCAAAGTTAGGCCAAACCAAATTTTAGTAAAAGACTTGAATAAACCAAAGTTACCTAATATTTAATTAAAGTCCCAATTAAATGAGTGTGATAATTTAAACCGAATTTTATCTTGAATTATTCTACACATGCGTTCTACGTTATTGTGCAAGATAAAATAAACCAATCACACTACGCCGCGATGTACGAGGAAAAACCCAAGACGAAAAACAACCTCGGACGGCCCTAGCCACAAATTCACTAGATACGGAATTACAAGTACAAGACAAAAGACTTACAACACACGACTCGATCCCTCTTAAGCCCCGATGCTTCTTCTTGTAGAAACCTCTTCCTAGCGAATAACCTTGGAACACCACCGCGGTCTCGGAATCCACCGATAGGACTTTCTATGGTCACCGTCACCCGTACATGAAGCCTTTCTCCAAGCGGGTAAAACAACATCAAAAACACTTCTTCTTTCTTTGTGGGAGGTAGAAGAAAAACCCGAAACTTCTCTTCGATTCGGTAGAGAAAACCGGTGCCAAACTCCAAGCAATTAATATGTATATAGGTGAACTTGGAATAAACTCATTTGGGTGTAAACACTAGAGTGATGAATATTTTTCTCTAAAAATTTCACTCAAAACATGAACATTTTCCTAAACCAATTTTGCTCTCAAAACCCTTTCTAAGAGATGAGATAGAATGGAAATAATTAGGGAAAAGTTAAGTTGGAAAATGTCCTTCCCGCACATGATAAAGTCTGAAAAAGTTGGTTAAAAACTAAGTGGGGAAGTGGGTAAAAAACTGCCAAAAACTGTTCCCACCCGGCATCTCGTTCGAACGATATTTCGTTCGAACGATATTTCGTTCGAACGATATTTCGTTCGAACGAAATCTCGTTCGAACGAGACTTCTAACGACGCTCCAGTTTGGACTCGTTAGAAACTCGTTAGAACGAACAATCTCGTTCGAATGACATTTCGAACGACAGACCAGTATACCTTAGTGGGAACTCGTTGGCAAACTCGTTCGAACGACATTTGGTTCGAACGAAAAACTCGTTCGAACGACATATCGAACGACTTCCAGAATTTTTTATAAAATTCGATTTTTGGCCCAAAAACTTTATATACTTTATTTTAAAGTTCTAATTAAATTTTTCTGAAAATAAAACACAGTTTTTTATTAAACCTATCACCCAATTAACTTCTTCCAAGCTCCTATATATATATATAATTGCATTCATACCTTGGGAGCATGGAACTATGGTTGATGACGTAGAAACGAGGCACGCAAACCGGCATATTTGATGAAGCTTTATACTCTTTACCGCTACGTCTTCAACAAACACTTCATAGGCTTGAGAGTATTACAATTACACACTATCCTATGAATAAATGTTTTTGTCCGGAATTGAGCCAACACTATACATGGACTCAATTGGAAATTTGTGTCCTTACACTATTCCTTTTTCTTTTTTTTTCTTTTAGGTTTCAGGGAACATGTCTAATTAGTAAGTCTAGAGATCACCTACAAGTTCTTTTAGCCTAATTTTGTCTACGATTCCCAAAGGCTAACGACAATTACCTTCGCATTAAAACGAGATGGGAGAGACCTCATAATTTTCTTAACAACTCTCATTTTGAAATTTACTCCCTTTCATTTATACAAAAATTTACAATATCAAACATACGAGCATAAAATTGATCAAATGTTTCAGTTTCAAGCACGCGTATAGTCTCAAATTGTGTGGTGAGATTTTGAATCTCAAAACCTTTGACATAATTGGTACCCTCATGTATGAGCTAGAGGATATCCCAACATTCTTTAGATGTGGTACACATCATGATATGTTGAAATTTGTCGAGTGTGATAGCACCCAAAATAACATTCAATCCACGTAAAATAAATTACTCTGTTGAAAATTATCTTCATTCCAATTTTCGACTGGCTTGAGACTAATGACATTTTTATTCGTCACAATAGGAGGAGTCCACCCCCTTTCAGTAGTTAGTCAAATGCACTATTCGATCGATTTTTTAGACGATCTCATCCGATCTTTCTAGTAAGAATAAATGGTGCCATCAAACAAAGGTGACGTACCGTACGAATTCTCCATATAACCACCAAAATTCATCTAATAACTTATAGAAGTAAACTCTAATACCAAATTGAAAGACGGTATAGAGTGGTTTGGTTATATAGTCAAATGTAGAAATCATTGATTACGTTACAAATGAGCCAAACTAAATTTTATCCAATTTTATCTTGGATTAATTAAGTGAAACTAAACATGCAAGATATTGAATCTAAATCGTATCATATGAATAATAACACAAGATATGAGGAAAAAACCCTTTCGAAAGAATACTTTTTTAGCACTATTACAACTATAGTATTACAGAATGACACGGATGGACTTACAAATTTAGACTCCACTAAGTATCGTAGTTATGTCTCCTTTCTTATTGATAACATAAAGTTGTACAGATGTAACAACACTCCACAATAATCTCTACTTCCTCAGTGTCCATCGATTAGCCTAAGGAAACACCTTTCCTATCTGTAGTAGTGAAGAAGTAACTCCACAGGGATATGAACATGTGATGTACTCTTCAAGGTTTGATAACTTGATCACAAAACATTCAAGGGGTTTGGATTTGAAAAATCAAAGTGTTTAATCATAAAATATGTGTAAAATGTCTTGTCACGAAGTGTAGGTTATATATATTTACATAGGTAGAAAAATATCTAAGAGATGGACTTGAAAAGATTACGTTTGAAACCAAGTAAAAATGTTTTTTTCCAGGCTCGTTGAAATAAACTTGACCTTTTTCGAACGACATATCCAAAGTCATTTGAACAAACATCGAATGAGATATCGAACAACATTCCAGAGAGATGCAAAAATTGGATCGTTTAAAGTTTCATTCGAACAACTGATATCGAATGAGTGTAAGAACCTCATTTGAATGACTCTCCATACTTCGTTCTAACAAGATTCCTTAAAAATAATTTTTTGATTAAAAATTTAAAAAAAAAAATATTTTACGTTTTCAAACACTTAATATACTCCTGAACATAATGATTACACAAAATGAGACTCATATACATTTATTGTAGTGACGATCTCAACTCTTCGATCTTTGATTATCGCATTTGGTCACTAAATTGTCTTCGATTGAAGATCTAGAGAATGTATATGATGATGTGGAGGTGTAATGGAATATGCCAAACTTAAAGACATAATAAGCAATTATAAATCTTGCTCTTATAATTTATGTCTGAATATTTTTAAGAGAATATATAAATAACCGATATTGAATATCAATTATGGCACTATATATATATATATATATATATATATATATATATATATATATATAAAGAGAGAGAGAGAGAGAGAGAGAGAGAGAGAGAGAGACTGAGTGGGAAAGAGGGGTATATAAAGTAAAGACTTTGGCAATACAAAGGTCAAATCGTTTGATTATTCCAACTTGTCAAATATGAAGTTTCACGTTTAATAATGTTTACAAGGCATGAGTCTTTAAATATTTGAGGAGTCATAATCAATGTTCTCTCTCTTTTGACCCTTAAGATGTTAGTTCGTTTAATGAAATTCATTATGAAACGTATTTATATTCCAAAATACGTGTGTTTATGCAAATAAATTTTCTATTCACGTGTAATATTATTTTTAGTAAGATAGTATTCATTAGGCATAATCATTTTAAACTAACACGTGTCATTTCTCACTGTGATTTCACAGTGTGAGACCGCACCAATAAAATTTGTGGTAATACCTGGTTAAATAGACTCTTTGATACAACCATCAAACTATGTATTTTTCACGATGAATTTTAGTACAAGCATTGCGCATTCCAAACGTAACATTTCTACATTCATCTTTAAATATGTGAAAACTATTGGTACATTATCAGTTTATCTTCACGTTTATATAATTGAACCACAAACACTCTCTCTTCGAAAATTATCAACTTAAAAAAGATAGCACAGATTTTTGATGTTTTAGATGAAGTTCTTATAAATATATTCACATTATTGTCAATTATGTATATTCTAAGTATTATCATAGCGTACAAAAAGATTAGGGATTTATATTTGGATGATCAAACCCTGGACCAAATTTACATGGGAGATCTTAGAATTTGAGGTTTTCTGAAGTTCAATTTTGGAACGACATGGTGGCGTTCTAGGTTTTACAATCCTATAAATGGCATCAAATATCTAAATGTTGCTTGTAAATTGATAAAAGATCTCTTGGGAACCCAGGTCTATCTATACTCAAGGATATAGGTGCTCAAGGAGATATATATATGCTTATCATGCTTTTGCAATTTTTTCATTCAAAACTCGTGCAATAAGTGACATAGATATTGCAGTTGACAAGTTGAGGGAAGCGGTTTTTGGAAATGACTACAATTTTTGGAAAAAATCATTCTGTATTTTTAATAAAATTACACGTACCTCAATATATTATCTTCGTAATGATAGGTATAAATTCGTTTGTAATTATACTATAGTAGGAGTGTATCCAACGATGATTATGAGCATTTGGAATGTATAAAATGAACGTTTGATGCAATCCTAAAGTGGAGAACCTTTAATTACTTGTAATATATTCATGACAATGTAAATATATTTTTTGTTTTGAAAGTATACGATATTTTAGTGTTTATAATTTTCATTTTTATGCTATAATTTAGTTTTATCTCATGAAAATTGTTTTGGGTATAGTCCTCGCTAGAGGGATCAACACAATATGAGTTTGAGCATATAAAAGGAAGAGATAATATTTATTTTGCAATGAGTTATATTTTTTTTACACTGCGAAATATCTTATTTCTCACTGTGATCATTTTGCATTGCGACATAACTATTTAGGAGATCAAAATGTCTCACTAACAGACCAATTTGCTTATTGAAAACAGCTGGTAGAACCTTGGTTTTTAAAGATAAAAACTGTCTAGATTCCTAACTGCTTACAGAGTTAAAACCTTTAATTAATTAGCCTTAAACTTATGAATTTATTTTTTTTAAAAGGGTAATTTATTAGGCTAAAGTCACAGTTGAGTGAACTCTTTCTTCTGAATTATGACCAACTACTTCAGTTATACTCACAGTTTTAACAATTTTATTTATCTTGTTTAATGCTCTGCTATGTAAATATGGAATCATTCGTTACTTCAAAATTCTCCAAATATCTTGGAGGTCTTGACTTATTATGTAATCAGTGACAAAAATATATAGTAAATTGGGTTTCGTAGTGACATTTGTGGTCCATCAGGTCTTTCAAAAATTAGAAGGAATGAACTACTTAATATATATACCTAATTTCTGTCGTATTGATTCCAAATCCAAATTTCTTTGTTATAAAGAAGTGATATGAAATCACATATTATTATCATCAATAATATAAATTTCATAGTTCTTTTTTTATGTAAAATATAATCTATTTATACCAAAGAGCAAAGCCAAACAAGGATACAACAATAAGACCCTGCACCAAACTCACCCCAGGCACACAAGCCTAACAAAACAGAGGCACGCAGGCCCAAGACTCAAACCAATAAAACAACAACTACCCAAAAAAACCAAGCGGCCCAAACCCAACCCTCCCAAGACTTCTCACAAAAACCAATCAAAACCCATCGCCCAACTGACCAATCCCACACCAAGCCATCAAAACACACAACGAATCCATGCGGCTGCCACCACCAAACAAACCAATAACAAAGTATGCAGCATCCACCTCCCAAGACAAACTCTACAATCTAAACGCAATAACTCCATCAGCCAAACCATTCCAGAAAAAACTTCGACTTCAACCTACCAACCCCCAACTCCTTCCAACCTCCATAAATCCATACAACAACCATAAAAGCTCCCACAAAGCAACACCACCTACTCTAAAGAGAGACATGGACCAAGGGATAAGAACCCATAAAACTCCAACCATCCACATACTCAACCAAGCATAACAACTCTAACCAAGCTACCATGAGTCCAAGAAAACCATATTCCTTTGATTTATGATTGGATTAGTTTAAGACTGGCACCAAGATGAGATCATAACATTCAACACCAAAAATAACTAAGAGGAGATGCTATGGAGAACAACAGTCTCAACTGTGAGTCCTGGTCCGAATCCAAAGAGCACTCCCCACTCGAGACCCTCCCCAGTGGTTCCAAGCCTCTCCTTATCAGACTTCTTTCTCATTTCATCCATAATAAATAGAACACATGCACTTGTCAAGTTTCCATACTCACTAAGAACATGCCGTGTTGCCCCTAATTTCTCTGGCTTAAGGGCTAACTCCGCTTCCACTTGATCTAAAATTATTGGCCCACCGGGGTGAGCAATCCAAAAAATTGAGTTCCAATCAGATATACCCAAAGGCTTGAATGCCTCCTCAAGACACTTTTCGATGTTCTTTGAGATGAGCCCAGGAACATACTTAAGTAGGTGGAAAGTAAGTCCAGCCTCACGGAGATGTAAGTTTATGGCACCATCACTGTCTGGGAGAATGGTTTGGGATGCGGAGACTAGCTCAAACAATGGCTTCTCAACCCCGTGTACCGGGTCCGCACCAACTATAACAGCAGCTGCCCCATCACCGAACAAGGCCTGACCAACAAGGCTATCAAGATGCGTATCACTAGGGCCTCGAAAAAAAATTGCAGTGATCTCAGAGCAAACCACAAGCACACGAGCGCCTTTATTGTTCTCAGCCAGGTCTTTGGCTAGGCGAAGAACGGTGCCACCGGCAAAGCAACCTTGTTGGTACATCATGAGGCGCTTGACCGAAGGGCATAGACCAAGGAGCTTAGTGAGCTGGTAGTCAGCACCTGGCATATCGACACCACTGGTGGTGCAGAAGACTAGGTGGGTGATCTTGGACTTGGGCTGGCCCCATTCCTTGATTGCCTTTGTTGCCGCTTCTTTTCCAAGTTTTGGTATTTCGACCACCACAATATCTTGCCTAGCATCCAAGGAAGGTGCCATGTATGCACATATGTTTGGATTTTCTTTCAAAATTTCTTCTGTCAGGTGCATGTAACGTTTCTTGATCATTGATTTTTCACCTGAAATTAATGACAGTAAAAAAAGAGTTAGAAGTCTATCAAGGAGTAGACCTGATCTCCTTGTTGGCCTTGGTGTATTTTTTACTCTCAAACTTAGTCGCTACTTCAATGTGTAAGTTGTTTTGTTTGGGGTGTTTCTAAGCCCACTATATTTTTTGCTTCAAAATACTAAGTTTTTTTTACTATAAAATACCATTTATATCTAATAGTTACTTCCAAATAATACATAAAGCACTACCACATATTTAAAGTTTTAAAATTTATTTACACAGTTTCCCTCTATCTCTCTATCCAAACCTTTCATCTTCAACTTCCAAAGCTTTCATCGTCAAATTCATTGTACTTCAACTAAAGATTGAAGTATATTAAACAAAATACCCATTTGAATCCCAAAAGTTTTTAAAGTTACGGACAAAATACCCATTTCATCTTTATGCCAATTTCATCTTTATTACTTGACCCCTTGAAAAACATGTTAAACATGTTGAAATATAATAACGTGTTAATTCTTTGTGCAAGGAATGTTCAATACCACTCATATGTTGAGAAAACACCACATAAATAATAAACCCTAGCATTCAAAACCCTAGCTGATAACCCAGTGGTTCGGTATAAAGATCCCGAATAAAGACCCAACATTCGTCATGTTTGCGCCGAATCAATTATGGTATGAAAAATTGGATTCAAACTTCATTCAGTATAATCACCCCCAATATATGCATTTAATTCGGCATAATCACCCCGAATATATGCATTTCATTCGGCATAATCATCCCGAATGAAATTTTTTCTTCAATATATATATATATATATATATATATATATATATATATATATATATATTCCATTCGGCATGATCATCCCGAATATATGCATTTCATTCGGCATAATCATCCCGAATGAAAACATTTCTTCAAAAAAATTTAGGTTTGAGTCCAGATAATCACCCCGAAAATCATCATCTTTTTCGGGAGCCCGACCCCGAACCATTGGACGATTTATGCGATTTTTCGTATTTTCAATCCCTATATATTATATATATATATAAGTTAGGTTGGGTTTTGAAAATATACACATTTTTAACGGTCTAGATCGATGTCACCTACTCACATATTTTTACACATTTTAATGGTTTAGATCATCTCCCTCCATTAATATCAAATGCAACACTATTCCTATTTCACCACTACCTATTTTATCCCTTAAAAATTAAAATTCCCCCACTTTTTCTTCTCACGAATTCATTCTCCGAGTATCACTTTAATTCAAACACAACCCTATTTTGGTAAAAACACACGAAAAGCAACCCTTTTCACTCTCTCTTCTCAGATAACCCTCTATATCCTCACAACCCCCACCGACATATTACAATCTCTATTCTCTCTCTCTCTCTCTCTCACTCTCTCTCTCTCTCTCACTCTCTCTCTCTCTCTCTCTCTTCCCAGACATTATCCTCTCCCAAGTTCAACCCGAAACCACCTCTCTCATTCTCTCCGGCTCCGGCCTCTAATAAACCCCCTTCCATCCTTCTTACGAAAACCCAACAATAAATCCGCAACAGAGGTGTCCTTATTGACGGGCAAAACCCTAGCCAAAATCTCCTCAAATTCGTCCTTGCTCAAAAGAGATACTAAACTCAACACAACTCTCTCTTATTCACGTAGTCTGGGGCGGAGATGGAGTCAGAGTTATTGGAGGAGAGGGTTTCGTCAGTGTCGATGACGGCGAATGTGAAGGAGAGACGACTGTTACTTCCTCTTTTTGTGTCCACCCAGATCTGAAAGCAAAAGGAACGCAAGTGGTACTCAAGTGGGAGAGTGTGTGTCATTATTTTTCCTCTCTTTTAGTCAAAAATTGAGAGATAATTATGGCTAGTGGGGATAGTAGGTAAACAAGTGGGTGCTTTTTTTTTTCTTTCTTTTTGCCGAAAGTGAGAGAAAGAGTGGGTAAACAAGTTGGGTAGTGGGTGCATTATTTCTTTTTCTTTTTGACAACAATCCCACATGTATTTTTAAAATACAATTCTGACAGCATAAATTAATGACAATAAAAAAAGAGTTAGAAGTCTATCAAGGAGCACACTTGATCTCCTTGTTGGCCTTGGTGTATTTTTTACTCTAGAAACTTAGTCGCTACTTCAATGTGTAAGTTGTTTTGTTTGAGACAGTATCCAACATTTATTTGAATTCATAGGACTAAATTATGCTCGAACTCCATGCAGGGTATATATACTATATTAAATTGAAGACAACTTATAAATTATCAATTGACTAAGTAGAAACCAAATTGCTTTATTCTATAGTGATGGGTGTCTCTAATTACAAAATCTCGGCGTATCAGGCCACTTTGCTTCGAAAAAAGTAAAATTAAAAAAGATCTCTAAATGAGGATACATGCGTTCATGTGTCAAGTTAAAGTAGATGACATGAATTATTAGAGCATCCTTGACGTGGAGAGTTTGATGTATGACATGCTGTTTCTACGGCCCAAAGCGTAACGCACAATTGGCAAATGGATCAAACGCTGAATGAGAAAGATATTAAAACGAATCTAAATATAGAAAAGGAGCATATATCCATCTTACATATGCGCTTGAATTTTTCTTTGAGCTCAGTCTTGTGTTCACTGTTGGTGATACGAAAATAAAAGTCCGGGTACGTGCTTTGGTGGACGCAATTAACTGGAGTTGCAGTTCCAATGGCCATGATAGTAGCAGGGCCTTCAGCCCGTTGAGCCTTCCTAACTTCCTCAACGGTAACCATTTTTCTCTGTTAAAAACTTACGAGTGTGAAAGTTAAATATGCTGGTTATAGAAGTTCTTCTGTGATAACAAAATGTGGTATCTGGTGATTTATATAGAGTGTTAAGAAAGGATAGTTTGGAAGATGATACATATATGGGTAGCACGTGCCAAACCGAGCCGTTTTGTTTAGCAATCTCAACCCCTCAACATCGGACTAAAATACAAAAAGTGTTCCTAGTTAATGAACTGATTGGAATCTAATAGATAGATAGATAGATAGATAGAGACTCACCTACATCCCTAGTTCTAAGTCCTAAATTTTTTTTTTTTTTTGAAATTAACCTTCTAATCAATCTATTTTTAAAAAATATTTTAAAATACATTTTATAACTATTTTTAAAAAATGCACAAAAAACTGTTGTCGCAAACCCTTTTGAAAAAGATATTTTGAACAGTTTTTTATGATTTTTTTAAAAATAACTACAAAATGTATTTTGACCTAATTTTTTGAACATGGGTTTATTGGAAGGATAATTTCAAGAGAAAAATAATAAATTAAAAAAAAATCTTTTTTATGTCCTACAACTAGGTGTGATGTATGGATGATGTATAGAGAATGATGTAGGTGAGTCTTCTCCTATATATATATATATATATATATATATATATATATACGGTAAGGCTCTCTGACGGGTTTATTTAACGTGCTTAAATGACGGGCTAATGCCAATCACACGATTTTTGGACCGTTTTTGTCTTTTTAGGACCACCTTTGGGGGACCGCTTTGTCTTTTTATGCCTTTGTCTTTTTCTAATGTTATAGGAATAAAAATTTGTACCCCAATAATTTCTAGAGTCTTAAGCGTATTTTTAACGTCTAAATTAATCTGGGAGTCCAAGAGAAGTTTCAGAGCTGCTACTTCTCCGACTTCTTCTGTCACTATCGTATTGAAATCCTGAATAGTGGGGATTATCTATGTAAATATTTTTTTTCCAAGCGATTTTGAGGGAAAATATTCTAGTCTTAAATACCTTATACGGTATTAAGGTTTTATTAATCTAGTTTCTCTATATATTTGATTAATAATATCAATGATATCGTCTTCTATAAATTTGTCGAGATCGTTATCTCCGTAAGATGACAAAAATCTTCTATATGTTCTAGGGGCAGCTGTTTCTACGTTTTTAAGGAGAGGGCGGATTCCTCCGGCTCTAATTAAAATAGCTTTTGTTTCGTCTAACCTTTTACGTCTAATATATTTTAATACGTCTATACTATCTTCAAGTATTCTAGTGTATTCTTGATATTTTTTCGGTTTTGAAAGTTCTTCTACGAATTCTACAGTTCTTATCTTTTGTCTAAAGAGATCTCTGATCCATGTTCTAATTATTTCTATTCTAGGTACCTCACGTACTAAACACTCAATAACATGGTCTATATATTTGAAAATACCACCTACGTATGTTTAAAGCAGTTTCTATAAGTTCTTTATCTTTGGGGTCTGTAAGAGTCCAATCTTGAATTTCTCTAGTTTAGTCTAAATTTAATTGATTAACAAATGCTAAAAAGTTTATAGTGATTTGTAGGCTCATGTAAGTTTCTTTTAAAACAATAATATGTAAAATAGTTAAGGCTTTGATTCGTGTTATACCTTCTTTCTGGTTTGTAATATCTTTATCTTCTTTCCTTCGTCTCTTCAGCTTTGTTACTATTCATCTTCGGTCTCGGCCTCCTGCAACTCTCTCTTTATATGTCGCACCTCAATTCATTATTTTGGCGTTGCACCCGTTTTCTGCTTGTACGCCTCTACGCCTAACGCCCACCTGGCTAACGGCTCACGATAAATCGGCACCTGACGGCGGTTCAACAGTATAACACCTTGTGTGCTACACCAGAGGTTCCACACAATAGTCCTCTACGAACAGAAAGTTGGAGACAATTTGGAAAACAATAACAACTTAACATAAGAGCTTTCTGGAAAAAGAAAATACTTTTATTGCATTGCATTAGTAATTACAACTCTCACCATTCCCCTTACTATATGGGAATTACTCACTCACATACATATTACTCTCTACAAGCTTACACACTCTTTCTTACTTCTAAACTTCGATATTTATTCCTACTCCCTACCTCTCCTTTTATAGCATAAGGAGGCTTATAAATGACAGGTAACCGGTTACAAAAAGTGATCCGGTTGAAAGCATACAATTATTAAAGAGGAATATAATAATTAAAGGTGTGCTGCTTTGGAATATTTTGAGTCTTCACGTTTTTGCCTTTTTCAAAAGTAATCTTGGCGTCTTGCTATTATTGCGACCCTAACGTCTTTGTTGCTGTCTTTTTCTTCTTTATGAAAAGAAGATGTCTGGGGTCCACATGGGGCAAGTCTGAACTTTCTTCATGCACGGGAATCATCAGTCTAATTAATGGAGTCTTCAGGCTTCAATAATTCGTTGAGTATGGCGGGACCCTTCTCTGTTCTATCTTTATCTTCTTCTGCCTCGTCTTTGTCTTCGTTTGGTAGAGCATTATTGTTGAAAAATTCATCAATGAGGCCTACCACTCTAAAGCTAGCTGGCAAGGCGATCTCCACCATTTCTTTAGATTCTGTCTTAAGTCTTTCATTAAATGGCTCATCAGCCTGGATAATGAGGTCTTCTTTATGGTATGCATTATACCATCTATCTTCACCTGTTAATAGTTCCATGATTTCTATCTTCTCCATAGCTTGGGCAATCTGGAGTTTGGACTTATTAACAATTAAATCTTTAGTCTCGTCTTCAGATAAAATCTCACTGTCTTCAAATATATAATTGGAAAATCTAAAAAGTCTAAATCCTTCAATTCTCATTCCCCTACAGGAACTTGGAGCAATCTGAGAGATTCTAGCAAATAGAGGAAGAAAGTGTTATACCTTCTTGACATACTCATGGACTATTTTTCTATGAGCAATAGAGTCTTCTATAGTCTCAATTTGGATGAGTCCAATGAACCCATAGTTTGCTAAGGTTATATGGGCTATATCTTCTTTTCCAGAAAGATAAATTTTTGGAACATCTTTGAAGAAACCTCTCATCATTAAGGCATCTCCATTAGTCTCATATAATAACATATTGAAATGTTCAATAATGCTATTAGAGTTTTTCTGATAGTCTTCTGATATTGGAAGAATATTATGACCAAAAGGTATAACAATCTTAGTCTTAAAAGTCTTTTTATGATAATAAAAATTATCAGCATGTCTAGTTTTGGAGGATTCTCCAAGAGTTTGAGAATAAGTCTGAGTCTACGGTCTAGGAGTACCATTAAGCTGGGTAATTGCAAGTCTTTGAGTTCTCATGAATCTGGAAATAGCTACCAAATTCTGTTTGAATTCTATCCATAGTCTATTCTTTACGTTCCACCATATAGCGTCTACAAGGGTATTTTTATCATCTAAAAATTCTCGTCTAAATTTGATCAAGTCTGAATATCTTTGATCAGGTCTATATTGAGGGAAATACATTTTCCCAATGAGTCTACTTTAAGCAACAATCTCTTGTCTAGATTTTCCTGGAGGAACCAAGATATCATCAAAGTTTCTAGGATTGGTCTTTCTTGAGAGTCTTGAATATGAGTCTGTCTTTGTGTTACACTAGTATTTGGTCTTACACGTCTAAGATAGTCTGCAACATCTTCTTTGTTTAGTCTATTTGTTCCAGAGGAACTCATGTTGTCTAGGTTTTCTGTTTGCAACATAAAACATGATATCATATTAGTGTTAGCAAATATTTGTTCTTTTGATATAATGTCTAGAATGGTGTTTTTACTTCCCTTAATATGTATAACAGAGAAGTCATAACCATTAAGAAATTGTTTCCATTTAATAATTTTATTAGTCCTTGATTTGGATAAGTTTAAGTCTCTGAACTTTACTGCATAAGAAGAGTCAGAATAAACAGTAAGATGTTTAGGTCTAAGAAAAAACATATATTTTTCTATTGCCCTTACTATAGCTAAAACTTCTTTTTCATGGGCAGTGTATCTTATTTCTGGATTAGTAAAGGTTCCAGAACTATATCTACAAAGTTTCTTCTTTTTAGTCTGATGATCAATGACAAAGTATACTTCTCCCCATTGTTTATCAGATGCATCTGTTTCTACTATAAATTGGTCTTCAACATTTGGCAGTTCGAGTAAATGGATAATTTAACTGCTTCTTTAATCTATCTTATAACATAAAAATCATCTTTAGTCCAATAAAAAGGGTTAGTCTTGTCTGTTCCATTTAATTTTGAAGTTAGGCTTTGTCTTTTTGAATAAAGGTCTTTAATAAAGTTTGCGGCACAATTAAGCAATCCTAAAAATGATTGTAATTGTTTTCTATCTTTGAGTTGGTTTGAAAACTCAAGAATATTTTTGGTTAAGTGTTCTGCTAAGGATAATTTTCATTTATTAATATGCATTCCCACAAAGTCTATCTCAGTCTGAAATAATTGTATTTTCCTTTCGGAAATAATAATACCATGTTTATCTAATTCTAAAATAATCTTTTTAAGATGGTCTACATGCTCTATCTCAGTCTTACTAGCTACAAGAATGTCATTTATGTAAATAAGACAAAATTCAGAATAAGGTCTAAATATATTATCCATTCTTATTTGGAATACTTGAGGAGCGTTCAAGTATCCAAATGGCATTACTAGCCATTCGTATTTTTCTTGGGGCACACTAAAGGTTTTCCAAGTAATACTGTTTGGATGCATCTTAATTTGTCAGAAGCCTGATTTGCAATCAAACTTACTGAATATAATTTTATCTTCAATCAAAGTGATTAAATTATTCTTGTCTGGTATCTTATAAGAATCAAATTCACAATTCTTATTAAGTTGTCTATAATCTATAACTATACGTCTTTTTCCTCTTTTACGTGAAGATCCATTTTGAACATAGAAGGCGAGGCTATTATGTCCACTTTTACTTTCTCTAATAATGCCTAACTTAAGCATTTCATCTATATCTTTTTTGAACTCTTCCCTGTCTTCTTGTGAATATCCTTTCTTATAGGTTCCACCATTAATAGTGGCATATGCGTTAATAGGGATAATTTCACAGTAACTTTTGTCTTTATCCCAATTAGCGATGGGATTTTCTCCTAAAGAGGGCTCTGCTAAGTGCCTAATATTTTCTTTTTCTACCTCTATCCATTTTCCTTTGTTTGGATATAGCTTGAACCTGTAATAAGGTGTGCTGGGCTTGATCTAGAATGTCTTTTTGTATAAGAGCTATTTGTTTATAACACTTTTGGTTTAGACACTTACATTCTTTTTGTAAGGGTTTAGTAATGTCTAGGGATTCTTGTTGGGTTTTAGGTCTAGGTCTACCATGCTCAGCTGAAGAACTCTGATGTTTTATGGGTCTATAATTAGGTTTGACCTGCATAAGGTCAAAGGCAATCTTGTGATCTATTAGAAGGGCTTTAATATCAAATTACTCTTTATCACTGATTAATATCTTATCGTTATACTGAATATAAGGATGATATTTACTAATAAATTATTGTCCTAAAATAATGTTTCCTGTGAAACTAGGACGAGGATCCATTATCCAAAACCAATTATTAACAGTTTTATTGGTCTGATTTCCTAATTTAAAATAAATAGGAATAGTCTGGAAATATAAGGTAAATGGTTCTTCATTAGCCACTTTACCATAGATTTCTTGATTAATTTCTAAAAAATAGTCTTCAGGTAAGGCATTAGCCTTGCAAATACTCTAAGAGCATCCTGTATCTATAAAAACAGAAAGTCTTTTAGGATAGTCTTTGTGTTGAATGAATAGCTCTACATAACAAGCATGTGGTTTAGTAGAAATTCCTAAATTATTCTTTTCTAAAATAGATATTCCTTTCTGAGGTATATTTATAAAATCTAAGGGTATTAGGTCTTCTGAACTACTATCAGAGTTGTATCCTTCTAAATCATAAGAAATTCCCTTTCCTTTTAAGTCTTCATTTTCTTGCAATCTTTTAACTATATTTCTACCAATATCTTGATAATATGTTTTAATATCTACGTCTATTTGAGCGTCATACTAGTTACTATAAATTGCTCTAAATCTAGTTCTCCAACAATTTGTGACACCCCGCCTAATATAATATCGGGCGATCATTCCTGTACCAAATTAAAACTGGAGTCTCATATGGTTCATTCTCAGCATCACTGTCGAAAACCAATTTAATTACTAATAACCTATTAGGCTGGCATCAAAATTTTATTTAACTAATCTTTTTAAACAACCCATTCAATTAAAATAATCACAACAGTTTATATATAGAACTGAAATGAAATAAAATAACCGAACACTCGGTTTAACATCATATAATAAAAATGAATAGTCGCACTAAAAGGCGGTAAAAGAATAAATGAATAAAATTAGGCTTTTAGCCCGAGTGTAACTACAATGCTCCTTATCTAGATCACAAGAATAGAAGGGTCTAAAAAAAAACCTGCATGCATCCACAGCTGCCGCAGCAAGCGTCTGACTTGAAGGAATCATCATTCATGCGTCCCTCTGTCTGGACATCTATATATATATATATATATATATATATATATATATAGCAAAAGGGAGAAAAATAGAAAAATGGGTCAGAGCCCGAGTTGTGAAAATATTTTGCAAGTGTATACATACTTTATTTAAAAAAAATAAGTTTTGTCTCATATTTAAATTGATATCGTACTCCCATGAAACACCCCTCACCCCTCTTCTAATGGTGCACCCCTATCGCATCCTTCTAGACATCCTAGTCAAGCTACCCTGCCTAACTAATCCGTCACCCTCAAATTCTGAAAGTCCTAACTAAACCTAGTACTAAGGGCTAACTACTCCCCAGTTCTCAACACTATGCCATGTTCGTGCGTGGGGTGTCTCGCGAAGCGAAATCCAAACAAGGAACCCCCCCGATACACTACTACTTGGCAGCGTCGATCGTCGAGATTCGTTAGGCCCTCAGTACACAACACGTATATATAACTCATATATATATATATATATATATATATATATATATATATATATATAAACCCAGATCCGAAACTACCGGAAGGGGAAAGTACCTTATTAGGCTTTTAAGCTTATACATATAAGTTTACTATAACATATCTTATTTTCATACACAAGCAATATACTATACGCAACTAGTATATGATTATACCTATCACAGACATAAGTATAATAACCATCCACCGAGCTTATAACTTAAGGATGCAGTCTTATAGTGCCTATCCAAATTCGGGTTTACTCACTATACCACAGTACCAAGCCAGACTTACTCATGGTCATGGTAAAATACACAACGGTGGAGGCGATCATGTTCCCTCTATAAGTGGAGTTACACACATCGCACTCGGACGTGGGACGATAATGACCTGGGGATATACTCACCTTGATCCTCAAGCCAGGGGATTCACCCACATCGCGCAACCTCCCTGGATCGCACTAGAGAAAATATATAATCTGGTTGTTCCAACCCTATACCAAAGGAAAGCCCGTGGAATCAGCCTCTAAGGTATACATATACCAATCACACACAGATATACAAGTATTCATATCATAGGTAATATATACTAAAATCACGTCGTATATATTTATAGCCTATTTCACTTCTCAAATATATAAATGGCGATAATTTTCAACCCATATAGCAATAACCGACACAAATGCTCCCATTTGTGATAGCATGAGTATTTACAAACTTAAAATACTAAGCCAGATAATTTTCCTCTTACTTAAAATATAACTCCCACCTTCATCACTCTTAAGGATTTATCCTTTTCGAATATACCAATTTGTAATATTTAAATAAGTATACCCTCACTTCTTTAAGTCCCAAAGATAACGCATCATCTATAACACTAGTCGTCAATAGACATATTGGGTAATCGCTACATCCTCTTTTAGTCCATAACCCAAATTTCATCCTAGTTGCCTCGTAAGATTTTCTCAAACAGAATTGACATATACTCACATATTCTACACGCATAATTATATATGCCTAATTACCCACTGAAACTATCCCAAGAAATGTTTATCCCCAAACACCCTTAATTTAGATAAGTCGTGGATTCCATTTTTCCACGAACCCAAGGCCTACAGTCCGCTAAAATAATAATCTAGAGGTCCCCACTCTATTTTAGGAACCCTAAACCTTTAAATTCCTCAAACTCTTTATTTTCCTCAAAAATGTACTTTTGGTGCCACACCAATTTAGCACCCTCCTAGCCCCTATAATTTCCCTCAATTGGATAGATATAACTTCCCTAGTTATGTATATTTATTTCCTCAACTAAATAGGCTATAAATCCTTAATTTGGGAATTTATCCCATATAACTTGAACCAACACAAATTGCCAAAAATTATGTAGGATCGATCGATCGATCAAATAGGGCAGCCGAAACTGCTTCTTCTCCAACGGGTCTGTTTCGGCCATTAACAACCCACCAAGCTTTTTACCTATTTTCCCATCAACATATAACCACACCCAACCATATATGCACAAAGGAAATAGGTTCTAATCATCCTAGAACAAAGAATCAACAACTAAATTCAATTAATTCCTAAGTTTCTCCAATTTGATATTTTTCGGGTTTTACCCGTTATACTTTCGAAAAACCCGTTTGATTCACGAAAACCCAATCCCAAAATAATATAATTGTTATTACCAATTTTTGATATGAGATTTATGCTCAAATTAAATAAAGCAAGTAAACACTTGCCTTGTGGATAAAATCTGACGACCTCGAGTCGAATCCCGTAGAGTTTGGCCGGAATCTCCCTTTTTCTTCCTCTTTCTCCCTTCCTTTATTCTCCTCTTTCTTTTCTCTCTTTTTTTTCCTTTATCCCACTCTCTCGTGTCTTTTATAGGAGAGAAAATAGTTTATCCCTTATTAAACCCAAAAATGACTCGTTTACTCAATTATGGGTTCCTACTGGTCCAAAAATTCCCGGAACCCATATACTATCCCCGGATACTCTATTCTGACTATCTCGACCATTCCGAAACCAACCGAACATAGAAAATCTCCATCCGAGATACTTGACAACAATCCACTAATTAAACCCAACATATCTCAATACGAGTTTCCCAATTAAAATATTATCTTTTGTCGCTTTTCCCATTACGACATGTAATTAAAATAATCCTACTTATTTACTTAATCCCAAAAGTAAATAAAGCACACCTCTGAAATCATCCAACCTTCAAAAAATTTGAAAAATTATTATTCCGAGAAATTCCTCAAATTTTCAATTTACACCCATTTATGGAATTTAATTATCCCCAAAAGTACGGGGTGTTATATACTTCCCCCCTTACAACAGAATTTTGCCCTCAAAATTCGGATATGACCTACACTACCATCCTAGGATCGAAAATTCCACTACGTCCTAGTACCCCCAAAATCGAAAGGTGCTAATATGATGGTCTCTTACCATATTCCACATATCTCAAGGTGTATGCTCAAACGTACTAGCTTATCCACAAGATCATCTTAAATCTCCATATGCTACAACGCTGCCTCGATCGTAAGATCAATTCTCATGTCACATCTACCTAGTGTTTCTATAGCCGCGTGTAAAGAAAATGAACCTGTACCCGTCGCTTTAACTTATCGATCCCATCGGAGATTCACTATTCCAAGCGTCCATTTATCTAAAACAGGATTCTAGTTTCCCTTAAAAAAGGAAACTACACTAGAGTTTGACCACTCCCGTGACAGCCCGAATATAATTATGATAAATTATATTTAAACAATGCTTATCTTATGTGATATGAATAATGTGTTATTAGTATATCTAATGTTAATTTATTATGTTTATTATAATCCTACTTTCATAAATCATGAAAGGTCGAATTATTTACGAACACAAAATTTTGTTGTTTCCGGTAGAAAGGTTCCTGTTAGAGACTAGTTTTGACCTTTATAAAATTATAAATGACTTGAGGTGAAAACTAGATAGTTGTAGACATGTGAGTTAGGGTTGTAACACAATAAACGGATCATCAAATGGATGCCCGAGTAAAGAGTTATACCGAATTTACGAACAAGGGTCAATTTAGTCAATTCCCTTTAAGTGGTAAATTGTCTTTTATTAAACCAAATGGTTTAATTTGATTGTTTGGCTTGGGAGGCAGCCTTGGCCGACCTTATACCCTTGAAATAGACTTATCCTTCAGCCAAAACCAGCCATGAAAGCGTTTTAATCTTAAGGAAAGAGAAGGTAGAAGTTAGGAAGGAAAAGTGAGGAGAAAAGGTGTAGAAAAATCCGTAGAAATTACGTAAAAAGCCCTGAAGGTAATCCTAATTGTAATTCTTGTTATTTATCTTATATTACTGATTTATATGATATAAATCATCATAAGTTTACGAAAGTTTCAGCCCTTTATATATATGTATGGTTAGATGCAAGCTTATGTTAAGTTGAGTGTAGTAACCCTTAAAATTGCTTTGTGTTGAAACCCCTTGTATTCAAATCTGCATATCTCTTTGTGTGATTACTGGAATTGAGAAATTATGATTGGATATGAAAGTAGACTCATATATTCATATAATATCTGAAAATTAGAATTTATCTCCTTGTGGTTAGGCCGTAATGATGATTTCAAGTTGGTACATAGTTGCTATTTGTATACTTGATTTCGGTATGCCCTGAGTTTGGTCAAGATTTTGAGATAGCAAATGAAGTCCAAATATTATGAAACTTTAATTCTGTACTATTCAGTATGTCTACTGAAAGTTTGTTGAAAATCATGGAAAGTTATGCTGTATAAAAATTATGAAAATTCTGGGAATTCGAAGGAATAATAGAAGAGCTTGTAGGGAAGATTTCTTGTGTTGTAGAGAAATGGTCATAACTTGCCCTAGGAAGCTTGAAAAATTACACCGTCACTTGTACTGGATAGTATATTCATATATGTTTTCATATTTATGAGGTTGGACCCCTGTATTTGTACAATTTAGGAATATAGGATGGTTAAGTATGTAAGACCATAATTTCAGGCCATACTGGGTACCCCTTGAATGAATGTTTGTATTTCGTCCTTACAACGGGTACTTTGAGTACATGTTTCATGTGTATATACATTGAGGATTATAATTTCATGTTTACTTGACTTTGGTTATAAATTCCTCATAAGGTATTTCCTACGGTTGAATGTGCGTAACTTTATCAATATGTACATCATTGTTTGCCTTTACCTATGTTTTATGGAATGTGACTTAATTGGAATTATATTGTTGATGTATAGTCATGGAAAGTTACATAATTATGTTTGGATAATATTTATGATTGAGGTTCAGTACTTATTTAGTTGGATTGGCAGGTGTAAGGCCTAATCAACCCAGTTCAGCTCCACCAGAAGGAAACCTGAATACGTAGTTGTCAACCAAGGTGAGTGTACTCACTGGAAAGAGATATTTGTATCGTGTTGTTGGTATGATCGTAATAAAATGAATATGAAATTGTTCATTTCGGTTTATCGAAATGAGGGGTTACTCCTCGACCAGGAATGGGGGAGATTTGTCTATTAATGACAAGGGGTTACTCCTCGACCAGGAATGGGGGAGAATTATCTATTTAGACAGGATATGTGAATCATGATTCGGAAAAGTTGGTCATTCATTATGAATGAGCCGGATAAGTTAATACATAAGTATATGGACATGACTTATTGCATTTAAATTCATGCAGCAGTATAGTAGTGATGCATTCACTGGGCTATTTTGCTCACGGTTCCTATGTTCACATTTTTCAGGTAACGCGATGTCACTGCCAAATCTAGGAGGTCGGGTTGGGTTAGCCAGGAATGGGAGAAATTATGATTTTGTGTAAATGTAAATGATGTAATTAAGTTAACTTATCCTTCAAGAAAGTTTTTATGGGCATGATTACTCTGATGTTGTAAAAAGGTTTTCAGTTATATGAATTTACAATGATGACTCTGAAATCAAAACTCGTGATTATGGTTTGGCTAGATTAATTATGGTTTGACTCACTTTGACTTTCAAACTTAATTATAAGTAACTGGGTTGGGGTGTGTCAACTCCCGTCAGTCTTCTCGCTTATGTTGGACGTGCTAGCTCTCATGGCATCCACACAATTGGATTATAGTGTACTTCCTACGACGTTCCATTCAACCCATTCCAAATCCATTCATAACTGCCTCGTAGCATACTTTTCAGCTTTATATACTACGTCTTTTATATTTCAGGCGATATATAAAACCAATTTACCAAGGTGCCCATACACCTTTTTAACCCATGGCCTTAGCACAACCATTGTAGACGTCACAGATGTAACACTTTCTTTAAACAATGGGCCTTACTTCCTCGGCGTAATACTCACACCGAGGTTTTCCTAACCCATAAAATTCAATTCTTCCTATACCTGGAAATCCAATCTTTCTTAAAGTTAACACACTAATTTTCTCGTGGTTAATTCACCATAATCTCCTTATATCGCGCCACTAGTCCTTCGCGCCTTGCTTCTAAATAATCCTAAGATTGATGTGTTTCCTACACACGTAAAACTAGTATTATCCTAACTATACCCCTAGTGCCCAAGGCCTCTCTTAATTTTTGACATTCGCTCGGTTTCATGCGTGGGACGTCTCGCAAAGAGAAATCCAGACAAGGAACCCTCCCATTACACTACTTCCTTGCATCGTCGGTCATCGAGATATAATGGCCTAAGGCACACTAGCGGGACGTCTTAAATCCTATCTCACTAACCTACTGACGCACTTCTACCACTATGTCCTTCCCTCTTGACGAAAAGGAAGGTCTAACTAATCGAGGCGCCTACTCTCTTCAAACATGTTACAAACATCACACCTCCAAAACATCTTACCTCCAAAATGTGCCTTTTCATCAAGGCCTGTCTATAAGCCTCAAATCGATTTCCTTTACCTCGTCTCACCCACATACTTGTGGTGAGAGAACTATTTCAGTGCTTTTCCATCTCCCTAAGCATACAATCATCACACGGCTCTTAGTCCTGTAACCCCCCGTGATTTTTGGACCGAGAATTAATATTTTTGGGAGAAATAAAAATTATTTAAATTGGAGAATTTTAAAATTTGGAAATTGAGGTCTAAACTTTGAGGACGTTATAAAGTAATTCGGATGACAATTCTGAGTGTGCGGTTGATTTCGGAAGGGTCGAGATAGTCAAATGACTGTCCTTGGGTTTTATTTCGGTTCCGAAATATTTTTAAGTAAGTTTGACTCGAATTGGAGTAAACGAGTCATTTAAAGTGTGTATTATCATGTAAAACTGGGACTTATATTTTATAGGTTTAAGAGGCTTACGAATCAGCCTATCTCATTTGAGAGAAAGGGGAAAAGAGAAAGGAAGAAGAGAAAGAAGAGGAAAATAAGAGAGAGAGGAGAAAGCTTGGATATTTACTGCCAATACGTGATCTCGAGGATGATTCAACCTCTATAACTTCGAGGCAAGTGTTTAATCTAGCTAAATAATTCATTTGTGTATCTCATTGCATAATTTGTGGACAAAAGAATTGGATTTTGGGTATTATGTCAAAACCTAGATTTTGTGGAATAAATCTTGCATTTGAGTTTTATATATGTATTTGAGGTTGTATTAAGTGTAGGGATGATTTGTATAATGATTTTTATGTTAGAAAACATGTTGGGGTTGAAGATTGAGGCTTAGATGATGATTAAATTGATTTTAGGAAATTTAGGTTTTGGAGAGAAATGACCATTTCGTAGCCTGCTGAACAGGCCGAATTGATTCGGCCCCCTTCCGAATCGATTCGGAATATTGCAGCCATACAGGTCTTTATGACCTAATCGATTCGAACCCAAGGTGAATCGATTCGGCTTGAGACAGTCTCTCGGGCCCCCTTGGCTGAATCGATTCGCCTGGGCCGAATCGATTCGCTATTGGGACCGAATCGATTCGGAGGGGCCGAATCGATTCGAAAACATGGTTGTTTTGAGGAATTTTTCTAGAATGATTTTTACTCCATTTCGTTTGGGTTTCTCGATTTGGAACATCCTTATATGGTACGAGAAGTACGTCTTAGAGATTTATTGGGGGTTTCTCTCATGATTTGATCATGGAGACATATCGACTGAGGTTGGGAATATACCTACTTATGTATTGGAAGTTCGTCGCATCGATATAGTGGGAAATCTCATTAAGGATGGGAGCCCTAATTTGGATATTAGAAGTGAGTTGATACATGATGCAAGGTTGAGGATTCTTCGAGGAAACTGTGATGGTACAACGTGAAATTTATATGACGACTTTTGTGTTGTATCATTGTAGCAATACGACTTTATCTAGACTTGATTGGGAGAGACCAATAAGAGAGAGGTAATGTATCCTTAGTGACATTTAACTTAGGGAGTTAATCAAATGGAATAATGTTAAAGGTCCATAATGAGATATTGAGCCGTAATCTAAAATGAGAGTGATTTAACCTATTGTCGACCAATAGTTGTGAGTATGCTTATCGTCGGTGTAGTCTACACATATCGGTACGTGATTAATGATGGTTGTCCCAATTTATGAGGGGATCATGAAATAAATTTAGAATTGAGCTCGAGGCTTACCAACTATTAGTTATGAGAGTACCTATAATCGGGATAACTTTAGTGTATCGGTGTGCATCCGAATATCGGTGGAGTGTGTATGAGGATTATTATTTATATTCGTTAGAAGATAATAACCCTAATGTGAGTAGATTGGGAGACTATTCATGTCATAGGGGTAATGGATAATTATGTTTCAAGTGAGGGATCCTATTATATGAGAAATTAGAATAGGATACTTAATGATGGCTAGTATAATGAGACTTATATACTCTATAGCCAAATTTATTAATTTTATACATATGGATGGGAGATAGTATGTATAGGTATATATGTTTATAGAGATGTATATAGAGGTGTGTATATATGACATGAATGTATATACCGCATGTGATGGTTTGTATATATGATGTGATCATATGCATGTATATATATAGTGTGAATGATATATATATACTTATTGTGTGAGCATACCCAGCAAATGCTATCATTAGGAAGTTGCGCGATGAGGGCGAGGCCCCTGGCTTGAGGAGTAGGATGCGTATAGTCCCCAGGTCATAGTCGTCCCTTATCATTTGTGTGATTTTATTTTTGGGGGTGAGAAGTTTTGGGTATAAGTCATTCTCACTGTTCGGTTTGGAGCTATGATTGCTTCTCATACGTTATGATTGATTTTGTTACCATGCCGGTGTGATAATAGTCCGATATGGGGTAATCCCGGGAGAAAGTGAGTAATTCCTGGAAGATGATAGCACAGTGTAGTATTTTTGTATCCTATAACCGTTTATGTTATGTGTATGGCAAAGTGTACATTATGTGTGTATGTATACATGGTTATAGGAATGAGTGATTGTATATATATATATATATAGAGAGAGAGTGTGTATATATGTATATACCCTATACGTGAAGGTGATAGGAATTTTCTAGTATGTACATCTTGGGTGATTTCGGTGTTCTAGTTTATCAGGGTCGAAAGATCGTACTTAGAGACAATTGTGGTTATATCGACCTCAAGGAGTTAGATAGAGATTCTAATTATGTTCTTAGATATAGTACTTAATAATTTAGTAATTACAGTAGTAGGATATGTGTAGAAGACATAATGGATCCCTACGATCAACATTGTCAAGGAGTAGTGTATCGGGGGGTTCCTTCTCTGGATTTCGCTTTGCGAGACTCCCCACGCACGAAACGTAGTACAATGTTGGAAGTGGAGAGAATTTTTGTCCTTAGTACTCTGTTATATGTTTATTGGTGAATGAGAATGCTTTATATGTAAAATAAAGGTAATGTGGGACTTTGCCGAGACTGATAAATTGTCTAAGTCAATAATTAGAATCGATAGATTCTAGTAAGTTATAGGTGCGTATATGTGTATATGATAATAGACAAGTCCGGGTGATAACAAGAAGATTTTTGGGTTAGACTTAAAATGTGGGTTACGAGGGAGTAGTCTATGTGTATGTTCAGGTTGATTTATCCCTAGAATGTGGTGGGTAGCATAATTGAGGTTCAGGGGCATCCGTTAGGTGCGCGCATTAGTTGAGAGGTGAGTTTGGGGTTCCACGAGAGTGCGACTCCACTTTAATTATGAAATATTGCATTTTTTATTATTATGCACTGTTATGCACTTGCGATAAATATTTTTTTTTATACATCGGGCTCTGACCCGTTCATATTTCACTTTTGCTATATATATATATATATATATATATATATATATATATATATATATATGGTTTACTACAGGTGTCCCACCACATGGATACCGGATATTTTTCTATCCAGAGTCTTGGGAGTCATAGTAGCTGCGGACTATTGCGGGAATTTAGATTGTAGTCGCTTTCTATTTCTTTGAAGATCTAGATAGGATTCATGTTGTATATCGGGTTTATACCCAGGAGTTAATTGTAGCTATTTATATTTCTCCCTTATGGTTGTTGTACTGTCTGTGACCCGATAGCTTATTCGGGTATAGTTCCTTTTGTGTACTCATTTTATTTTAATTTTTGCATTTTATTTTATTATGGTACTTGTGTGCAGTCTACCTTTTCTAGTAGTTCTATAGTGTTGGTTTGATATTCATTGCATGTTTTATATTTTTTTGGCATCCGCGTTTTATAGTTTTGGGTAGTTAGCCATATTTATTTTAGTATCGTCAGTAGATGCTGAGAATGATACATCTGAGATTCCTGATTTAATGTAGTATAGGGTTGGCCACCCATTATTATTTTAAGGGGGGTGTCACAAATCCATAGTGTTTTCTCCACACTATGTGACTTACCACCAAAACCAACATCCTTGCATCCCATAACATCTCTCCACTCCTGACGTCGTTAAGGTCCATGCGTGGAGCGTCTCGCAAGCGAAATCCAAACAAGGAACCCCTCCAATACACTACTACTTAACTTTGTCGATCGTGGAGGTCCGTTAGCTTCAATTATGCAACCGGGATAACCCTATCCCCTCTATCAACAAAAGGTGGTCTGAACTCCCATTTACTTCTGGAGTCATACCCCTTGGCGCTGGCAATAAAACTAAGTCCTTAGAGCAACCAACAAAAAGTTTAAACTCACGGCTTAACAATAAGTCTGCACACCTTAAATCATCTCTATAAGGTTTCCACACATACGAATCATGATTATGAAATCTGTGTTCACCTAAGTTCCATTTGTTCATATAATAAAGGCAAACTCAATTTGTATTCAGGTGAGATATCGCAACAACAACCTGTTCTGCCCTGGAACTGCGGACACGACAGCCTTGCAATCCTTAGTCTGCTATCTTTCCGATAGTAAAATAACATATCATACTCAGAATAATACCATACTCGTATATTACACATAGAACGAGTAATACCACCCAGATATATATATTCAAAATATCAACACCCACTTTCTCAGCGAATGAAGGAAAATAGGAGCCCCCTATTGCGAAAAAACATATAGACTTGCACTGTATAATGTTATCGATATCGTCACAAAGCTCGAATTACACACACGAATCTAGAGATAATGAAATACCGCGAGTTTATCTAGTCACACCCAAAAGATACCTCATCCATCTGGAGTGAAACTCATAACAACAACTTCGCCAATCTCCCTAGCTACTCCAAATGGTTATTGGACATGGTACACTTGCCCTAACTGAACCAAAATTTACTTAACTCATTGCCTCATCCAGGCACCCCACTCTCATCCTTTTTCTCCTACCGGGAAAGGACGAATTGTGTGGCTCAATACTCCACATCACCTTATTTCCATCTTTGGCCTTCCTGACCATGTAAAAGTTATCGGTATTATCGGACTCTAGAGCCTCGATCCTGGCAATCACTTTCATAGTCCCCTTAACCTCTTCGTTAGAAGGAGACTCCACTACCGGCTTCAACAACCCTATTTTAATGAATTCCCCGGGTGGATGCCCACCGATGGGGTTTCCTGAACATACTTTCTCCATAAGTGTTAGCAACACTTACTAGTGAGCCTATCATTCCTTTGAAGGGCCCTTTTTTCATTGTACCTACCATAACTCGATACCGAGTTCACTTATCCTTATCACTCTTTATTCACTGCCGGCCTCTGACCGATCCTTGTGTGAATAACCCAAAAATCGCATTCCCTCCATTTCTAACAGACCAAAGGATCTAACGGGTATATCTGCCCGTAAGATCCTTCTATGGACAAAATATCCTGCTCCCCCATAAATGGTGGCCATCATTCCTACCATTTCGGTATTGCTCCCATGAGTGAAAAAATTTCCTCAAATTTTCACATATAGGTATTTCCATACCCGGCTCTAAGCCAAAGCTCCCGAGCCTTCTACTTCCACTGAATCACAATAAACTTACTCCGTATAACTTAACTATAGGGTATGGTCCTTATCGAAGACCTTTCGAACCCTTTTCCAACTCAACTTCACCGGGTAGTTCAACTTTAGCACCACTCTCTACTACAGCGGTATTTAGATACTTATAACTACTATACTTTAGTAGTCGTTGCAACGATCCTTAGCAAATACCACAAGGAGAGTGACTTCTACTGCTGTCCTAGTTTTTGACTTCAACTAACTGCTCCAGTTAAGCCCCGTCTCCTGATGCCCTCATCACGGCCTTCCTTAATTTCCCTTCCTCGATCAGCACACAAATTTCGAACGAGCGCGCAAAAGATTTACTATAATCTTATATAATGGTAGGAGAACAAAATCTCACAAGAGGAATCGACAATCCAAATCATAAGGCTCTAAGGACACTAGAACCTGATACTCTGATACCATCTGTGACACCCCGCCTAATATAATATCGGGCGATCACTCCTGTACTAAATTAAAACAGGAGTCTCTTATGGTTCATTCTCAGCATCACTGTCGAAAACCAATTTAATTACTAATAACCTATTAGGCTGGCATTAAAATTTTATTTAACTAATCTTTTTAAATAACTCTATTCAATTAAAACAATCACAATAATTTATATATAGAACTGAAATGAAATAAAATAACCGAACACTCGGTTTAACATCATACAACCAAAATGAATAGCCGCACTAAAAGGCGGTAAAAGAATAAATGAATAAAATTGGGCTTTAGCCCGAGTGTTACTACAATGCTCCCTATCTAGATCACAAGAATAGAAGCGTCGAAAAATAAACCTGCATGCATCCACAACTACCGCAACAAGCGTCTGACTCGAAGGAATCATCATCCAGGCATCCCTGTGTCTGGACACCTATATATATAAATATATAATATATATAGCACGAGGGATAAAAATAAAAAAATGGGTCAGAGCCCGAGTTGTGAAAATATTTTTCAAGTGCATAAATGCTTTATTTAAAAAAAATAAGTTTTGTCTCATATTTAAATTGGTATCGCATTCCCATGAGATACCCCGCACCCCTCTTCTAATGGTGCACCCCTATCGCATCCTTCTAGACATCCTAGTCAAGCTACCCTGCCTAACTAATCCGTCACCCTCAAATTCTAAAAGTCCTAAGTAAACCGAGTACTAAGGGCTAATTACTCCCCAGTTCTCAACACTATGCCATGTTCGTGCATGGAGTGTCTCGCGAAGCGAAATCCAAACAAGGAACCCCCCCCCCCCCCCCGATACACTAATAATTGGCAGCGTCGATCGTCGAGATTCATTACGCCCTCAGTACACAACACGTATATATATATATATATATAAATAAACCCAGATCCGAAACTATCGGAAGGGGAAAGTAACTTATTAGGCTTTTAACCTTATACACATAAGTTTACTATAAGATATCTTATTTTCATACACAAGCAATATACTATACGCAACTAGTATATAATTATACCTATCACAGACATAAGTATAATAACCATCCACCGAGCTTATAACTCGAGGATGCAGTCTCATAGTGCCTATCCAAATCCGGGATTACTCACTATACCACGGTACCAAGCCAGACTTACTCATTGTCATGGTAAAATACACAATGGTGGAGGTGGTCATGTTCCCTCTGCAAGTGGAGTTACACACATTGCACTCGGACGCGAGACGATAATGACCTGGGGATATATCCACCCTGCTCCTCAAGCCAGGGGATTCACCCACATCGCGCAACCTCCCTAGATCGCACTAAATAAAATATATAATCTGCCTGTTCCAACCCTATACCAAAGGAAAGCCCGTGGAATCAGCCTCTAAGGTACACATATACCAATCACACACATATATATATGTATTTATATCATAAGTAATATATACTAAAATCACGTCGTATATATTTATAGCCTATTTCACTTCTCAAATATATAAATGGCTATAATTGCCAACCCATATAGCAATAGCCAACACAAATGCTCCCATTTACAAACTTAAAATACTAAGCCAAATAATTTTCCTCTTACTTAAAATATAACTCCCACCTTCATCACTCTTAAGGATTTATCCTTTTCGAATATACCAATTTGTAATAATTAAATAAGTATACCTTCACTTCTTTAAGTCCCAAAGATAACGCATCACCTATAACACTAGTCGTCAATAGGCATATTGGGTAATCACTACATCCACTTTTAGTCCATAACCCAAACTTCATCCTAGTTGCCTCGCAAGATTTTCTCAAACACAATTGACATATACTTACATATTCTACACGCATAATTATATATGCCTAATTACCCACTGGAACTATCCCAAGAAATGTTTATCCCCAAACACCCTTAATTTAGATAAGTCGTGGATTCCATTTTTCCACGAACCCAAGGTCTACATTCCGCTCAAATAATAATCTAGAGGTCCCAACTCTATTTTAGGAACCCTAAACCTTTAAATTCCTCAAACTCTTTATTTTCCCCGAAAATGTACTTTTAGTGCCAAACCAATTTAGCACCCTCATAGCCCCTATAATTTCCCTTAATTGGATAAATATAACTTCCCTAGTTATGTATATTTATTTCCTCAATTAAATAGGCTAGAAATCTTGAATTTGGGAATTTATTTCATATAACTTGAACCAACACAAATTGCCAAAAAATTTGTAGGATCGATCGATTGATCCCAGGCCATCGATCGATCGATCAAATCGGGCAGTTTCGGATGCTTCTTCTCCAACGGGTCTGTTTCGTCCATTAACAACCCACCAAGCTTTTTACCTATTTTCCAATCAACATATAACCACACCTAACCATATATACACAAAGGAAATAGGTTCTAATCATCCTAGAACCAAGAGTCAACAACTAAATTCAATTAATTCCTAAGTTTCTCCAATTTGATATTTTTTGGGTTTTACCCGTTATACTTCCGAAAAACCCGTTTGATTCATGAAAACCCAATACCAAAATCATATCATTGTTATTGCCAATTTTTTATATGAGATTTATGCTCAAATTAAAAAAAAGCAAGCAAACACTTGCCTCGTGGATAAAATCCGACGACCTCGAGTCGAATCCCGCGGAGTTTGGCCGGAATCTCCCTTTTTCTTCCTCTTTATCCCTTCCTTTCTCTCCTCTTTCTTTTCTCTCCTTTTCTTTCCTTTATCCCACTCTCTCGTGTCTTTTATAGGAGTGAACAGGGTTTATCCCTTATTAAACCCAAAAATGACTCGTTTACTCAATTACGGGTTACTACTGGTCCAAAAATTCTCGAAACCCAAATACTATCCTCGGATACTCTATTCTGACTATCTCGGCCATACTGAAACCAACCGCACACTCGAAATCTCCATCTGAGGTACTTGATCGAACTCCACTAATTTAACCCAACATATCTCAATACGGGTTTCCTAATTAAAATATTATCCTTTATCGCTTTACCCACTGCGACATGTAATTAAAATAATCAAACTTATTTACTTAATCCCAAAAGTAAATGAAACACACCTCTGAAATCATCCAACCTTCAAAAAATTCCAAAAATTATTATTTCGAGAAATTCCTCGAATTTTTAATTTACACCCATTTATGGAATTTAATTATCCCCAAAAGTATGGGGTGTTACATAATTTTCACGGTAGTGTAACTGAAAATTAACGCAAACCATAAACAATTCCATTTGTATAACCTCAAATCATTCTACGCACCTAAATTCTTTCTTGCTACACTTCATTTAAAATGTGCACTAATGTCTTTCATCAAAGTAACCTCTAGGTATATAGGTTAGTAACTCAGGATTACTAACTGTCCATCTTTTCTTTAAAAAGGGGTTTAATATACACTTATACTAAGATTCTTCAAAGTCTATATATTCATTATCTAAATCGTATTGATTGGTTTACATCATATACAAGTCTAGAGTATCTTGAGAGTCTTCATATTCATCAGTATCACTATTATAGTCTTTCGAATCACTATCTGTATATGCACTATAGATACTAATATTATCCTCATCTTCTATGTCTGATATTTCTATAGCATATAGGATATCTAATTCTTCTTGATCTGCATAGTCTAATATTGTATTAATAATTTTAATACCTTCTTTATCTTTTTTTATTAGGGAAGTCTTTAGCAAAGTGTCCTTCTTTGCCGCAAGTCCAACATTCTTTAATGGTAGTCTTATATATTAAGTGACTTCTTTTTCTTTCCTATAATTAGGAACCTTCTTATACTTATTAGTGATCTTCTTAAAATATCTTCTTTGGTTAAATCTATTTTTCTTAGTCTTAGAGTTCTTTTCCCTAAAGGTAGTAAATGGTCTAAATCTATATTTTGTTGGACATCCTAAAGGTCTAGTCTTGAACTTCCTATGTTTCCATTCTAATTTCGTTTTGAATTTCTTAGATTCACTTCCACATCCCCATTGGATTGGAGTCATGTCTCTTTCATCTTTGATTGGAGGGATCTATTTGAAAGTTTCTTCTATCATCTTTCCTTGAGTTATATCACGTCTCTTAGATATGATATAGTCTTTGGCGAAATTGATTCTTTCACCAAGGGAGTTATTCTTAACTCCAGCTACTCCTGGCCAATTCCTATATTCATTAATTAGGATTTGTCCTATGGATGGTATCTTCCTAAAGTATTCAGATTTTAAGGTCTCTCCAAATTCTTTAATTTGGTAATATAACTATTCGTAATTGTTATTATATTCATTGATCTTATCTAGTTTGCAAATGCTAAGGAGGGCTAACTTAGTTTTTGCTAGGTCTTGTTCATTGATTTGAGCTAAATGTCCATCTCCAATGAATTCTGATGTGAACAATTGAATATATTCTTCAATTGATCTTTCTTCTAGGTTTTCCTTTATTTTCTCAATCTTAGCTAAGGAGTCTTCATATGTGGCCTTTCTTAAACTATCTAAGTAATCTGTTGCAATACCTCTAATGGATTTCTCAGCGTATTGTTTACATGCAATTTCATCCCATTGTTCATTGGATGCAAAACACATATTTATCTGATCACGCCATTCATCTAAGGCCTTTTTCCTATCTTGGACATTGTCTAAGTTAAGGTATATCCCAACTGGGTTTATGGCTTGACTTGCCATAGTCTTAACGGGAGTAAAACTCTTATCACTAGTTGGAAAGTCTTTTATATAATCAGGTTTGGTCTTTACTATAATGATTGAGTATATAGGAATATTTATTCCTATTGGTTTACTAAAAAGTCTAGGAGCATCTTCTAGCCTACTACTACTTCCTATATCTTGTTTATTAGGTTCTACTTGTGTAGCTGGCATTAGTCTTTCTTCTCCTTCTTCTATTAGTATAATGTTTTTAAGAAGTTCTTTAGTATTCTTAGATTCTTTTAATTTTAATATACGCTCTTGAGATATCATATTAAATCTTTCTCTTTCCTCAAGTCTAACATAATGAATTTTCTTAAGGTGATCTTTAAATGTCTTCATGTCCAATTCTGAGGGTTCATGTCCATTTCTGGATCCTAACTTTTTCTTTAACTAAGTTTTTTTGTTCAAATGATCTTCTAGGTCTAATTACCGGAGCTTGTCTTAGTAAACTAGAACTAGTCTTACTACTACATTCTCCTTCTAAAGGATCATTGATTATGGTTTCTCCCATATTCCTAAATCTAACTTCTTCAGTCTGGATATTCTTATTGATAATCTTAGGAGGGCCAAACTGGATAGTAACATTTCCAGTGACATCGTCTTGATTAATAAACAAAGGTTTATTTTGTATAGTCTTAGTTTCTTAAAATTCTGGCAACTACCAAAGGATCTTAGCTTTTTCTTTCATAGGTCCAGTATTCCTAATACTGTAAGTATGATTGTAGTCTCAAACATTGTTTCTAACTAAAATTTCTTCATTAAGTCTACCGCTAGGAATTCCCGATTGCATTCCTTTATAAGGAAATTGGGAGAACTTCACATAGCTTTGAAATTCTATATTTATATTAGCATCTGGGATAATATAGTCTTCATATCCACTCGTATATAAGATTAACTTAAAATATTTGGTTGGGTCTACGGTTACTGTAAATGCCGGAATGACATTAAAGTATCCTATATTGTCTGACATTTCTAATTGGGCTATTCCAATAAGCCTTTTCTCAAAATCTTTCCATCTTTTATCTATTAAACAACATAATATGTTAATATTATTTTGAGCTCTATGTAATCCTTGGATTCTTGCTTGAAAGAGTCCAAATGTTAGAAATTGGAACTTCCTATCAGTTCCTCTAGATCTAAGCCATTCTGAGTCAAACACTTGAAGCTCAGTGTAGGATTTATCTAACACATGATTTCTACAATGATAAGTCATGTTATAATTAGGAGTCTTAGGAGTGGCACGTTCTTTAAACAAGTATATGTATCTGACGGCTGGAAGTTGTCTATTATGAATGGAATCTTCAATAATCTTCCAATCAACTTCACCCCATTCTTTCCATTGGAGAGGATTGGTGAAATTTCTATCCTTCCACCATGTTCTAACATTGGAGGATGAATCCTTAAGTCTTTGGAGCATATAATTACTCTGTCCAATATTTGGGATAGAGCTAACTATCTTACTAGTCTTATCTAATCCATCATTTATGATTCTTCTAGTTATAGTCTTTACTTCCTTAGTTCTTACATAAGGGGATTCTCTAAATTTATAAGTGGTTACCTATTATTGTTCAAGTCTTTTTTTAATTTTTTCTAAGCAGTCTGAATAATCTTTTTGTCTCTTTAGCTGCCTAAGGATTTCTTCATTAAATGTCTTATTCTCCTTTCTTACTTTATTATTATTAATATCTTCATTATTTTTAGCAAGAGTATTAATAATATAATTATCAACCTTATTAATATAGTCTTTTACCTCATATTCTTTTTCTTGTTTATGCACAGATTCGTGTTCCATCCTAGCTTCTATGGTTTCTACAGTTTTTTCTATTTTATTTAACCGAGTTAAAATAAATGGAGAGTCTAATTCTGCTTGGGAAGGTTTATTATCTATAAACTTAATTCCCTTCATAATTTCTTCCTATTTTTCTTCTACTTGGGTCATGTCTAGTCTTAGTTCATTAATAATACTATCCATTTTAGATAGGTTATGGCCTTCCATATTATTAAGATAATTTGCTAAATTTTGTTGAAATTTAACAAAGTCTGTGTAGAAGGTGGTAAATCCTTCTGTCTTAGCTTTTAAATCTAAATGTAAGTCTTTAACAAAGCTATTGTTATAGTCTTGGGTAGCTACTATAGATGTAGAAATTAAATTTAATCTTTCTAATATGAGTCTAGTTGCTTTAGCAGCGTTGGCAATCTCATTTTCATTTATCTGGTAATAAAATCTTTCATCATTTATCTTTTCTAAAATTCTTTGATAAAAGTCTGCTAGGGTCTGAATGGAGAGGTTTCCAGTAACCTCATTCTAGTCTGATCTCACTATTTCCATTGGGTAAATAATTGTCTAACCTAGGAATAAGTTTAGCTTGTTCTTTGGTGAGTTTAATTAACTCACTATCTTGATTCTTTGTTTAAGTTTTAATTTCTAAAATGTCTTTGTTAAGGGCTTCTATATGATTAGTCTTCATATATATTTCTTGTAGTACTTGTACAAGGTCTATTGGGATTTGGTTATCTATTTCTAGTAGTCTGTTAGAGATATTTTTTATCCCTGTTTCTAGGGTTTGAGTGTCTTTTATTAATTTTCTTAAAATAAGGAGTATGCGTTTATTTTGGTCTATTATGTTATTAATAGCACTGGCAATAACTTGTCTACTATCTGCGTGTTTGACTGGGATGTATTCAGTATGTGAACAACCGTATATGTGTGAGGTTAAGCAACCTTCTAGGTCTAAATTAGTTATGGGTATAGGTTGGTAGTCTGGATTGGTTCCAAAAATATCTTTGTAAATGCGAGGGATAAATCCCAAGGGCATTAAAGTCTTTTTACTAAAAGTAAAAAAGGAGCGTCTTATGGCTCTGATACCAGAATTAGGGTTTTGGTCGAAATTTGGCGAGTTTCTAAAATATTTAAGGTCTTGATACTAATTTGGGTCTAAACTATAAGTCTTTTAAATATATAGTCTTAAAATAGGGTTTAAGTATAAGACAAGAGGGGGACAATCTAAAGAAAATAACAAAATGTCTTAGGGACCACGAGGGGACCACATCCGGATAAGGACAAAAGTCCGTTATATATATATATATATATATGTATATATATATATGTATATGCCCGTGCCTGAAAGCACAAAGATAAATTTACCCCCAATATTAGTAATTTGACTTACGACATGATGCCATCTAATACAAAATGGAACAATTATCAATACAACCACTTACACACAATCACATTTAACAACAGATAGATAACCAATTACCATATAAGATATTTTTCAAAGTATTGAATATGTAAACAATTTAAATCATACATGTTTTTACAACACAAATGAGTGTAAAAAAAATAAAAATGTTGGACAAAGTTTTGATTGGTTATTAGAATATCCACCTTGTAATAACAACAACACTAATAGTCCTTTTCGGACCTCGTATAAATAATAACATCATAGTGATCAAATACTAATTTAAGTCGATTTCTTTTACAACACAAATTTGTAAATAATTTCAAAATTTTGGACATAATTTTCTTTGTTTATACATGACTATCCTATTTAAGAAATAAAGAATATTCCAAATCAAATAATAATAGTATGTGACAACAATTATAATAGTACGCAATGTGCCAACAACACGCAATGTACCAACTTGTTGACCAAATCTATGTGTCAATCACAATACCCAAGCTTGCTCTTCAAATAATTTCAAACATGTTGACTTTTCAAATAAATTTCAAACATAAACCAAAGGGAAAATTCATTTATGGAACCCTCTTATTATTTCAAGGAATGTGATAAAACTCTAATAATACACATTATATTTCAACACAAACATTATATTCTAAAGAGTTAGAAACTTAACACAATCCATGAAAATTTTTAGGTCGTTAGTTCCATTAATTTTGAATCCCACAGCACATTGGTTCAATCCAAACAAACCAATACAATAATCTAAAATACAAAAAATGAAAGCATAGGATTGAAAGGCCATTGTGTCTTGGCGATTTTGAATTGAATCCACGAATCATAATGCCATCGCTTACATTTTCTGCAATACGAATTTTAATAAAAAAAATTAGGTATAACGAAAAAATAATTTTAAACCATCCGTATAAAATTATAAGCACGTGAGGAGTTCAAATGAATTGACAAACCACAACCTTTCGCACACATCAATTATCCATGTTTTTCTTCCTTTGTTACAAAAACTGTATCATAACACAATAAACTAATGACAAATTGATTAGTTTAAATGACATTATTATAAAAGCAACTTTATATATATATATATATATGTAAATTGAAAAAAATGGAAAACAAATGTATACATGTGTATAGCTGTGAAGAAAAAGACATATATAGCTGTGTATACCTGTGTATATACCTGTGTATAGTTGTATATAGATGTGAAGAAAAAAAAACATATATACCTGTGTATATAGAAGATCCGTAAATGAAAAAATAGATGTATTGATAACAAACCCAAAACTGAAAAAAATGAAAAACAAACACATATATATTTCCCATCGCAGATCGACAACAGCTCCGTCTCGATCTTGGTCCTGTAGTCGGCGTAGCCTCGAGACTCCTCTTTTTGTTCGATCTTGGTCCTGTCGAGGCAATAATCTGATGAAGACTAAATCAACAAATAAAGAAATAAAAAACGTTTAGAGAGAGAGAGAGAGAGATGAAAATAAAGGCACGATGACAATTCTCTTAAATGTTTCAACTCATTAGCGCCTGTTACAAACAGAATAAATTCAGGGGATGCAAAATCCAATCAAGACAACCTTTAGACACAACAAAATCCATAGATCCTGCTAAACATGATACAAAGAAATTTTAAAAATAAATATAGTTGTAGTTGAAGTTAAAAATGATACAAAAATAAAAAAAATGAAAAAACTAGATAAACAGCAAGAACAAAACATAGACCTGAAAAAAAACCCAAAAAACATTTGTTCTTGGTGGAGAAACCCAAAAAGCATTCGTTCTTGCTGGAAAAACCTAAAAAAATAAATAAACATCAAGGTAACATTCTTTCTTGCTGGAGAAACCCAAAAAATATTTTATTTTAAATTTACCTTGATGTCAGATGTAAAATGTTTGCTGGAGAAACCCAAATAACGTTTGTTGCATCTGTTATTTTGGGATTGAAAAAAATTAAATAAACACCCGGAAAACATTCATTCAAAGATGGCGGTGGGTTTCTGACATCAAGGTAACATCCAATGAGAAAAACCAAAGTAAAATATGGCGGTGGGTTTCTCCAGTGATGGTGGCGGGTTTCTCCGATAGGTTTTCCCAGCGATGGTGGTGGGTTTCTCCGACAATGGTGCGTGGGTCTTTTTCTCTTTCTCACTACAAAAATTGGAATAATCATAAAACAGGTATAAAATTTAGAACAAACCATACCTGAGAGGATCTTACATTTGTTACCCATTGTGAAAACAAAAACCTAATATGATGAGAGAGAGATGAAGAGGTGCGAGTGAAAAGCTTAAACACATCGAGCCCTGTGTTTTCCCTGTGTTTTCTTGAGCCCTGTGTTTACCAAATCAGAATCGATTGCTCTTGAAACAAAGAGAGGGCATACCAAATCATATATATGGAAACAAATAGGGGCATACCTGTGAAAAACAGTACTGGTGAACCACATCGGAATGAAAAATCTCACGGAGAGAGAGAGACGTGTGAGAGAAAGCGAGCCACATGAGAGAGCGTAGAGGCTGAGAGTGGCGTGAATATTGTGGTTTGTGTGATATGAGAGAGTAACCGAGATATGTGTGAAATGAGAGGATAAGTGCAAATACTATTGTACCCTTGGTTTTGAATTTTGAAGAAAAGGGTGAAATAAATTAGAGTGTGTCAAAAGAGGGGGAAACCAAAAACTTGAGGGGTAAAATAGGGAGTGCAAAAAAAATTCATATTGATGACATCATGGTGCTATATTATGACATACATAAGTTTCCTACTTTATTTTATATATATATATATATATATATATATATATATATATATATATATATATATATATATATATATAGAGAGAGAGAGAGAGAGAGAGAGTGTGTTGCTCTTGTGCAGACTGTCCCGTATTTTAACGGTGCTGAGTGGACATATGTCACCTGACGGTGAGTCTAGAAAAGAGAGAGCGCACCTATAGTTTATCCGATAATTTCCGAGTTCACCGTCAGACGACACATGTTTGGTCCGTACTGTTAAAATACGGGATAATCCTCATAAGGGCATTATTATATATATAGGGAGGAGTTTAGAAGTGACCATTAAAAATGAACATTTTAATGAACATTGACAAAAAACATCTAACAACCCATTAATTTTAATTCCTACGTTGTAATTGGTCCGCTCCAGCGGCAACGATCATGTATGTCGATCCAATCAGAGTTCAAATCTCATTCGGGTTGGTTTCATAAAAACGCAAGTACGAGGTTTTGATATTTTAACGCTTGTTGGATCTTCACAGAGCTTTTCATATTCTGTTTTTGTAAAATGGGGTCGATCATATTTTGAACCTCGGATGTATCAGTGATAAATTTTTGGCCGGACCAAGGAATGTTGGGATGATCGTGGTGGGTGTCGGTTTTTAACTCCAAGCTTATCATTTTTCTTTTTCTTTTTTTTTTGTTGTTGTTGAATTCCTCCCTCTGCTTTTGACTTGGCAGAGTGAATGGTTTTCCAGTGGCCATGGCTGGTTCATCGGAGCGAGGTCCATTGGGTTAGTTTACGGCAAGGCAAAGAACCGCCACCGGATTTTTTTTGAAAGAATCCAAGTTAGCTTGCTGCTAGATTTATCTCATCACTGACACGCGTGTTTTCTTGGAGATGGTGGTGGTGGTGGGGTCGGGGGTAGGGTGGATTGGCGATAAGGGGGTCTCGTGTCTCGTCTTTTAGGATTAGAAGCAGATGTGGGTTTAAGTTTGGAGAGGGTGGGGGTGGGCGTCGGGCGCAGGTGGGTCGGAGGTTAGTAGATATTGACTGCCATGGTGGGGGTGGAGGGGGGATGGTAGGGGGTTAAGTATGTGTGTAAAAATAATATTCAGTCGATACGCGTGTGTTCGTTGCCGCTGGCGCGGACCAATTACAACATAAGAATTAAAATTAATGGGTTTGTTCACTTCTGAACCTATATATATATATATTTATATATAAATGGAACATTTTAATGAATCTTAACAAAAAAAACACATAACGCCCATTCAATTTTAATTCATATATTGTAATTGGTCCACGCTAGCGGCAACGGACACACGTGTCACACGAGTGCACGCGTGTCGGTTGCCTCTAACGCGTGTCACACAAGTGTTTGTTGTCACTAGCGCGGACCAATTACAAGATAGGAATTAAAATTTATTGGGTGTTAAGTGTTTTTATTAAGATTCATTAAAATGTTCATCTTTTATGTTCATTTATGAACCTCTCCCTATATATCTATATAACAAAGTAGAAAAATTATGTATGTCACAAGTTGGAACTATGATGTCACTTTTGGGGGTTCTAAATTGATGGTTGAGATTGTATGTGGAGGTTTTGAATCTAATGGTTGATAATCATTCAAACATAAATGGTTGGGATTAAGCAACCTTCACATTGGGATTCACAATCATAGAGTGGCGGAAGTACAACCTAAGATATGGCCTTTCTCCATATCTTCACTTCACTTCACACCATATGCTCCAAAACCCAAGAGACAACTACAGAGGAAATTTGTGTGTGAGTTTCTCTTTAAGGTGAGTTCCATTTTTTTGTTAACTGCATTTATGGGGTTAAAGCTAAATGAGTTTGTATAAGCTGCGTTAGTTTCTCCTTTAGGTGAGTTCCATTTTTTTGTTAACTGCATTTTTTTGTGTTTCTTTCTTCGTTTCTTTCTTCCATTTTTTTTGTGTTAAAGACATCTCTATGTTTTTTAGATATCAAATGCCCCATGGTAAAATGGGTTGAGTTGCAGACGCAAGCTGAAACAATTTTTCTGAAGAGCATGAGCATGGCCAGGGGTAAACGACCATTGGATCCGACTAAGGGTGTCTTTTTGAAGTATCCTACAACAATCAGCCGTATATGAGTCTCTTTCTATGATTTCATTGGAACAATGAGTAGGTAAATATTTATGAACTTTTTCTTCCCAACGCCTCTTACTTTGATTTCTCTGGCCATGTCTTTTTGAGTCTCTAACCTTTGTACATATAAAATAAGGGGTTTGAAGGTATTTGTAAATATACACTGTTGGAAGTCTCGAAACCAATCACCGGAGATGGTCCAGACCCGAAGAAAACAGGCGCCGAAATAGGTAAATATTTATGAACTTTTTCTTCCCAATGCCTCTTACTTTGATTTCTCCGCCCATGTCTTTTTGAGTCTCTAACCTTGGTACATATAAAATAAGGGGTTTGAAGGGATTTGTAAAAATACCCTGTTGGAAGTCTCCAAACCCATCGCCGGAGATGGTCCAGACCCGGAGAAAACATGCGCTGGAAAAACCTGTTGGGCCAAACTCAAATCCATCTAAGTTATGCTTACCCATCGGCGTAGATGGTTAGACCCAGTTGTGCTTACCCATCCGACTAGGCCCGATACTCATCGCCGGAGATAACATTTTCTTTTTTTTTCTTTTTTTTTAATGTTCACTATCAGGTAGTGGAGATAGTTTAACTTATATATTTATGTTGTTCGATTTCTTTGACGCCGCAGTACTCTCCTTATTTTTAGTGAACGTTGTCAATTTCGTGACAACGGGTGTGCTCAAAGAGTGTAAATAAATATTTGTATGCCTACCACAATATTTGAGAAAATATTGACATGGGTATTTTTTTTTGTTTTCTGACATCTTTCTTGGTATTTATAGTGAAAATTTATAAATTTTATTATTGGTAGTTTTTTATTGGTAGTGGAATCAGTCCTGTTTTTATCTAACATTTATATATATGTGGATAACTAAACTTGAGAAATTATCTTTGTTTGACAGATCTCTATGGATTTTGGTGGAATGAGAATTTGGTTAGATTTAGAGATGCAGTCCAGCAGCATTTGTGTGACCAGATTTGTCGCCTTTGTGTATACTTATTTTCATTTTTGAAACGAGTTTTGATTTTCAGTTGTGAAATGTTGTCATGTAATGATTTATTTTAATATGATTAATTTTGACAATTAAAGTGGATGAGATTTTTATATTTTACTTTCATATAATGTTCACATATGGGCAATATGAGGTATAGAAAATGTTTAATGTTAATGTCTGTATTTGTTTCTGGTGTGTACATCAGTGTATATCAGATGTGTGTATTAGTTTGTCAAGAGCAAGATGATGCATGCTTATAAAGTGGAAGCTTAGTAAGAAATGATGAAATGTATTGATGGGACAAGGAGTTGTATTTGAAATATGAGTCTCCCTTTTTTTCATTTTGAATTTTGCATTTACATCGACATTTTTTTTTAGTATTTTCTAATTTTCTTTACGAATTTTCATGTTTTGCAAATGATTTTTTCCTGCTAATAAAAAAATACCTTTTCCTGCTGATATTCTTTGAAACAAATATTTTGTTAGGTTTTAAGAAATTAAAATTACTTCTCACGCTTTCAAAAACTAACTTGGTCATACATTGTACCCATCTGCTTTAGGAACATCGCCCATCTGCTTTAGAAAACAACACTACACATTTTCTTTACTACAGTTGCATTGGTTTTAATGTCTGATGCTACGTGAGAAATATTGAAGTAGGTGAGTTACAAGACATGCTATCACAAAATCGTACTCTTGAGTTTATCTTTTCAAATACATTTTAGACAACCTACTACACCATCTATACCCATCAATATTATCCAGTACCTGTATGCATTGTTTGGTTACTAACTGTTCAATTGCATGATTGGAGGTTTACCTTTAGGCTAAGTGACAGAATATGCCTAAGATCTATGCTTTTAGGCGGAAGAATCTTTTAAACCGAGATTTAATACATGTCGAAGAATCTTTTAAATCGAGATTCAATATCAAAATATTGACCTTTCAAATCCCCAACTATAAACCTCTTCATATAAAATTATAATCACAATCTTTCCATATGAAATAATAATTAATAATAATGAAAATGAATTATAATAAAAAATATATTTCTCAGATTGGTTCATGTATTTTGTGTTAAGCAAAAGCAGATGTAAATAACTGTTACTTTCTTTATTTTTAATATAGTCATTTATAATTTCATTATTTTAATTGGTATGTAGTGTATTTTTAAGGCTATTTGAGTTATAAATTTATCATGCAATTGTAAGTTTTCACTTTTAGACAAAATGGTAATATTATTGTCAAATCATCAGATTCTTCTTACTATATATTGTAAAGGACCTTCATCAAAGTGTAGTAAAAGTGTCGTGGACAGAAAGTTGAATAGACAACAATTTTTTCTACGAAAGGAAATTAAGCATAAATTTTCTAATTTATTTACACTTATAGTATATAAAACATTTATTAATTACATTATGTATGGCTTTATAGTTTTCAAAATTACATTTTGTTTTGTTGGGGAATGGAATTTTTTTCATTTTACAATTACGTACTTTGAAAATTTTAATCGTTTTGCGATTACGTACTCTGAAAATTTTCAACGTGCCTTCAGGCACAGGCATACCCTAGTATATATATATATATATATATATATATATATTTATATATATATATATATATATATATATATAGAGAGAGAGAGAGAGAGTAAGGCTTTTGTGTGGACTGTCCCGCATTTTAACCGTGCGGCAGGGCCATCTCAAGCAAAATACGGGGCCCTTTTACTATAATAATTATTATATTATATTAAATATATGTTACATTTTCTCAATCACTTTTTTTATAAAATAAATTAATTGAACTTTATTTTTCTTGCTTTTTGAGATGCAAAATCTTGAATTATATTTTTATATTCAAGGTTTGTTACGATATTTTTTTCAAAGGATAATATAGCTAATCCATTTAATCTTTCTTGCGACAAAGTCGATCTTAGGTACGACAAATATGAATATATTTACAAACAAAAAGTAAATATAGCCGCTAAAATATGATCTCTTCTAATTATTTCGCATAAACAAACAAATATCAATATTATAGAATAATAGAACATGGTCACGCTGATGTATATTCGATCTGGTTATCCGAAGAAAACAACAAACTTCTCCAATTGAGAAATAAATTTTCACTTTCAACTTGTCAACATTTAAAAACATATTAATAGAACAATTGTTTAAGTTTAAATAATTTCATAAAATAAAAAAGGTTAAAAAAGTAAAATAAAATATAATAACATTAATAATATAATATACATATAGTATATATTTAAAACAAGGATGATCAAATTTGTTTTTTGGATGACCAGATTTGTTTTTTGTATGAGCAAGATTGATAAGTTTTGTAGAGATTATTTTTTTACAAATAAAATAGAGAGAGAGAGAGAGAGAGAGAGAGATGAAACCGTTATATTAAAACAAGGAGTAGTGTAGTTAGTGGGTTGTTTTTAATAGCTTTGAAAATAGGAAGAGTCTTTACGAAAAATAGCTGTTTGAATTACGGGCCCTTAAATGTGGTGCGGCCCTAGGCCGCTACCTGCCTAAGGCATGAACCGGCACTGCTGCGAAGACTGGACGTGTGTCACCCGACGGTGTCTCACCCTATATAAAAAGTAATGTTTTTAATTATAGTTTTATCACGTGGCTTCAAAATGAAGTTTGCAATTAAAACAAACTCTCTGTTTATCTTGGCCACGTCTACACTGTCTTTTATCTCCTCTATTCTTATTCCACCATTAAAGAGTTTTATGAGTTAAATTGGGTTCTTGATCTATTAAACGTCATTTCAACGCTTCCCCACAAATATATACCCCAACCCGTCTCTCTCTCTCTTAAACAAGAAGGTTCAGTTTTGCATTTCTCTTGAATTTTTTATTTAAATTTATATTCAAAATCTCGTCTATAACACTCTTGATCTCCACAGTATGCTGCTTGAATTCGTTTTTCTGGATATTAGGAAACACAAAGAAAAATAATTACAAATAATACGACAATATTTATGCACCCAAATAGTCTTCTCGCAGTATGTGCACCTCCAAGTTAAGGCATAACCTACCTTTCAGTCCTTTTATTTTATTTTCAGTAGTGATTTTCTATTTTGTTGTTGTATAATATACATGATATTTGTTTATGATTTTGCAAAACTAATATGTTTGCATAGTTGTGTACTATGTGTTTGAGTTATTTCTCCAACAAGCCATTAGTTTCTATTTCAATAATAATACATATTTTGTATTGGGTATCCTTCGCCAAAAAAAAAATATATATTGGATCCAACCAAATTTACAAGAGGTGTATGTCATTATTATTTTTATGAATGACGTTAACAATACAACGAAATCTATTTTCCTGAGATTAGGAATTGAAAGGTTCCTACTATATTTGCTTGAATAACTTTAACCGTACAAAGCACCTTACGTCAACTTTCACCAAATTCACTTTCATCTATTATACAATTATCAATTGATCACAGCTAAGTTGTCCTGAGAACATGAGTGGTGGTTTTGATATTAATTGTTGCTCTATCATCTATTATACAATTATCAATTGATCACAGCTAACTTGTCCTGAGAACATGACGGGTGGTTTTGATATTAATTGTTGCTCTATTTATACATAAAATGATTCATTTATTATATTGATTAAAAATATGATGCATAAGGGTAGTTGAAAAGATACATATGTGCGTGTATCAAATGACGGTCTGATGTGGGTGATTTATACAGTGTGTTAAGAAAGGGTAGTTGGGAAGATACATATATGGATAGCACGTGCCAAACCGAACACTTTGTTTCACAATCTCAAGCCCAATGACATTGGAGTAAAATTCAAAAAGATTTATATAGTTTGCGTCAGGTTGGTTGCGTAAATTATTTGATTATGTAAATTGATTAATTGTAAATTAATAAATTGTAAATGAGTGGATTTGAAATGAGTTTAAATTCAACTTATGCAATATTTGGTAATGTGATGTTAAGGTTCTATGAGAAAAAACGATAAAAACAAATTAAGAAAAAGGGGAAGGGAAGGGAGAGGGGGAAAGGGAGGAAAAAAAATAGAGGAGCAAGCACTAAAGTGACTCCTATTTCAAATGGATGTATTTCACGTTTTTTGTGAAATGATCCAACTTCAGATTTTATACCTGAGCTAAAATAGGCCAATAAATGAATCATTTCATTAATGAAATCAAACACAATTATGGGTCAATTTATAAACGAACCAATTTATTAATGAGCCAATTTACAATTTTGGGACAACCAAATGGAACTTTTATCAACATAGAACTCTTTCGTAGAGTGTGGTTGTACAAATTATTTGATTATATAATTGATTCATTGTGAATTAATAAATTATATATGAATGGATTTGAAATGAGTTAAATCCAATTTTACACAATATTTGGTAATTTGAAATTGATGTTAAGGTTTTATGAGAAAAAAAATAAAAACAAATTAAGAGGGGGGAGGGGTAAAGGGAGGGAAAGAGAGAGCGGGGGTCATGCACTTTATGTGATTCCTATTTCGAATTGATGCATTTAACGTTTTTTGTGAAATGATCCAATTTTTGATTTTGCACATGAGCTAAAATGGGGCAAATAATGAATCATTTCATAAATTAAACCAAACAAAATTAATGGATCAATTGGCAAATGGACCAATCTATGAATGAACCAATTTACAATTTTTGGACAACCAAATAGGGCGTTTGTTAATAAACTAATTGGAATTTTGAATTATTTATGAGCTTTGTTTTTTTTTAATTTTTGGAGTATTTGCGTCTACCCTACAAAATTCTACGCATTTTTACAAAGCCAACTAACTTGGTTTTTATAGTCGCAGGTAAACTAATGCCACATATATATTCAGTAATTTCAAACTTCACTCTTTATATATATTTAGATATCCAGACAGTATATATCAAGTATTAAAAATTATTTTTGAGATTAATTTTTTTGTGTGGTATTTAAACATTTCAAATGACCAATATAAAAAAATCAAATCAAAATAATTTTTTTGCTATTTTAAAAAAGTCGGTCAAATTTTTGCACCTTTTGAAGCACTTTAAAAGCTGCGACGGTTTGACCGATTTTTTTAAAATAGCAAAAGAAGTTATTTTGAGTTGATTTTTTTTACGAATCCCTTAAACTGTTTAAATACCACAAAAAAAAACTCAACTAAAAAAAATTAATATTTTAGAAAAATAGGTTTGTGCCGGTAAGTATATATACTTGATATGTATGAGAATAACTCTCTTTAGATATCTATTAACGAAACATAAAAAACGATGATGATAAACTACATCTAAAGTACATGCCACATTCAAAAACATGATAATGATTTAAAACATTGCAGTGATGTACGTAGTTGAAAATATTAATTAAGAGTACTTCAATTCGAGCTAGTATAATCCCCAACATTGTCACACAACAAATATAATTAGGAGTTTTTTTAATTAAACAATCACTTTATAATGTGATTTTTTTTATTTAACTCCCACTTTGCTAAATTTTTTAACGTACCTCTGTATAAGGAGGTTATCTCAAAATATAGCATAAAATTTAAGGATTTATTTGACGTTGCTCCTTATTTATAATGTCAAATTAAACTTAACCGCATGTGTTAGGGGCAAATAGAAGAATCATGAAAATGATGGATAAGTCAAATTAGGCATTAAGATTTGGAGGTTATGTCAAAGCGACCCTTAAAATTTTTACAATATGTAAGATTTTCTGAAAATTCTATTGCCCAGTCTGATTTGTTTTTGCAGATGTGGCTCATACTCAATGTTTACACCTTAAATCAGTATATATTATTATGTGAAACTCCATTGATATAATCAAATTAATGACATTATTTTATGGCAAAAAGTACTTTTATTTTTACATCGCTCAACATTTATTACATGGAGATGATCAACGAGCATCATGATACATCACAATTTGTGGTTACATCATCAAGCCCTATAACATTAATAAAAACTTTCTTCTTATGTTCCAATATGTCTAGGTTTCCTCTCGAGTTAAAATATAATATCCTAATTGTACCTCTAATATGATAGTATTAAAGGTTAATAATGAGGCTTTAATGATCTTTGATTTTCAATAGTTAAATTTTGGGGTGGTGGACGGATACAGCAAGACTATCATATTCGCTATTCCATGGTAGGATGTATTTTTTTGTGATATTCCACCTGAAAGAGGGTCGGTCTCGCGATAAATTTTTGGGTGAAGTAGACTTGAGAGGGTACAGTTGTGTAGTTATATTGGATCCCGGTGGGTGAGGATTGTTACTGATGTGATTCAGGGTATGGTAGATTGACCATGGAGGGGAGATATTTAGTTTAGTGACTTAGCGCTGAAGACTTAGTGATAGTGTGAGCGCAGTATTTTATAACTCCTTTAGAGACGCGGGAGTCGATAATTACACCTATGAATATAGGGACAAAGTTTTGGGGAGTCCCGATTATATGCATGGGTCTATAGAAAATCAATGAATGACAATGCTAGGGTTTAATGCATTGAGGAAAGTTCTTTTTGGGCTCTTTTATGAAATGTTATACGCATACGCCCTAATAAACGTCGGTAGTGGAGAGACGTTATTGGATGCTAGGACATCAGTTTAAAGGGTGATTTTTGAACGTGTGGAGTTAAACTTTGAGGTGAAACCCATTCCGCTATAAGGTTAGTATAGCCGGGTAGTGCTGCGAAAGAAGCACTGACAAAACTTTTGCACCACAAGTTAATGGGTGGGGCAACATCGAGAAGATTTAATTACAATTTGGGGAGTAATCGAAATCAAACGTATGATATAGTGTGATCTGTGGGATAACCTTGAAACGAAAATATTACATATGTGACGTCTGTGATGTTGTGCAAATATGCACGGGATATAGGGTGTATGGGCGCCCTGGTTAGTGTGATTTTAGAATCGTCTTAAATAAAGGAATGTGTAAATAAGCGTGTGGATTATATACCTGTACGACAATTAGAAATAAGTGGAAGAGTACAGTGAACTAGAATCTGTTTGAAAAAGAAAACAGCTCTACTATTTGTATATCAAGGAAAACAATCTCCACCGTGAGGAGTGGAAAGGCGGTGGAGGCACATACAACAAGATATCTTTAGGCAAGAAAGAAGCCACATTTTTGTGAAAATAGAGGAGAGTCTCACTTAGTCATATTCCTAGTATGGTTTTACGCATAGATAAGGTGTAGATTCCTACTCACGGGATGTGAATCTTTGAGCATGGGGATTTGTGTTATATGAGACATAGTGAAGTTGTCTACGGGTACACCATTTAAGGGTAAAAAAAGGGTTGATTCGGGGTTATCAACCGTGATTTTTAGTAATTTTACAACTCCAGGAATGGGATTTACACACGGATTAGTAAAATTCGTAATTTGGTTGTCCAAAGTCGGGGAGAGGTCAGGGTTTTCCATCGAGTTTGCAGAATGGATTTACCAGAACGATTGATTGTTAAATTTGGATGGGTTATACGATCGGTCAGTACATCCAACTATTCAATTGAAAAGAAGAAGTGAAACAGTACAGGTTCTCATCCAATATTGTTGTGAATTTGGATGAGACCTTGCAGTACCACCTCTGGTAAGAAGTGTCAGAAGGCGGTAGGGACGAAGTTACATAGTGTACTAGACGTGTCACCCATAAGTCGATGGGTAGACGGGAAGTGACTAGGTAGTAGAAAAAATTGAGGAATGTGCATTCTAGATTTTGGGTAATTTGGGAGTAGTAATTACCACTGGTAGAGTTACGTGTGATACCTCGTAATGGTATAGTATCTGCGTGACACTTTCGGGGAAAGTATTGCTATCCAACCTTTGGCTGGTAAAGGGTGGGGAAATAACAAACTGCTAGGACCCGAAATGAGTTGTGGTCCATCAGTGGGTTGGAGTAGATTATGTCTTTCGATATAATTCAGGAACATAATGAGGAGTATTGTTACCGTGCATTGAATGTGCAAGTCTGACATGCGTAGTCAGGAATTGTTGCAGGTAATTTCCCAGATGGAAGTCACGTGTTTGGCAACGAAGAAATTGGCACCCATGCAGGAGGGGAATTTCCTAACATAAATATAGTAGAGCCGGTGGAGTATAGGCTCATCGTTTGAGGCACTGCATAGTCAGAGACCATCGAGGTAGAGAGTAGCGACCATCGAGAGGGCTTCGTAGCATGGCCCACTCGAGGAGATTGAATTGCATCTGGACATCTCATATGAGGAGAGATCCAAGGCTATTTTGGGTCGCAGTGAGCGAAAGCTACGATCTAAGGTGGTTCCACTAGTCAGAGTTTAGTGGGGGCATAACAGTATTGACGAGTCTACGTGGGAGCGGGAAGAGGATATGCGAGAGCAGTATCCAGAGTTATTCACCGCATGTATGACCTTATTTTGGGGACGAAATTGCTTTGTAAGGGGGAAGTATGTAACACCCCGTATTTTTGTGCATCTAATATTTAATTCATTCGGGAAATTTTAAATTACTTGTGTGTTGTAATTTAATTGAATTAATTATGGTAATATTTAGATAAATATTAATCGGAGAGTAAATGGTTAATATTTATAGAATTTAATTTACTAAGTGAATATTAATAACTTAATTTCGGCATAACGTGTATTAGTGACGTGGTATTTATTTATCTCAGTTGGGAGTCGGGTATAGACTAATTTGGATTTTATAAATTAATTTGGATGTCAATTATGAGTGCACGGTTGAGTCCGGATGGGCCGAAAAAGTCGAAAAAGAGTACTCGGGGGTGGTAAATGGGTCACGGGGTACTTTTGGGCATAATCGTACCCACATGGGGATGTTTGGGCCATTTTAATTAGGCCCATATAACTAAAAATGGGATTTGGAGATATAAATCTAGGTTTAGGGGTTGTGGTTAGCCATAACTCATTTGAGAGAATCCGAGAACGTAGAGCGACAAAGAGGGACGACTCTTGTGAGACAAAGAGGAAGAACAAGAGAGGTATTCTTCATCACACAACAATCTCTACACCAAAGGATTAATCAAACACTACGAATCTTAAGGCAAATGGTTAAACTTTCTTTGAAATTAATTTTTGTCTTCAATTCATATCATGGTAGGTGTTAAACTAATGATTTTGGGTTGGGATTGACACATAAATTGGGTTTTCAATTTGTGGGATTTTATGAGAAAATTTTGTTTTAATGGTGATCATTATTCCGTATGTGTTGATTGGGGGAATTAATTGATATTATAACAATTGATGTAATGTAAGGGATTTAGGAGAAACCAGTTTAAATCTTGAAATTTGGTTGCTGAGTGTGGGAATGGTGAGACTGGAAATGGTTGAGTTGGGATTTATTGAAAAGGGTTTACAGTATGAAATTCCGGGTAAAAGAAGGGCTTGACAACTCTCCATGGAGTCAGACTGATGCAGAAATAGAGGAGAGAGAAAGTCCAAGGGTCGTTCGAACGACCTTGGCTATGGTTCGAACGATGCTGACAGTCGTTCAAACGACATGACACGTCATTCGAACGACGGGCACTTCCGGTGGCTTTTACTGTTTGGGTTAAACTTTAATTTGGGGATAAATTTCGTACACTAAGTCCTTATGATTAAGTGTTGGGTTTGTTTGAGGACTTTAAGGGGACAAACAGTATGGGTTGCCTTTGAAGTATATGTGAGAGAGATACGTTAAAGTTAATTTGCTTAATAAGGGTGTGTCAAACTTATTAAGGGAATTTGGGCATTTAATTCCGGACATTAAGATATGGGCCAAGTGAGCGGGTCCGGGTATATTGGTTGAGTGACACCAAGGCAATAAATTAATTAATGGGTAAATTAATTAAATTAGAGTCGGACCATAGACTCGGGATATTAATAAATTAATCAATGAGAAAATTAATTAAATTAGAGTCAGACCATAGACTCGGGATGTTATAAATTAATTGATGGGCAAATTAATTAAATTAGAGTCGGACCATAAACTCGGGAAAAATATAGGCTAGTAGTACAGATTTCTATACACGGTAAAGCGGGGATTTAAACTATATATATACGGTGTGTGATAGTATATATATATTGCGTGCTTATAAATATCAGTGATTAGATATTTATTTAATTCATATACTTTAGTGCTGTCGTGGGAGGTTGCGCGATGTGGGTGAATCCTCTAGCTTGAGGAGTAGGGCGAGTATATCCCCAGGTCATAGCGTCCAATTTCAGAGATGGGGCATTGAGATGGTGTCCTCACACTCGGGGGAATATGACCACCTCCATTATGTTTATTATTTACGTTCCGATTCGACGGACCATAGTTGTATCGAAACTCCAGGTGGGACTGAGTAGCCTGGGTCGATATCACTTTAGAGAATACATCCGGTAGGCATTACTCGAGAGGATGGATTATTTATATATTCAGCATATGTGTGAATGTTGTAATATAGTGTTATGTATATAATGGGAAACAATGGCTTAAGTATGAAGAGCATTCATGCATTTTAAATTTATTGCAATTTAATCACTTGCTAAATATTTTCAAAATGTTTTGGGTTCTAACCCTTACTATCAAATATTTTTAAAGCCTTTTAGGTGTCCAGCCATAGGGACGCCAAATGTGACTTCATTCCAGGGATTCGCAACTGCAGTATATGTGGATGTTGCAGGATTTGGATATACACATCTATTTTTCTATTCCTAGCGTAGGGATTCATACCAGTCTATCTCGAGCATGTCGCTCACGGTTTTATTTGGTTATTTCATTTCATATTATATGGGATTTATTACTCGCTATTAATTTATTTAGGTTTGGTTTTTACCGATGGTTTATTTGGAAAGACTTTGTTTTAGTTATTTGATGAGATGATTTGACTCTATCAGTATGTGATGTTTGTGTTGTTCCGCATTATATTATGTCTTGGTTAATAGAAAGATAAAAATTTTGACATCAGCTTTTTGAATACTAGGTGGTTAGTAAGTTTTAAAAAGTTTTTGACAGTGATGCTAAGGATGATCCATATGAGATTCTTGTTTAATTTGATATAGGACTGATCACCCGGTATTTTATTGGGCGGGGTGTCATAGTATATTTTCGATATTCACCGAGATGGGAGACGAGTTAGCACCACATGCCCTTAAAGATTACATTAATCTGCCTAGGTCGAGTCAACCTTCGTGCATACGTCTACCCGATCACACTGCGAATAATTTCGTATTCCATCATGGAACAATCCAAATGTTGCCCGTGTTTTGAGGTACCGACAAAGAGGATCCCTACCTTCATATTCGAGAATTCGAGGAGATATGTGGGGCAATTAAGTATCAATAACTCACCGATGCGATTGTCAAACTTAAATTATTCCCGTTCTCGTTGAAAGACATAGCCAAGAGTTGGTTTAACTCGTTAACACCCGAATCCATGACCACTTGGAACCAAATGAATGTCGCCTTCCTGCAAAAATTCTTCCCAAACCAAAAGACGACGTCGATACGTCACGCCATCAACACATTTAGCCAAAAGGAGGGAGAAGCCTTATGGATGTATTTGGAGAGATTTAAGGACTTGCTACTGCAATGTATGAACCATGGGATTGAGATGGGATGCTAAGTCCAAATTTTGTATGAAGGGTTCGATTGTAATACTCCAATTATGCTCGAGTCGTTATGTAACGGTGATTTTACTAAAAAAAAATGAGATTGGTGCATAGGTATTCGTAGAAGCCGTAGTGAAAAAGTCCCAGTAATGGGCACCTAATAGAGAATCTAGGCCCACCACGTCCAATGAGGGTTTTCCTCACCAAGTCTAACAAAGTTATGATTTAAGTGCCAAAGCGGCCACATTAGCCCAACGTTTAAAAGCGTTAGATTCTAGCAAAGAGGGTAATCAAACCGCGTCTGCGGCCGTTCAACATGTAGGTCCCCCTATGTGTATACTTTGCGATGCATCTGACCACTTAGTCGAGAATTGCCCCACCCTTCCGACCCACAAGTCACTCACCGAGAAAGACAATACCCTCTATCAAAATAGGCCAAAGTATGACCCATATTCCAATGCATACAATTCGGGACGGTGAGACCACCCCAATCTTTCATGGTCCAAGGGTCAATACCAAGGAAGTGGAGGTCAATATTCTGGAAACCCACCCCCAGTTTTCAGAAGAATGCCACCGCTCCATCGTATCCCTCATCCCAAAAGATCCAATCTTTAGAGGATTCGATGAACCTTCTTACCTAAAGTACCCTTCAATTCCAGAAAACCACTCAAAATGTCCTCCAATCCACGCAACAAAGCATGCACGTGAATACTCAAGCCATTACCAAACTCGAAGTTCAAATGAGCCAACTAGCTAACGCGTTGAGTGAGGGGAATAAGGGAAAATTACCGAGTCATCCCGAACCCAATATAAAGGGTAACATGCCTAGGGGTTAATTTGTTATTCAAGACGACACGAGCGTGTCACACACCCAAGAGCATGTGAAAGCCATCATCACACTTAGGTTCGACAAGGAAGTAGAGAAAAAAATTTCACCACCTACCGAGAGTGAATCTGAGAAAGGTAAGGAGAAGGAAGATCCACCCGTGGATCCAACTTCCTCCTCACCCTTAACTTCTGACCCATTTATACAGACCTATGTCCAAAAAGATCCATTTCCCCAGCGTTTGGTGCCCCAAAAGAAAAAGTCACAAGTTGATAAGATGTTGGAAGTATTCAAGAAAGTACAAATCAATATCCCACTGCTTGATGCTATTCAACAAGTCCCATCCTACACCAAATTTCTGAAGAACCTTTGTACCTTCAAGATAAGCACCATGTTAAGGCAGTGTGAATCCCCGGATTCTGATTTTCACAATTAAAATCAAATTAATTTGCTTTTATGTAAAACACGATATTCGAGATGCGAAAGCGGTGAATGATGTGATGGTTCAAACACACAAAAGTATTAATTTCACCTAAACCAATTAATTCAACTCAAGTTAAACCAATGTTAATTAATCCAAGTCCTAGAATTTGCCTAAGTCATGATTATCAATATTTCAAAGTTAGGCCAAACCAATTTTAGCAAGAGACTTGAATTAAACAACTTTACCCAATATTTAATTAAAGTCCAAATTAAATTGAGTGCGATAATTTAAATCAAATTTTATCTTAAATTATCCTAAGAATGCGTTCTAAATTATAATGCAAGATAAAATAAACCAATCACACTACGCCGCGATGTACGAGGAAAAACCCAAGACGGGAAAAAACCTCGGACGACCCTAGCCACAAATTCACTAGATACGGAATTACGAGTACAAGACAAAAGACTTACAACACACGACTCGATACCTCTCAAGCCCCGATGCTTCTTCTTGTAGAAACCTCTTCCTAGCGAATAACCTTGGAACACCACCGCGGTCTCGGAATCCACCGATAGGACTTTCTATGGTCATCGTCACCCGAACATGAAGCCTTTCTCCAAGCGGGTAAAACAACATAAAACACTTCTTCTTTCTTTGTGGGAGGTAGAAGCAAAACCCGAAACTTCTCTTCAATTCGGTGTAGAGAAAATCGGGGCCAAACTCCAAGCAATTGATATGTATATAAGAACTTGGATAAACAATATGGGTGTACAAACTAGAGTGGTAAGTGAATTTCTTTTTGAAAATTAGCACTCAAAACATGAGCATTTTCTTTAAAACAATTTGCTCTCAAACTCTCTCTAAGAGATGAAACTAGGATGGAAAAGTTAGGTTGGAAAATGTGATTCCCGCTAATGATAAAGTCTGAAAAAGTTGGTTAAAAACTTAGTGGGAAAGTGGGTGAAAAACTGCCAAAACACTGCCAAAAACTTTTCCCGCCTGGCATCTCGTTCGAATGACATTTCATTCGAACGAAATCTCGTTCGAACGAGGCTCCAGTATGGACTCGTTAGAAACTCGTTGGAAATCTCGTTAGAACGAACAATATCGTTCGAACGAAATTTCGAACGACGGACCAGTATACCTTGGTGGGAACTCGTTGGCAAACTCGTTCGAACGACATCTGGTTCGAACGAAAAAACTCGTTCGAATGACATATCGAACGACTTCCAAAAATTTTATAAAATTCGATTTTGGCCCAGAAAACTTTATAAACTTATTTTAAAGTTCTAATTAATTCTTTCTGAAAATAAAACACAGTTTTTTATAAAACCTAACACCCAATAAACAAGTTCCAAGTTCCTATATATCACTGTTCTAAAAAACCCGCCTAGGCTCCGCCTAGGCTTGAGGCTTGGGAGAAACGCCCCGCCTTAAGATTTTGACGCCTTATGCTTGGTAAAACCCTTAAGGCGTACTTTTTCTCTAAAAACAACAATGCTTTAATGAAACGATATCGCCTTTTAAAGATTTTTTTGCAAATCGGACCAGTATCTCATCCAAAATAATCAAATAGTATTTTTATTTGTAAATATTCAGATATATTTTTATGATATGTACAATTTTAGTATTTTAATAGCCTTGTTAAAAAATATTAAAATATATTAAAAAGACCTAAACGCCTTTTTACGCCAAGGCCCGCCTAGGCTTCTAAGGCTTAAGGCTTGGCCTCCACGCCTCGATCACGCCCCGCGTTTTTTAGAACCTTGCTATATATATAATATTGCATTCATACCTTGGGAGCATGGAACCATAGTTGATGACGTAGAAACGAGGCAAGCAAACCGGCATATTGATGAAGCTTTATACTCTTTGCCGCTACGTCTTCAACAAACACTTCATAGGCTTGAGAATATTACAATGAAATACTATCCTATGAATAAATGTTTTTGTCCGGAATTGAGCCAAAACTATATATGGACTCAATTGGAAATTTGTGTCCTTACAAATCTCCCCCTTTGGCTATTCCGGGACAAAAACCAAACAAAAAATCCTAAAGGGCCGTCAAGCTCTACTAGACTCAAAACATAAACCACCCAAACTTGACTCAACCCAAGGATTAAACGCTTTGCCATTGAAAGATGCCTCTTTAGAAGAATTCCTGCACACTTCAGCAACTCATCAAATGCATAGGGAATATCAAGGTATTTAAGACAATTAGAATAAATACTCCCCCTAAACTAATTCTCCCCTTTATAAAAACAAATGACATACTTAGAAAGACGTCTCCTCCTAAGATAAATCTCCCCCAAACTAAGATACGATAATAATAGGATTAGATACCATTTCTCCCCCTATCATTTTTCTCCCCCTTTTTGTTCAGGAATAGACAAAGGCTAAAGAATCAAAACATAAAAGCATGTTGAAGCTTAAAGTGATAAGACATGAAAGCATATGGGCAACAAAAGCAAGGCAAAGGCAAAATAAAATATCATATATATATACACTAGAAATATATCAATAATGCACACGCACATATATATATATAGATATAAACACACACATGACACAAAATACAATGGGTTTTGCACACTCGTATGGCAAAAATGTGTCATATGGAAACGGAAGTGTAGGGGTGTGAACTAGTAACGATTAAATTTAGACCCAAACACTTAATAAACATTCACGGAGTTCTCATTTGATTGCAAACTTCATCATATTTAAATATAACCTCATGTGACAATATAAATTGAACTCAATGAACAAACATACACAATGCATACAAGCCTAGCATATTGATGATTCTACAAACCAATAGAGTCATGACATGTAATACGCAACTAGGATAAACGGGCATTGTGCAAACCGTTGATATACCATCCAATCTCCCTCAATATTCATTTATATTAATTTTGAATGAATATATCAATCAAACATAGGCATTGGCAAATTATTTTTTTTTTAATGCCATATATTCTGTTTTTAGGCCTTTGGACCACGTATTTCTTTTAGGTCCATTCAAAACGGTGGCTTACAATCGCAAAGGATCACTTAGTCCTTTCAGAGCCCTTCCCCGTGCACATTTTATTTATCATGTTTTTCATTTTTCACACAAATCTCACATGCAACGGATTTTGACATGCACTAGTCCTCCTAAGTTACAAATATGTAGATGACAAGATTGGTAGGAGAACACCTCACATAGCTCAAATATACATATGAAGTTTAAAATTTCAGAAGAGCTCGTGCATGTGTGTATAGAGGCATATAAGAATAGAATCCATTTAAACAACACAAAATCCAACTACTCCATAAAATATGGTAAAGAACATAATAAGGATTGATAATCTAAACCAAAAGTTCTAGCCACATGGGAGCGTTAAAGAAGGGATTCAAACACAAGTATATGCCACATAAAGTGTGTCAAACCAAAATACACACAACAAAATATTTTTGAGTTTTTGACATTTTTAACCAAAAATAAAAATATATACTCAAAAGACAAACAAAAATCATTTGACCTTTTTATTAAGCTTAAATTCCAATAGATAAAAACCCAAATGATAAACAAAAATCTTTTTGTATTTTTCATTTGAAGTGAAAAAAATAAAGGAAATATAATACAAAAGATAAACAAAAATCATAATTCTAGCATGTGATAAGCATGGAGTATAGACTAGAAAATGATTAAACAAGCATACATTTAGCATGGGAATATAGCATGAAGTACAAACGCTAAAGTATGCAAAAGACTAACACATTCATCCTTTAGATTTAGCAAGGGAGGAAGCATGTGAAATGAGAATCAAAAACCCTATTTTGCAAGGCAACCAAGTCAGATTTCCTAACCCAAATTAATGAGGAGTGATTATCTTGGGGTGTTGGAACTTTAACTACCGTGGTTACTTTACTATGGGATTTTCTAGGAATTCGTTTAAGATCAAAACAAAATTTCCTAAGATGACCTTTTCGACCACAATGGGTACAAGTAAAAACATGTCGAAAAGATTTACCTAAGGCGTGATCTTTAAATGCATTCCTAGTAGATTCTCCTAAAACATTGGTTTTGGAATTATGAGTAAATTCATTACAAGTATTGAAGCCTAAACCACAAGTGTCATTTTTAATTTGGACCGTTCCTAATATTTTATCTAATTTTTCCGAACGACACTCCAAATCAAATTTGACATTACTAGAGTCTTTTAATTTATTTTGTAATTCTAAAATGTTAGATTCTAATAAAACATTTCTCTCTTCAAAAACAAGAAGCTCCTTTTTCAACGATTCCATTAAATCCCTATGGCTATCTCTTTCACCTTCTACATATTCTAGCTTCTCTCGAAGAGTCCTCTCACGTGTCCTAAGGTCTTCTATTAAAGCATTTTCATCAACGACCTTGACACTCTCTCTTAAAGAAGCTTCTAACTTCAAATTAGCTCTTTTTAGTTTAATAGATTCTTTGTAAAGTTCTTGAAAAGCATTTTGAAGATCACTCACATTAACCTCTTCTTCATTTTCACTCTCTCTTTCTTCTCCACTCTCACTATCATCAAAAACAAGAGAATCATAAATAATGACCTTGGAAGTGTCATGTGTTAAGGTTTCATCAATCGATGAGTTCTCACTATCACTCACATGACTAGCCATAAAAGCCACAAAATTTTTCTTAGTGGGGGAATCGGGCTTCTCTTCCGTATCACTATCACTAAGGGTCGCATTATATGAAATGGGTCGCTTACCCTCTTTCCTTAGTTTAGTGGGGTACTCAAAAGCCCTAGGGCCATAACCTTCACAACCAAAACACTTATTTGACTCGTCCCTATCTACATTTTCATTACTAGATTTAGGGATCTTTTCGGCTTTAGGTGTCTTCTCGGTTTTAGAAATGTTCTCGCCTTTGTCATGCTTAGAAGATTCAAATTTCTTAAAATCATTTTTAAATTTATCTTTGTTAATTTTCAGAAATTTTCTAAATTTACGAGCAAACAAAGCCATGTCTTCCGAGTCACTATCACTCTCGCTCTCTACTACTTGTTTGACCTCTTTTCGGGCTTTTAAAGCAACGCCCTTTTCAATTTTCTTTTCGGTTTTAGAGGGAAACATATCTAGTTCATAGGTTTGCAAATCACCTACAAGCTCTTCTAATTTCGTAGAGGCTAAAGTTGGTAAAGAATTTAAAACGGTCACTTTAGGAATAAATCTATCGGGTAGGGACCTTAAAATTTTCTTTACTACACGGTCGTCAGGTATTTTTTCCCCAAATTAAATGATGAATTAACAATATCAGAAAGTCTAGCATAAAATTCATCAAAAGTTTCTTTTTCATTCATTTTGATAGTTTCAAATTGAGTGGTGAGGTTTTGGAGTTTTGAAGCTTTAACGACACTAGTTCCTTCATGAGTTAATTGTAAAATATCCCAAGATTCTTTAGCGGTCTCACACGTCATAATACGTCGGAATTCATCCGGTGTGACAGTGCTAAACAAGGCATTTAAACCACGGGAATTGAAATTAGCAAGTTTAAACTCATTTTCAGTCCATCTATCGGCGGGTTTGATAACATGTTCATTTTTAACTAAATAAGTTGGTGGGGACCACCCGTTAACAACAGACATCCAAACTCTCTCGTCGATAGATTTTGGTGCCAATTTTATTCGCGCTTTCCAATACGCGTAGTTTGAACCATCAAAAATAGGAAATTTTGAAAATGGAGAAAATTCCATTTTAGCCAAAAATTATTTAAAGGTCTTAACGAAATAATTTATCGTTTTTGGGTCTGATACCAATTTGTTAAGGCAGTGTGAATCCCCAGATTCTGATTTTCACAATTAAAATCAAATTAATTTTCTTTTATGTAAAACACGATATTCGAGATGCGGAAGCGATGAATGATGTGATGGTTCAAACACACAAAAGTATTAATTTCACCTAAACCAATTAATTCAACTCAAGTTAAACCAATGTTAATTAATCCAAGTCCTAGAATTTGCCTAAGTCATGATTATCAATATTTCAAAGTTTGGCCAAACCAATTTTAGCAAGAGACTTGAATTAAACAACTTTACCCAATATTTAATTAAAGTCCAAATTAAATTGAGTGCGATAATTTAAATCAAATTTTATCTTGAATTATCCTAAGCATGCGTTCTAAATTATAATGCAAGATAAAATAAACCAATCACACTACGCCGCGATGTACGAGGAAAAACCCAAGACGGGAAAAAACCTTGGACGACCCTAGCCACAAATTCACTAGATACGGAATTACGAGTACAAGACAAAAGACTTACAACACACGACTCGATCCCTCTCAAGCCCCGATGCTTCTTCTTGTAGAAACCTCTTCCTAGCAAATAACCTTGGAACACCACCGCGGTCTCGGAATCCACCGATAGGACTTTCTATGGTCATCGTCACCCGAACATGAAGCCTTTCTCCAAGCGGGTAAAACAACATAAAACACTTCTTCTTTCTTTGTGGGAGGTAGAAGCAAAACCCGAAACTTCTCTTCAATTCGGTGTAGAGAAAATCGGTGCCAAACTCCAAGCAATTGATATGTATATAAGAACTTGGATAAACAATATGGGTGTACAAACTAGAGTGGTAAGTGAATTTCTTTTTGAAAATTAGCACTCAAAACATGAACATTTTCCTTAAAATAATTTGCTCTCAAACTCTCTCTAAGAGATGAAACTAGGATGGAAAAGTTAGGTTGGAAAATGTGATTCCCGCTAATGATAAAGTCTTAAAAAGTTGGTTAAAAACTTAGTGGGAAAGTGGGTGAAAAACTGCCAAAAAACTGCCAAAAACTGTTCCCGCCTGGCATCTCGTTCGAATGACATTTCGTTTGAACGAAATCTCGTTCGAACGAGACTTCTAACGAGGCTCCAGTATGGACTCGTTAGAAACTCGTTGGAAATTTAGAACGAACAATCTCATTCGAACGACATTTCGAACGATGGACCAGTATACCTTGGTGGGAACTCGTTGGCAAACTCGTTCGAACGACATCTGGTTCGAACGAAAAAACTCGTTCGAACGACATATCGAACGGCTTCCAGAAATTTTATAAAATTCGATTTTGGCCCAGAAAACTTTATAAACTTATTTTAAAGTTCTAATTAATTCTTTCTGAAAATAAAACACAGTTTTTTATAAAACCTAACACCCAATAAACAAGTTCCAAGCTCCTATATATATATAATATTGCATTCATACCTTGGGAGCATGGAACTATAGTTAATGACGTAGAAACGAGGCACGTAAACCGGCATATTGATGAAGCTTTATACTCTTTGCCGCTACATCTTCAACAAATACTTCATAGGCTTGAGAATATTACAATGAAATACTATCCTATGAATAAATGTTTTTGTCCGGAATTGAGCCAAAACTATATATGGACTCAATTGTAAATTTGTGTCCTTACACACCAACGTACCCAAGAAAGCTTTTCTTATCGAGCAATTAAGCTCGATCATTTTTTATCGAACTCCCATCAAGTATAAGGATCCCGGTTCTCGGACGATCTCTATCAAGATAGGGGAGAACCTCATTGAGAAAGCCATTCTAGATTTAGGATCAAGCAAAAATCTTTTATCGTACACCGTGTACGAGAAATTAGGTTTGGGGGAGTTGAAACGAACTAGGATTACCTTTTCCTTAGCCGACAGTTCTATTAAAATCCTGAGAGGTATTATTGAGGGCGTCTTAATTAAAGTGGGTGACTTTATATTTCCTGTTGACTTTATTATCTTAGACACCCAACAAGTGCAAAATCCTATTGCACAAATCCCTATTATTTTGGGTCGTCCTTTCCTCCCCACCTCTGATGCCGTCATTAGGTGTTGTAGTGGCCAATTAAACTTATCCTTTAGGAACATGACTATGGACCTTAATGTGTTCAATTTGGCCAAACAACCACCCGATGATGATGAACATGTGGATGTTGACATGATTGATAGTATCATCCAAGTGACTTTCGAGCAAACTTATAATGACGCCCCTTTAGCAGCTTGTCTTGCCTTTTACGGGTTCGAATTTGATGTCGAACAGTCCATCAAAGAAGTCAACGCCCTTCTCAACTCTACCCCCATCATGGAAGTAGGAAGTTGGAAGTATAATACTGAGCCCCTCTCACTTTCCTCATCACCTATTCCTCCCTCGATTGAGAATGTTCCCGAGCTTAAATTAAATCCACTACCCGAAACACTCGAGTATAGGTTCTTAGGACCTTCTGAATCCTTTCCTGTTATCATTGCGTCTAATTTGGACAAAGAATAGGAAGGCAAACTATTATGTGTTCTCAAAGAACACAAGGAAGCCATAGGATGGACTATAGCTGACATTAAAGTGATAAGTCCTTCGGTGTGCATGCATAGGATACACTTAGAAGACAATGCTAAAAATTCCCGTGAAGCACAATGTAGACTTAATCCCAATATGAAAGTGGTCGTCCGAGCCGAGGTACTAAATTTGCTCGATGCGGGTATCTTTTAGCCCATCTCTGATAGCTAATGGGCTATTCCCGTTCAAGTTATCCCGAAGAAATCCGGTGTTACGATGGTGAAAAATAACGATGATGAGTTAGTACCCACTAGGATTCAAACCGGTTGGTGAGTGTGTACTGATTATAGGAAATTGAACGCTGTTACAAGGAAGGATCACTTTCCTCTTCCTTTCATAGACCAAATGCTAGAGAGATTAACTGGCTATCCATATTACTATTTTCTCGATGGTTATTCCGACTACAATCAAATTCCCATCGCTCCTGTGGATCAAAAGAAAACGAATTTCACTTGTCCATTTGGTACTTTTGCTTACCGACTCATGCCCTTTGGGTTATGCAATTCACCCGCTACCGTTCAGCGGTTCATGATGAGTATCTTTTCGGATATGATGGAGCGTTTTCTTGAAGTCTTTATGGATGATTTTTCTATATTTGGGTCTAGTTTTGATGAGTGCCTCCATCACCTCACCCTCGTTCTGAAGAGGTGTAAGGAAAATAACCTTGTGCTTAATTGGGAAAAGTGTCAATTTATGGTCAAACAAGGCATAATGCTAGGTCACATTATTTCTGAAAAGGTTATCAACGTAGATAAAGCTAAAATAGATCTCACTGCTAATCCCCACCCCCTAAAACTATGCGTGAAGTTCGGTCATTCTTAGGACACACCGATTTTTATCGAAGATTTATTATGGATTTTTGCAAAATCTCTCGACCCTTGTGCAATCTTCTTGCCAAGGACACACCCTTCGATTTCACTAACGAATGCGTTCAAGCCTTTGAAAGGCTAAAGATGGAATTGACCTCTGAACCTATTATGATACCCCCCGAATGGAGTCAGCCGTTTGACATCATGTGTGACACTTCTGACTATGCCATAGGCGCGGTTCTAGGGCAACGTAATGAGAAACTTCATCACGTAATCTATTATGCCAGTAGGACTTTTAATGATGCCCATTTGAACTATTCCACGATTGAAAAAGAGTTCCTCGCTGTTGTTTTTGCTCTTGAGAAGTTTAGTCCTTACTTAATATGATCCAAAGTTATCATTTTCACCGATCACTCGGCCCTGCGATACCTTTTGTCTAAAAAGGATGCTAAGGCCTGCCTCATTAGGTGGATCCTATCACTGCAAGAGTTTGACCTTGAAATTCAGGGTAAGAAGGGATGTGAGAGTGTAGTGGTTGATCAGTTATCTAGGTTAACCATTAAACCATCTGATAACCTGTTGCCACTCAAAGAGTCCTTTCTCGATGATCAACTGATACTTATCTCTCGGCTTCCATGGTTCCCCGATATTGTGAACTATTTTGTGACGGGTGAAATGCCAATGCATTGGTCTAAACAAGATCGTTCCAAATTTTTAAAGAAAGCCAAGCATTTCTTCTGGGATGACCCGTAACGTATTAAGTATTGTCTCGATCAAATCATTTGAAAGTGTGTACCTGATCACGAGATTCAAATCGTAATATCTTTCTGCCATAACCAAGTCTGTGAAGGTCATTTCATTGCTAAAAAGATCACTGCAAAAATTTTGTAGTGTGGATTCTATTGGCCCACCATTTACCGTGACCCGAATAATTACAGTAGGAGTTATGACCGTTGCCAACGGTTAGGAGAGATCACACGTAAGAACATAATGCCCTTAAATCCCATTCTGATTATTGAGGTTTTTGATTGTTGGGCATTGATTTCATGGGTCCATTCCCAAATACCTACGAGAATCTTTACATTCTTTTGGCTGTTGATTATGTGTCTAAGTGGTTAAAAGCCATACCATGTAGGAGGAATGACCACCACGTGGAGGTCAAATTCATTCGAGAAAATATTTTCTCTCATTTCGGTACCCCTTGAGCCATCATTAGCGACCAGGGAACCCATTTTTGTAATCGATCCTTCGAGAGTCTCATGAAAAATTATTCGGTCACGCACAAAGTAGGATGTTCTTATTTCCCTCAAACCAGTGGTCAAGTTGAAGTTTTCGATATGCAAATCAAGCAAATCATCGAGAAGACAGTGAATCTGAACCGGAAGGATTGGTCCTTAAGGTTATTGGATGCACTATGGGCTTATCGTACTGCCTACAAAACGCCACTTGGTATGTCATCGTATAGGCTTGTCTATGTAAAAGCCTGCCACCTTCTGGTAGAGTTAGAACACAAAGCCTATTGGGCTATTAAGACCTTCTATTTTGATTTACCCGCTGCGGGAGAGGTCCAAAAACTGTAACTCAATGAGTTGGAAGAAATTAGGAATGATGAGTACGAAAATGCAAAATTGTTCAAAGAGAAAATGAAAATGTCCCATGACATGTCCATCATACGGAAGTCATTTGATCTTGGACAGGAAGTTCTCTTATATAATTATAGGTTGCATCTCTTTCCCAATAATTTGAGGTCTAGATGGTCCGATCCCTTTGTTATTAGGATAGTCTACCCATATGGGGCGGTTGAGATAGATAATCCTAAAAATGGATAAATCATCAAAGTTAATGGTCAAAGGTTGAAGCCATAACTGGAATTACGAGATCGAAAAGTGGAGTACATTCTTCTCCAAGACCCTGTGAACCACGAGCGAACATGAAATTAGGTCATTGTTGTACCATAGTTTTTGTTTTACAGGAATTGTGCGTTGGAAAAAGTCCCTCATTACGGTAATATCTTTCCCGCCTTTTTCAATTTTTAACTTATACATTGAGGACAATGTAGAAATTAGGTTTGGGGGTATTGAGGTCATTTTTCCCCGCTGTGAAAAAAAAATCAGAAAAATTGAAAAAATTGAAAAAGATTTTCAATATAATCGAGTTTTGAAACGATTTCTTAATATATAATTCATTCATGGATCTCTCAACTTTTGAATTTTTTACAAATTAGCCATATAATATGATCAAAAATGGATATTGAGGAGAAAGTTACTATGCTTAACGTATGAATGTGGAGATTTTAATCCGGTGAGATATTGGCCATTCATCGTTTCTGATAGATTTAAATCAATCTGAGTTAAAATAACTCAAACTTTCCTTTAGTGATAAATTCGTTGATGATCTCAATTTCTTTATTTTGTTCGATTATTGAAAACAAAACTCCAAAATTTGAAGCACTAGAAGTCTTAGTAAGTCATCTTGAGACACAAATCAACTTAATAAAACTTGAGAAATGAGATTAGGCCATCGTTTGAAAGCCCAAACTCCAAAATTTTTACATTATTACATTGCAAGCCCATTTGAGCCAAAAAGAAATAAGTTTTTTTTTGTTGAAAATCCATTATTCTACCTAACTCCAACTGGGAGTTTAAAGCCCATAAAAAGAAGCCATACCTATTTTTTGAGAATACTGGGATGGAATTACGATAGGAAAAATGCGAAAAGAAAACGAGGTTCCAAGAATGATGTGAAAAAAAAGGAAGAAAAAAAGAAAGAAAGAAAGAAAGAAAGAAAGAAAGAAAAAAGATTAAAAAAATGTAGTTGAAAAGAAAAAGGAAAGAGAAAAGAAAAATGGAATTCAAAAGAAAAAGTTCCTTAAAGTCAAATTACCGAAAAAACCTGTATATTCTCAGAAATTTTGAACTTCAAAGCCATTCTTTCTATCCAAATCCGAGCCTACAATACATCCAAAAAAAGTCGTAATCGATCTCGAGTGAAGTTAGTTATAGTGTGGTGAGAAGATGAATAGGATCTATTGTGCCATTCAATGTTTTCAAAAAGTAATTGATTTTTCATTCATGAGATCATATTCATCCATTATAAAATTCCATTTTTGATCATGTATATGTGAAATTTGATCATCTAAATTTACTATTTTATTCACATATACCAAGAAAATTATCCATTTTCGAGTGTTCGATTGTGAGTGCATTCCATGAGATTTTGAAATCAAAACGAACTTTTGGATAGAAATGTAAAGATCAAATCTTTTGAAATGAACGGTTATATTGGCTATGCACACACACGCGATAAGTTGAGATTGAAAAGTGAAGTTCTACTATATTTATGAAGTTGCATTCAAACTTGGTTATATTAATTTTGAGTCTTTTGTATTGAGTCAGGCTTTTAAATTTTGTGGGTATATTCACTACAAACCCTCACGAGACAAAACTCGTCCACATGCTAGGTGCAATCGTGATTCCTACGAAAGTGAGTAAGATATTACAATTTTAATTTTTGCTCGAGGACTAGCGAAGTTTAGGTTTCGGGGTATTTGATGAGTGCATCATTTTGCATGAATTATTTCCAAATCTAGGCCTTGTTAGGCCCGTTGTATCACAAATAATGAGCTTTTAGAGTCTTTTTCGTAAATTAAAAGAAAAATGCAAGTTTGAACAAACTTTGAGTTAGAAATGTGATTTTAATAACTCTGGGGGGATGAAATCATAATTTCATAAACTTTATGGGCCTGAAAATAATTTTTTTAATCTTTATCTAGGCAAAATAAAGTTCTCCCTGAAATTTGGTTGAATTCGGAGTTAAAATGGAAAAGTTATGACTTTCGAGGTCTAAATTGCAAATTAAGGGTAAATTGGTAATTTTCTAAACTTTAAGGTGTTGAATTTAAATTAATATAAATTATTTAATATTTGTGCACGTACCTCTGATGTTTGGTGAAGATCCTAGGTCATTTGGTGAAGATATGAAGATTTTGAAAAGAATTGAAATAAGTAAAAATTTTGGGGCCAAAGCATAAAAAAGGAAATTCGAAAAGTAGAATGGGTTATATATTATTGAAGCAGTTATATACACAAGGATGCTTGCTAGCTCAGCTAGTGCGCGCGCAGGAGATCATCAAAAGAACCTGGGTTCGATACCAAGGCCCCCCTATTTTTTTGGGAAAAAAATCAAACATGGATAAGGCCTTAAAATACAAATCAAACGCAGCCTTAAGTTGACAGCTTTATCAGATCAATTTTAGTCCGAAAATGAAGGGACTTGGGATGAAAAATTTTCGTAAGCTACAAGAAAACGTGAAAAATTGGTTAATGAATTTTATAATTCATTTTTACCAATTAAAAAAGGAGTATTTTACCCATCTAAATACCCTATCCCTAAGCCTATAAATATGACCATTGGAGAGTTGTATAGAGACACTTTAGAATAATTTTTGGTAGTTTTAGTTTTAGTGATTTATTTATATTTGCGGGCCAATAATTATTTTGTGGGAGGAATTTTGTCAAGAATATTTGTGACACGCCATTTTGTAAGTTTGTTTATTTAATGCATATTATTATTCATTCTTAAAAATTGATTATCTCTACAATTATGCTAGCTTAATTTCCTTGCTAGGACTAGGTAAAATTTATCATGTATGATTAATATTGTGTGTGATTTAAATTTGTCTTTGTTCCCGTTATGTGCTAAATGTTTTAAAAAACATTCGGTATTCATTTAAAATGACACGAGAGTGCGTTTTATACCTTCAGCATTGTTTGAAAAAAAAAATCATTTTTTTAAGTATGAGTACTTTTTGATGGGTTATACTTTTATTAAATTGATTGATAGCCCATGCTTAAGGACTATATTTTGAAATTTAAAAGTGAACTCTATAAGGGAATAGGGATTTTAGGCGTCTAAATTTAGAAACGTTAAATTTTATTTTGGACTTATAACGTGATGTTTTTCCGAATTAAATACAACGAGAGTCGATTTAATTTGAGTTATAAAATTGGGAATGGCGAATTTAAATTATTGAACAGTGTTAGTTAAACGTGATAAATGGATCCAACGTCCTAGTTTTCATGCACACTTAATTATATCTCTTGTACTCCTATTTTTTGTTTGTGTTGCTTAGTTTAATATTACATCTCATCTTTAAACCCATTTCGTCTAGTTGGACAGTCACAATAATTTTTAACAAAAAAATTGATAAATCCTCGTGGGTTCGACTCGTACTTACGCTCACTATTCTATAATAGCTCGTGCACTCGCGGTATTTGATAAAATTGACAAACAAGCAGTATGCCAGACTAATGACAAATTCTTCTTCTTGGGATGATTTCAATAGTACAATCATGTTGCTAAACTAAAGCCATGGGTGGGTGATAATGGGAGGTCGAGATATATTTGTAAATTCTGAGGGGATTCTTAGCTCGATATTTTTATTTTTGCAGGTCTACTTGTGTACAAGTAGAGTTGGTGGAAAGTACTTGGAGATGTTGCAATTATTTACTGCAATTAGTCATGGGAATTGAATTATGATGTAATTTTCTTATAACACATCATTTATTCCTAAATAAATGATATATATATATATATATATATATATATATATAGGTATTTATTAAGAACAAAAGTAGAAACCTTATTACCTAGTGACTTGGTAGAAAAAATATTTCGATTTTCACAAGAAAAAGATATATCTAATTGGATAGCCATTCAAAATTATTTTCGTTTTAATCTTGAACCTCTAGGCTGTAAATATAATATGAACATGTTCATCACTTTCGGGAAACCCACTCTGAGTACTTAGATAATATTCTTATTATGTTTTGATATATTATTAAAGGATCCTTGAGGATTTGTTTTTATGGTAATATTGACATAAATATTTTAAATGAACTCTGGAATGATCTTCTGTTTATAAATTTTCTGGTGTCCTGTGAGTTGCCATTGTCGCCGTTGTTATCGTGATATAGGCGTTTATAGGCTTGACTGGGCTGCTACAGTTATCTGTAGTATTGTGGACTTGAGGACTATTTATAAGTTACTGTTCATCCTACTGTTCACTTTTACTTTTCAAGTTTTTATTAGAACTTTCGGGAAACCAACTCTGAGTACTTAGATAATATTCTTATTATGTTTTGATATATTATTAAAGGATCCTTGAGGATTTGTTTTTATGGTAATATTGACATAAATATTTTAAATGAACTCTGGAATGATCTTCTGTTTATAAATTTTTCGGTGTCCTGTGAGTTGCCATTGTCGTCGTTGTTGTCGTGATATAGGCGTTTATAGGCTTGATTGGGCTGCTACAGTTGTCTGTAGTACTGTGGACTTGAGGACTATTTATAAGTTACTGTTCATCCTACTGTTCACTTTTATTGTTCATGTCACTATTCATCCGTGTAAAATAATGGTATATATATATTGTAAAGATTTTCCTGCTCTCATAAATAAAATAAAAGGTATATTTATGACTTGAGGTCTTACCCAAGCTCAAATCTATAAAAATTTTAGGCCAGGGAAAAGCCCCACAACTTGGTTACATTTTTGCCCCGATCACAAAAGGAAATCCAAAGGAATATACTTGTGTTTTATGGGGAATTATATGATGAAAATTATGACTGTATCAGGGATCCTTCCACAAAGGGGGCACCTGGTAGGTCGTTCAATCTTTTTCATTTTTCTGAAGTACTAAAAATCATTATTGACCAACTTGATTTTCTTGAAGATTGTTTTACAAACACGAAGTCGTCCGACTACTAGGTCAATCTTAGAGATTTAGAGAAGGTTTGTAAGCATCAAAACCTAGAGGGTGTTCATCTGCATTGGAGAGAGGAAAACATTTTCCTTCGCTATAGCTTGACCGTCCAGTCAATAAAAAATGTTACAGTCTTTCCTCATGTTTAAGTCACTCATTATTCCTCAGTAGGTGATGACTCCATTCCAACTACCACCCCCATTATCGGAGAAACTGTGAGGGTTGTTTACTTAGGGTAATCATCCCCACACATTATTTCAACCGACTCCAACTCGAACTAGGAAAATGAAGCTGAAAGAGTTTACTCCTTAAAAGATCTTGACCCACTTTTTACCTACGATGCCAGCATCACTAGTCATCCTTGGGAGGAATTTAAAGATGAAGAAAATTTATGCGTAAAAGACTTAACATTCCCTCCAATTCCCCTGTAACCTCTAAGAGATGACTAACAAATAGAGAAGGTCGGTCGATTTGGAAGCTATCATAGATAAGTTTAAAAATAGTCGACTGACATCAATCAGGATGAATAAAATACTTATAAGAAGAACAACAAAATAATCACCCTCAAAGAGAAAGAGGATCGAGAGCTGTAATGTCAGCGTCAAGAGGTCGAGTGCAGTAAAAATAATAGTATAGATAAGAACCAAGAAGACCCCCCACCTTCCCCAATTACCATTCCCGATCGACCTATAATAATAAACGATCCTCAACAGTAGCAGAGGGAATGGTCAAAGGCTCCTCCCCCCCCCCCCTCCAAGGGAACTACGATCGCCCTTAAGATATATCCTTTATCAAAGGAAAAAAATCATTAAATGAAGCCAATTCGGCCTATAGGGACTTGGAGGTTATGTACTTCGTTACTCAGGTGGCAATAATGTCGTCTGACATAATTGATTTCAGGGGATTTTCTTTGAAGAGACTCCACAAGGAAGGTTTGAGGCACAGTGTTTTGGTAACTCACACAACTTTTTATTTACTGTTCACGCCAAATTTGGTTTTTAACTTATTTCCTCTTTTCTACGCGGAGTATGAAGATCAATCAAGAACTCGCCGATCGAGTTGACCTTTATTAAAGGAACAATGATCATCTCGTGAATTTTAATAACACCTTAAAGGGCAAGATCCTTCACTAAATCAAGGACTTGTATGACCGTAATAACGAGTTGAAGGTTTAGGAGGACACGAAGGAGAAAGTGGCGGAAGAAGCTGAGCGGACTCAAAATGATTTTAGTAGGGTGGACACTGAATTATCTCCTTTCATTATAAGGTCCTTCCAAAGTTAATCCTCCAAAGGCAAAAGAGTGCAATGAAGAGGGATTGAGAGGACGATCTGGAGAAAGCCTACAGTGAAGGAGGCAGCAGCCCAGGAGATCATCTCGCAGCTGAACTATTATTAGTCTATTGTGTTTAATAAGGGCTAGGTAGCCGACCTGGAGAAATGAGATGTTCATAAGGGATATCTGGCCTACGCTGAACACTCACCCTTGGCGAATCCTTTAGGGGTGACCCTGAGTTGTTGATCCTCCAATAACCCAGGTCACTGCTGATTTATTCGCCCTACCTGTTGCTAATGTTATTGGGGGGACCACCATTGATATTTTAAAATTGGGTTACTGAGGACGCTACCGATCAATCTGCCCGACCTATTGCGGACGATCTTGCAAAGACCACCCTCAACCCTTAGATTTTTATATTTTTGTTTAATGTAACTCTTTTAACCCTTTGAGGTCATTGCCTTGTTGTCCCACGACCATTTTTTTGTTTATCAAAGAGAAACATATTTCAATTTTACTTGATCTTTCACTGTGCGTTCGTTTACTTTTTACGACATAGCCAGAATGTTAGTTTATCTAATAGTGGCTGTATAATGTTTGCTTTCATATCATGTTAGGAGTTTGTCAAGTGTTATTTATCTTCTTAGGATTTCTTTTTCATTAATTGAAAACCAAATAGTTCATTAGCAATAAATTGATACTGACCAACCTATTTTACCTGAGTCTGACCCATCTTTGGCATGTTTAGGCTGAGTTATTCAGTTCGGCCAAGTGGACCATTATTGTGAGTTCTGGTGTTAGACCTAGGAAATCATATGCTAAGTTTAAGCCTACCATAAGTGGTCAATATGCATAAGTTTAAGCTGATCGTGAGTAAATGATATGCCTATTTTTAGACCGACCATATTTTCTTAGGGCTATACCACCATTTGCAGGTGGGTTTAGTGTCTAATATAGGCAATAAACTTACGCCTGAGTTATAACACACAACTCTTTAAGTTGGTTTTACCTCTTCTAGGACGATCTGCTTTAGATCATACCACTTCTCTAGTGGGCTTTGGTGCCAAGCGTAGGCGACAAACTCACAGCTGAGTTGTACCAGGCATTTTTATATGGGTTTTTGCCTATTCTAGGCTAATCTAGTTTATATCATATCGCTTATCAAGTGGGTTTTTATGCTAAAAACAGCAGCCAACTCACGTATGAGTTGTACCACATAATTTATGTGGGTTTTTTCCTCTTCTAGGTCGATCTACTTTAGATCATACCATTTCTCAAATTAGTTTTGGTGCTAAACTTGGGTGACCAACTCACATCCAAGTTATACCACATAATTCTTATGTGGATTTTTTCCTGATACCTAAGTGGCTGACCTTTCTTACAAGCCGCACCACTGTTGAGTATGTTTAATTAAAAAAAGTTTGGGACAACGAATTTGAATAATTCTATTGACTAACTAACAATCATTTTATTTTTCATAAATAAAGAAACAATGTTTTTGACTTTATATCTAATGATAAGACTTCCTAAGGTCCATGGCATTCCATGACCTTGGGAATACTCTTCTATCTAATTATTATAAATGATATGATCCTCCCCCCCCCCCCCCCCCCCCATCAAGACTATTCTGTAGGGTCCTGACTAGTTTGGTGTAAGTTTCCCATCTGATGAATACTTGGATGAGGGTAGCAGCTTTTCAAGCACCAAGTTATCGACCTGGAATTCTCTAACTTTGAACCTCTTGCCATGTTGTCTTGGTAACTCTTGTTGGAGGCTTCCAAACCTAGCACAACTTGCTCCCTTCTTTCTTCATTTAGATCTAACTCATGAGATATTCTATCATTATTATGCTATCTTCAAAAACCGTCGACTTGAGTGTTGGAAGCCTGGTCTCTAAAGGGATGATGGTTTCCATATAATAGGCCAGGGAGTACAGAGCCTCTTGTGTTGGCTTTCATGGTGTTATTACGTATGCCAAATAATAAAGGGAAGTTTATCTACCCATTATCCTTTGTAATTATCTAATCGGTTCTTGATTCTAGATAAAAGAGCTTTATTGGTTATTTATGCATGTCTATTGCACTGGTGGACAACTATCTATGTATAGTGGATTATGACTCCTTGTTATGCACAAAAATCACATAAGGAGTCATTGTCTAACTGCATTCCTTTGTTGATAACCAGTGTGATTTGGATTCCAACACACATGATGATGTTCCTCCAATCGAATCTCCTATAGTTCGCTTTTCTAATATGGGTGAGTGGTTCATCCTCAACCCACTTTGTGAAGTAGTCGGTCGCTGTTATTAGATATCTTTGATTTTCTTGTGTAAAAGGTAATAAACCCATTACGACCATGCCCCATTAAGAAAAAGGCCATGGACTGGTGAGAAAATTTAGATCTCCCGTAGGCTGTTTAATGGTTGGTGAAAATTACTGACACTTGGCTCACTTTCGGACGAACATCATAGCATCCTTTTGCATAAAAGGGCCACAAATATCCTTGAGGATCGCCATCTACAAGCGTGGTCTTCCACATGTGTGTAATCAGTAGTTTCCTTTATGCATCTAGATTAACTGTCCTTCCACTTGACCAAGGTGAACAAATTTTAGTAATGGGTTAGTAAATGATCAATGGTAAAGCTTGCCCTTGGAGTGAAGGAAAAACCTAGATGACCCGAAGAGTATTCACAAGATCATGGAATAATTATATGTATTTCAATCCATAGGTGTGCCTCTTTACTATCTTATCACACCTATGGATCTCACTTAACTAAATGATATGGATTCCATGACCTTGTGTGCCTCTTTACCATCTGGGGGCAGCTCACCAATCCATAGGTGTAATAAGATGGAAGCCATCCAATACAGAGATAAATCCATTTGGAGAACACAAAGGCCTTGGTATGGTTCTTCGATGCTCTGCCGGTCTATGTATTCCACTTCGATCATCCTTTTTCGGGTCAGTATCGATAAGTGAAGCTAAAGTAGCAAGAGCGTCTGCATGGCTATTATCATTCCTAGGTAATTACTCAACTAAGGAAGACTTGAACTGCTAAAGAATACCACTTGCCTTATTTCACTAAGAAAGAATTCTGGACTCCCTGGCCTTATATTCACCATTAAGTTGGTTTACGATAAATCTGGAGTCACGATATAGTAATCTAGTAAGCACCTAGATTAATCGCCTTATGAAGACCTTGCACCATGGCCTCATATTCTACCTAGTTGTTTGATCCTTTGAACCCCAATCTAATGGATTACTTAATGATATTGCTTTGTGGTGTCACAAAGACTATTATAACTCTTGTTCCCCTCTCATTTGATACACCATCCATAAAAAGTTTCCAAGTTTATCCATCCTTATTGACTGCCAGTGACTCCAAAATGAGATTTGACTGTTCGTCCTCACCTCTTGGTGATGATGAAAATTCTTCTACAAAGTTTACCAAGACTTTATCATTGATTATTATTCTCGGCTCTTACCTGATGTTAAATTGTGCCAGATCCAGGGACCACTTTGGTCATTCTATTTTAGAGGTTAGATATTTTTAGTGCATCTTTTAAAGGATAGGTTATGGGGACGATAATTATATCAGCATCAAAGTAGTGCCTTGGCTTTTTGGATGCGATTACCAATGATAGAACTAATTTCTAAATAGGCATATATCTAATTTCTACCTCTAGGAGAGTATGGATAACATACTAGACCAACCTTTGCGCTCCATCACATAAGCAAACTAGTGCAGCGATGGCCACATACTATGAGACGAATAAGTACATGTACAGATTTTCTCCATATTTGGGGGTTGATAAAAAGGGAGGAGATCTCAAGTACTATCGAATTCCTTCAAAATCTTGATCACATCCTCTATAAGATGGTGGTTCTTACCTTTTTCAATACCTTAAAGAATGATCGAGACTTGTTCAAGGTTCTTAGAATGAAGTGATTCAGAGCGACTAGACTACTAATAATGACTTGTATGTCTCTAATAAGAGTCGGTATCCTGATATCTTGCAGAGCCTTAATTGGATATAAATTCACCTCTATACCTCTATGGGTTACCAAATGTCCAAGAAACCTACCAGAGCTAGCTCTAAAGATGAATTTTGATGCATTGAGTTTCATTATGTATTATCTGAGGATCTTGAAGGTCTTTGCGAGGTCTCTGATGTGATCGGTTGCTTAATTTTTATTAAATTGCATATCGTCAATGTACAACTCCATAGTAGAGACAATCTGCCTCTTGAACATTTTAGTTATAAGGCACTGATAGTTTGCTCATGAATTTTTTGAATCAAAAGGCAACACCTTATTGCGTTAAAGTCCTAAAGTTATGGTGAATGATGTATTTTCCTAATTTGGGCCAAATAAAGGTATTTGGTGGTCATCGAGTACACATCCATAAATCTTATGCATTGATGACCGATTGTGAAATCCATGAATTGATATATTCATGGTAATGGAATATTATCTTTTGGGCAGTTCTTATTGATGTCGGTGAAGTCTACACATACTCTCCACTTGTTGTTCTTTTTCTGACAATAACAATGTTAAAATCCAGTCTGGGAATTGGACTTATCTAACGGAGGTGACCTGGAGTTGGTTATAAAAATCTGCCTATACATCTTTTACCTTATCTAGGATCAACTTCCTTGGCTTCTTCGTAATCGGCTTGACAGTTGGTTATACGTGCAGTCGATGACAAGTGATCTTTGAGTCTATCTCTGGGAGGTCATATGGTTACCATGCAAAAACATTAGCATTAGTTCTAAGGAAATGAATGATATTCTCCATTTTATCCTTGGGTAACTCTGATACGATGAGGAATACCTTCTTTGATTATAATGAATCCAAAAGAATGTAAATGAGTTCCTCCATCGTGTGTTCGGTGAGGGCTAACCGAGTTTCTTATAATTCGGCTGAACGCCCTTTGGTTTCTGCTTAGGTTGATCATCTTCTAAATTTTAATCATCTTGACTTTCTTGGACTAATTTTATCTTTCTTTGATGGCTGACATGAATCAACTGCGAGCTGCTGCTTGATCTCTCTTAATCTCGACCACCACTTGGTCACTGAAGAACTTGAGTTTCTAGTTAAGGGAAGAGGGACCTTTTTCATCTCGTGAAGCCATCCTCTGACCATTATAACATTATAGGTTGAATGCGATTGGATGAAATGGAATTCGACTTTCTTATTAACCGATCCGACCTTGACCGGTAGCTTTATCTTCCACAGGGGGTCTCTACTTCTCCATTAAAACCAATCAGTGGCTTTAATTTAGTATCAAGGTCCCTAATGTTGAAGCCGATCTTATAGATCACTATCACATACATGTTATCTGATGAGCTTTTTTGATCCACCTGTATTCTTTTACATCAAAGTTCATAATTCATAGCACGAGTACTATGGCATCCTTTCGTGGTAGGTTCACGCTGACTAGATCGTCATTGATGAACATAATGGCCCGATCAATGTCAAATTCTCTTATTTTCCTCTTGGAAAGGACTAGGTTAGACAAATTTACCTGGAAATCTTATTAAACATTTAGGGTAATCCTTAACTTCTTGAGCTTCTTTCTAGTGCACTGAATTGGATCGGTATATCCATGAAAGGTTGCGACCAGTCCTACCTGGGGAAGATCTTCGTCTGCCTTCTGAATTGCATTGATATTTATCCAAAAAATTGGCTTCGTTGTGTTAATATGATCCTTTAGATTCCTGTCTTGAACAAATCCTCTAAATATTTCTTAAACATCTTGAAGTTTTTCGTGGAAGTACCCGTGATCTCAGTGATAAGTTCACCTGAGGTTGGCATCCCTTTTATTAGGATCGTTGGCCATCTTAGGAGTCCTCTTGAAGTAGGCCTTGTCTTTGATCTGTAGGATAATCTTATAGATGGGTTCTTTGAAAATTATCTCCAATGCCTTGTAGTTTTTCTCATTATCATGGGAACCGGGGTGACCTTTGGGGGACTCATTTCTAAATCCTTCCTTGATCAAAGAGGGTTAATTTCCCCCTGTAGGGGCTTTCTTAGATTCACACTTTTTCTGGTCCGTTGGGGCCGTTATGTTGATGAGCTCATCCTTCACCTTGGCATATTTCTCAATAGGGAATATAAGATCATCCATTGTAGAGGTCGGTTTCTTTATCGATGACTGATAGAGATTATCAAATCACTTCAGGTATAACTTAAATTAAGAGATTGCTAGCTTATCATTGCAATCGACAATCTCTTTGTACAACTCCCAGTATCTCTATGCATACTCACTGGGGGACTATTCCTTCTTTTTCTTGAGGGAGATCAGCAAATCAACATCTATGATTGATTTTCTTCTAGTGATAAATTGGTCCACAAAATGCTCGGCCAAATATCTAAAAGAATATATAGATCTCATGGGTAATTTCCCAAACCACATTAGATCGATCTCTCATAGAGTGGACAAGAACACCCGACATATTAGAGCATCATGATTATTCCAATGAGACCTGGTATGTCTGTAGTACCTGATGGGATGGGTGTTATTTTCCTTCCCATCATATGTTATAAACTTTGGCATGGATAACTTTTGGGGTGGTTCTATATCTTCCTAATAAATAGGGATAAGGAAAAATGCCTCAATCCTATTCTAGCAATGTGCTTAGGATTCTGAGCCAGATTCGAGTTCAATCTTCCTTCCAATTCTTTCTAGATGAGACCACTGAGCTCTTCACTCCTTACTTTGTTCGGCAGTGCCTCTGGATAGGCAGGCTTGCTACTTTATGCTAATTAAGTGGGATGAAACTGATGGTGGTTGCGGTTGATGGAATTTCTCCTAGAAGAACGGTTTTCATTCCATTAATTACAGTATATCGTGTGAGGTCTCCTAGAATGAAAGGCCCTCTCAATTTGATAACATTCATTATTCTTTATGATCTTTAGAATGCTGGGTTAATTGCCTCCTCAAACAGGTAATTTCCAAGAAACACTCATCCAGTCTTTCTTCATAAATGATGTCAAGATATGTAGCATCTCTTTATTCTGGTCATTCAATTGACAGTGTGCGGTATCGACAGTTGGGTCCTGATCTCCCAAGGGAACACTCCTCGAACCTAGAATGTAATGGCAATGAAAGGAGACAAATAGGAGCATGGTCCCTCCTAACAACACGTATCTCAAACTAGAAGTTGCTCCTCGTGTGTAGGTGATGAGATTGATTTGCACTCAAGATGATTGTTGGGTTGAATGAGCTTAATAATGGTGAGAACTTCGAGTTTCCCCTAGACGACGCCAAATTTTAGGGTATCTTGACCCACAATTTAAGCAGTAACTAGAGATTAGCCCTAAAATTATGAATGCAAAGAAGGAACTAAGAGCATGAGATGTACATGGTCCAACAGAGAGATCTTCTTTCCTCCATGAGGAATGGAGGGAGATTCATATATTACTCAGGAAGAATGATGACGATTGGAGTGCTAGGATTGTTAGCTAAGATTCCAAGTCACCATGTAACAACACACTCTAAATATACTCTAAATATACCCTTAGTCCCTCTAAAATGTAATTATTCCAAATAAACCCTAGTTTTTTACCAAATTACTAGAATACCGTAAAAGAAGAATTAAGTTAACTTGCACTTTATTATATCAATTAAAACCCAACTTTCACTCAAAGTTTGACCAAATGACATATATATCATAGGAATATCATGAACAAATCCATTAGGTTTGAATAATTGCACATAAGCCCCTAACATTTTACACACTAACTTAAAAGCCCTAAATTATATACAAAAACTATCTAAGGACCTAAACCAAAACCCAAACTTATTCATACTTGCTCCCCTGCTGACATAGGACCAACTGAACTGCTAACATGGCATGTGCCATGTGGAGTAAAATGGGTACCCATTTTCCATCCACATATACAATGGTGGAACTTGTGAAAACTTAGTTGAGATTCACCTCCCAAACCAACCAATAAACTCCTCACAACTAACCCTATAAAAGGCCCTCTTCACCTCAGTAAAAACACACAACAGTTGAGAGCTTTTCCAATGTAAAATTTTAAGGGTTTTTGCATTTCTATTATTTTATGTATGCATGTTTGTTTCTTCAATTTGGTTATATTTCTGCACTTATATAGAGTAGAATTGTGTGTTTGCATATGAATGCTAACGTGTGAATCTACCGAAATTGCTCAAAAATAAAAAAAAACTCCATTAAAGCTTGAGCTTCAATGGTGGATTCCGCTTCCTTGACTTTGAACCAGTTTTAAAGTGATGTAAGTTGATCTTAGGTTCTCAAGAATCTAGGTGCAAGGTATAATTAAACCAAGAATAGCTTTTGAAACCGCAAATCCAAGCTTGAAATTACTGCGCCTGGAATTTTCAGAAAAGAAAGTTAAGAGTTATACTCGACCAAATTCATCAAACTAGTCTTGTTTTTCTACATTTTCCATATAAAACAAAACCCTTATGATTCCGGATAAGAATCATATCCTTCAGTCACTTATGTTTAGTCAAATTTTCTCCATTTTTACAGAATCTCACTAGCTTAATTTAGCCCACCAAAATCCTTGAAACCAATATGGTCAAATTCGTCTTCAAACGTTACTCAATTTTCATTCAAGAACCAACTTAAACGGATTTCTAAAACGTCTCAAATTTAAGGTCAAAGTTTAAAAACCCTAAAGTCAAAATTTTGAAGGTTGAAGATGAGTGGATTACACGTGCGCGATTTAGGGTCAAACCAGGCGTGTGAAATGTTTGACTTAGCGTGAGGGCGCGTCTCTAATCGAAAAAATATTATTTTTTTCCAAAAAAAATATTTTTTAATTTCGAACAAAATGGTATATTACATCACCCTATTTGGATCCCAGGAAAGTATTATCTCGAGAAATCAAGTCTTAAAGTTTAAATTCAAGTTTTAATTTTACACATAAACCCCGGCCCAATTTTCTAAGTATTTCAAAACACCCCCAAACTTTTACCACAAATTCTTTAGTTCAAATAAAGCCATTTTGTCGGTTGTTACTAAATCCAAATCCAAATAGATATAAAGAAAAACATTATTCTTAAAAACTTTTTAAATTGTATTATACCCTTTTAGTTGTTCTTACACTGAAACTTATTACAATTTAGCATCCTACTGCATCACATAAGCTTTATTTTAAGCTTATATGACCTACTTATAATCTCCATGATTTCAGACTATCCAAACAACCCAGTGAAATAGACGCACAAACCCGGAATTTGAAATTTCAAAGCAGGTGATTTTAATTCCAGTATTAAATAAATTGATCTTACGCCTTTCAAAATTACTGATGGTTATTTCACTTTGTGATAATTTTGAACTCGTGTTTGAATTATGAACTCATTTGTGTAGTTCATGTTTATCCCGTATATTGATTCTCTCGATATTTCAATTATCCCTAAACCCAATAAACCGCTACAACCTATAAATTCAGTACACCGCTGAATTGCCTTAAACCCTTAATTGTGGTATTACCCTGCATTTTACTTGATAAAATTTCATATTACCCTGCAATTTATGATCATTATCAGTGAAATCGCTAGTAGCATACCTTACGATTCAGGGATTAGACCCCGGTAGTTCTAATTGGCCTGTAGGACTCCGATGTTGAGTGCCTACTTTTTATTTGCTACATACGTATGAATGCCACTATAGCCAAGTGTGCCAAGACTTTATTTTTATTATTATTATTATTATTATTATTATTATTATTATTATTATTATTATTATTATTATTATTATTATTTTATTTATTTATTATTATTATTATTATTATTTTTCCCCAACAATTCTAGGACTACCTGTCCAAGTATATGATATGCTTTGGACGATATTATGACGATATGTATACGCATTTAAAGCTCCTATAACTGATAATTTATGGGATATCTTGTTATAGATTGAGCCCTTATCCTGGTAATGTGATAAACAACTTATCCAGTTACAATCCACCATATTATTCATATGGATATCATTAGAATCCAGTATACCCCTGACAGTTCTAAGATATTTCAGTTTTTCTCCATATTTTTATATTAATATTAAATCCAGTTACTCTTTAAAAATACATTTTATCCCGTAACTTGTCTAAAAATAAAATTATCTACTTGGCATGTCTGTTTAATTGTTTTCCTTCCAGGTGGAACCTGAGGAAGATGAGATATCTCCCTCATGTTTGGACTTTTATTCTATATTACCTCAAAAAAATTACGTACGTATGGGTAGTAACAGACAAGGATGGTACTCCCCGCTGGAATATCTACACCATAACTTATCAGCTCTTGTGATTCCCGAATGTTTTTTACAAGTTTTATCTTATATATGGCATGAATGAATAATTATGTATGTCTGTTTGTTTTAGACTCAGCTATGTAAAAGAATTCTAGGCATCCGAGTCGTAAAAATGTATTAATTTTTGTTACCTTTAATTTGTTTGTTATATTTATTATTATAAGGACATAGTCTGTCATAATTAAGTATGTCGTATACTGCTACAACCGTCAAAGAGGTTCAAGATCAAATATGTAACATGATGATCCGAATATCAAGCTTCATCAACAATCAAGCCTCCGCGAAATGAATTTGGTAAAGTTGTGTTTTTAATTTCTTAATAATTCACTTAGGATACTGGGATATTTTTCACAAAATATTTTCTAAGTGCTAGAGCGGAGCTTTAAATGTTTTTGGTAAAAAAAAAAATATATTTTTCGGAGTGTTTGAGGCTGTGCATTTATTGAAAGGATAAACGAGAAAAAAATATTATTTTAATCATCTCATTCGAACAACATCGTACGTCGTTCGAACGACACTGCAGGTCGCACGATGCATCAAACAAAATTGTGTATCGCTCAAACGACAGTGTGTCTCGCTTGAACGACCCACCGCCTTAAGTTTTCTATAAAAGGGTCTTTTCAACTCCGTTTTCCATAAGAAGTCTGTACGTTTTTACATTCTGCAAACAGTTCAAAATTTGCAGAACCTTTTGGCTTCTTCTTTTAGAGTTTAATCTCTTTTGTTTTAAATTCACAAAAGTCCCAATTGTTCATGTGAATTGTTTTGGAGTTTGAGAACACACTTTGCTGGTGTTCATACTTTTGTCGAGAAGATTTATCCATCATATGGATGTGTGTCATTGAGGTTCGCTGTGTGTGATTTTTTGATGAAATTAGGACTACTGTCCTTGTGGATTGTTGCACGTAATTCATTGTGGCCGACGCCGACCGACGCTTGCGGGTATTCGTGTGTCAAACAAATATATCTCATTGTAATCCGTATAAGTTGTGATCTACAAATTATAGTGAAATAAAAAGGTTTTGCGCTGAGGGGATTTTTCCAGAACTTTGTGGCGCATATTTTATTCATGTTGGTTTGACACATGCACGCACACGTAGCTAGTTGATTTTGAGGGTTGAATTAATTTGATTCATAAATTGACTCTAATTAAATAAGTTTGTGATTGGAATTTGTGCATCTATTCGAATCTTTATCACGCGTAGGTTTTTACAAATTGGTATCAGAGCATGTTACACTATTTTATTGTGTATTCCTATTTTTCCGCAAAATCGTGTGATATTGATTTTTTTGAAAAATTATATTTTCTAAAATTGTCGCAATGTTCAAGTGAAAACGTATGTAATCGATTGCCAATTTTTGAGGGGTCTAATTATGCTTAATGTAAAGTCCAAATGAAATCCCATTTAAAATCAATTGATGAAAGAGTTTGGGTCATCTGTGAAAGAGGCTGGAATCCTCCCACTGTCACCGCGAATAATGTAACGAATTTAAAACATGTGTCAGACTGGACAGAGGATGAGTTTAGGTGGAGCACTTACAATTCATGAGGGCTAAGTGCAAATTCTGGACACGTCAACCCTGACGAGTTCTGACGTATTATTACGTGCACCACGTCTAAAGAAGTGTGGTATATTCTGCAACTCACCCACGAAGGCACTAACACGGTCAAAGAGTCTAAAATTCAAAATTTAACCACTCAATTTGAGACGATCACTATGTTAGAGACGGAGTGTTTTGACGAGTTTTATGCACATTTTTCTGATATTGTCAACACTAGTTTTAATCTTGGTGAGACTATACCTGATGCACGAGTGGTTAAAAAGATTTTAAGATCGTTGCCTAAACGTTTTATCCCGAAAGTAACTGTTTTGAACACCTTGGGTAATTTGAGTCATCTGAAATTAGAAGAGTTGGTAGGAGACCTCCAGACATACGAAATTGACATGTTCCCTAACACTGTCAAACCTAAGGATAGAGGGATAGCGCTTAAAGCCCAAACTAGGTTTTACAATAAAGTGAGTTTTTGTGAGTCCGAGTCTGAGGACGAGTCTGATTTTTGACATATCCCTTCTTGCAAAGAATTTCAAAAAGTTTCTCCAATCTTCGAAACAAAATTCTTCCAATAAAAAGTTTTCGAAAAAAACAAAAAGAAAGATAAGGCCAGAGAAAGAGGTGAAAAGAGAAAGAGGGTGAAGAAAATTTTGAATATATGAAATGTTTTGAGTGTGAAGGTAGAGGGCATAAGTCGTTTGAGTGTCCCACTAGACTTAGGAGAGAAGGCAAGAAATTTTCTATGCTAGCCACCCTGAGTGATAGTGAGGAAGATGTGAAAGATTTTGAGGATGAGTCTTCACAAGGAGAGTGTTTTTATCCAGTCACGAGAGCACGCCCACTTTGTCCCACAACGATGAGGACACGTGTGCACATGAGACCCCCGATGAGGATTTGAGTGTTTATATCGATTTTGAGAGAGAGTGTGAAAGTGGAGATGAAAGTGAGCTCCAGATTGATTTTAGAGAATTGTACGCCGAGACCTTAAAGACTAAGAAATTGAATAAGGAGTTAGGTCCTAAGGTGAGAGATTTGAAGAGAGAGTTAGATAGGCTTAGAGGTTTTGAGGCTATGTCGACTCAACTTGAGAAGGTGAAGATTAGTTTGAGTGAGAAGTTGATCATCGTGAATAGGCAAAAGTGTTATAGCTCGCGTGTCACAATTGGAGAAAGATCTTAAGCATGCCCTGGAGGCTAAAGTCACTTTGGAGAACGCATCTAATAAGGTTAGAAAGATGGTTCTTGATCCCATTTTGGGTAGTGGTGAGAGTTTAGGAATAAGTCATGACGGTGTGTCTACTTCACGTGCTGCACCCGAGCCGATTCCTACTTTAGTGTTAGATTCACATGACTCTCGACCCGACCCACCTAGGCATCCCGTACTTGTTAGGAAAGCGCATAGGAGACATTTTGAAAGAGGTGTTCCTAGTCCAGTTTATGTTTGCACACACTGCAAGAGAAGAGGATACCTGAGAGAGTTTTATTTTAAGTTGGGTTATGTGCCACGTTATGCTACTACACGTGTCCACACGCACGCTCGCACACACCCACACCTGACGCTTCTAATGATTATATGAGAGAGTTTGCACATATTGGGGAGCAGGTAAAGTTTTTGGTCAGACTTCACATGACTTGATAGAGTTGTTTCAAAAGATGTCACCGTCTTTGGAAAACTCCACTGCACCTACTGGATGAGGTCTAGACTTATTTGCTAGCATAGGATGATTTACATGATGACTCTTTTGCCTATTGCTAGTATGTATCATTTTTTATTTATATTTTCCATTTTGATATATTTTTCTAATTTTTCTACTGTTTTGGATCTGTTTGCCCATCCTAGGAACTGTTTTCACGAAATTTTTCCACTGGACAAAACTGCATGATTTTCTTGGTGGATTGGGATTTCTGTTTTCTCGTTCAAGTGAAATCTCTTGTGTCGCAGAGCTGTCGTTCTAATGACAAACACTTTACTTCGAGCGACATTGATTTTCGTTTTAACAGCCTAGTTGGTCTTCTGCATTTATCTATTTGCAGTCCTCGGGTTAATATTGTTATATTATTTGGTACTGTTGGGTTCAAAAAATACAAAAAGATTTTTATTTTTGGATAAAATTTTTGAAAAATCCAAAAAGAGTTTTGTATTTTGTTTACACCGAATATGGATGATCATTTAGGATGTCCAAGTCACAACAGCATTCCATATCCATGTGACTATTTGATAGTGTTTTGAGACAATATGTTGTGTCACTCATGTGCTTTACAAAGTTTGGAGTCTTTGAGATGATATTGTGTTGCTACCTACATGTTTGACTCATTTTGTCCTTTAGTGCACACATGCACGAATTTGTTTGACTTTTTTGCTTGTCTATCCGATGTTAGCTGAGTGTTTCCATCCCAATTTTGTCTATACAACGAACCAAATGCGATAAAACTTGACAAGAAAGTAGTGCATGTTTTAAATCGTTCGTGAGTTTGTGTGATGTATTTTGAAAAATGAAAAAGGGCTGCGAAAGGTATTTCATTTTTTCCCTTTGTGATAAAGTCACCATTTAAATGGACCTAAACAAGTGAGGAATTGAAAATTATCCAGGGTCCAATGAGGTTTAAGAGAGTCCGAAAACATTGAAAGGCAATAAAAAGAAAATTATGCCAAAAAGGGGCCAATAGGTTCTAGTTTCATCACCTCATAAGAAAAGTAAAAATCATTTTCTTTTAATGAGGGAGTTTGGATGGAATTTAAAACAATTTGCACGTCTTTGAAAGTCATGAAAAAGCATTACATAGTTTTGGATGTTAATAGTGTGGAAATCATTTATACTTTGATTTGTTGATATGATTAAGACGATTTCATCTAAATTCAACAATTTTACACCTAAGGACTATTTTGATGTTCATTCGTTAGGAGTACACTTATGCATCGTGCACACATGTCCTGTTTGAGTCGATTTTCCTATCGAATTTGTTCACATCCATTCATTCTATTTCCATGATTTGGTTATCGTAGTGTAAATTAATGGTGTATGATTTTTGTAACATCATTTTTTGCATTTTTGTATGAAGAATATGAAAAAATCAAAAATAGTTTGTTTGCCTTGTTTACCGTGACACCCCGATTTGATTTATTTAGTTTATTCTTTTCCTTGTATATTCTGGACAAATAAAAAGGGGGAGAGCGAATTATGACTTTATGGGGGAGTTTAAGTATGGGGGAGAATTGATTATGATTTCATGTCTATGCTTATATCATTTCAAACTCAATACGTCACGAGGTATTTGCTTTGTCTCGTGTGTGTAGGTAAAAAATAAGATTTTTGGATTGCACACCCTGATGAGAAAAGCTCAAAGTTTTGAAGAATGGATTGTTGAAGCAAATTTTGAAGACTTGACAGTTTATCTTAAAACTTTTGAGTTTATGGGAGGGTAGATTTGTATAGGTCATTTTTTTAGATTCATAATTCGGATATTTTTATTTTGTACTGTGACACCCCGATTTCATTTATTTGGTTTATTCTTTTCCTTTTCTATTTCGGACAGATAAAGAGGGGGAGAATGAATGATGACTTTATGGGGGAGTTTAAGTATGGGGAGAAATGATTATGTTTTCATGTTTATGCTTATATCATTTCAAACTCTTTAGGTCACGATCTATTTGCTTTGTCTCATGTGTGTAGGTACAATTGAAGATTTTTGGATTGCACACCCTGATGAGAAAAGCTCAAAGTTTTGAAGAATTGATTGTTGAAGAAAAGTTTGAAGACTTGACTGTTTATCTTTCCACTCTTGAGTTTATAGGAGGGTAGATTTGTATAGGTCATTTTTTCAGATTGATAATTCAGATATTTTTATTTTGTACCGGCATACACATAAGCGAGGATTTGTAAGGACATATTCCGTCACAATTAAGTACGTCGTATACCGCTACAACCATCGAAGAGGTTCAAGATCAAATACGTAACGCGATGGTCCGAATATCAAGCTTCATCAACAATCAAGCCTCCCCAAAATGAATTTGGTAAAGTATTGTTTTTAATTTCTTAATAATTCACTTAGGATATTGGGATATTTTTCACAAAATATTTTGTAAGTGTTGGAGCGGAGCTTTAAATGTTTTTCGTCGAAAAAAAAAAAATATATATATATATATTTCGGAGTGTTTGAGGTGGTGCATTTACTGAAAGGATAAACGAGAAAAAATTATTATTTTAATCATCTCATTCGAACGACATTTTACGTCGTTCCAATGACACTGCATGTCGCGCGATACATCAAACGACATCGTGTCTCGCTCGAATGACAGCGTGTCTCGCTCAAACGACCCATCGCCTTAAGTTTTTTATAAAAGGGTCTTTTCAACTCCGTTTTTCATAAGAAGTTTGTACATTTTTACATTCTGCAAATAGTGCGAAATCAGCAGAACCTTTTGTCTTCTTCTTTTAGAGTTCAATCTCTGTTGTTTTCAACTCACAAAAGTCCCAATTGTTCATGTGAATTGTTTTGGAGTTTGAGAAAACACATTAATGGTGTTAATACTTTTATGGAGAAAATGCATCATATGGTTGTGTGTCATTGAGGTTCCCTGCGTGTGGATCTTTGCTGAAGATAGGATTGCGATTCTTGTGGATTGCTACACGTAATTCATTACTGACGATGCCGACCAATGCCTGAGGGTACTCGTGTGTCAAACAAATGTATTTCATTGTAATCCGTGTAAGTTGTGATTTACAAATTATAGTGAGATAAAAAGGTTTTGCCTTTAGGGGATTTTTCAAAACTTTGTGTCGCATATTTTATTCATATTGGTTTGACACATGCACGCACACGTAGCTAGTTGATTTTGAGGGATTAATTAATTTGATTCATAAATTGACTCTAATTAAATAAGTTTGTGATTGAAATTTGAACATATATTCGAATCTTTATCACACGTAGGTTTTTACAATTATACTCCTTACTTAGCACAAAAAACATAGAATTCGCGAATGAGACAACATGGTATTTGAACGTCGCCGAATTTTATGCCTATACGGGACCAAATACAAGAATCTTTCGCCTACGACTTATACGATTATTACTACGAATATTTCCTTTATCACATTTTATTACTCATACTGTTTTGTAGTAATGAATATCCGAGATGATATCTATCTTGATATTCGTGATTCGACTCACAAAAGGTTTGAATGAGCAATTAAAGAGGTCAACTAGGAAAAACTTTGTCAACACATAAGGAGCATTGATCGTGACTGGGTAATTGCTACTCCTGAGATCAAACGCAGTGCTTATTGGTCTCCTTATGGGAGAGGCTCAATTAACCCGACAGACCAAGAGATTCTTTGAAGACCCTGACACTATTCAAAAAGCAATCCATCTTTCATGGGACGTCGTGCCACCTAATAAAGTCACTATTACTCCCCCTGACAGGCCAATCGATTATGGTTCTCTTTCTCCCACCACTACTATCTTTTCCCCCGCGAATACCAGTACTTCCTCAGATGATTCTGATCCCTCCAAAACTGACCCAGATCCCGAGTTTGACCAAATGGTTCCTCAAATGACTAGAATACTATTGTTGGAATATGACTATAAATAAATAAAATCTACCAGTGTGTGTGTGTGTGCAAGTAGACGAAATCCATATTCCCAAATGACGATAGTAGTTTAAAGTAATAGTTTTTTGTATTAGTTAAGCGTTCTTTTATTGTAAAGTAGGTTGAACGGCTAGGTAATTTTCTTTATTTTTTTTTCTACGTTGCCTGTGTAATACTATGTAACCCAATGTGATATAATATAACAAGTTTGTTGCTACATCTCTACTTGTAATTTATCCCTCGACACATTGTTTATATAGGATGGTTAATACTCGAGCAATCACCAGGGGAACTCAAGAGGAACGATCTATTCCACATATGCTTAATCCAACTGTCACCAATGAAGAATTCTACATTGTCTACAAGAATTAACTATACTAACCCAACGACAACAAAATATGTCTGCACCACTCATAAATAATTACCTATCAGAATAAACTTGGAGAATGAATGCTCTTAAGGAATTTCTAAGACCAAAAAAAAACCCATCATTTTTTAGGAAGCCTTGTGCAATTAAAGCAAAAAATGGATCTGTCAAACACCTAAAGTGTTGAACGTGGTAGTCAGTGGCCCGAACTAGGGTAAGATTGGCTTTATATTTATTCAAAGGAGAAGCAGATTTTTTGTTGCAGTCTATTCTACATTTTTGGAATGTAAACGAACTAACCTAGGTTCAGTTTAAAGAAATCTTCTTCAACAAGTACTTTTCAGAATCCGTAAGAGATCAAATGACCATATATTTCCTAAGCTTGCAATAGTAACAAATGACTATAGCCTAGTATGAGGCTAAGTTCACTGAATTATCCCTATATGCTAAGGATTGCGTTGACACCGAACCCAAAATGTGCAAGAAATTTGAATGAGGTTTATGACAGAACATCAAATCCTCCATCATTCCTTTATAAGTTCTAAAGTTTAACCAAATAATCGAAATAGCCTCCCTTAGAGAAAAACACCCTGCCTCTACCAACACAGCCCGGATCTCTACTCATTTCCAAAATCCGTATGTTATTAGGAACCAACCCAATCAACGAGATCATCCCTACAACAAGCCCAAGGATGGTCAAGTATTCAGTCAGATTCAGCACAGTCACAGCAGACCTTTGATGCATTGTCATGAATGCAACCAAGTAGGACATCTTAGACCCCAATGCCCTATTCTACACATGCCTCCTCCTTCTAGCTCCCCCAAATTTCTTAAATCTCTTTTCAAGAATCCAACCAGTAAATCTAATTATTCACTGCAACAAAATCCTCATGAAAGAGAGCAAAAACCACTCAATAGGAACCAAGGTCGGAATTCATCCTTTCTTCCAGAAAAAAATCCAAATTACCATGGTGTGGTCGAAGGTAATCTTCCTTTTTATAACATTTTCGCACACAAATTATTTGATTCTGGATCTACACACTCTTTCATTAGTCATTCATGTATGACTCGTCTGTAATTATACTTTAGCCGAGAGTTCACCATTTTACTATAGAAATGCCAACAGGAAAGATGGCCATTACAGATAGGATTTGTAAATGCCACCCTTTACATTTTGGAACCGAGACATTAACCATAGATTCAATAGTATGCAATTTAATATAGTTCGATTTAATAATAGGAATGGACATTTCATCTTCGAACTTTGCTCACATTGATTGCCATGCGAAGATGGTGGCATTCAAACCACCCCATAAAACTTTATTATATCCAAGGACAAAATCCTCACCAACCTCTACCTTTTTAGATAACTGAAAAAGAAACCCTCCTTCCTTTATATCATCTTGGCTAGATACAAGGATGTGTTTCCCAAAGATTTACCCAGAATACCCCCACCTTGAGAAATTGAATTTTTTATCAATATGTTGCCAAATAACTCCCCTATCTCAATACCCCCTTATCGTATGGCTTTTTTAAAATTGCGAGAACTTTGAACAAAATTGAATGACCTACTCGACAAAGGATTTGTATGCCCCACTACACCATCTTGGGGAGCTCCAGTTTTATTCGTACGAAAAAATATGAATCTTTTCGGTTATGTATCGATTACTGAAAATTAAACCAAATGACCATCAGGAATAAATATCTATTGCCCAGGATAAGTGATTGTTTGACCAATTGCAAGGGTCAAAAATATTTTCAAAGATTGATTTTAGATCTGGATATCACCAGCTTCGTGTTAAGAAAGAAGACATACCCAAAATCACTTTTCAGGCACGATACGGACATTTTGAATTCTTCGTTATGTCTTTTGGATTGACAAATGCCCACGCCACTTTCATGGACCTAATGTATAAAATATTTTTCCCTTTCCTAGATCAGTTTATGATCGCCTTTGTAGATGACATATTAATTTATTCCAAGACCAGGGCAAAATATGAAGTGCACCTATGTATAGTGTTGGAAACCCTTCGTAAACATCAGCTTTACTAAAAAAAGTAAATGTGATTTCCTCATCAAAGAGGTAAAGTTCCTTGGACATGTAGTCACTAAAATATGTATACACGTAGACCCAACCAAAATCACTACAGTACTTGAATGGCCTCAACCCACCACTATCACAAAACTATGTAGCTTTTTAGGACTTGCCAGGTATTATCGATGCTTTGTGGAAGGATTTTCCCGATTTGCCCCACCTTTAATGAAATTGACCATAAACGATGTTCAATTTATATGGACCTTTGAATGCGAACAATCCTTTTGACCATTCCTTCCACCAACACCAGCTATGATGTTTATATCGATGCCTCCCAACAAGGACTCAGTTGTGTAATGAAATAAGGGAAAGTGATCGAGTACGCATCACAATAATTGAAAATTCATGAGCACAACTATCCAGTACACAACTAGGAATTAGCATTAGTAGTCTTCGCCCTGAAAAATTTGAAGATGTTATCTGTATGGAGAAGAATTTTGGTATTTTCTGATCGTAAGAGTTTTAAGTACATCTTCACACAAGGGATCTCAACCTTCGATAAAGATGGTGGATAGAATTCTTAGAGGATTATAAGTCTAACTTACTCTACCATCCCAAAAAAGGTAATATAGTTACTGATGCCTTAAGCCATAAATCCCAGGGAAGCCTCCAGAGTATGTTTATATTCTTAAAAACCATTGGAGATTACAATCTACACATGAACTCCTCCAAGACCCAATTTTTTCTATGAAACATTATTGCTCGCCCCACTCTCCATAAGAAAATCATTGACCTCCAAGACCGGGATGAATTTTTCCATTACTTAAAGCAAAAACTTAAAAAAAAACTCCCCAAAAAATACTGGACTTTGGACCCCAAGCGTGGGTTGAAATTCAAAAATCGAGTATGTGTTCCTCTCATAACCTCATTACGAGAAGAAATCCTGTAGGAACCTCACCATTCTAAATTCATGATTTACCCAAAAGCACCAAAATGTATAAAACTCTCAAGAAACATTATTGGTGGACCAGTATGAAGAAAGATATTGTGCACTTCGTAGCAAAGTGTCTAACTTGCCAACAAGTGAAGATCGAGCATCAACATCCCAACAGTTTACTCCAACCCCTCCCTATCCCAAAATGGAAATGGGATAATATAACAATGTACTTTGTCAGCGGATTACCCCATACTTCTGAAGGATACAATATGATATGGATTATCGTCGATCGTCTTATAAAATCCACCCATTTTATACCAACCATCTCCATCGATTCCTTCCAACAACTAAGTGAACTTTACATCGAGGAAATTATTAGACTTCATGGTGTACCTATTTCCATTGTGTCCGATCGTGACCCCAAATTTATATGAAGATTTTGGCAAGCCTTACAAACCTCCTTAGGAACTAAACTCTACCTTAGCACCACTTTTCATCCTTAGACCAAAGGATAATCTGAACGGGTAATTCAAACCTTGGAAGATATGTTACGGGCCTTCACATTAGACTTTCTCGATTCATGGAATAATCATTTTTCCTTGATTGAATTCTCCTACAATAACAGTTATCAAACCAGTATTCAGACCACTTCTTATGAAGCTCTCTATGGACGACCCTGTCGTTTACCTTTATACTGGAACCCGAGATCATCATCGAAACCACAAAAGAGATACGCCTTATTCAAGAAAAATTACATTCAGCCCAGAGTCGATAAAAGAGTTATGCCAACACTCGCCAAAAGCCCATATAATTCCAAATAAATAACCAAGTATTCTTACGAGTATCTCCAAGGAAGGGGATAATTCGATTTGGAAAAAGAGAAAAATTAGCACATTGATACGTTGGTCCCTTTAAAATCATCTGGAATTACCTCCCGGACTATCCAATCTCTATGGCGTGTTTCATGTTTCGCAATTGAGAAAATATATCTCTGACCCGGGTCACATCATTACTTGGAAAGATATGACAGTTGAATCCAACCACGAATTTGAGGAAATTCCTATTCAGATTCTCGATCGACAAGAAAAGGTTCTTCGACGTAAAACCATCCCACTCGTCAGAGTTTTTTGGTGACACCATGGAGCTTAAGAAGCAAAATAGAAAACAAAAGACAATATGAGACAACAATACCCCGCACTTTTTCAAAGTAATTTTGAGGACTAAATTTTTTTTAGGCGAAAGAATGTAACAACCCACTCTAAATTTACGTTCAGTCCCTCTAAAATGTAATTATTCTAAATAAACCCTAGTTTTTTACCAAATTACCAGAATATACCTAAGACAAGAATTAAGTGAACTTACACTTTCTTATATCAATTAAAGCTCAACTTTCACTCAAAGTTTGACCAAATGACATATATTTTGTAGGAATATCATAAAAAAATCCATTAGGTTTGAATAATTGCATGTAAGCCCCTAAAATTTCACAAAGTATCTTAAAATCCCTAAATTCTACACAAAAACTATGTAAGGACCTAAACTAAAACCCAAACTTATTCATACTTGCTCCCTTGATGACGTGGGACCAGCTGGATTGCCAACATGTCATGTGCCATGTGGAGTACCATGGGTACCCATTTTCCATCCACGTATACAATTGTGGAACTTGTATAAACTTAGTTGATATTCACCTTGTAAACAAACCAATAAACTCCTCCCCACTAACCCTATAAAAGGCCCTCTTCACCTCAATAAAAACGGACAGCAGTTGAGAGCTTTTCTAATGTTAAATTTTAAGAGTTTTGCGTTTCTATTATTTTATGTATGAATGTTTATTTCTTTAATTTCGTTATGTTTATGAACTTATATTGAGTAGAATTATGTGTTTTCATATCAATGTTAACATGTGAATGCACTTAAATGGCTAAAAACAAGAAACTCCATTAAAGCTTGAGCTTCAATAGTGGATTCTTCTTCCTTGACTTTGATATAGTTTCGAAGTGAGGTAAGTTGACCTTAGGTTCTCAGGAACCTAGTTGAAAGGTTTAATTGAACCAAGAATAGGTTTTGATACCTCAAATCCAAGCTTGAAATTTCCAGGCCTGGAATTTTTAGAAAATAAATTCAAGAGTTTTACTCCACCAAAATCCCTCAAACCAGTCTTGTTTTGCTACATTTTCTATATTGAAGAAAACTCTTGTGATGTCGGAATAAGAATCATAGCTTTCAGTCACTTATGTTTAGTCTAACTTTTGCCATATGTACAGAAACTCAATAACTCAATTTAGCCCACCAAAATCCTTGAAACCAATATAGTTGGATTCCTCTTCAAAAGTTATGCAATTTTCATTCATGAACCAACTTAAATGGATTTCTAAAATGTCTCAAATTTAAGGTCAATGTTTTAAAACCCTAAAGTCAAATTGTCAAAGGTTGAATATGAGTGGATTACACGTGTGGGAATGAGGGTCAAACCGGGTACGTGAATTATTAGACTTAGCACGTGAGGGCCCATCTCCAATCAGAAAAATCTAATTTTTTCCATAAATTTAATTTTTTAATTCTAAACAAAATGGTATATTACATTACCCTATTTGGATCCCAGGAAAGTATTATCTCGAGAAAACTAGTTTTAAAGTTTAAATTCAAGTTTTAATTTTACACATAAAACCTGCCCAATTTTCCAAGTGTTTCAAAACACTCCCAAACTTTTTTCACAAATTATTTAGTTCAAATAAAGCCATTTTGTCTCTTGTTACTAAATCTAAATACAATAGAAATAAAGAAAAACATTGTTGTTAAAAAATTTAAATTATATATTATGCCCTCTTAGTTATTTTACACTGAAACTTATTAAAATTTAGCATCCCACTGCATCCCATAAGAATTATTTTAAGACTATATGACCTACTAATACTCTCCATGATTTCAGTCTATCCACTTAACCCCAATGAATTAGACGCACAAACTCGGAATCCAAAATTTCGAATTGGGTGATTTTAATTTCTGTATTAAATAATTGAGCTTAAGTCTTTTAAAATTACTGATTGTTATATCACTCTGTGATAATTTTAAACTCCTGTTTCAATTACGAACTCATTTGTGTAGTTCATGTTTATCTTGTATATTGATTCTCTCGGTATTTCAGTTATCCCTAAACCCAATAAACCGTTATAACCTATTAATTCAGTACACCACATAATTGCTTTAAACCCTTAATTGTGGTATTGTAATGTATCATATTTAATATAATTACATATTACCATGCAATTTATGATCATTATCAGTGAAACCCCTAATATCTTACCTTACGGTTCAGGGATCAGACCCCGGTATACCCCGGTAGTTCTAATTGGCTTGTAGGACTCCGATGTTAAGTGTCTAGTTTTTATTTTCTACATAGATATGAGTGCCACTCTAGCTAAGTGTGCTAAGACTTTATTATTATCATTATTATTATTATTATTATTATTATTATTATTATTATTATTATTATTATTATTATTATTATTATTATTATTCCCTAATAATTTTGGGATTGCCTTCCAAGTATATGATAAGATTTGGAAGATATTGTAATGATATGTATACGCGTTTGAAGTCCTTATAACCGATAATTTATGGGCTATCTTGTTATAGTCTAAGCCCTTATCCTGGTAATGTGATACACAACTTCCAGCTACACTCCACCATATTATTCATTTACATATCATTTGACTTTAGTATACCCCTCAAAGTTCTATGATATTTTAGTTTGTCTCCAGATTTTAATATTAATATTAAACCACCTACTTTTTAACAGTACATTTTCTCCCTACCTAGTATAGAAATAAAATTATCTACTTGGCATGTCTGCTTTCCAGAGATGGACGAAGAATCTGAGAAAGATGAGATACATCCCGCACGTTTGGACTTTTATTCTGTATTACCTCGAAAAATATTTTCGATAACGCACATATGGTTGGTAGAAGACAAGGATGGTAATCCCCGCTACAATATCTACAACGCAACTTATCATATTTTGTGATTCCCGAATGTTCTCTACATGTTTTATCTTATATATGGAATGTACGAATAATTATGTATGTCTGTTTTTTTCAGACTCAACTATGTAATAGGATGTTAGGCATCACCATAGTAAAATCTTTTAATTTTCGATGCTTTTAATTTATTTGTTATATTTTTACTCCTTACTTAGTATTAAAAACATGGAATTAGCGGATGAGACACACCACGTGTCGATCATAATCAATAACATCATAATGGTGTAATATTCCGTACTTTTATGGATATTTAAATTACTTGAGTGGGTGTAATTTAATAATTTGAGAATTTAAAGTAAATAGTAAATATTAATTTGCTAGTGACTGATTAGTATTTACATGTGTTATATTGACTTACGAGAATAAGTAAATGAAGTTAGATTATTTTATATCATGTCGCGGTTGGGCAAAGCGACAAGTAATAATATTTTGATTGGAAAATACGTGCATAGTTGTGTTGGACTTATAAAGGTGAATTTTGATAAGTAACTCGGATGGGAATTTCGAGTGCACAGTTGGCCTCGAAAGGACTGAAATAGTCAGAATAGAGTACCCGGGGTAGTGTTTGGGTTCCGAAGACTTTTTGGACTAGTAGGGACTTGCATTTGTGTATACTAGTCAATTTTGGGTTTAATAAGTGGATAACTCCTATTTCTCTCTTATAAGGGAACGAGAGAAAGAAAGAAAAGAAAGAAGGGAAGAAGTGAGGAAGAAAAGGGAGAAAAGAGAACTCCGACCAAGCTCCGGCGAATTTGGGCATGAAATCATCGAATTTATCCAACCAAGCAAGTGTTTAACTTGCTTTAACTATTTATGTGTGTTTATAGTCCATATTATAGTTAGTGTGAAAACTATATGATTTTGGGTTGGTATTCTTGAATAAAAATGGGGTTTTTGGAAGATGATTTCATAAGAAATTGATGTGTTAATAACTCTATAAGAAATCCGGGTTTAAATCTATGTTAATGGTGAAATTTTGATGAGAAATTAGAGGAGTTGAATAAACTAGGGTTTAATTAAGATAGGTTTTAAATCTTTATCAAATTGATGAATCCCAAGAATAAATTAGTGTGTTGGGTATATCTAAGTGTGTACATGTTTATAATAATGGTTGGTGAGAGTAAAAACCATAAATTTTGGAGTTGGAGGAGTAGAGGAACTCCCGAACTGATCACGTCCGGATCGATTCATTTTTGGTATAATCGGTTCGGTTTATTTATTTGGAATCGGATCGGTTCATTTTGGGCCATGGGTTCGGTTCGATTATGACAGAAAAATTTGATAGATTTTCTTGGACTAAAAAGGGTTGGAGAATCATTCCTTTTGGAAGATGAGTAGTAGGGGATCCCATATAAAGTGTGAGGACCTCCTCTAAGTGATGAGGTGAGTGATGTATAAATCATGGGTTAGTGTGAATAATATTCGGAGTATGAATTTAAGGAGTGTTTTGGGATGAATAACACTCGGGAGATTATTTCGACGGGTATATATATATATTTGCATGCGTGTAGACTTTATATACCGATAGTATATGTGAATAATATCCGAATGTGCGAGTAGGATGAAATTAGAATACTAGCTAGTGGTGATAAGCTATTATTCGAGAAAATATATTTATGTGAGAATTTTATCATAAGTGAGTGAATACTTATAGGATTAAAATAAGTTGTGTGTATACTTATTAATCTATACGAATTGATATATTCGGGATTATAGGCTAATGCCACGAAAGATAGGCATAAATAGCCGGATTTGATGATGATATATATATATATATATATATATATATATATATATATATATTGTCTCTATACGGGTATAGAGACAGTATATATATGATATGATTATGAATATATCTGTGTGTGAATGATATAGTTATGTGAAGCATACCCCTCTAGTGCTATCATGGGAACTTGCGCGATGTGGGTGAGGCCCCTGGCTTGAGGAGCGGGGAGCATATAGTCCCCAGGTCATAGCGTCCATTTTTATATTGTGTGATGTTTATCAGGGGTGAGACGTGGGGGGTATGTTTCGTTCTCATTTCCGATGAGAAACTATGACCGCTTCCCATACGTTGTGATTTGGTTTTTACCAAGTCGATGTTAGAGTCCGACCGCTGGTACCCAAGATGATAGGTGAGTAATTCCCTGAAAGATGATAGCATTGAGAGACTGCACCCATTGAGTTATAGCTCTGAGGGATGGTTAGTATACTTATATAGTGTGTGATATATAAGTATGGATACACTTTATGTGTATAGTATATTATATATATATATGAGATGTGAATATAGATATATATGACAGAATAAAGAATGTATTGTAAATAATTTTTGGATCATCCGGGAGTATAAAATCCGGAATAAAATAGGTGATATACGTATATAAAGATGAGAATATTATATATGAGATATAACATAAAAATGTGAATAGTGTATAACTAGTGAAAGAATTCAAAATGAAGGAATGTATAATTAGCGAGAAATTAAAATGTATAAGCTAGTTCGAAAGCTTAAATATTATACGCGGGGCATGAGATAGTGTTTGGCTATTCGAAAGTTCGGTGAGATCCTAGTTAGGCTGGGTAGCGTAACTAGGGTGTTTAAATATATGCGTTAGGTGTGCACTGTTAGATGAGAGGTGAGGGGTATCTCATGGGAGTGCGATACCAGTTTAAATATAGAGAATATCATATTTTAAATATTAAAGTAAGTTAAGCACTTGCTAAAATGTTTTTCAAAACCTGGCTCTGACCCATATCTATCTTTTCTTTTTCTTCCCCTTTGTTATAATTTATAGGTATCCAGACACAGGGACGTCTGGATGACTGTTCTTTCGAGTCACACGTTGTTGCCGCAGATGTGGATGTTGGCATGAATTTGTTTAGACGCTTCTATCCTTCTGATCTAGATAGGAGGTACTATGAGTTATATTCGGGCATATTACCCAACTGTTGTCATTTATTTTATTTTGCGCATTTTCATTTACGCCTATTAGATATGTTGTATAAATGTTTTACCGAGAGTTATCGGTTATTATTTATTCATTTCAGTTGTTGCTCATATCATTGTATTGATTGATTTACTCTTGTGTTTTAGTTAAAAAGATTTGAAAGTTTATAATTTGACACCGAGGCTAATAGTTAATTAGTAATTATATGGTTTTTTCGAAAGTGATGCTAAGAATGAACCGTATGAGATTCCTATTTAATTTTATATAGGACTGATCACCTGGTATTTTATTAGGCGAGGTGTCACAAATGATTGAGGTCACCCTTATTTATAAGCTTAATGTTTTTCTTAATCTAGGTCTCTTTATGTTAATTTGAATTGTCAGTTATAGAGTCATATAAGGACTCGTCTTCTAACCTGTCAACATGATCTTCTATGATTTATAGTTATGTCCCTGGATATTCGTGATCTTCCAAGATAAATCGTGTGACATCCACGTGACATAAATTCAGCCAGTATCCCTTTACTAATGGATTCAAAATATGCAACAAACAAATGATGGTATAGTCATGCAGTCATACCACCGGGTGATCACATACCAAACCCATCAATAGATCAAGTCATCGACATCTCATCATCGTGAGATAGTAACAAACTAAATAATGGATTTAAATAATCGGGCTCAATGCAGCTTACTACATCAACCAGGGGCGGTACTCGGTCTATCAATTTAACCCTTAATAAAAAAAAATTATCACATTTCTCAAGTCGATAGATTCTCCACGAGGTTAGCCTAAATTGACAGTCCAAGTCATGACCCACCTGGTCAAGCCCACTGGCATGACCTAACTAGGCGCGGTCGCGAGCTACCTAAGCATGGGCATGTCTCCTCTGTGGACTCCTCAGAAATAATATAGTTTCATTTGTTCAAGTCATCCCTAACCTCTAAATTCACAAATCCAATTCTAAGGTCCACCATTAACGAGTTCTGAACCTCCGAAACATTCTAGAATTAGTTAAAAAAACATTCTAAATAATCCTAAATCAAAGTCTAATGATATGTGGTCATTAACTAATCTAAATTTATCAAAATTTAGCCTAAATAATCACTTTTAGTAGATTTAAATTAAGGATCATTAATATATTTGGGTTTCATCATTATTAAATATTTTTATCGACAAATCAAATCATTGGGATCATCTCTACAAATTACCTAAATGTTTTTCATTGATTTAACATCAGATTGCATGGATATATAACATTACTTCTTATTAATCTATGTCTAAGACTAAATATTAGTCCTAAGTTGTTAAATCATTATTAATTCATAATTGTTAATTAATCAATAACCTATCAGCCATGTGCATGTTTCTAATGCCAATGGAATTAGTATCAGCAATCAAACAATAAATGAAAGTACTACTAAAAATGGATGGAGCAAGACATTTCTTGCCTTTTACTATAGGGTGAAGGTATAAGATTGAATCTCTTTCATTATTTCTTGTTCTTCGCCAAAGCCTCTCTGTTTGTTTCTCTTAAATCTTTATGTTGTTGAGTGTCATCAACATAGGTTTGGGTAATAATTAAAGAGGATAAAACCTTCTTATAAATTCGTAATCCCATCGGTCCTTAAAAGTCCCAACTTTGGACCCTCAAAGGGAAAAAAACACTACCCACGCTGACCCAAAACTTAGTCCAAATATATACTTACTCCGGAAGCCTAATTTAATGTACTTAAAATACATGTCCAGGGGTCCAAACCATCCTTGGATCTAGGTCCAAACGAAATATATTCCATAATATAAAATAACGTATGCACTTAATCATTTTACGTGAAATACCATATATAACCACTTATACCGATTTGATGATAAACAATGCAGCGAATAAATGTCACATATCATGTAATTTAAATGCCACATAATTTATGCAGTTAATATTACGATTTCACACAAGTAATAACTATTCACATTTAATCATTTATTCCCAAATAAAAATTATGAATTACCAAATAAATACGTGGTATTACAATTCCATTTAAACATTATAATGGGAGGAGTTGAGAGTTAGGCCACAGTGGTGTTTCCGCATGGGTTTCCACGTATGTAATTGTTTTCTCTATTTTTTGTTTTTTTTAAACTTTATATTAAATTTATTATCCATACTAATTGAAATAAAATTGAAACTCAATTTTGACCCCTATATATTGGATTATCTTATCAATTTAAAGAATATATTTTACATCCAAAGTTTCTTAATCAAAACCATTACCCTACGAGACAACGAGCTTCTTCAAATTAGTACCAAAACAAGGTGCTCTAATATTTTTTGGCTTATTTTTCAGTAGTGTTATCTTGGGATCCAATTATGTATCTAATCTTTGCAAACTAAGGTGAGAGTTTTTTTTTACAATCAATTAATGAATGTGTTTGGGTAATGTTTGAGCAGGGCCTTGTCTTCACTCGCTACTAAGGAAAATAATGCACACGTTTCAAAAACGTTAGATAGTTATTGCAAGATCATTCAAGCAATCAACAATACTAATATCAGAAGCAGACAATAGAGAAGTAAGCAAAGGATAAACTAAGAAATTATATTGAAGGTCGCAGCCTTAGCAAAAGGTTGTGAAAAATTAAGTTAATCAAGTACAAGTAAATGGCTGCAGCCAAAATAAAGTGTTTAAAGGTGGCAGCCCGATGTACATTACAAAAAAGGAAAAGATCCATAAGCTTTAAGACCTAGCGTCATCATCAACATCTCCTTCTTCTCCTTCTGCGACAGTCTCAGTTTTTTCATCATCAGCCACAGCCTCTTCCATCAAATTTCTTACCCTCTCCTCTGCCGCAACCTTCATTTCAGCCACGTAGGCACTATGATCAACATCTCCAACACTCCAAGACATAATCTCGGCCTTGGCATCAGGGAAGTTTTAGTCCACCCTATATCTCAGCTCTTGATAACCGCGGATGTATGCCTTATTGTTGGTGAGGAAGAAGTCTCTTGATTTTTTATAGTTTGTCGGCCTGTTGGAGGACTGCGGAGTGTGAGTCCTCCAGTTTCTTGATGTCACGGCCTGATTAGTCTCCTATTTGGAAAATTTTTCTTAGAGCTCCTTCAACTGGGACTCAAGGCTAGAGGCAAGTTTAGTATCCTCCACAGCCTTTTCTTGTTCAATTTCCAAAGAGATTGTCAATTTTCCCTCTGCCTCATCCTTAGCCTTGACAGTAGCACCAAGGTCCAATTGAGCTGCCTAGAGTGCCGCAATAGCAGACTTTTTGCCAGCTTCAAATGAAGAATTCATGGCATTCTCCAGGTCAACGGTAAGAACCCTTTCCGCGGCCTCCTTTAGATTGTAAAGGCCCTCATCCTTCAGTTTTTAGGACACCAAAACATCCGCAACCTGAAAAGAAATTGAATGTTAGAAGAAAAAAATGAGTTACAAGAAGAAAGTATTAAAAATGCAAATTTTCACTTACCCTCAGCAGGTTGTGTAGAGCATATTCTTTAAGGTGCTCGTGGTCCTCATCCACCAGGTAGTCCAGGTTTATGTTATCAAGAACCCTCCGCATCTTGTGAACCACCCTAGCAGTTATGTCCCAGGAAGACTGAGGATCTGGTCTCCCCAATTGGGGCCGCGGACGGCCATCTAGTCCAACGCTATCACGGCTTTGGGGAGGTGCTAGGTTGGCATTAACAGCCATTATTATTTGAGGAGGGGGTGAATTTGTTTAAGTGTTGGTTTGGGAAGTGTCGTGGCCTTACTGAGGCTCAGAACAAGAAGGCAGTAAGCCTGTCGCGGCAAAATGACTGTCGATGTCATCATCAAATTGGCATATAGGCCTACCTTGAGGAGCAAACTCCTCAACCCGAATTATGGGCACGGCAGGAGCTGTTTGATCGCCCACATTGGTTGCACAGGACGTTGGGACTTGCCTATCTTTCTCTTTATCTGCTTAGCAGAATTGTTCAGGGCATCCACATCCTCATCCATTTTAGCCAATTGAGCTGTTAGGAGCTCCCTATTAATCTCCTCACCTGAAGAAGAAATGAAGTCAAGTTAAAATTTAAAGGTTTAAAAATACATGCCGCGAAATTAATAAAGTAAGGGATTAATACCTTCTGTGACCATTACTTTGGGCAGAGATTTGTTGGTGAAGTAACCTCCTTCAAAAATTGAGGCTGAAGTCACCAGGGTGCTAAACTTTTTGTCGTTAGAACTTACTGCCACATCCCTTCTTATTCTACTCTCCTAACGCTCACTAAGGGGTAAATTGTCAAAAGCTGCATAAAAAGTTCAATATTAGTACAGAAGCAAAGGAATATGGCAAATTTAAGTTGTGAAAATAGGACGCGTCATGTTCACAAAAGGCTGCAGCCTTATTTACATATCTTGGAGGGGCGTCGCCACTATCACGGCATCCTGAAGGATCTCTCTCTATCAGCCTCATCTGGGTGGATTTCCCACCCTTCTCCATAAAAATAAAACTGCGTGCCCTTCCAATTTTTTACACTGGTGGTCCTCCCAGTATAAAAGGTTTCGTCATTGCTTTGGATGGTAAAGTAATAGTACCACGCAAATTTCACAGAGTTTTCCTTTGGGAGATAAAAATTGAAAACTCCGCGGGAGTTATATACCTCTTGAAACAATTCTTCCATAGCACCACGGCCGCTAGAATTTCCCTCTAACCATTGGGATCTAGTTGGGTTGGGGCTAGCTTCATGATCTGGAAGATTCTCCTAATGGGTACTAGTACAGGCAGCCGTAGCCCAAAAATGAAAGCGTGGAGGGGGAAGAAGACCCTTTCATCAGTAAGTGTCATGCAGGACCTTTGTTCTGCGGCGGGTGCTGAGCACATCAAATTCTGAGGAAACTCAAATGCTTCAGCCACTTGATTAATCCACTCCTGAGTCATAATGCTGTGGACATTTAAGGCTACAGGAGGTCTCTCTGCTCTATTAGATGGGCCAGCAGGTGCGTCCCTGGCCTCTGAAGTCCCACCATCCGCGGCATAAAGGTCCATAGGGTTTGTGCTTGACTGGGTTCCCTCTTCCATTACCTCAGAGGTCTCCTCCCTACAAGTGGAGTCCACGGAGTTAGTCTCTTTCCTACAAGTGGTTTTCGCAGAGTCGAAATCTAAAGTGACGCAATTTGGGCAATCTTTGAGCATGCAAGGCCCAAATGTCTTTACAGGACGCACAAAAGGGAGTTCAGGAGGAGAAACTCCAAAATGTTTGTTGCATAAATCCTTTAAAATTCATCAGGATTCCAACTCATATGGCTGCAACAAGACCTGAAAATAAGAAAATATTTGTTGTTAGGTGCCGCAGTGTGACAACCCGCTTATTCAAATAAGAGGTGGCCAGCCCGATATCCCAATAAATGCAGGAATCATAGATGGTCCATTCTCAGCATCACTGTCGTGAAAATAATAATACGAGATAACCACCCAATATTTGAGAAACGGATGTCAATATAATTTGAAAGTTTAAACAAAAACATTTTGACAGTCCCATTTTAAAAGAAGGTGGATATTAAAAGAAGACATACAATAGATTAATAATTACAATGAAAATAATTACCGAATAAGTTGTCGGTTAATAGACCAATACAAGCAGGTTACATCGAGTATAAACATTAAATATCACAATATAAAAGAAATTATAAGACTTGGACAACATGCCCAAAGTTTTAACTGATCCTAACTAGAATATATAAAAGATAAATGCGTCTACAATATTTAACCCACAACATCCGTAAAAATGCTGTAGCTCCATGACACTGAGAAGGAATGATCATATCAGGCTCCATTGCGGCAAAGCACCTGAGCATAAAAGAAAGCCACACAAGAAAAAGGAATATAAACGAGTCAGGGCCCGTTTTGATATGATAAACGTGCGAATAAATGCATAACAATCATGAATATTCTAACATCATCATAGACTTATCTCGCTCTCACAAATAATGATAAGAGTTCTCACCTCTCAATCTAAAAGCACAACTTAGCGCAATATCAAGGATAATACTCACATTTCTGATTATGCGTGGTAGAGATATCAAATTTTTTCTTAATGATATTTCATTTCAGTTTTACACAATAGGGCTTAACAATTCCATTTCTCAATTGGAAATATTTTTAAAGCAATTTATTACACAAAATGCTTTACTGATTCAGTTCTACACCATATAACTTTACAGTTCCCTTATTCTCTCTAGGAAACTTATTCAAAGCAATTTATCACTTCTAGAGTTTTGTGATTAATTTAATCTCAATTTAATAAGAACGGTTATATTACACAATATATAACAATTCTAAGACCGTCCTTCCGAGTTTCCCCACTGGACGCGCTCCTAAATGGCTATCACCTTCCAAGGCCTATCACCAAGATAACCTGGGCACCTACATTGCATAACGTCGTGAAGTGGCCATATACCTTCAACAGTGAGTCATAACCACACCCGGAATTACCTCACCGCGAACAAAAAATCACACAATATAATAATTGGTCCTATGACCGAGGACAATATTCACCCTACATTCACTAGCCAGGAGAATTCACCTCATTCACGTAACTTCCCCTATGATAGCATTTAGAGAGGTGTGTATATGTAAATTATCATTTACGAAATTATTTTTCCCATTTGAAAATATTCGCTTTTTACATTCTCAATTTCCTTTATCCTTAACACTTAAGTGTCAAATTAAAATATGCATTACTTATTCACGGAGTCATATTTTAATAATGATATAGACCGCGAAATACAACTTTCCTCACCCTAGTCTCCAAGAGTTCAAAGTAATGCCCTAAGTCATCAAAGGCAATTTCCCTCCATACTAGTCTCCCAAGAAATCAAAACAATAATATAAACTATCAAGGGTAACTGTTCCTCGACACTAGTCTCCAAAATCCTAAACCATATTACTCAATTCTCCCTTAGTTCGAAGCTAACTCACTAAAGGAAAAACAACACCAATTTCTATTGAATAACTCCCAGAACAAGCCCCGTTTACCCCCATAATAATCTAGGGTTTTAGTCCCCCTTATATATACCTTTAATAATCTAGTTTTACTTCTTTCATAAAGGTTCCTAGATCTAAACCTTAACAGACAGAAGGTAGAGAAAACTAAAATTTTTGGGTGAAAAACAGGGGACCGGTTGACAGGCCCCTGACCCCCGGTCAACCGCGCCTATGAGGTTTTGCCTAGGAAGAAAGGCCGTATGCCAAATTTTGAAAGACCGGTCGATCGGTCATTGGACCATGGTCGACCGCGATTAACAATTATTCCTATCGAGGGAAGCAGTATGCCTTTATCTTTAGGCTCGATCGACCGGTCCTGGGACCGCGGTCGACCGGTCATACCAGATCTCATGGCCAACCCCCATTTTTCTTATACAACCCTAAACCTCTAAACCTAGTTTCTTCCATTCCTCTCAACCTCATCATCTAATAACTCTACCCCAACATTTTTACACAACAACAAGTTACGAAAACCAACACAAATAAATTTTAATTCAAAGATCAAGGGTTTAAACATCAAAAATCCCCAAAACCCATAAATGGTTTAAACCTAAAAAACATAACCATATACACAATTTATCCACACAAATCATACTCTAGCAAGTAAGAAAACTTGCCTTCAGGTTTGTAGTCTCGGATTCTCTTCCCGTAGCAACGATTTCCAGCTCCAATATTCCCTTTCTCTCTCTTTCTCCCATTTTCTCCCAAACTCTCTCTTCTCTCCTTCTCTCTCTAACTCTCTTAGGTTTTTAAAACCCAAAATGATAAATAAATGAGTTTGAAAAACTAATATACCCAATTACATTAAGTCTACTCATTTAAATGTAGCTACAAAATTAAAATGGCTCGTAACAACATAATTAAATTATAACTAGTCAAAAATGTCCCGGAACCCAAAAATACAACTAGGCCCCTATTTTGACCCTCTTAAACATTTTCGGACTAATCGTACCCTCTAAATTGGCATCCAGAAGATTGTACAATATTTCATGATCCAGCTTCATTTTAAATTATTTACAGTGACCCAATTGGCCTATAAATCATAACCTTCGTGTAAAGCACAACGACGCAATAAAACACACTATAGTGCTATTTACATTCACACAACTTTAAATATGCACAACTCGGTAAATATTATTTCTTAAATCACTTAAAATAATATTCACCTCCCCTCACATTATTTTATAGAATTATCCCGCAAGGTAAATTTATATAAAAATAATTACTCAAAAATCTGGGGTTGTTACATACTCCCCCCCCCCCCCCCCCCCCCTTTATAAGGGAATTTTGCCCTCAAAATTCAAGCGTACCATATAGCAAGATTAAGGGGTACTTCTCTCAAATATCATTCTCTCTTTTCGAAGTAAACTTCTCGGCATCGTGGTGTCCCCTACCATACTCAAACTAAGGGTACCTCTAACAATCTTAGTCTTCTCTCTTCATATTCTAAACTAACCCCCAGTTGTTCCTCACATGAACTATCAGGCCTACCCTTTCAACAAAAATGGGGAAAAGAATCTACTTGACACGGGGTAAATATTCCCTCGATCCCTAATCGCGTTATACGTTTCATCAGGGATACTCACACCAAAACTTGGTCTTCTAACTCCAATACTACACGACTTCTATTTGCGTCGACCTAGCCCTTTAAAGTATGCGATTCAAAAAAGTTCCATAATGAGAGAAGTATTCCTAGACCATTCCAAGTCCAAAGAACTTATTGTCTCCTGTTTCTAACCAACGAGTAGGCGAACTATGCAGTCGACTACACAAAGCCACCTATGGTGTCATACCTATAGTGAAACGGTTCGAATTACTACATTCCAATTAGAGCCATAAAAGATACTGCCCCATCCTTTATTAAAAGATACTACCTTCCAATATTTGGTTAACTCTCTCCGTTCGCCCATCTGTTCATGGGTGGTAGGATGCATTCAACTTCAATTCGGTTTCCACCACAATCTCATCTTAATCCGACACTATATTGATAGGCACCTCATGACGTTTCACAATTCTGAGTAGATCCATCTGCCTTCGCAGAAAATGTGGCGATTTGGTCAATTGATCGATAATTACCCAATTAAGATTATGATCGTCGCCATGACGATAGATTAGTGAGAAAAATCCAGGGATATACCCTTCCATATCCACTCTGGTACTTTAACGGTTACATCATTTCCGTTTATCTTTGGTGGTCTACATTCATCGAGAGACAAGTGGCACATTGGGAGACAACTCAGAAACGTCCCTTCCTTACTCTTCCACTACTCCATTACCGCCCCCTCTTAGCTAAGCTCTTTCTACTTGGCTTGCCATGCCTTCGCTAGTTCCCTCACGAGTTTTCTACTCCGCGGGACTACTTCCACATGTGCCCTTTTTACGAATGCCAACCACCAACTTTGCTACCTAAACAAACACGATAACGACTTGTGGTCCATGAAAAGACTAAATTTCTTGCCCAAGAGGTAGTGCCTTCCTAACTTTAAGGCAAACTCTACCACGACTATCTCTACATCATGCTTGGGATCACACTTCTCACGGGGTTTAAGCTTGAGATATTTCAACGCAATGGTCCCATACTCCAATCATTAACACACCGCCCTCGTCTTATAGAGGCTCGTCCCAAAAAGACCACATAGTCCACTCCCGCTCTTGGTAACACGAGTAAGGGAGTAGAAGTCGACTGATCTTTTAGCTTACTGAAAGCTATGTTACCGACGCAACACTCTCTCTAAATATGGGCCTCACATTCTTTTCGGTCTAGTTCCCAGAGTTACCCAAGATTTCATTTATATTATTCCTGGAAACCCAAACCTTCTTAAAATCAATCCACCAATCCTCTTCTTGGTCGCTCGCTAAAGTCTTCCTAAAATAGCGCCCCATGCCCCCAAAGGCCTTACTTCCTAATAACCCTAAAGTTGATGAGTTCCTACACACGTCGAATGAGTACTATTCTAACCACATCCCTAGTGTCGAAGACCTTTCTCAACTTCTAACATTAGCTCAGTTTCGTGCATGGGACGTCTCGCAAAGCGAAATCCAGACAAGGAACCCTCCCGTTACACTACTACCTCGCACCATCGGTCATCAAGATATGATAGTCTAAGGCATAATCGGGACCTCTAAAACCCTATCTCGAAACTCCACTAACACACTTATACCTCTATATCCTTCCAGTTGGGCAAAATGGAAAGTCTAACTAATCGGGGTGTCTATTTTCACAAGGTGATACGAACTTCCCATCTAATAAATATGCATCCTAGAACTTAGCCTTTTCATCAAGGCCTGGCCACAAGCCTCTACCAGATTCTTTTTCCTTGTCTCGCCCACATCTATCAGGTGAGAGAAATATTTCCTGTGCTTCTACACCGCACATCGACGTTTAGCCCTTAAATCCATTACAGTACTCTCGGCTAGCTCCACCCCAAAACCAAATCTCTTAACATAAAGAAAAAATATCTATCCACTCCCATTGTCGTTAAGGTTCATGCATGGAGTGTCTCACAAGGCGAAATCCAAACAAGGAACCCCTCCAATACACTACTACTTAACTTTGGTGGTCATGGAGATAAGTCAACATAAAACATGAATAATAATAAAAATTCTTACATATCTTAGACCATCTCTATAAGGTCTCAACCCATCTCCAGGTGAGATATTATAGAACTAGTTCCACTCTGGAACTTCAAATATGATATCCTTGCAATCATTTTCCTGCTATCACTCCGACCGATCAAAAATATTTCTACTTGTATAACACACAAATGAGTAATACAAACCAAATATAGTTTTAAAATATCAACACTCGCCTTAGCGAATAAAGGAAAATAAAACCTCCTTACCACGAAAAACATATAGATACACCCTCTATAATAATACCGATACGACCACCAGCGCAATTCACACTCGAGTCTAAGGTTAATAAAAGGCTGTGACTCCATCCCTGTCACACCGGATACACCTCCCTTATCCGAGGTGAAATTCACAACAACATCCTCGCTAATCATTCCGACTACTTCAATTAGTTCCCAAATACAGTGCTCTTGTCCTATTTGTACCAGAAACTTCCTTACTCGATGTCCCATCTAGGCATCGTATTCTAGCCTCGAATTCCTATTGGCAAGATCAAAGTGGGTGGTTCTACATCTCACAACACAATCATTCTCCATTTCTAACCACTCCGACCACGTTAAGATTTTCAGTATCTCAGACCCTATAGCCTTGATCTTAACAATCACCCATGTAGTTCCCTTAACTTTCTCAACCAAAGAGAACATGCTACCAGCCTTCACTGCCTTATTTCAACGAATTCCCCAGGCAGATGCCCACCAATTGGGGTTTCACGAACATGACTTTTCCATAAGTGTTAACAACACCTACTCGTGAGCCTATCATTCCATTGGAGGGCTCTTTCTTCTTGGTTCATACCTCACTACGGTGCACGATTTTCTTAACCCCATAACTCTGTATTCACTGTCGGTCTCTGACTAATCCTCCTGTGGATACTTGGAAGTCTACATTATTCTTATTTCTATAATCCCAGAGGAACTCGCTGTTAAAATCATCTACAAGGTTCCTCTACGAGCAAAACTTCATGCTCCACCAAATATGGTGACTGCCATTTGCACCATTCCGACATTACTCCAACGGGTGAAAATTTTTCCTCAAATTTTCACATATGGGCATATCGATACCCTGCTCTAGGCCAAAGCTTCTGATCCTTATACTTCCACTAAATGAAGCTACACCGCCTCCACATGACTTAACTTCAACGTGTGGTCCTTATCGATGACCTTTCAAACTCTTTCTCCATTTAACTTCATTGGGGAATTCAAGTTTAGCACCACTCTCTATCTTAGCAGTACTTGGGTAGATATAACTATTATACTTGGGTAGCCATTGTAGCCATCCACAAAGATTCCACAGGGAGTGGTCTCCCCTGCGGTCCTCGTTCCTGACTTCAGCTTACAATTCTAAATAAGCCCCACCTCCTGTTGCCCTCATAACGACCTTCCTTGGTCGCCTTTCATTAATCGGCACACGTAACGTGAACGATCTCACAAAAGATTTACTAAGATCTTACATTATCACAGGAGAGAGAAATCTCACTAGAGGAATCAACATTCCTAATCCTAAGGCAATATGTCAAGTCACAAGCAACGCAGAAAACGTAGTACATCCGCACAGATTCTTAAGGACACTAGACCCTGGCTCTGATACCATCTATGACAACCCACTTATTCAAATAAGAGGTGGCCAGCCCAATATCCCAATAAATGCAGGAATCGTAGATGGTCCATTCCCAGAATTACTGTCGTGAAAATAATAATAATACGAGATAACCACCCAATATTTGAGATAACCTCCCAATATTTGAGAAAACGAATATCAAAAGAAGACATACAATAGATTAATAATTAAAACGAAAATAATTACCGAATAAGCTGTCGGTTAATAGACCAATACAAGCAGGTTACATCGAGTATAAACATTAAATATCACGATATAATAAGACTTGGACAACATGCCCGAAGGTTTAACTAATCCTAACTAGAATATACAAAAGATAAATGCGTTTATAACAATTAAACCACAACACCCGCAAAAATGTTGTAGCTCCATGACACTGAGAAGGAATGATCATATCAGGCGCCATTGCGGCAAAGCACCTGAGCATAAAAGAAAGCCACACAAGAAAAAGGAATATAAACGGTTCAAGGTCCGTTTTGATATGATAAACCTGCACATAAAATGCATAATAGTCATGAATATTCTAACGTCATCACAGGCTTATCTCGCTCTCACAAATAATGATAAGAGTTCTCACCTCTCAATCTAAAAGCACAACTCAACACAATATCAAGGATATTACTCACAGTTCTGATTTGCATGGTTGGGATATCAAATTTTCTCTTAATGATATTTCATTTCAGTTTTACACAATAGGGCTTAACAATTCCATTTCTCAATTGGAAACATTTTTAAAGCAATTTATCACACAAAATGCTTTACCGATTCAGTTCTACACCATATAACTTTGTAGTTCCCTTATTTTCTCTAGGAAACTTATTCAAAGCAATTTATCACTTCTAGAGCTTTGTCATTAATTTAATCTCAATTTAATAAGAACGGTTATATTACACAATATATAACGATTATAAGATCGTCCTTCCAAGTTTCCACACAGGACGCTCCCCTAAATGGCTATCATCTTCTAGGGCCTATCACCAAGACAACCTGGGCACCTACATCGCATAACGTCGGGAAGCGGCCATATACCTTCGACAGTGAGTCATAATCACACCCGGAATTACCTCACCGTGAACAAAAAATCACACAATATAATAACCGGTCCTATGGCCGAGGACTATATTCACCCTGCATTCACTAGCCAGGGGACTTCACCTCATTCGTGTAACTTCCCCTATGATAGCATTTAGAGAGGTGTGTATATGTAAATTATCATTTACGAAATTATTTTTCCCATTTGAAAATATTCGCTTTTTACATTCTCAATTTCCTTTATCCTTAACACTAAAGTGTCAAATTAAAATATGCATTACTTATTCACGGAGTCATATTTTAATAATGATATAGACCGCGAAATACAACTTTCCTCACCCTAATCTCCAAGAGTTCAAAGTAATGCCCTAAGTCATCAAAGGCAATTTCCCTCCATACTAGTCTCCCAAGAGCTCAAAACAATAATATAAGCCATCAAGGGTCTTCAACACTAGTCTCCAAAATCCTAAACCATATTACTCAATTCTCCCTTAGTTCGAAGCTAACTCACTAAAGGAAAAACAACACCAATTTCTATTGAACAACTCCCGGAACAAGCCCCGTTTACCCCCATAATAATCTAGGGTTTTAGTCCCCCTTCTATAAACCTTTAATATTCTAGTTTTACTTCTTTCATAAAGGTTCCTAAATCTAAACCTTAACAGACAGAAGCTAGAGAAAACTAAAATTTTTGGGGTGAAAAACAGGGGACCGGTCGACCATCCCTTACCCCCGATCGACCACGCCTATAAGGTTTTTCCTAGCAAGAAAGGCAGTAAGCCAAATTTTAAGGGATTGGTCGACCGGTCATTGGACCGTGGTCGATCGCGCATAATAATTATTCCTATCGAGTGAATCAGTATGCCTTTCTCTTTAGGCCCGGTCGACCGGTCCTAGGACCGTGGTCGACCGGTCATACCAGATCGCATGGCCAACCCCCATTTTTCTTATACAACCCTAAACCTCTAAACCTAGTTTCTTCCATTCCTCTCAACCTCATCATCTAATAACTCTACCCCAACATTTCTACACAACAACAAGCAACCAAAACCAGTCCAAATAAATTTTAATTCAAAGTTCAAGGGTTTAAACATCAAAAATCCCCAAAACCCATAAATGGTTTAAACCTCAAAAACATAACCATATACAAAATTTATCCACACAAATCATACACTAGCAAGTAAGAAAACTTGCCTTAGGGTTTGTAGTCTCGGATTTTCTTCCCGCAGCAAGAATTTCCTGCTCCAATCTTCCCTTTCTGCCATTTTCTCCCAAGCTCTCTCTTCTCTCCTTCTCTCTCTAACTCTCTTAGGTTTTTAAAACCAAAAATGAGAAGTAAATGAGTTTGAAAGACTAATATACCCAATTACATTAAGTTTACTCATTTAAATGTAGCTACACAATTAAAATGGCTCGAAACAACATAATTAAATTATAACTAGCCAAAAATGTCTCGGAACCAAAATACAACTAGGCCCCTATTTTGACCCTCTCAAACATTTTCGGACTAACCGTACCCTCTAAATTGGCATCCGAAAGATTGTACAATATTTCATGACCCAGCTTCATTTTAAATTATTTACAGTGACGCAATTTGGATATAAATCATAACCGTCGTGTAAAGCACAACGACTCAATAAAGCACACTATAGTGCTTTTTACATTCACACAACTGTAAATATGCACAACTCGGTAAATATTATTTCTTAAATCATTTAAAATAATATTTACCTCCCCTCACATTATTTTATATAATTATCCCACATGGAAAATTTATATAAAAATAATTGCACGAAAATCTGGGGTTGTTACACGCAACCAGTACGGTCAGGAAAGCCTCTTAGAGGTGGCGGTAGGAACAACAAAATAACAAGTTTGGAAACCAAATAAAAGTTTTAATAATTTCAGCTAACTACATTGTAATACCCCGTATTTTTATGCTTTCTTAATTTGGGGATTTATTAAATTTAATTTGAGTTATTAATTTAATATTAATTTCGAAATTATTTATTTTAAATATTAACTAGCGTGATGTGAGTTAGTAATTATGGAGACTTTGTTGAATATTACTTATTGGATAAGGTAATTGAATCTATTAAAATTATCACGAGTAGATAAGTTGATAATTGTGAAAATTAAATCGGGATGCGCCTGTGTCGCGTCGGGATTAAAATGTTATTATTAAAAGTGATAAAATTATGAGTCGACCATATGGCCATTTCGAGTGCCCCATTGTGTCCGAAAGGGTCGAGATAGTCAGAATAATGTACCCGGGGGTTTAGTTTGGGTCTCGGGGCTTTTTTAGGCCTAAATAACACCCCAGAAGGGCGTTTTAGACATTTTGTAATTTGGCCTAGCTAGACCTACGAATTTCTAAGTTATATCAGATGATAAAGGGTTGTCTTCTATGGTTAGGATAACCAAAAACCAAATACGTCCATTAGAGAAGCAAGGGAGAAGCTTTCCAAGGAATTTTAGGCCAAGAAATCCACCAATTATACCACCGTCACCGCCAACGTGTAGATCGCGCGACGAGGAACACAACCACACCAAATTATTCCACGAATTAGAACCAAGAACCCCCATGCAAGTATCTATCTTGCTTATTTTAGTTAATGCTTCAATTATATTAGTCTAGGATTGATTAGGGTTAATTTTCATGAAAGAAAATTGATATTGGAGACTAAAATCCAAATGTTGTAGAGAGAGCAATTAGATTCTGGGAATCCAACTCACATGTAGAGGCTGAACCACGAATTTGCATTTGGTTAGGAGTGGAAATTCTAGAAAAAGTATGGGAAGAATTAAGTTAAAGGAATTTTTAGGGTTCTTAAGGAATATATAGTTTTTTGGCCTTTTAATTCATGATATTCGATGAAAACTCGCATATGATTCATTTGGGTTTATAACACGTGTAACATAAACTTCTGGGAGTTTGGGAGCCAAAATTTATGATTTGGATGGATTTGGAATAGAATTTACGTAACTGGTATTCTGTAATTTTTGCCATAACTGCTTGATCGATCGATCGACCCATGAATGTCGATCGATCGACAATCGATCAATCGAAGCCCTTTCATCGATCGATCGACCCCTTCTGGAAAATTTCATTTTTTCCTCGTGTTAGATTAACCCGAATTTATGCGTGGTAAATCTTGATTAATGTTGCTAAAACATAATGGAACATAAATAGGACTAGTAGGGTCAGGATAAACCCCGTTAAGTGGGACTTCTCCTATCTAGGAAATCACACGTCTGTTGATTTAATAATCGAGATGTTTAGGAAGTAGGATTAGAAAGTAAGTGAGGGACTACTGAAATTGTACTTAGGCAAATGGAATACTTCGAGAGACGAGAAGTGTGTTTAGTATAACTTAAATTACCAGAATAAAAATGGTCGAGTCCGTTATACGTGTTAATAGAGTAAAATAACAGATAAAGACACTTAAAGATCGTGGGCGCACCTAACTTATAAATGGAAATAGTTAGATATCTATATGACTGTGTGATTGTTCATATATCCTATATACTTGTAAAAATCATGCTCGCGCTACTTGCTATCGCTGAGGTTATCGCGTCGGGATAGTCTTATCTCGATGGGACCTTTATGGGGGATATTGACTTGTACCCTAGAACATAGGAATCCTTGGTACAGGCTATCTGATAGATAGTCAGACAGTCCTAAGAGACGTGAGGGTATGTGCTGACCTCTTAGTGACTTGGAACTATGATTCGCCTCAATTTGTATGTGTTTCGTGTTAATACAGTTCGAGAGTGATTCTGAACTAGTATGTCCCTTAGCACGAGTGATACGGGGACTTGATAGCAGAGTATGCCAGCACCATAAATTATGTGTGGGGTGCCGATAGTATATATATATTTTGTGAGTAATTAATATATATATATATATATATATATATATATATATATATATAGCGAGAGAGAGAGAGAGAGAGAGAGAGAGACTTGAAATTTGTAACTTCCTACTGAGACTAAAAGAAGTTAAGTAATGGGTAAATAGTCCGACTTTATTATATATGTTGTAAAGTTGTGTCACTGCTAAAAGACCCTTTTTAATGAAATAAGAGTTATGTGTAAACTTTGCTTCATGGAATATAGTTATCTTAGCCCTAGTAGTTGTCAGCATGAAACCTAATGAGGAATTCGAATTAAATTAAACTTTTGGGATTAATAGTGCGGTAGGGTGCACACTAGGAGAGAGGTAAGACTTTCTCAAGAGAGTGTCGTTTACTAATATAGTTGTTGCATTAGTCGGTAAACATTTTAAATACTTGCTAAACTAAATTTTAAACTGTTTTACAATCGGGCTCTGACCCGTTTACTGTTATCTCTCCTCTATTGTATATATGTATTATTATAGGTGCCCAGCCAGGGGGGCGTCATGCTTAGGATTCTTTGGATGGAACGTGCTGCAGCTTTTGTGGGAGTTGCAGGCCTTTTGCTTAGATGACCTCATTATTGACTCCATTGCCAGTTCTGTTTTATCTAGTTGGGAATGTGTCGCCTATTTCTTATTCAGTTGGTTTTATGAGGGATTGTAATTCATTTACTTTTAGTACTTGTACTTTGGGATTTATTACTGTCAAGATGTTTTCCTTTAGTGTTTTAAAGTTGGGATTTGTCATTTAATGGTTACATTCTTGAATGCTCATTTACAATTGTTAATCATTACTGTGTGATTCTTAATCCGTTAAATGTCAAGGTTTTATAATTGGATTTAATAAAATGGAAATAAGGTTTTAATTAGTTTTGACACTTAGCTTAATTATTTAGGGTGTTTAACTTGGAAAGTTTATTTTTTGACAGTGATGCTAAGAATGAACCAACCTTTCACCTTGGTTATAATTTAATAAAACTGATCACCCGGTATTTAATTAGGAGGGGTGTCATATACACCAAGTGTTGGGAATCCTAGCGATTACAATTACTGTCGCGGCACATTGTTTTGGGGAAGCAGACATTAGGTTTATCTTATTATGTTGCAGTCATTTAGTTCATTGGAAAATGTCGCGGCTACTAGCCTAAGGCTAAACCGTAAAGGCAAAAGGGTATTTATAGTACAAGTATCGACATGAGGCCGCAGCCAAGTAACATAAGAATATGCTACCTTCCGCGGCCAGACTCCTAAACAGTTTGACAACAAAGATTGCCTATTCTAAAGATCGAAGCCCTAGAATTTGAAAGGTTCTGCTCAAGAACATCAAGAATAGAATGGTATGTTTTTAATTCTTTTACTACACTAAGTCCAACAAATTTGATCCTACGCAAGTCAGCAAGGTTACATTTATTGAGTCAACGTGGATTTAGCAGTTTATTTCATCAATTGAAGATTAATTCAATTTAGCAGCAAAATGTGTTCATTTCAGCATGAATATTAGAAGAATCAGTTTAAATCGAAATTAGTTGTTTAATATGATTCAGCAAAGAAAATGGATTCGTGTGGTTCATTTACAAACAGAAATTAAGAGGAACAATCAAGAAGAACAAGCAGTCAAAAGCTAAAAATCAAGAAGTTTTGATTTGTTACCTGGAAACCAACGAGAGAGGAAGATTTTGGTGTTGCTTAGCCTTGAACCACCAGTTGCTCAGCCACCAAATACCACAAGACACCACCTAAGTCTTGTCGGAAAACTCAAAAGATGGAATGGCAAGGTTTTGCTCTCGATATTCTCTCAAAGAATTGGAAAAGTAATGAAGGCAACGACTAGTTGCCATTTATATAAGAGGCCACGGCAAGATGAAGCGTCGCATTTTAGTTGCCACGGCAGCTTGAGAAGAGAAAACTTGACTACTCAGTTGCAGCCCCAATCGTTATCCCTTGGCACTACGACTTGGGGGCTTATTGATATGGCAAATATAGACCCCTGCCGTGGAAGGACTAAGATGGGAATGCGCCGAAGCATTACTGACACGCCCTTACATACACAGGTTGTGGCCATACACTAAAGGGTGCGACCTCATATACTATAGGGTGAGGATTTACATGCCGCAGGATTGCATACTACAGGATGCGTCACCCTCTCATTCACATGTTACAGGGTGCGGCCCCTACCATATCTGGTCGCATCCCCTCTCCATTTATAGCAACAATACAGCACCTACAGCTCCTATAAATAGAGGCCCACACCTCGAGATTAGGGGGAGATCACCTGACCTGACCCAGACATTCACAGTCCAAAGACACTAGATTGGTGGAGGCATAGATAAACACTCTACCTCCTTCGGCAGCTTAGGGGTTATTCACCGGCATCACGGTCATCTCTCCGACACTCCCGAAAACATCACAGACATGTATTCTCTTCTCTCATCTACATTGTACGCCTATTATGGCGTTGTAAAATTGTACTACAAACGCATATAATGAGAGTGTGGCACCAAAGTGTATGTTGGCTCATTTTAATAGCCGAACCACTCTATATCTTGTCTTTTATCTCTCTTTGCTTGTTCTATTTACTTATTATGTATTTACACTTGACTTGCTGGTACGAGAACGACAAGTGGACGATTTTAAAAATGTATATATGTTTTTGTACTACAAAAACATATATGTTTAGGTGGATATTATATACACTATTTGTGGAAGAAATTGAGTAGAAGATAGGTCATGCTCAAGTGTCTATGGTCTTTGTCTATTACTAGGTGTAATTACCAGCACACCTCTTGGATGCATTAAATTATACTCTTTGTAATCATAATGGTTCCTAATGATTTATAATATTGATCTGAAACATTTGGTACAATTTCATACATGTTTGACTGGTGAATTAAATGTTTTGGTAAATAAAATCTTATTTTCTAAGTGAACGGGTGCCTTTGCACCACTTTACGGAAATGACAATGAAAAGTTGTAGAGAATTCAGAATTTAGAACCTTTTATGTTTTAGAAACTTGATTCATAGATATTTCCAAACACTTATGGCACCACAACTGATTATATATTGGTTAGTATTAATGTGTGAATTTTGCCTAAAATAAAGTAATTGTGAACACATCAAATCTGAGAGAGTATAGTGTTTTAATTATTTAAGAACACCGAACTAATGAAATGAATTATAATTTTTATATATTATCATGCCATGGTCTTCATTGAAATTGAAAATGAATATGTCACATTGTATAAACTATTGAAGTTGGTATCCGTTCTCATCACATGGTTTATAAAATGTTAACATTAATGCTTAGTATATATACATCATAATTAAGCATGTTTAAGTGAAAAAATGGTTATATGGATTTTTGTAATTGAACTTGTTTATTAAAATAACGTAGTTGATGGTTTGAAAGGCATTTGAAATGTTAGTATGCTTTTATGAGATAATATTTTAGATTAAAGAAGTATAAAAATTGATATATATGTTTTCTACATTAATTTGAGATGAATAACATGGATATGATTAATAAGGAAAGAGGTCAAGATTTCAAAGGCATCGGAGTAATTTGGGTATATTTTGAGTCTCAAGTAACTAATGTGAGTGTACTTACCCACTATATTTCGTTATTTGAGAATGATATTATGTGGGGGGTGTTTCCCTAATTGGGGAAAAGCACGAGTATGTGATCCCAATATGGGAATAACACGAGTGTGTGACCCCAATAGGGAAAAAGCACGGGTCTCTGGCCCCAATATGAAGAGAATAAGGGTGTGTGACCCCTAAAAAGGCGGAATAACATGAGATAGTCCCCAAGATGGAAATTATAATTACACAATGTAATGAAAAATACATGAGAGGTGGAAATCTTTAAATGGAAGGGAAAAATGAAATGTTTTGAACTATATTACATATTTATAATTTCTTACATAAATATTGTGGTTGTGTGAGTATATTCACTGGGCATCATCCCAATGTAAACCTATGTTTACAGTTTTAAGTGCACGGTTGATTATGGATATCAATTGACAAAGTTAGAGCTTGAGGATGAGTCGGGTTAAAGTCTTGACCATGTTTGGTCTATTTTGGGGAGATTTTGCATTATTATGTATGTATGTACACATTCAGGTCCTGCGACTAGTACTTGGTGTAAATATGCGTGATACCCATATTACAAATATTGATGTTTGAGTGGGAAGATATGATATTGAAATTTGGAAATGTAATATACACAGTGTAAGTATTTTGATGGATTAAATGTTGTGTCACGTGTATGCACTTAGTCTACATTTGGTTAAACTAACTCGTACATTGTTTGTTACATATCAATGCATCGAATAGTTGAGTTTATGAATGTTTCACACGTGTCAAAGATAAGGACACTTAAGTATAGCGTCATGGGGGCATGTGTGACAAATTTTGGTATCAGAGCCTAGGTTTCTACTAGGATTGGTTAGATTTTGTAAGGCCTCAGAAGTGTGTGCGAATTTAGACTAGCAATGCACAGTAAAGAGTGTGTTTGGGAATCAAGAGTTAAGGTCTTGAGAAAGTGATGGGGTGCACTCGTGAGTTTTGACTAATATCTATACATATATAAGTATTACGTGTGAAAAACAAAAGGTTGCATGAGAAATGCAGAGAAATAAGTGGATTTTGAGTATCCATGGATTATGCCAAAAGTGCGAAGATAGTTTTATATTCGATTACAAGTACATTGTTTTATATTTAAGCAAATGTGTTTATCACATATGATTGAATACAAGTTATATACTAATATAAATGTAGAAACTTGATACGTAATGAGTTGGATGGAAGGATTTGAAAAGGAAATATGTGTTTAATAGATTATTATTGATAAATGGTTTATTGAATACTAAGTAAGGAAATACATTAATATTGATAAATATTTAATGTGTATTCAATTGTGAATAGAGGTATACGAGCAACAAAGTATAGTTATAAGTGGTTAAATTTCATTTTAATGTTAAAGTTAAGGTCTGTGAAAGAGTAGCCATGCCATGATTATAAAGTAATGGGTTTCAATTTGCATAAAATGCAAGAAGTAGAAAGGTATTGTATGTTGAGATTGTCTTAATCTAGTGAGATTTATTATTCGTAAATTACGAGAACAGTATATTTACTGTGATGATTACTAGTAATATTTAATACTTAATGACTTTTGATCCATTATGAGGTTATCATGGTAAGGTACTGTAATATTTAATTGTTTATATCATATTTGAAGAGAATGTAGTGGGGGTAAAGAGAGATTTGATTATTAAAATTTGATTATGCGATTAAGTAGTAATTATATTATTCTGTAATTGACTTGTGTATGCTTGAAACATATTGCCTTTTGAACCGCGAGTACAGATCAAACTTATGGTATGGTGGGTTAAAATGTGAAGTATACCTTGTTAGTAAAAGAAGATACTGTGGTAATGGTGGATGAGTGGAGTATTGAATCATTCAAACTGATTTGAAATTGTATGATTCATAAGAAAATTAATAATGAAGAGTAAGGAATATGTTTTGGATATTAAATAGATTTTCAGAGGAAAAAAATTATACTTTCAATGTTATTTTTTAAATAATATTTTTTTCGAAAATATGGTTAGTAATTATGATATGATATTTGTTATGTATGAGAGGAATATGTAACATGAACATATGGTTTATATAATTGGTGTGATGAAATAATGGAATTGGCTTCAATGATACCATTACTCCCGCTATTAAAGCCAGTACTAATATTTTGAGAGGGTCACCAAAGCCAAGAACGGTAGAAAGGTTAAGCCTTAGGGAACATTCTTTTCCATGTCTACACGTGCACACATTGTGGTAGGAAAGGTCACTTTGGGTGTTATTGTTTTGATCATAGAAAATATCCCAGGAAGTCTAAGTCTAAAGTCATCAAGTTTTCCCAAACCCAAGATCAACACGTTACACCTACTTGGGCTAGGAAATTCTATTTGGAGTCTTTGAACGTTAGACTTGTTGATTATCGCATGCTTGTACATGATACGTAACACTCGGACTTTTCTGAAATTAATAAAATATCATTATGAGAAATTATTGGGATTATTTAAATAGTTAATTTTCTAATCAATGTTAAAGAAAAAAAATTCATAAAGGTTGTGTATCGTGTTCACGTGCTAATTAAGCTAGGCATTTTAAACCGAATTTTTGTAAAATAACAAAGAGTCGGAATTTACAAAAAAAATTGCATTATGTGAAGTTTTATGGTTGTAAACTTGGGTTATAAACTCAAAACTAAACTAATAATTCTTAGTGTGAACCGACACTTAAATATATATATATATATATATATATATATATACAGTCCTGCTCTTGTGCGAACCAGTCCGCATTTTAAGAATGCGGGCCGGACATGTGTCACCTGGCGGTGAGCCCAGAAAAGAGAGAGAGTGTGCCTATAATTTAGGCGATAATTTCTAGGCGTACCGTTAGGCGACACATGTTCGGTCCGCATTCTTAAAATGCGGACTAGTCCGCACAGGAGCATTATATATATATATATATATATATATATATATATATATATATATATATATATATATATATATTCGCACCCATAGAAGGGAAATTCGATTCGGCCTGGGAACCGAATTAATTCGGCACATGCTTGTTGGCTTCCTTCGAGCTGTCAACCTTTTGTATAATTGAGCGAAAAATGGAACCAACCCTCATCTGATTTTTGGCCTTTTATTTGGATTCCTACCCCATTAGAGTAAGTGGAATCATTATTGATTGGTGGTGGTGAGGGGGGGGGGGAGGTCATTAGGATGTAATTGGAGACATTATAAGGTGATAGGATGGGTGACTTACCTCACATTGTCTCAAATTCTGCAGAGTTGTTGGGAAGCCCCTAAACTAAGATTTTTAGCTTTCTTCCTTACTCAATTCAGTATCATAATGTCCCCTATATTCCCTTTATACATCAACCTTGATATACCTCCATTACACTCTTCAATTATCAAGGGTTGAGGAAGGTTTTGGAAGAGTTATTTTGGAGGAAAAAGATTTAAACGAAGCTAGGATATTATTTTGTTTAGTTTCAATATCTTCATCAAAGGAATTAATATATTGAAGAGGTATGGGTTCTACTATATTTTAAGTTTAAAATTAAGCATGCTAGGTATATGTATACATATGTATGATTTACATTATTATTTATGCTTATTATTACTATTTTATGAATATATGTTGATAAAGATGTGATAAAAATAGTTAAAAGTGGAAGTTGGAATTAAATTGAAATTTCATAATATTTAAAAAACAATATTCCTTAGGAAAATAATGTTTAAACTAGTTATTTCATGTCAAATGTTAAGTTGAACGTTATGAAAAAATATTAGGATGAGTATATGGGTTTTATTAGTATAAATCCCTTCATTCATGGACAAAATCATATGTGGTTATGGGAAATGGGATTAGAATGCTGAAAATACATTTAAAGAAGACTTGTAATATGAAATGGAAATTTTGGAAAATCATCATATTTGTCACATAAAATGCCACTGCTTTATGTGAAGAAAGTTTAAGAAGTTTAATGTTTAAAGTGAAACTAGTAAAGTGTTAGGGCTACATTATGAAATATACCGATATTTATACATAAAATGACAAGGATACAAAGTCTAAAATAAAATGTTATCAATTTTTAAGAATAAGTCTTAAAATGATAAAAGTGAAGTCCCATTTTATGGAAAGTATTGATTTAATAGTAATGTTTACGAACTTGAATATTGTTTAGGACGGTTACTTGTAAATAAAATAATGTGAATACATAAAATGATTATAAAAATTATAGAAGGTGCAAAGTTAGTAAATTATAAATATTAGTCTTGGAATGATAAAAGTGATACTTTAGTACAAAAAAATCATTAGTGAAAAGTTGGACTTCTGAGTAATTTTTCCAAACCGAAGGACGTTAGTTAAAAGAATTGTATCTTATTCGATGAAAATTCATGTTTTGTAAAGTAAATCTGAAAAAGAAGCATTTTTGGTAAAATTTATAAAATGCAAGTTTACAAGTGTGCTTGAATGGTGAAATGTGTAATAAAGTGTGAAATTTAGAAGTAAAGTGTGTCGGGACTTGTCTCATCCCGAGTATTTGGCTTCATCGACAGGTAAAACGTAAATGACGAAAAAAAAGTTTAAAAGTGAATAAGAAGGAAAGAAAGAAAGAAAAAAATAATTGCAAAGGTGTAACAAGTAAAAGGCACTCGGAGGTAACCAGGAAATTTAAGAAAAGCCCAGAGCCCTAGGATGTGGCTAAATGTTAACAACTGATCAGTAGCATATTCATGCATGGTAGGAGTCGGTGAAAGGTCGTATAACACTCATGGATTTTTAGCCCGATTAATCAAGTGAAAAGATGAATGTGAGCACGGGGCTCATTATTGTAGATGCAAGTTTATGAAACAACTTGGGGAAAAATGGAATGTACGTTAACGATTAAATTAATGGGATATGGATATTGTTAAAAGAAAGAGTAAGTTTGAGTGGGCTCATCTCCCTAATTACATGGTCAAAACTTCAATTTCATGTCACGTCGCATTATGCATGAAAACACTTAATCAAACAAAGGATATTTCATAATTGCAAAAATATATGTAATATGTATAGATATTATTTATATGTATTACTCTGCTAGTATTTCCCCTATTGGGCGCATGCTCATACCCCACCATTTACCAACCAACCCCCCTCCCCCCGGGTACTTCAAATAAAGATAAAGGCAAGAAAATTATGATAGGTAATGAAGTATTTACGTGCCAGTAGAGCTCTGTTTACTATTTACTTTAAACGTGTAATTTAAATGAAACTTTTGATTACGTTATTCGAAACTATATGGAAGTACTTTAAATATGGTTTGTAATAAGACATGATGGCGTGGACTTTCTTAAATTGTTATTTATTATATAAAGTTGGTAAAACTCTTTTATTTCAAGTGTTCTTATAAACTTCATAAGTTGGACATCATTTCGTTAATTAAAACCAATGAATTTTATGAAAAAAATGTAGAAGCAAGACTTTATTTTAAAAGAAGGGTTTATAAAAAGAAATCAACTATAAGAGGTTTTTCGCATTGACCCCCAGAAATCGGGGCATCACATGATACTTCCCATGGTAAATATAACGGTTGATTGTGTTTCCATGTTTTCATATACTAGCTTTTGTGCTTCGTGTCACATGTTATTGCTATTATATGATATGTTCCTTTTGTATTTAGTTATTTCTTTTATTGGGTCTTATTGAGACAAATGCAAAAAGATTTTTTTGTCTTTTGAGTGGAGTTTGAAATTATCATTTTTAGAAAATGTTTAAAAATCCAAAAAGATTTTCTTTGTATTTTGGTTTTACACACTTTGTGTGTCATATCAGTGTGTTTAAATCCATTTTATCTATTTGTGTATTTTGGTTTTATACACTTTGTGTGGCATATCGATGTATTTGAATCTCATTCGTTCCATGATTCTATGTGTCTAGAATATTTGGTTTTGATTTTCAATGCTTAGTATTGTTCTTACATGATTACATGGAATTGTTCAACTTTGATTTGCTTAATGGATTCAGTTTCCATATGACTCTACATACACTTGCACGAGCTCTTTTGGATTATAACTACCTATGTTGCATGAGCTAAGTGAGGTCTTACCCTATCAATCTTGTCATTTACATACTTTTTTTACTAGGGGGATTTGTCCATGTAAGAACCATTTCCCGAGAGTTATGTTGTGTTTGAAAAATTTGAGGGTGCAATGGAAAGGGCTACGAAAGGAGAAATCTCCTTTGCATGAAATCCACCATTGGAAAGAGCCTAAAATAAAATAAAGGAGAAACAAAAGATGAAATTACCAAGGCCATGTTTTTTATTGATGTTAAAAAATTGACATCTTCAAAGGAATAGAAAAACTATATATGTTTGTTTTGAGGGTGGTAAAGTTAAAGGTCAATGGGTTTGCACAATGAGTACTAATTGAGCTTATTTGTTTGACATTATTGATTTAAGAATAATAAAGATTTCTAGACTTGTGTGCATTATGTATGTTTGTCCATTTTTTGTTCTTTATTTGTCACTTGAGAATAAATCAAATTTGATAAATTAATGCAATCAAATAAAACACCTTCGATATATTCTGAGTGATTGGGTCATATTTCTTTTGTTTTTAGTTCACATCATTTCACTTCGTGCCACGTTATTCTTTAGACACGTTTTAACTATACGAGTGTTGAAAGATTATTGTAGACACCCCATCCTAGGACCCCCTAAGAACCTCTTTAAGTACCTATCACTCACTCATTCACCGCAAACCCTAAGTCATACTCCAAGTACCTATCTAGAGGCCAACGGGCGCTCTCGAGCCCCGTTTGACTCCGATTAACTTTCTCATCTGAAAAAACGCTCAATGACTCTTCAAAGGGACTTGAATACCCTTTTCAACGGTCCACCTTGTACACGAATCAGCCTTACGATTCGGATGGACGGTCTATTTTACTATTAAAAACTGTTCTGGAGGCCACAAAGCACTCCCGGGCCCCGTTTAAATCCTATCAACCTCCTCGTCTAAGAGAAATCTCAATGAAAATTCAAAGGGATTTGAATCCCATTTCCAAAGGACCATTCCGTGTCCGAACCGGCCTTACGGTTAGGATGAACGATCCTTTTTATCATGAAAATTGATTCGGAGGCCACTAGGCGCTCCCGGGCACCATTTGACTCTTATCAACTCTTCAGCTCGAATGAAGCTAAATAAATCTTTGAAGGGCAATGAATACCCTTTCCAACGGTCCACCCCATGTGCGAATCAATCTTACGGTACGGACGAACGATCCATTTTACTTCGAATGGTCACCGGGCATTTTCGGGCCCTGTTTGACCTTGGTCAACTCTTAGAATTGAACGAAGCTGAATAAAATATCGAAGGGATCTGAATAATCTTTCCAATGGTCTGTCCCGTGCATAAATTAGCCTTACGATCCAGACAAGCGATTCGTTTTTCGCTAAGAATTTCTTATCTAGAGACCAACGAGTGCTTCCGAGCCCTATATGACTTCGATCAACTCCCAAACCCGGGAGTGGCTCAATGGTTTCTCATAGGTCTATAAATACCCTTCCCAACGGTTACGAACATTTTTTCCTAAAAACCTACCCCAGACTGTCAAATGGAACCCCCAGGACCCAGCCTATCGGCAACGTGTTTAGGGTTCTATGCCGATAGGCAGGTCTAAAACCATGCCGATCGTCACCCCCTTGTCCGTATAAATATCGTCCATGAACTCACTTTGAAAGGCACCCCAGAATAACCATATCAATAATTTAGATATAATTCTCTAGAATTTAGAGTTGTTCGTTCCTTAAAAACCCATTTCCCACATTCCTTCCAGCCTTTTCATATTCTTTTGAGTAAATACCCACTCACCTCCTCAAACCACCATCTAGAGATTAGCGTATCTATTATCAAGATCCACTTCAAGTCTTCATAAGGAGGTCAAATTCTTCCCCCTTTGTCTTGAAATTCTTTTATTTTTGCATTAGTTAGTTCATTTTCACTTTAGTACATTAATTCATTACATCACATATCTTAATTTCAAACTTTTTATTATTATTGTTTGCACATACTTTATTTTCATAAGAAAACCCCAAAAACAAGAAAAGAGAATTTACTTGTAAAATCCAAATGAGGATTTCTCATCACATTTTCTCACACTAAAACACTTTTTCCTACACACACACGTATAAATAAAGTCCCCAATTGGATTTATTGGTTAAACCCACCTCGTATTGTCTTCGAACCACGTGGACTTTGATGCCCCCGGGATTCGTAGGCGTACTTGAGTCCTCCCCCATACATATGTTACTTTTTTCTTATCATATATTCATAATATATATATTTTATATACTTGCTTGCTTGTATCTTGTCCGATATATGCAATCATTCTTCTATAAAGACTTGTGAATTGACAAACGCTTATATTATATCTTTAATTACTATTTTGGGAACACTCCTAAGGATGACCTCGCTCCGCCTTTATCCATGACGCGAGTCGAGAGATTCCGTCCTCCATTTGCATTATGCACATAAGCACACACATCACAGAGTTCAATAAGAGAAGATTAACACATGCCCATGAGAGATCGAAAGAGTGGGATAGGTGCCTAACACCTTCCCATTTCGTAACTTAGTCCATGAACCCTTGAAATATTTAGTTTTGCAAGCATTAGTATTGTCCTTGATGTCGTTCTCTCAAAGCGATAACATTCCTTTTGCCTGTTTGATGCAAAATAGGCTAGCGACTCTATCTCTACGTATCACCCCACATCAATGACGATCGAGTTCCTGGAGAAAGGATGCAGTCCCATGCGCACGCCAAAAAAAGTGGAAGGAATGAAAGATTCACCTCGGGAGATAACACCCCCAGACCCCCCCCCCTCCCCCCCCCCCCCCCCCCGAAAAACCCTCGGGATGGCCACGGTGGCGACTCCACTGGACAATTTTTTAAGACGACTGGACTCTATTTTTACATGAGCGTTATTCTTTTCTGCATGTGTGCATATGCACCTATCGGTATGTTCCCTTTTCTCCTATATTTACCATTTGTATATATCTCTCATGCATATATCACTTTCCACTCAATTATACACTTCACACACTTGTATAAACTCTTCATGTACACTTCACACGCTTACACTTAGCTTCACTTTATACTCACATGCTTTACACACCACTTAAAATATCCTTGCTTAGTATTCATTAGCACATAAACAAATTTCTTGCACTTGTATATATGCCCACTCACAAATATCGCATATGACTTGTAGTTTATCCATGTATAAGCTCACTACAACACACACTCACTTGTATATATTTCCATGTCACCTACTCACTCACATGTATCCATGTGTGGTATAGTCTCTATGCTAGATTTACTTTTCACAATACTTGTATATGCTCGCCATTAGTGTAATATTCCCTTTAATCATCTTGCCAATAAAAATGATAAAAAAATACTCTCTCTCCATAATATGTTATTTAAGACCCGTGCATTTTTGCACAATACATCACCAAAAGCATGGCTATATTGACCAAAATTTTGTCCCATATTGAGTGTCACTTTGTGATGGGAGATAATCATGTAGGTATCAGTTAGCCTAAGTGATATGACTTTCACCTTACATTGGTCTCATACCTTTGACGTATATCGAACGGCTCCCCCCACATCGTACCGTTTTACCGAACGCCCGGATGGAGGTATATAGTAGGGAACCCGTTCACTTACGTCGAACATATTAAATTCGTTCTCACATGTAATATCCCCATGAGGTATATAGTGAGGCAATTCACGTACACTCGGTTATATCAAATTTCTTGTCCACATGTACCGATGAATGATTGCCCTTATATACAATAGGTATATCGTCGAAGTCATGCCAAATGGGGAAACCCTTCCACTAACCCAACAGTTGCATAAACCTCATATAGGTGTCAAATGTAGAACACTCACATTTAGTTTTCTAGTTACCGTATTAAACTCTACTGAAATATTAGGTCAGCATACCGCCTAAATTTTTGCACGATTTCACCCTCCTTTTCAAAATAGGACCCCGTATATGAGCCTGGAAACAAGTCCAACCATCTCTTACATATTTTCAGACATTATTTTTCCATGCTAGGGTCTTGTTTGACATTCTTTCTGCATTTAGGCAAACCAAATACTAGTGAGAACCTAATAATAACATTAATAATAATCATGTTGATATTCCTCTCCTTTTTCCCTCCTTTTGTAAAAATCCAAAAATTCCAAAAACCTTTTTCCCCTCCTTTCGAAATACCAAAAATTATCTCCTCCTTCTTTCAAAAATAAATTCAAACCATTTTCCCTCTCAAGTCGATCGCATACTCGGTTTTGGCCTCGCTCCCTATTGACTTCAGTCTTCCATCAAACTGCCCTGAAGCTCCGTCGATTCTTTTGCTACTTCATCCGAGTTTGGGATTTACCTTCATGAGATTTTAATGGATAACATCGACCAAGCACCGAATGTGTAGCCCGACCTGATGACCACCTTAGCCCAGCTCAGTACCAATATTAACAACCTTCAAACTGAGGTCCATGAGATGCAATGTCATCGGGCCCCAATTCTCGAAGAACCCGAGGTTCTCTTTTCTCTTTCCACTTTTCCACTTGCTCCGAGCCTATTTGGGTCCCAAAAGAGTATCAGCATGCTTTGCGTGCCCCGCCTGCCAATGGGTTGCCTCTAACTTAACTCCCTATTCCTAAACTTGCCCAGCCAGGGGCTAACCTGATAATACCCACGGATCCTGAGGAGGAGGAACTGAACAAGGTCAAGGAAGACCAGAAATAGTTGTCGAAGAATTTTGACCAAGTCAAGATATCAGGGAACTATATGGACTACACCCATATGTCTCCCCATCCCAAAGCCAAATTGCTAGAGAATTTTAAGATGCCAGACATCAAGCATTTTGGGGGAAGCGTACCTCCAATTGATCACCTTTGAATCTATCACCGAGCCATAACCATCCTTTGTGCCTCCGAAGAGATAATAGCCCAGCTGTTCCAGCAAACCTATAAAGAAAGTGACCTCCGTTGGTTGATGTCCCTCGAAGAATCCAGAATTTGTAGTTAGGAGGATATCACCCGAGAATTCATCTCTGAGTACAAGTACAATGAGGATCTAGAGGTTACGCATCGAGATCTAGAGCTTTTTAAGAAAAACTTGGGGAAATAGTTAGTAGCTTCATATGATGGTGGAGAGAGAAAGCTTCTATCATAATCAACAGAACCTCCGAGGAGCATCCATGGGAGGGTCGTATTACCCACGCTTTCTAGCCCTTCGAGAAGTTGGTGTGGAAATTGAGTAAGGCATTACCAAAGTCAAATCTGAGCAAAGAAAGTGAACAGGAAGTTCGCTCCCCAGAAGTCTGAGAAGCCTGCTACTGCTACAGCCTCAAGGATCAACAAATTTCCCAACCTGCTACCTCTTGGGTATAGAAAAGCCGCCCTAACCCAGCCAAGAAAGAGTGAACTGAGCTCCATTCTCCCCAGTCCAAAGTCTACTAGTCCCTATTGAGACGAAACCTCATCAAATCATTGGACCCTCATCCATTACTAAATCCACTCCCTAAAAATTTCAATGCCCGTTGTGATTTCCACCAGTCCACTCGCCATACTACTGGCCAATGGTTCCACCTTCGAAATGTGATCCAAGGCCTAATTGATCGAGGTATCATTGCCCCATCAACCAATCCTAGACCTAATACCACTCATAACCCACTTTTAACCCATACAAATGCCATCTTTCTAGAGAATGACCCAGAATTTAATCCATCTACTCAAATTATGCCCAACAAAGCACCATCATACCCATAATCTCACCTGAACCACTCAAAGTTTTCCCATATTTTCTCCTACACCCTACATTCTTCACCAATCAAGCTTTATCACTCCTTACAAGGGTCTAAATTGTCGTTCGTACCCGATCTAAAGGGAAAGATGTGGAGTTACGAGTTATATTGAGCCAACTCTTGGAGTTTGGGCAAAAATCGCCCGTCGAGATGACTGTTGATTGTCGCAAATTCAGTTGTTCAATGAAGCTCAAGAATGGGCTCGGGAATCAAATGAATTGGTGTTACCCATTGAATACATCAGTCTAGATGATATGGTACAAATAATGGCCGATGCATTTTGACAGACAAGTGAAATTTACAGCATGGATGAGATACTCACTGCTTTGAACCATCAGGGATGGTTAGTCCCTTCACTCCTGCACATCCCCGTTAAGTGGGAATATTTGTACGATGAAGTCTTCGAGGTTATTGAATGCATTTATTTATATTGGCAAGAGGACATAATTTCCACCGGATGGGGGGATGACTTTGATAGCTCAGATGACGAACCCAATCGGGAAGAAACCAGTCTAGTAGCCATTATATGAAGAATTATATCCTTCCAACTTTTATCAGAAGAAATCAATAAGGTGGCCATTTAGTCAGAGGTAGATGAAGACATGGGGTTTTTATTCTTCCCCATCTTAGTAAATCACATAACCAGGGTAGGGAGACACTACAAAGATCTGATTCCTCATGTGATCGAGATAGGTAAAGGAAAGGGAGTTACTGAAGAACTTCCCATGCCAGAAATGACAATTGAAGAGAACAAATTCCTTGACCAGCTCAAGAAAACCCAAACCAGTATCACTTTATGGGGGCTCTTTATGTCCTCCCAGTTGCACCGAAATGATTTGTTAAAGATCCACACTCGGCCTACCGTCCCTCCTTCCATCACTACCGAAGAAGCCGTAAACATGGTTAGGTCATTGACCTTTTTCAAACTCCTCTCCTTTTTCGAAGCATAGATACCAAAAATCACCCCTAAGCACAATTATGCCCTCAACATCTCCATTGAAGTCTTGGGAAAGACAATTCCACTCACTACACCAAATGGCCAAACTATCACCTTTCATCTGGCCACCCTTGTCAAGGTCAATGACCGTGACAACAAAACACGTGTTTTTTGTCACGGTCATTGACCTTGACAAGGCCGTGACAATGTATTATCACGGTCATTGACCGTGACAAGCCCGTGACAACTGTACTTGTCACGGACGTGTCACGGTCATAGACCGTGACAATTCTTGTAATATTATCACGGTCTATGACCATGACACGTCCGTGACAATTTATTCAGCAAAACATCCCTACGCTTTTTTTTTCCCACCGATTTTGGTATTTCCCTCTCTTTCTCTCTCTAAGCGATTTCGAGCTCTCTCTCTCTCTCTCTAAGGTATATTTTTTCCTCTCTTTCTCTTTCATTTCTATATGTGTGTGTATATATGTGTGTGGTGGTGGGGGTGGGGTGAGGGGGCAGGGGGTGGGGTGGGGGTAGGGGGTGGGGTGGTGGGGGTGAGGTGAGGTGAGGGGGGTGCAGGTGTGTATGTGTGTGTATATATGTGTGTGGTGGTGGGGGTGGGGGAGGGGGAGGGGGCAGGGGGTGGGGTGGGGGAGGGGGAGGGGAGGGGTGGGAGTGGTGGGGGTGGGGTGGGGTGTGTGTGTGTGCAGGTGTGTGCGTGTGTGTGTGGCGGGGGGAGGGGGAATGGGGTGGGGTGGGGTGGGGGGGAAATCTTAACAATTGTATAGCTTTAATTAATAAATTGTATAGCTTTAATAGTAATTTTAATGTATACTTTTAGATGAAAGTAAATTAATAATTAGTGCCCATTTCATATGAAAGTAGGATTGCCCCTCATTTTAAATTAGTAAATTAATAATTGTATACTTTAATTGTTAGTTTAATTGATGAAATGAATTAATTGAGTACATGAATTAGAAGGAGTACGGGATACACATTTGTTGTTGACATTGCTGTTGGATTATTTTGTTTAGTAAATGTTGGGTTGGTTAGTTTTAAAAGTGGCATGACCGCTGGATTATTGTCCATATGGGGGTCAGAGTTTTCAACTTTTTTTGAAAATTACTTTGTATATCGAACAATATATATATATATAGTATGATAATTAAATGAAACATACTTGAAATTAAATATAGTGCGCATAGATACTAGTCTTCTAGTTCTTATGCGTACGCATTCAATAGCCCTTAGACCCATTCGAGAGTCATTACCCCTGTAATGAGATCTCTCGAATTGTCCCGTTTGGACATCTGTATAATATTCTTAGTGGATTAAAGTTGTTACTTTTGGAGGAAGTTCTGCAGTCGTATCCTAATATTCTCTGGGTACATACTAGATTGACAAGTGTGACTGTTATTTCAATTGATCAATTGAAATAACACTCACACTTGCCAATTTACGTCGTGTACTTGGAGAACTACGGGGATATGTTGTCGATTTTTTTTCAAATCGTAACAATGCGCATGAGCTGTTAGGTATATTACAGAAAAATGCGGTCTTGAATGGGATAGAACCACTCACCCTTTAGAGGAGATGGAGGAAATAGAAATTTCTATTATAAACTGAATTTGAATATAAATAAGACATAACTAAGTGAAACATACTATAAATCTAAGTTTTGTTTACCTTTAATAGGAGGTTAGTTGTGGTAGCTGTGATGGGATATTCGAAATACAAAGAGTGGATGGGTGAGACAAATAGAATGGGGGATGTGTTTCGCAGAGGTGCTAACGAATTTGTGAAATATGCAAAGAGATGTCATAATGATGAAGAGTTTCCATATACGTGTGCTAAGTGTAAGAATGGTAAGGTGTTTGAGTGGAAAACAGTTGAACTACATTTGTTAAGATAGGGTATGCAAGATAGTTATCGATTTTGGAGTTTTCACGGTGAATTGAAAGTTCCTTTTGTCCCCGACCAACCTTCATAACAACCTTAAACAAGTAGAATAGATGTAAAAGGGGACGACGTAGATCATAATATGTTAGAGAATTTAGTTGATGATGCGTACGGAGTTTATGAAAAAGAGGAGAATGAGGCTACTGATGATGTAGAAGATTCAAGTGCTCGTGAAGATAACACGATAAAACTTGACGATGACTACCAAAGTTTAAAATTTAAGGCGACCCAACCGTTATACTCTGGCTGTGAGAAAGATCAAACAACTTTACATGCCATGGTTGGTTTGAACAGTTTGAAGACGCAGTACGGTTTGTCTGGCAATAGCATGAGGAAAATTCTGAAATGGGTGAAGGGCTTATTACCCAAGGTGAATACACTTCCAAATAGCTATCATGTTATGAAGAACAGTTTGAAAGGTTTGGGAATGAAGTATAAATCGATTCATTCTTGTTTTTATGACTGCATACTATACCGAAAGGAGTATGAAAATCTCGATCGTTGTCCGGTATGCGATGAACCTAGATATGTTTAATCTACTAGTAAAGAAGGTACAAGCTCAAAAGTGCCTCAAAAAGTAATGAAATATTTTCCCGTTGGGCCTAGATTAAAGAGATTTTTCACAGTACCATGGATTGCAGAGGCAATGACTTGGCATGCTAGGGCAGAAGTAGGGAGTAATATCATGCGTCATCCTATTGGTTCTACCGCCTGGAGGAGGATGAATTTTGAGTATCCCAATTTTTCTCGAGAATAACGTAACATTCGTTTGGATATATCAATAGATGGTTTCAATCCATTTGGAAATCTAAGCACCAATTAGAGTGTATGGCGAGTGATCCTAGCCCCACTCAACCTCCCTCTTTCACAGTGTATGAGACCTAAATTTTCAATGATGGATTTGTTGATACCTGGGCCAAAGGCACCAAGTGATGACATCGTTGTCTACCTGGCTCCTTTGGTAGAAGCATAAATTAAGTTGTGGGAAGAGGGTGTTCAATCATTTGACTCTTTTAGAAAAGAAGAGTTTACGCTGAAAGCTATGTTGATGTGGGCAATTCATGATTTTCCAGCTTATGGGACATTATCCAGTTGTGTAGTACATGATTATTAGGGGTGTCCTATTTATGGAGAGGAAACTGAATCTCTTAGTTTATCCTTTAGCTTAAAAAATGTATACCATTTCCACAGGAGGTTTTTACCCCCGGCTCACACTTTCAGATCTGAGAAAGGTTCCAATTTTTTATTGGGCGGGGTTGAACATAGGCTACCGCCGAGACAACTTTCGGGTTCAGAAATTGAAAGTAAATCTTCTGAATTTGGCCCTAATATGCCAGGTAAGAATCCCAAATTTAAGAACGTCCAGCATAAGAAGACCCCAACTGGGAATGAAACTGAGACAATAAAGGCATGGTCTCGGAGGTCAATTTTATTTGACTTGCCTTATTGGAAGAATAACCCGGTGCGCCATGTATTGGATGTGATGCATGCAGATAAGAACTTCGCTGAACATACTGTGGGCACTTGCCTTGGGGGGAGTCATTCGAAGTATAAAGAAAATGCATGAAAAGACCTTAAAACGTTGAAACTTAAGCCACAACTATGGTTGAAAGAAGATAGTAGGGGAAGGACAATAATTCCCCCTGGTGCGTTTACTTTGACGAGTGGCGAAAGAAAGGTTCTTTTAGACACAATATATAATTTGAAGGGCCCATCTACTTTTTCGTCCAACTTGCAATGGATTGTGAATTATGCTACTCATGATTTACATAAGTGTAAGTCCCGCGATTGTCATGTGATCATGAAATTGGTTCCTCTATTGTTTAAGCACTGTTTCTCCAAGCACAAGGATTTGCGTAGGGATATTATGAAAATTAGTATTACCTTCTCCCTCTTGTGTGAGAAGGTAGTCAATCGAGAACACATAGTGCCCGCAAAATTGGCGGTGACCAAAGCGATTTGTGTATTGGAGACGTACTTTTCTCCAGCATTCTTTGACATAAATGTTCACTTGTTGGTACACCTATGTGACGAGGCACTTCTTTGTGGTCCAGTTAGATATCGGTGGATGTATCTGTTTGAAAGATTGATGAAAGTTTTCAAAAATTACGTCAAGAATACGCGATACATTGCAGGTCCAATTGCAGAGGAATACATCACCGTGGAGTCATCAATATATACTCGGGAATATATGCCTGACTTGACCAGCGTTGATGACACTGATGAGTTCATCGATGATGGTGGTCATGTGATGGGAAAACGAGTGAAATTAACGAGTTTGGAACATGAACAAGTAGCTCGTTATCTATTTGACACGCGTGAAGATGTCGAAGAATGGAAAAAGTAAGTTTCAATTATTATAATGTTTAACATTATTTTAGATTATTTTATACATGATTAATTTTGTAATATGAAGAAAATATGAAGCCTGTGAGAACAATAAAAGGTGAAAAACAATGGTACAATCAGACAGCGAATTTAGGTTGTGGTTGACACAAGAGGTAATTATAATGAAAATAATCGTTATATAACGTTACATTACACTCAAATTTTACCACTAATATAATTAATTTATCTATATTCTTAGCTCCTAAAGATGGGTGATGCGACATCAAGGCTTGCTCGTCTAGCCACTGGACCCTTGTTCGTGGCACAAGAGTACAAAAACTATCGATTGAACGGTTACATTTTCGACGATAAAGTGTACGAGGAAACTACAAATGTACAGAACTCGGGCATTTCATACAAGGCTCTTACTTTCTTTCGAGCGAGCGCAAAAGATAAAAACCTCGTTGAAGCTTAAATGATTTACTATGGTGTAATCCAAAATATATTTGAATTGGATTATATAAGCTTCAAAGAGGTTGTATATTACTGTGACTGGGTAAGAGTTGAGGATAAAAATTCTTGTAAAGTTGATCCTGTCACCAATTTGATCATGGTTGACTTGTCTAAGTTGAAGAGCGATGAGCCGTTTGTTTGTGCATTTCAAAAAGTTAAGCAAGTGTTTTACTCGGAGTATATCAACAACGAACCGTGGTTAATTTTTCAACACGCGCCAAAGCGTCTAAATAGTAGTGTGGATGACTTGGCTGCTCCTACCGAATATCAATCCATTTTTTATGATAACCCGAATTTTAAACAATTTTTCAATTTGTAATAAATATTCCAATTTGTACCGAAACATCCATTTTTAATGCTTTTAATTGATTTGCACTTTATCATTTTCACCCTTGTGTAGTGTGTGTGTGTGGAGAGGAGATTAGCACATAAATATTCCAACTACATCTAAGTTTTGTTTATACTAATCCATGAATATACGCTTCTTACCTTTAATAGGTGATTAGTACATAGTTATTTGGGGTGTTCTATTTGTGGAGGAGAGTGAATCGCTTCGTCTATCCGAACACTAAGAAATGCCATAATCCTATGGAGTTATGCTCTGCAAATTTCTCCCAGCCGTTGTGTAGCCAAACATCACCAGTTGAAGTTGTCAATTCCACTTTCCATACCCCACCACTTGGAACCTCTAGAAAAACATGGGAAAATATGGAAAGTGGAATTGACAACTTGAATTGGTGATGTTTGGCTACACAATGGTTGGAAGGAATTTGCAGAGCATAACTCCATAGGATTATGGCATTTCTTAGTGTTCAGATATGAAGGGAATTATATTTGACACGATTGCCCGGGGTACATTAGTTGGAAGGAGGTGCCATATGAGTTCAAGTTAGCTGTTTGGGTGGTACTACAGGTAATGTATTTATATTTATATTTATATGAATATTTCAATTTCAATTTTGATTTCGATTTAGATTTCGCTTTCCCTTTCGATTTTAATTTCATTTTATATTTACATTATATTATTCTGCATTTTTTTTACTTTGCGGGGCGGATACTAATTTTACTTTATTTTATTTCAAGGCACAGGGAGTGGCCCTTGGGGTAGGACACATAGGCTCGATAATTATGTGGCTCTTCGAACGAGAAGGGGAAGTATAAGGAGGTGTACCCGAGCGTCGCGGTACAAAATCTCTTTTCCAGTTGTCCGATTATGCCACATGTTTATTTAAGCTTCTTCGAAGGATTTCCAACGTAAAGTCTATTTCATTATCATGTTCTACCATGTTGGTAAGCTATAATATCTCTGCTATTGGAAATTGGTGCTGGATTTTCTCAAAAGTTGTCCTCTTCTAGCGGTTCTTATCTTTGAGGTACGTCAAGGGTTCATAACATCACTTCCAGCTAAATAGTTTGTAGATTTGAGATAATTGATGGTGATGTTGTTTCTTCTTAAATAGTTTCTATTTTGAATGTACATTTGCATTATCTCTAGTTTATTTGGATATATGATGTTTGAATAGGTACAACGTTGCTATAACAGGTACAAATATACTGCTGGGCAGTGGCAGTGGCCATACTGCCCAGCATGATTTTTTTAAATTTTGCCCAGAATTGTCACGGTCATTGACCGTGACAACGGATAATTGTCACGGACTTGTCACGGTCAATGACCGTGATAATTTTTTTTAAACTGTCACTGTCTTGTCACGGTCCTAAACCGTGACAAAACTTATCAAGGTCAGGGACCGTGACATGACCATGATATTTCTAACGTACTTTTCATGGTCAATGACCGTGACAAGTCTGTGACAAAACAGTTGTCTCACCCAGAATTGTCACGATCATTGACCATGACAAGTCAGACTTGTCAAGGTCAATGACCATGACAATTCGATAGATTTGGTGTAGTGACTCTCACTTTTTAATTATGGATCTTCCCTCAACGTTTGTCCTCTCATAATCTTCAATTGCTTGGGATTGAAAGTCAATGATATGACTCCACCTCCACCACTATGCGTGCTTATGATAATACCCGCCTAGAGGTAATGGCGTCCGTAATACTCATAGTATGGGCTGGCCCTATTAATACTGTCATCGAATTCCAAGTCATTGGCATACCTGCATGTTTCAATCTACTCCATAGCCTTCCATGGCACACATCATCTGAGGGGTATCTTCTTCTCTTCATCAGAAACTGAAATTCTTTATCAAATCCCATTATCACCATCTTGGGAGATGATGATAGTTCAGACACTTCCAGCACTAGAAACTTGGTATTGGAAATCCAGTATGGGACGAATGGCATGTTCCTCTCTGGCTTCATAGTTGATCCACTTCCCCTTCCAGTAGGAGAAAATTTCAAAGTCCAAGTCTGTCCGGAACACAACCCTCATGGCAACATCAATGTGATTTTAATGTTCAAGAACATACATTTTATTCCCGGAATGGAGCTAGGGCGTCGCCAGTAAGGGATCGTTGAGCACATAGTCCTGAAAGCCTTTCCCCCATATGGTCTGGGTTACCAGCCCTCTCTAAAAGAACTCAAAGCACTCCGGTGACCATGACAAACAATAAGCTTAGAAGAAGAAAGGACTATTTTGAGAGACTCTTTGAACGAAAGTTTTATCAAAGAAGGTGACGGCTTCCCTGAACCATGGTATGAACATGTCGACAAGAAGATGATACTGGGGATGGAAATATTCTTTTAAGATAGTAACTCTTGGTCGAGGACTGCAAACATGAAGTATAACCTCTCACCGTGAAATCCATGATAGTTATCGAGGATTTTGAAGAACGTGATTTTAAGGACTCGTTCAACCTGCATATGTTAGGGTTGAGTCTCTTCATGATCCGCTTAGATACCACACCGTCAAACCCATACACTCAAATCAAAGATACTGACATGCCTCTCCTTAACTGGAATGTCATACATGTCCAACCTGTCCAGATTCAAACTGACCCTATTATCTACCCTATCTAAACCTATTCACCCAATGTTGTTGTACTTTTTTCTGATATCAATGTAACTGAGACCTCTTTTGATGAGGTTCACAATGTTTTTTTTCCAAAATATGAAATAAATGAATATTTTGAGTATCTTGTTATGCCTTACATTAATTGTCTTGATTATAATCAAACTTTTGATGATGATTATTTTGCAAATGAACAATTCTTAACTCATCTTAATACAGAGAATAATAAATAACATAACCGTGTTCAAATTAATGATGATGAGACTGTTGTTATTAATATCGATTCTAGTAGCCATCGGGGCGAGATTAGAATAGGATCCACCCTAAATGAGCATGAGCATGCACAATTCGAAGAGCTAGTGAAAGAACTCATGGACGTCTTTGTATATCCTATGATGACATGACCGGTATTGACCCAAAAATAGCTCAGCACGAGCTCCCAAAATTCCCAGTATGCAAACTGATAAAACAAAAGCTAAGGAAGTTCCACATTGAATGGTTGATCAAAGTCACAGAGAAACTGGTCAAGCAATTGGACGTGTGTTACATTCGCATAGTCGAATATCCTACATGGCTCGCTAATATCGCCCCCGTACCAAAGTCGAGCCAAAAAGTCCTCATATTCCCTCCCTCCAAAGTTTTTCGAGTGACTAAGATAATACCAGATGAGGATAAACCCACATAAATGCATTTTTAGTGTCATAAAAGGAAAACTCATGGATATCATGGTCAATGAGAGTGGAATAAAAGAAGAGACGTCCAAACTGAAAGACATACTTGAGATTCCACCACCACGAATGGAGAAGGAATTCTGAGGATTCCTTGGTTAACTTTCGTACATCATTGGATTCATCAGCCAGCTGAATTCTATATACGAACCCATTTTCAAACTTCTCTGGAAGGATTCAACTAAAGTCTATAATGAGGCCTGCCAAGAAGCCTTTAACCGAATTAAGCGATACCTCACCCGACCTCCGGTGCTTATGCCTCCGCAGTCAAGTCTCCCCCTCCTCTTATACTTGACTATCACAGATACCACAACAGGGAATTTTCTATCCCAATCCAATGAAAGAACCCTCAAGTAAAGAGCCATTTATTATGCCAGTCAAAAATTGGTCGGGTTTGAAGTCAACCACACTGGTTTGGAGAAAGCATGTGTTGCCCTAGTCTGGGTCATGCAGAAGTTATGTCCCTACATGCTTGCCTTCCCCGTCAAACTAGTATCATATATTGATCCCATCAAGTACTTGCTAAAAGCCCATTATGTACAGTCGAATGGCATGTTGGTTGATGTTGCTAGCCGAATTCGATATTGTGTACGTCACGTAAAAAACTATGAAAAGGAGAGCCATCTCCGACTAAATTATTGATTATCTTATGGAAGAAGTCGATGTTTGGGTCTTTGAATTCTCGGATGAAGATATTCTCTGCACATATCAAGAGGACCTTAGATGGCAAATGTTCTTTAATGGACTTGCCAATAAGAAAGTATACGGCATTGGGATACTCCTAATCATCCCTAATGATTCTCACCCCCCTTTGGCATCAAACTAGATATTCCCTGTACCAACAACATGATATAATATGAGGCATACATTGTAGGCCTTAAGATCACTCTTAAGAAAGGAATTTGGCACCTAGACGTCTACGAAGACTCTGCCCTCATTATCTGCTAAATCCTTAGAAAATGGGAAGTCAAAGACAGGAAGCTCCTACCCTTCCATGCCCACCAAAAAGAACTGGCCTCCTACTTTAAGGATTTCACCTTCCAATACCTGTCTCGTGTAAAGTACAACCTATCTGACTACCTTGTTACCCTAACCTCAATGGTCGACATGCCTGAGGAAATAACAATGGCCCCTTTCTCGGTTCAGAAAATTAGCTAAGCCTACCCACTGCTACCACATTAAACTTATTAGTGAGGAAGATTTTGATTTGTCCAGGTTATGGTATTATTACATTTGGTGCCTCCTCAAACATGGTAGGTATCCCCAAGATATCGATAAGAAAGACCGTGAGACCCTTCGCAAACTGGCTGCCCAGTACATCATCTGTGATAAAGCATTGTTCAAGAGAAATTTTGATGGAACCCATTTGCACTGCATAGAAGGGGCTGATGCTGAAGAAATGATGCAGAAGATCCACAGTGGGTAATGTGGTTCCCACATGAATGGTCACATGCTTGCCAAAAAATCATCCGTCAAGCGTACTATCGGACCACCATGGTTCAATATTGCACTTCCTATGTTCGAAGATGCCTCAAATGCCAATAATTTGCCAATATCCAACACTTACCTCCTCGAGAACTATATAACATGACCTCTCAGTGGACCTTCTCCATCTGAGGCATTGACATTATAGAGAAGGTTACTCCTAAAGCTTCAAATAGTCAAGATTTCATCCTGGTCGCCACTAACTACTTCAGGAAATCGATCAAATATGTGTCATATGCAGTATTGAATGCCAAGAAAGTGTCCAAGTTCATCAAAAAAAAGATTTTCTGCCGATACGAAGTTCCCCATGAGTTAGCGTCAAATAATGGGCCCCATTTCGAAGCTGAGGTCAAAAAACAGTCAACGAGTATGGGATTCAAAGACTCAAATTTTCTACCTATCGGCCCCAAACCAATAGTGTCATCGAAGCCGCTAATAAAATCCTCAAAACCATAATCAACAATATGACTGAGAGTTTTTGAGATTGGGCCGACCAGATGTCTAACGCCCTTTGGGGCTACCGTACTTTAATAAGAACGCCTACTGGGGCTACCCCTTATTCTCTAGCATATGGCATGAAAGAAGTCCTACCCGTTGAGTTGGAAATAACTTCCCTCTGCGTCCTACTTGAAAGAAAAGTTGGTGAAGAAGAATGGAATTAGAGCCACTTTGATGAATTGTCACTCTTGGATGAAAAGAGATTGAAGGCTCTATATCATATACAGGGGAGATGGTGTCTAGGAAGGAGACCTTGCCTTCAAAGAGATCATAAAAGACATCTAGGACCCTAGAAGGAAATTCAAACCAAATTGGAGTGGCCCCTACATCGTGAAGAGATGGCACATCTATTCGATCGGACCGTCTCAAGAAATTTTACCCTTAGTCTGAAATCTCAGTGCGCTATGACTCTTCTCATCCCCCTTATATTCTAATAATAAAATTCTTCATTTCCCCTACCCAGAACTACGTGGAAACTGGTCCTCTCAAAAACCTTTTCTTTTCAAAATGAGACTCAAGAAATTTTTCAAAACCCCCATAAGTACGTAGGCAGCCCATATGCAATACATGGGTTTGGTCCCCTTCTTTTTAACAAAATGCTATTCTTTTATAACCTCCTAAAACGATGATCCACTTTATCATTTGCATAAAAAAAAGGATTGTGTGTGCCTTAGAGATCTGTATAAATAACTCAAATACAAAACTCATCAAGAGGCACAATAAAATATGATCAAAATTAACTTTTATTTCTAATATGGAATACAGTGTTGTTACATGAAGTATCAACGAATGGAGCTAAACATACCACCCCTCTTATTTACCAAATTATTCCTAAACAAGCTTAACCCTAAACCAAGCCACACAAAAATTATTCCAAAAACACAAACTACCAAAATCACCATAGCTTCATAAAATCACCCAAAGATTCATAAGACATGGCCTTCACCTTCCCGATGGCTTCAATTCATCATCATTATTAGCCCATGGAGGTCCCCAAGTTTCACACTCCTAGTTGACACTCCATATGCGCTTCATGGAGAGGTACACCCTGACAAGCCTGGACAAAACCACAACACCGTCTTCTATGGTGTTGAAGGTAACGGACCATCTTCGACCGGTCTCTTCTACCATATTTTTCTCTACTACATGCTTCCATAATAACTTCAGGTAGTCCCTAGACACATGTCAGGCCCCTCCCATAGATTATGAAGGACGGATAGAATGCCAATGACGCTGCCACAAAGAGCCCAACATCATCTTCAGTGATTCAGTCAAATACTCCACTATGAAGAAGTTTGTTATTCGAGGGGTACAATTTGTACCCACCCAACTTGGTGCAGAAGATTTCAAAGGAATAGAAAGAACTCTACCGAAGGCCCACCAACCACACATACTGATACTCTCCAAGTTACAAGACAGGTAGTAAGTCCCCCCACCATGGCACTACCAGTGAAGACACTAGGATCCATGCTCTACAAACTAGTTAACCCAGCTCTCTATAGATGGGCCAAAGCTGAAGAAAGGATAGACAAAGAAATTGGGCACAACCGGCAAGGGATAATCAGGAGGACCCGCCAGACAAAACCTCTTTACAAACCACATAAACAACATTATCAAGCTCCCCCTCAAAACGTTAGAGTGGCCCTCCTTCCAATCATCTAGACCGTTCAGGGTCTCAGCCAGCACCACCGTCATAGGATTATGGAGGTAAGACATCCACGCCATTATCGCAGCCACCTGGGGATCCACTATCTAGTCCCTAGTCACCAGAACAAGCCTCGCAGTAAGACCTAAGGCAATAGCTCCGGTAAAGCCAACATTCGCAAAACCCCTTAAGCGCTCTGATTACATAACCGCCTAAAGAGAAATAGCCCCTCTGGTAACCAATGGTCGAGCTGTCGAGGGAAATATGTGAAGTAACTCTGACAGGAATACTCGAGGAGAATGGGAAAAATCAGGCACCACCTCCACCACACTGGAGTTGACCCCTAACATGGCCGAGAACTCCTCATAGGTGGGACAGACCCTGTTTAGGAAAAAATGAAAGACATGGTCCTAAAGGTACCAGAACTGTACCGCCTCTGCTAACAGGTTATAGTATATGGCTCAGCTATGCCATAAATAAACCCAGTGTAGGTTGAAAGCATCGTAGTCCACATTGTATAATCACGTGGTCTCCGTACCATCAAGGTAAGAGGAGAATTCTTCATACATGGGAAGAGCCATTTGAAAATGAGAAATTTGAAGCAAAAAAAAAAAAGAATTGTGATTATTGGTGGAGAAAGCACATCCCAAACCCCTCCTTTTATATTCAGAACACCCTTGTCAAAAGATAAGAGCTTTGGAAACTCGATTAAATTTTAGCCCTACAAGAGTACTCTGATGTGAAGGTAAGTGCAATCAAGGCCCAGGGATGATTTGACTTGACCCCCATGCCGATAGGCAGGTCAAGGGGTATGCTGATCGGCAACCCCCTATTTTGGAAAATTTCATCTTTCCTCTTTTATCAAAATCAAATTCAGAAATATCCTCATTTTGAAAAATTACTCCCAGGTTATTTATTCATTTTTCTCTCAAGAAAAAAAACATTTTTACTCAAAAATATTTTTCATGAGTTAGTTACTTTTACTCCTTTTATATAAATAAACATTTTTTGGCTTTCATTATCAATTCCATACTTATCTCTATCTTTTCATAAAGTAAACAATCTCAACAGAAAATTAAAAATGCATATAGGATAAGTCACTAAATCAAGAAAAATACCAAAAAAGAAAATGCATATCGTTCATATATTTTGCTTCACTTGATTACGTTTTGCAGATAGAAAAGAAATGCAAAAAAACAAATGGGACTTCTCCTGAACCCTAAAACTCTCTTTCTCTCCAACGCTCAACCCCCATGGTGGACGTGCTTTCCACTGCGACGAGCGGTAGATCCTCCACTCCCAGAACCCGAATCCTTATCTGAGGTGGCAGGCGGCAAAAAGTATGAGGGAGCTGACTTCTTATTATACTCCGACATGGAAGACATCCAATACTTGATATCGCTCAGCTAGGTGGTCGACACCTGAAGATAATGCAAGCAAAGAAGCAAGCAGAAGTCAAATAAGTCAGTAATAAACAAAGAAATATCAACCAAACAAAAGAGAAATAAAGAATATACCTCAGGCCTAAGGGCCTCATCCGTAAGCCCCATCAACACATATACTAATGCATTAGGACGATGCAGAACACCCAGTGACCCCTCACTACTCTGTTGGAAATTGTAGGAGGAGGAGTAACCTGAATAATCAAAGCCTCCTCGTCCGACATCGCCACCGACACCGACATACCACCACCTTCACTGTAATATGATCCTACCAATGCACTATCCCCCTGCTCAAAGTTGTGGAGGGTGGAGGCATATCCTCTATTTTATTGACACAAGAAGTCATCAACCAGCGTATCACAAAATCCCGATAGTCATAGCACATCATTGTATTCATATCGTATAAGGCTCGATAATCATCGTTGCAGCTCGAGCATTGTCCAACATCTCTCTTACCACCTCATGTACATAGGGACACCGATGGTGTGACCGCCACCTCCTCCTTCATAATTTTCCTCACCACCCTCTCCCCTAGGTACTAAATGTACCCGAACTCATGCACAATCAACCACCGCCTATACGCATGTAGGCTCGTCACCCCCATATCCCACGGAGCCACATGAGGGGTAAAAAGTCACGTACAATCCCCATCAGAGAATCAGTATCTACTTATGGAATGAGGATGCCAAAAAAGGACTCAAAAAGGATAAAAAGGTAACATGATCACTCGTTAGGGCATTCAAAACCCGTCGCACATCCGCCAAGGACAAAGGCTAATTCAACCTCCGGTTGGACTTTTGCCACTAGAACATCCAACCAAAGTCCCCCAAAACCTCATCCTTCAGGGATATCAACCCTCTATTGTATCCAATCACCTCATAGAACCACATCTACCGAAGATAGGAATCAAAAAAAGATGAACAAAAAAATAATGCAAGGAAATGCATCAAAAGGAAAATAATTTTAAAATTACCTCCAGAAGGTATGTGGCGCCGTAAAAGTTTGTCGGTAGCACCGGTTGAAAGCATCTAAACAAGGATAAAGGGATGCCAAAGTCAAGCTCCCCTAATTGTACAGCTAGAAGTCGAAAATCATCCTCAAATACGGCAAACACCAAAGATCAATGGCGTCGCCACTCGTCGCCACTAAAAATCCACCCAATAAAAGCAAAATAAATAGATGGGCCATCTATCTCACCTGTTGCCTGTCAGTCATGTCCACCCTCCTCCTCAGGAGCGTCTCCCTCAAAGCAAAAATTCGGATCGAATCCCCATATACAATCCCACCCACATCCCCCAAATCTTCATGCACGACCTCCGGTGTCACCCTCAGCGTGCGATCTACCACTATCAGAAATCCCTAGCAATCAACCCCAGTTAGCTGTTGAACGTCTATGGGAGTAACTGTCATCTCCCCAAAGCCAAGATGGAAAGTATGGGTAGTGTCCCACCACCTCTCTCATAGAGCACACAAAATCATAGTATAACACGATGTGTCATCCAAAGCCTTCGCCAAATAACCAAAACCTGCGTAGGAAACCATCCAACACACTACAGTAGGGAGCTTCTCCCAAACCTCCTTTAGCCCCATCATCCCCCGAGACCGAATACTCTAAGAAGCAATGTAAGTTTGTAATGTAGAAGAAGAAGAAGAAGAAGAAGAAGAAGAAGAAGAAGAAGAAGAAGAAGAAGAAGAAGAAGAAGAAGAAGAAGAAGAAGAAGAAGAAGAAGAACAACAACAACAACAACAACAACAACAACAACAACAACAACAACAACACAAAGAAGAAAGAGAAAATGGAATGGAATCACAAACATCAATGTACTTACGTAGTCACTAGGGCTCCTCACCCTAGACTAACGGTGGTATGCTATCTCACGTAGTAGTATATAATCATTAGCTACAGGCTCGATCAACTCAAAGGCATTTTCATTTCCCAAAGCAAGAGGCACCCTAGACTGCAACTCCAGGCCAGCCCTGTCATCAACATCCAACCACTCAGTGTTGTATCCCTTATTTAAAGAACCATCCATTTAAAGTCTTGAAGCAAAAAGGACTTAGGAACGATTTTTAAAAAGAGAAAGTACAAGATTCAAACACTTGAAGGTGTGAAAATGGGGAGGTTTGCCCCCTTTTATAGAAGGCAAAGGGGTCTGCCAATCGGTAACTCCCTGACATGTCAGTCGGTAGTCGTCTTTTCCTCTTCCCAAGGAAGCCCAAAAGATCATGCCCTTATCGATTGGAACCCTACCAAGACTTCTTATCGGCACCCCCTTTCAAAGTTTGTACAAAAATGCCAAAAAATTTCAGAAAAATGCAAAAATTTCTTAAAAAATTCCCAAAAATCCCTGAAAATATGGAACTTCGATTTCCTTAAAAAATTATTTTTGGAGCACGAAGCCCCTTATAAACTCTTGGAATCCCTAGAAAGATTAATCTACGCTCCAATCCACGGCAGAATTAATCTTACATACATATGCTCAACATATTCCACAAACAGAACCAACGATGCACCCACATCTAAGTCTAACAAAGTTCCCCAGCTAAACATCCCCCGGTGGAGTTTTAGAAATAACACAATCCCCAGCGAAAGCACAGGTAACCTAAATTACCTAGGATAACTTTTCCCCACACTATAACTTAAGGTCCTCGAGAGTTACCTCGAACCTCAGAATTGACCTCGATCCTCAGATTGGTCGCAATAACTTAAGGTCCTCAGGATTGACCTCGATTCTCAGAATATGTCGTCACAACTTCAGGTCCTCATAATTAACCTTGACCCTCAGAATTGGCCGTCCTAACTTAAGGTCCTCAGAACTGACCTCGGCCCTCAGAATTGGTTGCTACTAGTTAAGGTCCTCATAATTGACCTTGACCCTCAAAATTGGTAGTCACAACTTAAGGTCCTCAGAATTAACCTCGACCCACAAAATTGGTCGCTACAACTTAAGGTCCTCAAAATTAGCCCCGACCCTCAGAATTGTTTGTCACAACTTTAGGTCCTCGAAATTAACCTCGACCCTCAGAATTAGTCATCATAACTTAAGGTCCACAAAAGTAACCTCGACCCTCATAACTGGTTGTCACAACTTTAGGTCCTCATAATTGACCTCGGCCCTCAGAATTGGCCATCCCCACTTAAGATCCTCGGAATTGAACTCGGCCCTCAGAATTGGTCATCACAACTTTAGGTTCTCAGAATATACCTCGGTCTATAGAATTGGTCACCCCAACTCAAGGTCCCCGAAATTGGCCTTGGGCCTCAGAATTGATCGTTACAACTTAAGGTCTTCAGAATTAAACTCGGCCCTCATAACTTAAGCTCTTTAGAAATAGACCTCGATACTTAGAATCGGTCATCACAACTCAATGTCCTCAGAATTGACCTCGACCCACAGAATCGATAGTCACCACTTCAGGTCCTCAGAATTGACCTCAGCCCTCAGAAATGGTCGCTACAGCTTAAGTTCCTCAAAATTGACCTCGACCCGCTGAATTGGTCACCCTAGCCCCTTAGAACCAATCGTAACACATTCTCGACATGCTAAATTGATTATCCTCATCTCTTTAAGTCCTCAAAACTGACCTCGACCCGCTGAATCGATCATCCTCATCTCCTTAGGTCCTCAGAGCTAACCTCAACCCATTAAAATGGTCCTCTTCTTCCTCTTAGGTTCTTAGAATTGACCTCGACCCTCTGAATTGGTCAATATCATGCTCTAGGTCCGTAGAATTGACCTAAAAACTTCTTCCACAAAGTCAATGTGGTGTCTATCATTCGACGGCCTTCACTTATTCCAAACTCACCCGTCGAGGGGATCTCTGTAGACACCCATCCAAGGACCCCTAAGCACCTCCTTAGGTCCCTATCACTCACTCGTTCACTGCAAAACCTAGGTCATACTCCAAGCACTAATCTAGAGGCCATGGGTGCTCCCAGGTCCCATTTGACTCTAGGCAAATTTCTCGTATGAGAAAAATCTCAATGAATCTTCAAAGGGCCATGAATCCCCTTTCCAATGGTCCACCCCGTGCACGAACCAGCCTTATGGTTCGGATGAACGGTCTATTTTACTATTAAAAACTGATCTCGAGGCCATTCAGTGCTCTCGAGCCCCTTTTGACCCCGGTCAGCATCCTCTCCAGAGAGAAAGCTCAAAAAATCTTCGAAGGTCCCTGAATTCCATTTCCATGGAGTATCGGCCTTATGGATCAAACGAATGATCCATTTTATCTCAAAAACTAATCGGGAGGCCACCAAGCGCTCTCGAGCTCAGTTTGCCTCCTTTTACCTCTTCACCTCGAACGAAGTCAAATTATTCTTCGAACGGCTATGAATATCCTTTCTAACGGTTCACCCCATGTGTGAATCAGCCTTACGATACGGGCGAATGACCCATTTTACTCGGAAGGGTCATCGAGTGATTTCGAGCCCATTTGACCTTGGTCAACTGTCTAGACTAAACGAAGTTGATTGAAATCTTGAAGGACTTTGAATATCCTTTCCAACAGTCTATCTCGCACAAGAATCAGCCTTACGGTCCAGACCTACGATTTGTTTTCCTTCAAGAATTTCCAATCTATAGACTAACGGGTGCTTCTAAGCCCCATTTGTCTTTGATCAACTCCCAAACTAGGGATTGGCTTAATGGATTCTCAAAGGGCTCTAAATACCATTCCCAACGGTCCTCCCCGTGTGTGATTCTGACTTATGATTCGCGTTTTATGGACTTTTTCAAAAAACCTACCTCAAACTGCCAAATGGCACCCCAGGACCCTGCCTATTGGCAGTGTGCTTAGGGTTCTATGTCGATAGGCAGATCTAAAACCATGTCAATCAGCACCCCCCCTGGCCCTATAAATATAGGCCATGACCTCACTTTGAAAGGCACACCTGAACACCCCTCTCAATAATTCAGAGAGAATTCTCTTGAATTCAGAGTTGTTCATTCCTTGAAAACCCATTTCCCACATTCCTTCCATCTTTTTCATACTTTTTTGAGTAAATTTCCACTCATCTCCTCAAACCACCATCATCGCCTCTAGAGATCAGCGCATCTACTATAAAGATCCACTTCAAGTCTTCATAAGAAGGTCTAATTCTTCCCATTTGTCTTTAAATTCTCTTATTTTTGCATTAGTTACTTCATTTTCACTTTAGTACTTTACTTCATTACATCACATATCTTAATTTCAAACTTTTATTATTAGTGTTTTCACATACTTTATTTTCATAAGAAAAACCCAAATATAAGAAAAAGATAGTTTACTTGTAAAATACAAACGGGTATTTCTCATCACATTTTCTCACACTAAAACACCTTTTTCTACACACACCCCTATAAATAAAGTCCCCGGTTGGATTAATGGTTTAAACCCCACCTCGTATTGTCTTCGAACTACGTTGACTTTGATGCCCTTCGGGCTACGTATGCTTCTTGGGTAAATCCCTAGGCTTGAATCCTCCCACATACATTTTTTACTTTGTTCTTATCATATATATATATATATATTTGATTATGTCTTGTCCGATATATGCAATCGTTCTTCAATAATGACTTGTGAACTGACAAACACTTATATTATATTTTTAATTATTATTTTTGGAACACTCCTAAAGATGACCTTGATCCGCCTTTATCCATGTAACGAGTCGAGGGATTCCGTCCTCCATTTACATTATGCACATAAGCACACACATTCACAGAGTTCAACGGGAGAAGATTAACACATGTCCATGAGAGACCGAAAGGGCGGGATGAGTGAATAACGCCTTCTCATTCTGTAACTTAGTCCTCCTACCCTTGAACTACTTGATTTTGCAAGCATCGGTATTGTACTTGGTGTTGTTCTCTCGAAGCGATAACATTCCAGTTTTCTGTTTTGTGCAAAATAGGCTGGTGACTTTATCTCTACATATTACCCCACATCGATGACGGTCGAGCACCCCGAGAAAGGATGCAATCTCATGCGCACGCTGGAAAAAAAGGAAGGAAGGAGGGATCCACCTCGGGGGATAACACCCCTTGGACCCCTCGAAAAAACCTCAGGATGGCCACAATTAGGTGTTTTTGTGGTGTTTTCACCGATATATATATATATATATGTGTGTGTGTGTGTGTGTTTTTTAGTCTATGCATTTGCATTTAATCCGTGTTTGTTATAGACTTCATCTTTGATTCGAAATGGCATGTTTATGATTATATTGGTATATTTTTTTGCATGTTTACTTTAGTATCTTATGCTTCAATTTTTGCATTAAAATTGGAATCATTTTTTCATTGTTCAGATTATATGTGCTTATGTTACTGAGTTAGTTTGTCATTGATTGTTTCACTTCACATCATTGGATGATACAACTTGTTTTCCTTTATGTTTACATGTGTTACATTTAGGGTGAGATGCTGCTTATATTGTGAACCTTATTCTTTGTCCATTTTTTAACAAAAAGGGGGAAAAATGATATCTATTTGTTTAACTCGGTAGAAGAAATTTTTACATTAGGAAGGGACGTCATATCTTGGTGGTGATTGTTAGATAAAGGGGGAGGTTTTTCATATGCAGATTTATATTGTTATATATTCTATTTGATTTGTAAAGGTGTGTTTAAGTGTTCAGGTTTGCAAAGATGCATCGAAGTTTCACAAGAGCAAAGTTACTCAATGTCTGTGCCAAGTGTCTGCATTTTTCCTATTGGGGTCAGGATTGAGTCTTTAGAGAGCTTCATAGCCCATAGATTTTTTTTTGTTTTTTTTCGGAATAAACAAAGGGGATATTTGTAAGGACAAATTTCTAATTGAGACAATTTGTATGTATTGTATTAATTCCATTTGGACAAAACTGCTTGAGTCATAGGATAGGACTTTCATTAGCTAAAGTTGTGAATGCAAATTAGTTTTTATCCTTGGATATTTCATTGGGTGTTGGTAGTTTAAAATATTGGAGGATATTTTTCACAAAAAGATTTATAAAGAAAATTATTTTTATGAATATTGGTTTGAATTAGATTTCAACATGTCCAAATAAGATTTAATTATTCATTCGAACTAGGAGTATTTGTCCTTTAAATGAGAATTTGAAAGTCTTTCAAATGACCTTTTAATGGGATCAAACGAGAATTTTTTATTTACAGGAAAAAAAATCCTTCGAAGAACGTTTCAAATGAAATTCACAGTGTCATTCGAACGCACCTCAATGTCATTTAAACGAGATTATAAGGTTCATTCGAACGACCCTTTTTTTTTTTAAACAAGCCCTCGATTTTTGTGTCCCCTCAAATTTCGTGTTTCTTATACAAAGGAGGTCTGGCATCCATTTTTAAATAGAGATTTTGTGAAAATTATTTTCCAAAGATAAATCCAAGAGCCTTCAAACCCTAGTTTCACCCAATCGGTTTGAGATCTAAGTTTCAATCAAATATGCTTGTTTGAGGTCATAATTTTGAGAACCAAGGTTTATATACTCTTCATATCATTGAGTATTGTTTTGTATAGAGGAATCCATACATGTTTGTTGTTTACATATGGTGAACTTCGTGTGTATGGCAGTTTGAAGCGGTGGACTCCGTGTCCGATCCGTTGACGGTTGCCGAGCCAAAATCAGGGGATACTGAGGTGTGTGAGGGGCACACGTTGTGTTAGTGCAAAGGTGGACTTCTACATGTCATTGTGAAGAAAAGGTTGAAGGAACGAAGATGCATCAAGAATTGAATGAGTCAAGTCGATTGTCTAAGTTATATGTCATCCTTGTATAATTCGTTATCATAGTGAATTAGCATGGTTGGGCCATCCTTGGTTTTTCTCATTTTAGGTTTTCCTCTTACATCGGACATTGTGTGATTGCTTTAATTTTCTCTTGTTATATTAACCTAGATGCATGCTTTGGCAAGATAAATTTTGGTAAACTATTTAACACAATAATCGATTTAATTGGTGCTAGTTTAACTGGGTTAATTATAATTGTAAAAAAACTAAAAATTATTGTAAGTTCGACAATCCATATCAAATATGTGGTTTTAATATTTTTTCACAATGTATACTTTCTAGGTTTAATCCTCAATGTGGAACATTTTTTACAAGTCCTAGGGCGCGGTCGTCGCCACAGAACTTTACTCATCTTTTCACTTCACCACTCGACCTTTTATTTTTTTGACTTAACCCCCTCAAGTTAATTGAATGTTTCATAATACACCCTAACTGTGTTAAACATTTGCACGAATGCACATGAGATAATGTTTTCCATTTATATATAAAGGGACATTTTAAATTCTTCACATTACATAAATTGCAAAAAAAAAAAATTAAATATGAGAAAACTTAAAAACGTTGAAAAATGATAAAAAAAAATATATATATATATTAATACATTTGAAAATTAAAATATATATTTAAAAAATATTTTCATGAAAATAATTTTAAAAATATAGACAATATTGAAATTATGGGAAAATTCTTCGGACGATCCGAACAGATTTGATCAGTTGACACTTGCTCGACAGCTCAGATAAAGGATCACAACTTAAAGATAAGAACAAGGGGGAGCCCGATCAGTGAATATCTCAGGATAGGATCTATTCAATAATAATGTGACTGCATCCAAAAGTCCTAGAGTCCTACATGGCTCATCACCCTTATGTTATTTATAAATGTCACCCTCACCCGTAGAAAAAGGAGCTTGTAATTACCATTATTGTGAACATATTAATAACAAGAGAGAGGGACACCCCGTGGATGTAGGCACATTGTTGAACCACATACACCTTGTGTTGTGTGATTGTGTTGTATGAATTTCATTTACTATCTCTTTGTTTAGGATTAATCTTAGTAGGAGTTTACCACCTACAATTGGCGCCATCTGTGGGAACTGAGTTTCATTTTCATATCCAATTGGATCCAATGAGCATCCATGTGTCACCCACAAAATGCACCTCTTTCGTTCAATGGAAATCATCAAAATAGACCTCAAGCACCTAGGGTTAAGTCTGAGGTCCACCCCCAGGAGTCGCAATACTCCTAACTCACGCTATAATCCATAAGAGGAACATTTTGAGTAAATCAATGAACATCACAGACCTCGCATCATGTTGATGATTATGAACGGTGACTCCATCAGTAGGAGGAAGCCACTCACCTCCAAGATGAGGAGAACACGTGTTTGCAATGTCATCTTAAAATAATAGAGTAAGAGATCCATGAGGACAAATGTAAGCTCCATGCTCTAACCCCTAACCCTCAAGCGAGTAAAATTCACAGCCGAGGAAGGAGTACGTGGTGTGATTGGGAGCATTCCAAGCATAGGAGTCCACCGACGCGGTGAGATTAGGACGGAGGTCATTGCAAGAATGATCTCCGCGATCTTATTCTAAGAAAGATAGACGAGAATCCCGCTTATCACAGGGTGATCTTCATCAAGGAGCTGGCCAGAAGGACCTTTATTAGTTAGATAAAGTCTTTATTCTCCTGATCAATTGAAGATCTTGAGCCACCTAAAAAGTTTACCACGCCCAGATTCAAGATTTATGATAAGATAACTGACCCCATCGATTATGTCTGCCAGTACCGGAAGGCAATAACCACATGGAATAACAATTCCGTACTTATGTGCCACATATACCCCTCCAGACTAGGGGATAATTCACAAGTGGTTCAAAAATCTACCACGCAGTCCGGTCAATAACTTTAAATAACTTGTAAAGGAGTTTACTTTTCAGTTCATCACCAGTAGTGACCACTTGAAGAGGATGGATTCTCTTTTCACTATGAGGAATAAGCCCCAGTAAAACTTAGAAGAATGCATAAGGAGTTATTAGGAGACCTATAACTAAGTTGAATATTGATCTGAGCATGTTATTGTGGCCTCATTCCAAATTGGTTTTCCGAGTAACTCTATGTTGCACCATTACCACAACAAAAAAAGAGGCCAACACTATTGATAATATCATATCGAGAATAGAGATATAAGAATAGGTGGAAGATGTAGATGTTTGAATCCAGAATGATAATATTGATCTAAAGACAGCCAAGATTGGTGACAAGGAGAATGTCTCGAAGAAGGAGGAAAGAAGCAACACGGTGGACTTAAGAAAGGTGACAAGGTAGACTCTACCCAGGCCTACTAGGAAATCAACACTATTTTTTAGGAGCCCATTTATAACATCCTAAACAATATAAAAGATTAAAAATTCCCTGAGTGGTCGAGAAAGATAATGGGAGATTCCTTTAAAAAGAACACCTCCCTATGATGCACCTATCACAAAGAGCATGGGCACAAGACAGAGAATTATAAGGCTCTCAAGTCTCATCTAGAAGAGTTGGTCCAAGCAGACTACTTGAACGATTACATAGAGAACAAGGGTGTAAAACCCTCTGTGGAGGATAGCCATAAGCCTGACAATGTCCTTGATAATAAGATGGAACATGAAATTAGAGTCATCCATCGTGACCTACTTTGGCATACCGAGAGTAATCATCACTGATAATAGATCGTAATTTAATAGAGGATCATTTCAAGACTTTTATAATAACCACAACATCAATCATTAATTTAGTTCGATCGCCTACCCCCAAAGAAATGGGCTGGTTGCGACCTCTAACAAAATAGTGCTCTACGGGATGAAGAAAAGGTTAGAGATGGTAAAAGTTACTTAGGGGGACGAGCTTCCCCACATCCTCTATGCATATCTTACTACTCCCAGGAGGTTGACTAGGGAAATGTACTTCACCTTAGCTTATGAAATGGAATCCATAATTCCATTGGAAGTTAATTTGTCGACCATGACGACTACCGTCATCGATTAAAATCTCAACGAATAGATCATAAGGATTGAACTCGACCTAGTCGAGGAACAGAGATAACAAGATTTGATCAAACTAGATTCTTACCAATAGAAATTGTCCATGTTGTCCAACAAAGGCGTTAAGCTAAGAACGTTACAAATCAAATATTACGTCCTAAGAAAGGTGATTGGCAATGCAAAGAAGCCATTAGGTGGAAAGTTAGGTTCCAACTGGGAGGGAAGCTTTAAAATTATCTTGATAACCTTTAAGGAGAATACCATTTATAAAAAATTTGGATCATGGAGATTCCTAGATCCTGAAATGCAACCAATCTTATGAAATTTTATTTTTAGCTCTATTTGGTTTTTGAATTTTTCTCATCGAAATCTTAAATTTAAGTTAATGCAGTTAGTTTTCTTATTGTTCAAATGGCAGGACAATTCAATATATTTAACATTTATAATTATATCAATAATTTCTATTAATTCATCAAAATTCACTCGATAAAGTTATGGTCGTTGGTTTAAATACCCAATCAAACACTGGTCATCGAGATGAATACCTTAGTAAGGTTACACTTAATCAAAAATCAAGGTTACATATTTTCATCACTTATAAACGTGAAAACATCGGTAACTGTCGAGGCAAGAAATAGACCTATGGGGGATCCCTGGGCACTAAGTGTTCTGACTTAGATTGGCTAAAATTTTGAACGAGTGGATAGTCGTCTAACCAGGTGCATTTTTTCTATAGTTTTTCCTAGTCCTAAAATTGTGTGATGACACTTTCTAAAAGGTAAGGCTAACGATAAACACATGCTCGACATAAAATGGGAAAATTCAAAACAAAAGTTAACTTATAATTTCATTCATGAGGTGTCCATTTTAATAGAAATCCTGTATCAACAAAATTACAAGATAGTTCCAATCAAACATAATGAAGATAGCCATCAAATATGACGGGCTATCAGTTCGGCAACCTCAGCTCTTCACCTTGTTAGAACGGTAGACTATAACCATACTTTATATAAAAGTTTTAGGTATTGATTTGTTACTAAAATAAAATTATTTTTTCCTATATTACGGAGAATCATCTATAGAAATATTGTTTGCATTAATTTCTATATCATTGGTGTCTTTTATTATGCTTAGTACGTGTTTTGGTGTGTTGAGTATGACTTACACACAGAGGATCCGACCACCAGTTCTTATGGAATATATTTTTTATCATTCTCTCTTGATTCGAATATGTTCATGGACACATGCATTAGTTATTTATTGTTGTTAGGTATCAGGTGAGATTAATTATTGGATCAATAATCTTGATAGATTGGGTAATGGTGATTGATGTACGGTGAAAGTAATTTACATATGGAATCCACGTCTCGGTATAGTTAGTGGTGATACCCCCTTGATATGCTTATAAGTTTTGTATGTATAGAACCAAGTAAGTGGTTTATGTTAATCTGGCACTACAAATAAGTTTATATCAATAAACTATCAGCAATTTATTTTATTAACGGGGATCTGTAACCTTAACGTGGAGAGAATTATATAATAAATAATAAGGAGCTCAAAATATAATTTTGAGTTAAGGAGTGGAGTTGCAATTATAATTATATAGTGGTAGTTATAATTCATGGATCGGGATTAGAATCTGGGTTGGATTAGGTGTTTTCAGGCCCATTAGGAGCCACGTATTTATTTCTCCTTAGGACCCTACCATAGCCTATATATATGCACCTAAGGCTCCTTTTTTTCAAGAAATCTTTCACTCTTAAGACTCAAAAAAACCTAATTAGTATTTGTGAGAAAGAGAGGCAAGGAAGAGAAAAAGTAAGAAGATATTGTGCTCATGAAGGAGAATCTCACACTCTGCTCGTAATTATTCATATTGGCAATATGGTAGAATATCGTGAGGTGCATTGATCCTGCATTCTATATCAATCATCATCACATATTGTTTGTGCTGAGATGAGATCAAACTGCAGACATATTAAAGGTAAACCATTATTCTGCCTTGTACGGTTTCACATATGTGTAATTTTTTTATAGTTTGATATGTATGCATAATCAACAGACCTTAGGACTGCCGCTCTAGCACGTCTATCATCCAGATTGGGCTGAAACTCATAATCACTATCGTGAGATCTCTAATAGCTATTCACCAGTTGAAAAGGAATTCCATTAGGAGGAAACGGGCCTCATCGCTCCCAAAAGGAGCATGGCTAAAAATAGGGCACTCAACTTGGTACCCTTACAACAGTTCAGCGACTTTGGTAACCCTCATTGTTGATACCAAAATTGACATGCTGACGTGGATGAATCACAAGAAGACACGTGTCAGGTTACATGGCACCTACAGACATTTCTACAATCACTTTAGCAACGAGGAACTCTGCCTCCCCAATCAACTCAAACACTCCGAGTAACAAGAATACTTCGAGAAACTTCATTGCTCCGAGGAACTCCTGAATATCGAGCAACTAAGGCGGTCCGAGCTGCATCTCGACCACAGCATTAATTGCAAAATAACCAACAGTTCGACTATTCATTGAATGCTTATCATACAGATGTATACGCTTAAGGGGCATTAATTATTTACCCTTTCACATGTACAGCCTAAGGGCTATAAATACATTGTATCATACTCATTTGTAGGGGGAGCGGAATTTCTTGACAAATCCTGTAATCGAGAATTCCCAAACACTCAGCAATAACAGAAACAGTGGACGTAGGCCATTCTTATAAGGTTGAACGACTTTAAAAATTCTTTGTCTCATTTAAATTTATCTGTGATTAAATAATTAGATACAACCTAATTTTTTACATCAACAGATTGGCGCCGTCTGTGGGAAACGACTGTTTCTATCATTTTTCACCAAAAATAATTCATCACCAATGGCTGATAATCCTGAATCCAATAATCGAAACACTGGAAATCCTCTAAATCCGTCTGCTCCTTCAAACATTCTAGATCTGGCTAGAATAATGACAAACCTGGCCCAGGGCCAGATCGCCATGCAAGAGACTATGCGGCGACTCATACAAACCCTTCATGGCGGTAAACCTGCCCATTCAGGACAGCGAAGTGTTCAAAGACAAACCCATTTACTTTCTTCATGAACCAGGCGTACTGATTCATATCATAATGATGAATCTGATGATTTCTCCTATCAACCTAGGCGAACTTCGTCGGTACGGGCCACAGATACTGAACAACGTATCACTCTCTCTCCAGAGAGGACCAGTGCCCTGGAATGATTAAGCAGGGTGTCTCCTTTCAGTAGATTAGGCCCTAGGAGGAATAGAAGTCCACCTAAGGCCATGTCGAGGAGTTTTCGATAACCATCAGATCTAAGAGAAGGATCAGCACAATCACAACCAGTTGCTCGTCAAGATAGATCTCAAGAAGCCACGTCAACTCGATCAATTGCTCGAACCAATAGGCTCGAGGAAGGAAATGATGCGTGGAAAGGCTCTATTCAGAGACTGGAAGATAGATTGGGAGAAATGGCTAAGGCGAAGAATCCCTTACAACGAACTTTTGTTCAAGGGACACCTTTTGTCCAGGCCATTGTGGATTTTCCCACACCGTCAAAGTTCAAAGCACCTGTTGTGACCCCCAAATATGATGGAAAGACAGATCCTGTTCTTCACATAGAGCAATATCAAGCTGCCGCCGACATCTATACTGTCCCCGACGAGATGAGATGCAGAGCATTCTCGGGAACTCTTACTGGATCTTCTCAGATATGGTACAATAATCTTCCTCGGGGTAAGATTTCAACTTTCTTTCAACTGGCCGAGTGATTCATTGGGAATTTCTATTTTGGAGCAAATCCAGTAAAATGAGTAGCGCATTTGTTAAGCGTTAGACAAAAAGCTGGAGAGATTACTAGAGACTACATAACTCGTTTTAATAACGAGAAACTCGAAGTCATAGATTATGAAGAAAATACAGCGATCACCGCCTTGATGAGTGGGCTGTTGCCCAACAAGTTCTATTATACTTTGGCCAAAGATCCACCCACAACCATGTCAGAGTTAATGGAAAAAGCGGCCAAAATCATGAATGTCGAGGAGGCTATGGTTGCGAAGAAGAATATGGATAAAGAAACCAAGGTGGAAGTCGACAAAGCTAAGAAGAAAGAACATAAGAACAATGGTGGTGATAAACAATCCAAAAATAAGTCGTTATGGGAAGTCTTGAAAAATATTGATAATTATACTCCTTTGAAGATGGGAATCAACCACGTCCTGGATGAAATCAAGAATAACGAGGAGTTAAAATGGCCAAAGAAGATGAAGGCAGACCCTGACAGGAGGAATAGGGAAAAATATTGCGAGTTTCACAAAGACCATGGCCATATAACTAAAAATTGCATAGCTCTTCAGAACGAGATCGAAACCCTCATTAGACGAGGAAAGCTGACAAAGTATGTTGATCATAGAAATGAAAGAAGAAATGACGACCGAAGAAGGGAGAGGTATAGATCTCCTCGTCGAGCAGAGGAGAACAGGAAAAGAGACCATGAAGATGATCCAGAAGACGATCCCCATCTTCCCAAAAGCCCAAGGCAGCCAGAACGCGAGGTATTTTCAATATGTTTTGGGTCATTTGACTGTAATGTTATTACAGGTGAAGATGCAGCAGGAGGAGATCTTACTGCAGAAAGAAAGGCTTACCTCTGTGAGGGTCAAGCTTTCTCATATATTCAACGAATAAATCAAGCCGAGGAGGATCGCCCGAGAAAGGTAAACAAAGAGAAGTTGGTCATTGGTTTTTCAAAAAATGACCTAGCAGGTGTCCTATATCCTCATGATGACCCATTGGTGATCAAAATGAGAATGAAAGAAGTGATGATTTCAAGAGTTTTAGTAGATAATGGTAGCTCGGTAGACATCATGTTCTACTCCTGCTTCGATAGTTTGAACCTAAAGTTGTCTCAACTAGAACCTTATCACAGACCTCTCCTCGATTTCGTTGGTGAGAAAGTTTTTCCACTAGGGACGATTAAGTTGGATATATTCATTGGAACATGGCCTGCTTGTCGAACAGAAAGAATACGCTTATTTGTGATGGATAAGAATGTTCAGTCAGCTTACAACATCATTATGGGAAGGGTTGGATTGAAGAAGTTCGAAGCAGTTCCATCTATGGTACATCAGTGCCTAAAATTTCCAACAAATTTCGGAGTAGGAGTTGTGAAAAGTGATCAAAAAGTAGCTCGGGAATGCTATTATTCATCTGCCGAGCAAGAGAAGCTGAAGGAATCAAGAAAAAAGACTACTACCTATCAAGTGGATGAAGGTACAGAAATTGAAACGTTGGATCCTAGAGATGAATCTCAACTTGTAAAAGGTCAGGTGGTGGAAGCTACAGAAAATGTCATTCTGGACGACGAGCACCCTGAACGAACAACTTAAATAGGTTTATCATTGGATGCCTCAATAAAACAAGAGTTGATAACTTTCCTAAGAAGCAGAAAGAAAACTTTTCCATGGAGTCATGAAGATATGCCTGGAATAGACCCAAATTTCTTATGTCACGAGCTCAACGTGAATAAGGAGATCAAGCCAGTAAAGCAGAGAAGAAGATTATTCAGTCCCGAGAAGAATCAAGCTATACAAGAGGAGTTCGAGAAGCTCCAGAAGGCTTGTTTCATCGAAGATGTTAAATATCCAGACTGGTTAGCCAATGTGGTGATGGTAAAGAAGAAAAACAACAAATGGAGGATGTGTGTTGATTTCACTGACCTCAATAAAGCTTGCCCAAGGGATCATTTACCATTGCCCCGAATTGACCAACTAGTAGATTCTACCTCGGGACATGAGCTGCTCAGTTTCATGGACGCTTATTCTGGTTACAATCAGATCAAAATGAAACCTGAAGACAGGGAGAGTACTTCTTTTATTACCCCTAGGGGAACTTATTATTATAATGTTATGCCTTTTGGTTTGAAAAATGCAGGTGCGACATATCAGTGGATGATGAACAGGGTCTTTGCCGAACAAATCAGTTACAATATAGAAGTCTATGTCGATGATATGCTGACAAAGAGTAAGAAAGCTGTCGATCATCTAGATGACTTAGGCCAGACCTTTGATCAACTGGATAAATATGAAATGAAGCTGAACCCGATGAAGTGCATATTTGGAGTACGAGAATGCATGTCTCTCGGATACATTGTCAATCAACGAGGCATTGAAGCAAATCCAGAAAAGATCAAACTCTATTAGGGTTGTGATCTCCAACAACCAAGAAAGAAGTGCAAAGCCTTACAGGACGAGTAGCAGCACTCAACAGATTTGTATCGCGAGCAACTGATAGATGTCTCCCGTTCTTCAAAACACTCCGAAAAACTTTCGAGTGGAATGATGAATGTGAGAAGGCCTTTCAAGACTTGAAGAAGTATCTGGGAGCACCTCCACTGTTATCCAGGCCAGTGATGGGAGAAAAATTGTACTTGTATCTGGCAGTATCAGAGAATGCAGTTAGCTCGGCATTGATCAGAATGGAGAATGGAGTGCAAAAGCCAATGTATTATAGAAGTAAGGCCTTCCGAGGAGCAGAGATCAGATACCCAAAGCTGGAAAAATTGGCATTGGCGCTGAATGAGGCGAGTAGGAGAATGAGGCCATATTTCCAGGCCCATACTATAGTCGTATATACTGACATGCCATTGAGACAAGCCCTTTATAAACCAGAAAAATCAGGAAGATTGATGTACTAGGCAATAGAGCTCAGTGAATATGATATAATTTATGAACCCAGGTCATCGGTTAAAGGGCAAGCACTAGGAGATTTCATAGCAGAGTTCACCTATCCTGATACCCCCGAGGAGCAAAAGCAGCTCTCCGATCAACCTGTGGATATTACAGGACCGACAAACAATAGCTCAAACCAACTTAAGTTGGTAAAAGGGCAAGTGGATGTGACAGGATCACCAAATTCGAGCTCAGACCAACTTAGGTTGGTAAAAGGGCAAGAAAAGATGGTCGACAAAGAACAAGAAATATCAGGGGATGGTGAAAAGAAGCAACAAATATTTCACCGAGGAACTCTGTCAGATCAGAAATTAGAAGACGAGTTGCTTATATGGAGGTTGTATGTAGATGGCTCATCTTGTAATACAAGTTGTGGGGCAGGGATCATTTTGAACAGCCCGGACGAAATCGACATGGAATACGCGTTGCGATTCCAATTCAAAGCTTCCAATAATGAGGCTGAGTATGAGGCCATGATTGCAGGTCTTAATTTAGCAAAAACTATGGAGGCGCAACAAGTTATTGTCTTCAGTGATTCTCAATTAATTGTGAATCAGATGTTGGGAATATATGTAGCCAAAGGAGAGTTAATGATTAAGTATCATGCAAAGGTGATGGAGTTGGCATCAGAATTTGTTGCTATTCAGTTAGTCAGAATACCAAGAATAGAGAATGCAAGAGCAGACGCCCTGGCCCGATTTGCATCAGCTACTCGTACCGAGCTGCGAAGAACAATACCAATTGAAGTGTTAGCTAGTCGAAGCATAGATGAAGACCTGATGATGAGTTTTATTACCCTTGATTTAGGACCATCTTGGATGGATCCCATCAGGGCGTATATCGAGGAGGGAGAATTACCAATGGATAAACTCGCGGCCAAGAAATTGAAGTTTAAAGCTGCTCGGTATGTATTAACTAATGGTGTTCTGTACAAACGAGGAATTATGGCAAGTTTGCAAAGATGTGTACATCCCTTCGAGGTGCAAGAATTGATTGAAGAGATCCATGAAGGGTCCTGTAGAGCCTATGTAGCAGGTCGGACTCTTTTGCAAAGGGTAATGATGCAGGGATACTACTGGCCAACGATGAGGGCTGACTGTATCACCTATGCCAAGAAATGTGACAAGTGTCAACGTTTTTCCTCCATCCGAAGACCTCCACAAGCATTGTTGACACCTATTACTTCCCCGTGGCCATTTGCTATATGGGGAATAGATTTAGTTGGGCCACTGCCAACGACCAGAGGAAGGTTCAAATATCTCGTCGTCGCAGTGGATTATTTTACCAAGTGGGTAGAAGTTGAGCCTCTTATTGACATGACTTACGAGAAGGTATATCAATTTGTCTGGAAAAATATCATTTGTAGATATGGTCTTCCTCATGCATTCATCACCGACCATGTAACGCAATTTGATAATGAGGAATTCGCTGCCTATTGCCATCAGTCCAACATTTTGAAGCTCCACTCAACACCAGGTCATCCCCAAAGTAATGGGCAGACTGAAGTGACGAACAGGACACGGCTAAATGGTTTAAAGAAAATATTAAGTGAGGCAAAAGAAAATTAGATCAACGAGTTACAGTCAATACTATAGGCTTATCGTACTACTCCCCGAGAAGCAACTGGAGAATGCCCATATATGCTGGCGTTTGGAAGTGAAGCTATAATACCTGCCAAGTTGGGTCTCCCAACACACTGAGTACTGAATTTTAACTCCCCAGTCAGCCACTTAATGAGAAAATTGGATTTGGACATGCTCGAGGAAGTTAGAGAAGAAGCAGCCATTAGGAATACTGCTTACCAACAACGAACAGCTCTGTTCTACAATAAGAGAGTGAAGAAGTGCGACCTAAAAGAAGGAGATTATGCGTTAAAGAAAGTCATTCAGAAGCACAACAAATTGGAGGCAAACTGGCATGGACCATACCGAGTTACAGAAGTTGTTCGACCAGGAACTTACTGAATAGCAACTTTAGAAGGGGAAGAGTTTAAGAATGCGTGGAATGCAGAACATTTGCACAAATACTATCAGTGATGTAAAATCTTATGTAAAGCAGTTCCATTAGTATGAATAAAATGATGATATTTTGCCAGCCTCTCTCCTTTTATTGAAAATTTTTGGGGAATACTAGTGTTACGCACTACACTGCTCAGCAACATCAAAATATCCCTAAAAATGCCAACTCGGTTTGGTTAGGGAACGACATTCCAAAAAATGCCAACTCCGGTTGGTTAGGAAATCATACTCCTAAAAATGCCAACTCGGTTTGGTTAGGAGGCAAAAATATCCCTAAAAATGCCAACCCGATTTGGTTAGGGAACGACATTCCTAAAAATGCCAACTCCGGTTGGTTAGGAAATCATACTCCTAAAAATGCCAACTCGGTTTGGTTAGGAGGCAAAAATATCCCTAAAAATGCCAACTCGGATTGGTTAGGGAACGACATTCCTAAAAATGCCAACTTCGGTTGGTTAGGAAACTATACTCCTAAAAATGCCAACTCGGTTTGGTTCAGAGGCAAAAATATTCCTAAAAATGCCAACTAAGGTTGGTTAGGAAGAAAAAATATTTTTCAAAAAATTCCAAAGTTGGTCGGGAAAGAAAAATGCACCAATTTATATTGGTAGAGAATCAAAAGATGTTGACCATTGTTGGTCGGAAACATTTTACGAATATAGTAGAGACCAAATTAAATTTTTATTTCTTGTGATTTTTAATTGGTCGAGAATCAAAACATCATTATTTTTGGGCAGCCAAATGATTACCACAAATTTAAGTTAGTCGACAACAAGTTTGAGTCAACTACAGTTGGTCGACAAGATACATAATATTGTTATTTTTTAACAGATATACATACACAAATGAAAAGTGTTTTATAACTACAAGGCAATGACAATCAACATTTGCAAACCAAATATATGTCTTTAATTAAGTCCAAAAATAAAGTACATTGATAATGAAATGTATAACTAGCTGTTACATCAAGATTCCTACTCTATTGGTTTCTTCCCCTGTGCTTTTGAAACAGGTTCCTCGCCAGCAGGAGGATCCTCCAAGGAATAGGGAGAATTGATGAAGTTAAGGTCTTGAAGCATCCTGACATTCATTACGGATGGTCTATCCAGTAGGTGCTCAGGGTGAGATAGCTTTGCATTAGAATGAAGATTATAATCGCCGAGATACTTAGAAATCAAGCACCGAGGAATAGCCCGAGTAGGTATCCAGCTTATGTCAAGCTTGTATGGTGGAACTGGTAGGTCGAGCAACCCAGGATTATGGTAATCCCATAGGTAGTGACCCTGCTCCAACTGCAATACACCCAGAGCGTTCGACCACCCCTTCTTGTAGCCTTCATTATTGGCATTTTCAAGACGATCATCCAAATGGTAAAGGGCTTCGTTATAGCCTACCATCCAGAATTCCCGAGGTTTCTTGTGGAATTGATATGTCAATCTTTCCAGCCGCTCGTGGAGAATTTTTGCAAAGAGTTCCTTATTTTCCAAAGCAGACTTTTGTGTAGAAAGCCGCTCCTCAAGATTCATGATCTTCTTGGACATCTCAGCCAAGGCCTGGTTCTTCGCCATTGGTTGGAAGGCTTGATTTTCTAGAGAAGGTTGAGTTCTTTGTTCCTCAACAGTAATGCGAGAAGCTCTTGCTCGTCCACGAGGAGCTCTTGCTCGACCCCGAGCAGAGGTAGAAGGCCCAGTCCTCTTAAGGGTTTCTAGCTCATCCCTCAAGTTAGCGTTTTCGAATTCTAGAAAAGAGAATCCCTCGTCGTTCACGGGGACCAAAGCATTTGATGAAGATGAAGCAGACTTCAGTTTAGCTACTTCCCTTTGCAGGTTATTATTTTCTTGCTCCAATAGTTAGGCTATCTTCCTGTGCTCTTCTACCTCAATTTTCAGAGTTCTCTCTCTCACTTCATAAGCCGCGAACATTTTGTCATAGCTTTTGTCAGCATTGAATTGTTGATATTTATTTTCATACCCCTCATGCAAAAGAGCTGAGGACTCCTTGTATTGCTGTTGAAGTTCATCAAGAGTACCTTGTAAGTCTTCAATCATTTCATAATAAGCCACATTATTGGCTACGGCACGATCAAGAAGACACTTCAGATATTGATAAGCCTCAATTTCCTGCTCTGAAGCATTTTGGCCAAGGATTTCGATAACTTGTTCTGCACTCAAATCAGTATGACCAACCTTAAAGTATTCATTGCATTGCCTCATTAGTTTTGTATCATTAGCAGACAATAATTCCATTTTGTCCACAAACTAGTAAAAGAGGAGAAGGCAAGAATTAATAAGAATGCAAACAGAGTATGAAAGAAAGAATCAACAACATGTATGATCAAAAATACAAGTTTTATTACATCATGGAAAAAGGATTACAAAGTTCAAAGTTACATGTGCCAAAAGAAAATAAAACAAAGATAAAGTACCGAACAACTTTACACCTTTTCCTTGTCTCCCAAAACTTTCTCGGGAGCCTGGGACGAGGAGCTAGGTTTCTTGGCAAGAATAGAAAGTTTCTCGGCAAGAGCAGGAGGTTGCTCGGATGAGGCAGGCAGAAGTGGAAGCTGCTCGTTGGTTGGTTGGATAACTTGTGGGGTAGGGATTTGATCACCCACAACCATGAAGGACTCCTCGGAGGCAACTTCATCCTCTTCTTCATCCTCGGGGATTGGAGGGGGACCAGGAATATGTCGCTGGAATAAGTCAGAACCCTCATCAACTTTTAACTCTTATAGAGCAGCAACCCAGCCATCTCTGAAGTATTTAAGACTGCCATATTCAACTTGCGCCATCATTGCAGCCACTCCTTTATTCCATCCCTTGTCCCAGCCAACGCTGAAGGACTTCTTCACTTCCAACCTTCTTTTTGCTTTCTCTGAGGATAGCTTCTCGGATAGAGTTTCCTCGATAACTTTCAGCTTATTCTCAGCCTCCTCTTTTTGGCGACTTACTTCGCGGAGCTGGGTTAATTCCTCCTCAGCAACTTTGAGCTTTCCCTCAAGCTCTTCAGCATTTTTGAGCTTCTCGTTGAGCTCCTTATTCTTCTCTTCTAAATCCTTTACTTTATTCTCCAACCCTTTGGAGACTTCAACCATCTGAGCCTTTTCTTCCTCGAACGAGGAGAGTTTCTTCTCCCACGCAGCTTTGTCCTCGTCATATTTCTGACGGGTGTCCTTCAGAGATTGGGTCAAACCCACCAAAGCTTCCTCCACACCAGACGAGGAGCTAGAAGCCTTGATAGCTTCATCTTTCTTCTCAATTGTATTAAAACAACTCACCAACTGGAAAAACGAAATAACTACAAGTCAGTACAGAGACGGATACAACAAGGAAAAGATAAGAAGATTCAAAACAAGAAAAACTTACTGAAGCAATATGGCGAGTAGACAAATAGGTGAGCATATCCCGAGAAAGGTTTTCTTCAAGTCCTTGGATCTCAGGGATGATCCAAGTCTTCACCGAGCTCATGGCAGAGCTCGGGGGAACAATGGTAGGAACACCAGTACCACTAACTGGGAGCTGGGAAATGGTTTTAGCCAAATTGACCGAGAATCTTTTCTTCAGCCTCCTCGGGGGCACAGGAACAGTTTCGACCAAGGAAGAACTCTTGGTCGGTGAAATGGTAATCACCTCTGTTGGAGCATCACCCTTACTTGGAGCCACTGGGGGCTTCTCAGCAGCCTTCTTAGTTGCAGCAGAAGGAGGAGCATCAATTTTCTTTGTCCCCTCTGGGACATCAGATTTACTTCTTTTTGCCTCCCCAGAGCCGGAGGCAGATGACTCAAAGATAGAAGGAACCCTTTTTTTACCCCTCTTTTGACTTAGGGGAATGTGTGATTCAGGAGAAGAATCTTCAGGAACTGGCACCGATTCAATATTGCTGATCACCGGACGAGCAGTAAAAGAAGATGTGTAGCTCTTATACGGCAGCAAGTATGAGGCAGACCTAATATGCTCGTCGGCAACAGTCTGATGCAAGCTCCAGATAAGTTTTAACTGCTTTATGTTAACTTCTGCCTCTTTTGGAGATTTTCTCTTACTGTCAACTGCAAATAAATAAAAATTAAAATATCAGTCACACATTTTATCAAACACAATGAAAGTATAATCTCAAACATAAAATAAAATCAAAATAACCTATCCCATTGCCATAGGGAGGGCATCTAGGACCCTGATATACTTCATCTCCAGTTAAAGGAGCATGTTGCCAATTTTTAATGACAACGCCATGCTCGAAATAGTCCCTATTGGCATCTGGGAGATTGACCACTAAAGCCCTATTTAAAAATCTAGTTTTTAAATAAAAATTATTATCCCCAACTGCCCATCTATAACAGAACATAATCTGTGGAATTCCAATGCGAGTTCCATCAATTTGATTTAGCCTATGCACCCCATTAACCATTCTCCATGTGTTGGGGGTTATTTTTGTAGGAACAACATCAAAGTATTGATAGAATTATAAACATAAAGGATTTGGTGGAAAAGAAAATCCGCACTCAGCAATAAAGAGACTGGGGAACCAATGTCCCTCGGCCAAGCGGAAATAATCTGAAGGCTCAGAAAGTTCCTCCAGAATTACCCAAGACGGGATAGAAAAATCAGAACGGAACTTCTCAAGAGATTCAACAAGATAAACCATGATGAATAAAAGAAATGAAGAAGAAGGAAGAAGATCTTACAGAAAAAAGGGGGATCTGTTGACAACGAACGATGGAAAAGATGAACGCACAAGAGAGAGAGAGAGAGACAATGGAAAACTCGAAGACAGAAATTTGAAAAAGTAGAAGACGATGGGATTGTCTGCGATGCTTAAATACTTTGCCTTGGGAAACGGTAAGGGAAATGATTACAAAAAGAAACGATTGCGCTACCGGCGGCTAAAAGGACAAAAAGTGCACGAAGATAGAAACAGTTATAAAAATTCAAAAAGTCTGATTCTTCGAATTTGGAAGGAAAAATAAATACGAAGGAAACGCTCCTAAAAATCAGGAGGATCATTTAAAATTGTCATATTCCGAGAAAGAATGTTCCATACTCCTTAAATTTCGAATTATGAAACATTGGGGGCTTCTGTTGATACCAAAATTGACATGTTGACGTGGATGAATCACAAGAAGGCACGTGTCAGGTTACGTGGCACCTACAGACATTTCTACAATCACTTTAGCAACGAGGAACTCTGGCTCCCCGATCAACTCAGACACTCCGAGTAACAAGAATACTCCGAGAAACTTCATTGCTCCGAGGAACTCCTAAATATCGAGCAACTGAGGCGGTCCGAGCTGCATCTCGACCACAGCATTAATTGCAAAATAACCAACAGTTTGACTATTCATTGAATGCTTATCATACAGATGTATACGCTTAAGGGGCATTAATTATTTACCCTTTCACATGTACAACCTAAGGGCTATAAATACATTGTATCATCCTCATTTGTAGGGGGACCGGAATTTCTTGACAAATCCTGTAATCGAGAATTCCCAAACACTCAGCAATAACAGAAATAGTGGACGTAGGCCATTCTTATAAGGCTGAACCACTTTAAAAATTATTTGTCTCATTTAAATTTATCTGTGATTAAATAATTAGATACAACCTAATTTTTTACATCAACACTCATGACTATGAGAGGATTAATCCATCCATGTTTATAAGCCACCTGCTTAGCTTAATCCATACAAAGAGGGGCATCCATCCAACCCTCGTCATAACCAGCACCCTAAACCACGTGAGGACCCTTTGTGAAGAGGTATTTTAACTTTATTATTTCTTGTCTCGTGCCTTTCTTGATCGCCTAATTTTTCTAGAAACCCTCCTCAGCCTTATCAAACTACTCCCTTAGGGATTTATTTCTAACTTTTAACAGCTCGGCAATATTGTCACTTTGTTTGCAAACCAGTAGCTAAACGAATTTTTTCGTAATAGGCACTTTTCATATTATGAAGTTTATATCGAGCACAATAAAGGATTCGCAAGCTGGGACAAAAGCTCCCTTACCAAGTACTGAATCCAGATCTTCATTCTCTTGAGGTATTGGCACCAAAGATAAGTTATTATCACACTATGAAGATCATGATAAAGGTATTCAGATATGAAAATTAAAACCAAAGCATTTACAAGTAATCAACAATTAGATAAATAATGGCAAGGCAAGAAATCAAATCTTCCATCAAAACTTCAAGACAAGTGGGGAAGCCCTTACAACATATTTGTCAAAATATAGTGAATTACAAAATATAAGGAAACCTAAGATAAACCTAACTAGTTTGTTCTTCTTTCTCCAGCACCTGCTCTTGATTGGTCGGATCCTTCTCATGGTCAGCATCCTATATCTCCTCATCGTCCCCATCCTTAGACTGGTTATTTCCTGAGGCCTCTCCCACTTCCTCATCCTTTGTTGGAGAACCCGAATCATGCTCCCCACAAAGTTCAAACTCAGGGGGTACCTAAGTCTTAGCCCAGGCTGAATCCCATCCCTTTTTGAAATTAGACTTACGGCTGTAAGCCAAATTCTTTTTGGTGTATCCAAAGGTATCCACAAACCCTTAGTCACAGGCCTTATCTTGACAATCAGCGCTCACATAAAATCAGGTTGTTCTCTTTAGTAGCTTTCTTTAGTTTCTCATTCTCTGACCTCATCTTTGTCATGTCCATCGCGGAGTCCTTTTTATTGGCTGCATATGCATTTTGGGAGGGCTTAATAGCCTCTTGGGACTTCCCCAAGTTTTTCTCTAAGTCTTCATTAGCTTTGTCCTGGTCGACCTTTCTATTGAGGATATCGATAAAGTTTTCCACAAACTGCAAGGAAAGGACGATCACAAGTTAACGTAACAAGAAAAACTCTAAGTGAATGATTTGACCAAAAGTTCCAGTACTTACCAAAGATAACTCTTATGTGATGTGACAGACAAGATGGTCGGTTGTCAACTTACTGACTTGCTCCTTATCCAGCTCCAAAATAGACCCCCTCAGTAGTGCGAGCAAAGGAAAGGTTATTGTCCACCGATATTATTTGGTGACCATTCCCCATGATGGGGTCATCCATCTTCTGTGAGAGCAATAGACTAAAACAGCAAGGCTATTTTGAGCAATAGACTAAAAAAGGAGGAACAACAGTAGATGAAGAAATAGGGTAAACAGCAAGGCTGGGTTGCATCTCGGCAGGTGGGACTGGTATGGCATTCCAATTGAAGAGAGGCGCATCAGTGGCCTTGATTATAGTGGATAGGTCTGATGATGTAGTGCCTAAATGGATCATGCAGAGTGTCAGCCCCAGTGTTTGCAAATTGAACGAGTCTTAGGAATCACTTTACTCGAAGTCCTCAGTTATGGATTCGACTTTCTAATTTAAAGGTTTCAGTTGATGCTGGCAGTCTTCATCCCAAGAGTAGTTATCTTGAAAGAATATTTCCATCCCTAGCTTCATCTTCTTATCCATATGATCATGCCATGGTTCAGTAAAGCCACAGAAAAGGAAGTCTTCAGCTTTTTTGACGAATCTCCCATTCAGAGAATCCCTCAAAATAGCCTTGCCATCTTCTAAACTTCTCTTCAATCGGGGTTGGTGGAGCATTTTGAATTCTTCAGGTGAAGGCTGATAACCCAGACCACATGGGGGAAAGGCCTTTTTCAGGACTATGGACTCTATTATTCCTTATTGACATCGCCCCAACCCCAGTCTAGGCAGAAACTGCATATTTTTAAACATCTGTATCACATTGATATTGTCGTGAGGGTTGTGCTCTGGACAGACTCGATCTTTGAAATCATCCCTCATTGGAAGGGAAAGCGGATCAACACTGAAGCCGGAAAGAAACATGTCATTAATCCCATGATGTATTTCTAGTACTGGATTGCTAGTGCTGATATTTTTAGTACTATCATCGTTTCCCAAAATGGTAATGACTTACCCTTTGGCGAAGAATTTCAATTTCTGATGAAAGGAGGAGGACACCCCTCAAATGCTATAAATCCAAGCAGTAGATTGAAGAATGCGGGTATGTCAATAACTTGAAACTCAGTAACGGGATCCCGTCACCTCTCGATGAGTATTATCATAGGCAGTCACTACGGCAAGAGTAGGAGTTAGGTCACTTACTTTTAACCCCGAGAAATTAAAAGTTCTTAATGGGCAGACATTGAGGGCGGATCCTTTATCGACGAATAAGAGAGGGATTGTCTTTCCTATCACTTCAAGGAAGATGTTGAGGGCATAGTTATGATCTGGGTTGATCTTCGAAATTTAATATTTGGAGAAGAATAGAAGTCTAGTGGTGGTTAAGGATCTAACTAGGTTCATGGCTTCTTCTAGAGTGGTGGAAGGAAGGACTGTGGGCCCAGTGAGCAACTTTATCAGAGAATTTTGGTGTAATTGGGAAGACATGAAAAGTCCCCAAAAGGTAATATTGGCTTGAGTTTTCTTGAGTTGGTCTAGGATCTTACTTTCCTCGATGGTCATTTCTAGCATGGTAAGTTCTTCGAAAACTCCCTTTCCCTTGTCTGTTCTTGATGGCTGAGGATTTGGATCTTGGTAGTGTCTCCCTGATCTGGTCATATGGTTTATGGAGGGAGGGAACAACAAGAACCTTGTTTCTTCATCATTTTCTAGTTGTAAGGCTACTTTAATGATTTCCCCCAACAGGTCCTTGAAGAGATCATCCCACACATGTTGATCACTGTACTTTCCTTTTCTTGACTCAGTTCATCTTATGATCTATCAAATTCATCCTCCCATCCGGTGGTGATGATGTCTTCCTTCCAAGAGAATTCAATGCATTCCATAACCTCAACGGATTCTTAATATAAATCCTTCCACTCAATGAGGAGGTGCGACAGAAAAGGTACCAACCACCCTTGAAGCTTTAAAGTAATGAGTAGATCAGAAACACTGTAGTTTTCACCGATCAATTGCAACATGTCTGCCATGATCTGCAATACATTGTCCAAACTAATTTCATCAATGGGTACCACCTAATTATCTGACTCTCGAGCCTAATTTCAGGCTTCTATGAATAAGATGCTGAACTTGTGACAGTTGATGGTCATTTCATAGTGTAATTTCAACCTAAAATCTAAAATTTAGTTCAGGACAATCGGTAACTCCATATCTCTTCCCTTGAACCGGGTATAAACGGCAATACAAGCCCTCGTAAGGAGTGACAGAGCTCGGTCGGCAAAGCAGGTGGGGTATAGGAGAAAATATGGGCAAATTTTTAGTGGTTTAGGTAAAAATATGGGTATGATGGGTGCTTTATTGGGCACATTTATGCAGATGGGTCAAATTTTGGGTCATTTTCTAGGAAAATGGCAATAGTATGGGTTAGAAGTTGGTTGTGAATGGTGTTGGGTTTAGGATTGGATGGTGGGGAGAGGATACCCCGGTCAATTAAACCTTGGACTACATTTCGGATATGGAAGCCATGATCAATGGTATGGCAGGCAGACTGGTGAAAGTCACAGTGAGCATCAGTTTTGAAGTTTTGGGGAAGTGGGTTTGGCAATAGACGAGGATCCAGAGGTTTGATAAGATTTTTTCTTAACAAGGTCTGGTAGACTTTAGAAAGAGGAGTATGAAGCTCAGTGTATTCTTTTCTGGTGGGGTTAGTGCGGCTTTTTGTGCCCAAGAGGTAGCAGGTTGGGAGATATTATTAATGGTTGAAATTGTGGCATTAGCAAACTTCTCATACTTTTAGGAAATGAACTGTCCAGATACTTTCTTTGGTTGGGGTTCTATCTTGATAACACTTTCTTCGATCACCACACCTTCTTCCCGGAGAGCTCGAAAGTGTGGGTAATAATGTCAAAATTACTTGATATGGGTCAAGAAATTCTTCTTCGGAGGGTTGGTTAGTCATGGTGGCAGTTTTTTATCTCCATCTCGTTATGAAGTTGCTGATAGTTTCTTCAGGGTTCTGCTTTAAAAGCTCTAGATCACGGTGTGTAACCTCTAATTCTTTGTTATACTTATAGTGTGACATGAATTTCCCGGTGACATCTTCCCAACTGCAGATTATGGATTCTTCGAGGGATAGGAACCAATGAAGATCACTGTCCTTCAAAGTCTGTTGGAACGTCTAGGACATTATCTCTTCAGAGGCACCAAAGAGAGTCATGGCTTGGTGATAGATGCAAATGTGAAAAATTGGGGAACATTTGCCCCTGAATTTCTTGATGGCTGGCATCGTGAATTTCTCCAACAATCTTACTTTAAGGTAGGGAGATATGTGAGTGTAGTCCATGTAGTTCTCGGATATCTTAACTTGGTTAAACTTCATATATAATATCTTGAGGTCTTCCTTGACCTTGTTTAGTTCTTCCTCTTTAGGATCAATGAGTACTGGAAAATTATCCCCTGGTTGGGCAAGGTTTGGCATAAGGAGCTAAGCTGGTGGTGGCCCAATAACAGGCGGGGCACGTGGAGCGTGCTGATATTCTTCAAGAATCAAAATAGGCTCGGGAGTGGCTGGACCCATGGCACGAGGAAAGAGAACCTCAGGTTCCTCGGGAATTGGAATTCGATTTTGCTACATCTCATGAACCTAGGTTTGAAGGTTACTAATCTTTGCACTGAATTGGACTAGGACTAACATCAAATCAGGCTATACATACGGAGCCAGGCCAAGAATCGGGTATGCGATTGACCTGAGAAGGAAAATGATTCGAATTTATTTTTAAAAAAGTGAAAAGGAATTGTTTGAAAAGAGGAAAAATGTCTTTTTGACATTTTTTCCAACGAGAAGGAAAAGATGTTTTGGGTATTTTGACAAAAAGGAGGAAAAAAATGTTTTTGACATTTTTGATAAAAGGGGGGAAGAATGTTTGTGGCATTTTTTGTAAAAATGAGATAAGAGTCTCGGCATGATTATTATTATGCTTATGTTTTCATTTGTTTTAGGTTTACCTAAATACAAAAGAAATGTCGTATAGGACCCGAGCCTGGGAAAATTGGGTTTGAAAATAGGTAAGATAGTGTTTGACTTGTTTCCAAGCTCATGGACAGGGTTTTGTTTTGAAAAAAGACGAAATTGCACAAAAATTTGGGCAGCATGTTGACCTGACATTTCAACAAAGTTTCGTGTGGTAACCGGCAAACTAAAAATGAGTGTCCTAGATCTGATGTCTATATGAGGTTTAGGTTAGCGTAAAGGTTCCCCCCTTTGGCATGACTTCCACAAAATAGTCCTTGCTTTTGAAGGTAATCGGTAAGTGTGGACAAGCCATTTGATATACCTGAGTGTACGCGAATCACCTCACTATATACCTCGTGGGGACAGTATGTGTGAGAGAAGATTCGATATACTCAACGTACATGAATGAGTTTCCTACTATATACCTCCCGTTGTGAGTTCGATCAAGTATAGTACGATGTGAGGGGAACTGTTCGATATACTTCGAAGGTACTAAGCCAATGGAAGCTGAGAGTCATATTGCTTAGGCTAATTGCTACCTGTTGGAACAATTCCCATCACAAAGTGAACCCCCAATATGGGAAATTTTGGTTAATATCCATGCTCTTGGTGATGTAGTATGCAAAATGCAATATTCTTGATTAGTATATTATGGATAGGGTCTTTCATGATGAGAATTATACTAATATGGAAGAATGTACAAGTATAAAAAGTATATCAAGCATGGAGCATGAAGATTACACTAAGCATGGATACATATAAGTGTCAATATCTACAAGTGAGTGTGTCGTAGTGAACCTAAGCATGTATATTCTAAGTGTTGTGTGATAAGTGAAAGTGAACATGGATATATACAAGCGTGATAGGTGGAGGTGTGTGCTAGTGAAACCTAAGCATGGACATTCAAAGTGGTGTGTAAAACATGTGGATATAAGTGATCCTACGTTTAAGTGTAAGTAGTGTGAGGTGTACATGGAAGATATTTTCAAGTGAGTGATGGTGAAAGGTGAGTGAATGTGAAAAGTGAGTGATAGTTGATATAAGCATGAGATAAATATTTATAATAAATAAATATAGGAGAAAGGGAACCTACGAATAGATGCATACGCACACATTCAGAAAATGATAACACCCATGCAAACAGAGTCTAGCCCTCTCATTATAAGTAGTCCCCAGCGGATTCAACACTGTGTCTATCCCTCGTTTCTTCCTTCCCTTCCTCAGGGGGTTTCGACTCTCGTACGCAGTTGGAGGGAGAGAAGAAGAAAGGTCCCACACCCTATCTAGGAGAGCTTCGGTCGTCATCGATGTGAGGTGATTTAAATAGATAGAGTCGCCAGCCTATTTTGCACAAAACGGGTAAAACAAATGTTGCCGCCTCGAGAGAACGGCATCTAATACATACTGATGCTTGAAAAATCAATTGTTCAGAGGTTCGGGGAATAAGTTATGGAATGGTAAGGTGTTAGGCACCCATCCCGCCCTTTCTATCTCTTATGGGCATGTGTTACTATTCTCCTTAAAAACTCCGTGAAGTGTGTGCGCATGTATTTAAAATGGAGGATGGGATTTCTCAACTCACGTCATGGATAAAGGCAAAGTTAGATCACCTGTAGGAGTGTTCCCAAAATTATAATTAAAAACATAATGTGTGCGCTTGTAGGGATATCGATCGTTAAGGTGGAACGTTAATATATGTTAGATAAAGCGCGAATAATAATCACATATATAATATATAGAAGTAATATATGAATAAAAATATGCAAGGAGGACTCGAGTCTTGGGTTTTAATCCGAAACACCTACGTAGCCTAAGAAGGCATCAAAATCAACATAGTTCGCATGCAATATGAGGGTGGGGTTTACCCTATAAATCCAACTGGGGGTTTTATATATATGTGTGTGTATAAAAAGTATATTTTGATTTGAGAAAATGTGGTGAAGAATCCCATTTGGACTTTATGACTAAACCCTATTTTTCTTGTTTTGAGGTTTTTTAATAGAAAATATGTTATGTGCAATACTACTAATAAAAAGTGAGATTATTAATATGTACGGACTAACAAGGATGAAATGCTAAAGTAAAGATTAGATAAATAATGGGAAAATAAGGAAATTAAAGAGAGAGAAGAATGTTTGGACCTTCTTTGGAGACTTGAAGATTGATCTTGATTATTGAAAAGGCGACCCGCATAAGTGGATGGAGGTTGTAGGAGGAGAGGAAAAGGATTTTTTTCTAAATTGGGTGTGAAAGGGGTAGAAATGGAATGTGGAGGAAATATTTCAATAGAGAAATCACGCTGACTTTGAGAGAATGTCGTTGAGATCACTGAAAATGATGATTATGTGAGATCATGCTCTCCTTATATAGGGTCAATGGCGTGCCGATAGACATTGTCCTTGTCCTGCCTATCGACAGGAATCCCTAGACGCATTACCAATAGGCAATAAAATGGATTTTCCATTCGGTAACCTCATGCAGATTCTCAAAAAACGGTCGTAAAAATAATTCCTAAGTCCGAATCGTGCATGGGGCATTGAAGGCCCCTTTTCTTTCAAATGTGTTTTAAGGATGTCAAACCAAATCTCTTTTTAAAAAACCCTTTTCCAAATTTTATACGCACCAAGTATGTGAACTAATTTTAGTTAGGCCTAATTTTATCTTGTTTAATCCTAAACATGCATCTAGGTGATTAAAGCAAGTAAAATAAATAAGTTCACAAAAGTGACGCCGGATGTACAAGGAAACCACTAAGGGAAAAAATCTCGGACGGCCCAAGAAAGACAATCACTATAATGTGGTATTACAAAGTACAGTCAATAGACTTACTCAACGACTCGATCCCCCACAAGTCTTGACGCTCCTCTGATCCTTCAACCACTCCTCCACAGTGCCCACGCAGAAGTCCTTCTACGATGCTCATCTACAACACACGCGTCCACGTATGTCTCGGTGTCCACCGATACAGCTTGGCAACATCTACGATGTTAAGCATGAACTCCTTCACTTCTTCATCGCAAAACGCAACGTTCAAAGTGATGAACAAACTCCAATGGTACAAACCAAGATCTTTATAGGATAAAAGTATGAAAGCTCAGATCTTGAAACTCTAAGGATGTTTTTAAACTTTTAAAACCTTAGAAAACTTATGCAGAAAATGTATTGTATGTAAACTGATTTTTGGGTTTGGCAAATTACAAAATTGTGAGTGAAACACACCTTAAATAGAAAAGTTAAGTTGGTGCATCATTTGAACGAGATCAGAATGTTGCTCGAACAAAATGGCCATGTCTCTCGAACGACATGTTCATCTCCCTTAAATGACCTTGAAATGTTGCTCGAATGACTGCAAGTGTTGATCATGGTCAAACGGGGCCCAGAAGCCCTCGATGACCCTTCGAAATAAAATAGGTCATTTGTCCATACTGTAAGGTTGATTCGTGAATGGGGCAGACCGTTAGAAAGGGTATTTAATGCCCTTCGAAGATTCATTCAGTCTTATTCAGTTCGAAGAGTTGACCTTAGTCTAACGAGACCCAGAAGCACCTGTGACCCTTTGAAGTAAAAAGGGTCATTCGTCCGTACCGTAAGGCTGATTCACACATGGGGCAGACCGTTATAAAGGGTATTCATATCCCTTCGAAGATTCATTAAGCTTTCACTCGGGCAAGGAAGTTGATTGGGGTTAAAACAGGGGCTGGGAGCGCTCGGTGGCCTCTAGATTAGTTTTTGATAGTAAAATGGATCGTTCGTCCGAACGGTAAGGCCGATTCGCTCACGGGGTGGACCATTGGAAAGGGGATTCAGAGCCCTTTAAATATTCATTGAGGTTTTGCGCAGATGAGAAAGTTGATCGGAGTCAAACGGGGCCCAGGAGCTCCCAGGGGCCTCCAGGTCGATTTTCGATAGTATGACCTAGGGTTCTATGGTAAATGGGGAAGTGCTTGGGGTCTAAGGAGAGTCTTAGGAAGGCTTAGAATTTGGTGTCTACACTTGCATGTTAAATAGAAAAATCTTGTGTTAATCGTAAAAATGGAACTTATGTGGAAATTATAGAATAGTATAACTTGTGTGAGTTTTTGCTAATACTTGTTTAATTATATAATTAAACGGACATAATTTGGATGATATTGCAATAAAAAATAAATCAAAATATTTGTAGCTATAAATTGAAAACATGCTTTACGTGATGTTGCTCGTATTGATATGTCGACACTAAGGGGATGTTGGGATGTTTGGGATAGTTATGCTTTTACCCCTATTTTTAGGTTGCTAGGTATGGGACTAGTAGGTAGGCCTCGTTGTTATTAACATTTCTAGGTATAGGAATATGGATTGAAGGTTCGTACGGTTGGGTATTTCCTGGGTGGGTCTAGGTACGCCGTTCTGTTTTTCCGTTAGCCTAGGTGCGAGACTAGGTGATAATTATTGGTATGTATTTCTTTCTAAGTGATAGGCTAGGAAATGCTTGTGATTTTAGTAATCTCTAGGTATGAGACTAGGAATGGTTTAGGATGTGATGCCCGAATAAAGGGTGGGGATAATAAACAATAATGAAAACTAAATAATAAATTAATAATTAATGACTAAGACAAAGAACGGGTATTAAAATGTATTGTCGTCGCGAGTATGTGCAGGGCTAACAATTTAGGCAAACTGTCTATAGCGACGTGGGTATGTGTGATGTCATGAGTTTGTGTAGGGCTAACGAGATTGGACAAACTAGCTATAGAGACGTGTCGTGCATGAAACCTCGCGAGTATGTGTAGTGCTAACAAAATTGGGCGAACTGACTACAGTGAGGGAAATGTGTGTGGTGTGTAATTATGGGCACGCCAAGAGTATTGCAGGACTCATAATAGGGTGAACTGGATATACGGGCGTCGCATTAATAAAATTGATTACTTTAATTAGACAAATAATTATGAGTTTATAACTGAACGTTGAAAATATAGTAATTGGACTTGAGTAGTGGGGTGTCGTAGTTATGTGAGTAGTTAGTGGCATATTGTTTTACTCGCGTGTAATTACATAGTTTAATTTAAAATATTCTATTATGATATTTATCATGTATGATGCTTATGTCTGCACGGACCCTAATTGGGAGAAGTAGCCAGTGTTCATACGGTGGGCTCTGACCCATTGCATTGACTAGCATTTCAGGTATAGTCATTGGAGTAGTTGCATAGGGTGGATTGGAGATCTTAGGAGTACAACTGGAGATTTACTTTTATTACCTTAGGATTCTAGACTATTTTTATTTCGTAGTTTATTTTATTTATGAGACTATCATTTATGCATTTGGTGGGTCATTCGGTTCCACAATTGTGTTCGATTTTCAGTTAAAGATTTGTAGTTGGATTATTTCTAGGATGTTATTCTATCTTATGGAGTTGGATTTGTTTTTGGAGTTAGCATGGTGATAGATTTTTAATTCATGGATGTTTATATTCGTTGTATTTATTCAAATTATATCTCGTGGAAAAAGTTTGTAATGTCTCATATTTATATCACATGCTAAAAATGGTATTTTATTAGTGATGCCCGGCGTAGGTTGGCAACGATCGCTAGCCACCCCGATGTCGAATCGACGCGGGGTGTTATAAGTAGACTCCTAAAAGGCTTAATCATGTGTCAAAATCCGTCCATAGAGGTTAACTAAGAACACACACTAGCTAAAATCTAGGAAAAGATAAGACATCCCGCTGGATATCAAACCCTCAGACCAAACCGAACCCTTAGGATTGAACCCACAACCAAAATGAATCGATTTCTTCCAGGATCGAACCGTTTCGGTCTCTGGGTTTGGAAATCCTTGTTTTCCCTTGCTTCTTCTCCTTAATTGCAGTTTTACTCCTCGGATTTCTTCTCAGTTTCAAATGGCCATAACTTCTTCATCGTAACTCAGATTGAGACGTCATTTCTTCTCGTGTTCTCATAAACTAGATATCTTTAATTTCCCATTGTCTCAATCTGGGTTCTGGCTAGAAATTTACCATTTTTCCCTTAACTCCCCTTTCTCACTAAACTTTTACTATTTTAACTTTTCTCTTTGATCCAATTGCATGATTTACCTATAAAACACATGAGAAATACACAAGACACGAAATAGCTGCCGAAAAGGTAACAACAAATATGAGATAACTCTATCATAAATGTAATGTTTAGGACCACAAAAATACTAAAATTAAGGGGATAAATATAGAATATTTTTGTCGAGTCAAACCCCCTAACTTAGAATGTTGCTAGTTTCGAGCAATGTAAAAGAATGAGAAGTAGGGTCTACGAATTCCTCTTATCAACTATGGGATAGAATATCTTTTCCACGAGTAAGAGATTGCATTTAGCATATGCAATAAGTCGTTTGACCCCTAGGTTACCCTAGTAGAACGAGTGGTGTCGCGAGAGGATTTGTAGTCAATTTACCCACAAAATTCATTTTGTACCAAATGGTATGACTCAAAGAAATTATCAAAATAATTAAAAATGGTATAGTTTGAATTACATAAAAATAATTATAACAAATTTTTATTCGGTAAATCTCAATTCGTAGTCTGTGTGTGTGTGTGTGTGTGCGCGCGCGCGCGCGTGCGCGAAGCCAAAAATTAACTGCTAACTTCCACCGATTGATTATTATGTTACTTTCTAAAATTCACTTTGATTCAATTTTTTACGGGATACACTCACAAACGAATCACTCGGATAGTGGATTTTTCCCTCGGTGTACGTGAAATTAAGAGTAAATGTAATTGGACACGAGTTCACGCATACAAATTGAAAGACGAATTACGGCCATTGAAAAATGGGAAACATCATTCTTTATTCACACCATCTCGTCTCTTTATTATATTTTTGTATTTTTTAGCTCTCCACACCGTGATTGACTTCGTTATCCAGATTCGGTTAGGAATTTTTGGGTTAAGGTGTTTTCGGTACTAATGAAAATTTCAAAAACATTTCGGAGCTGGAAAATTTTATTCTAAATGTCCGTTGGTACTTTTTTGGGCGTTTGTCCATTTTTCTCTTTTTTCATTTCATTTTCTTCTATTTCTCATATTTTTCTCATTTTTTCCCTTTTTTATTATTTTTTTAATTTTTATTTGAGCATTTTTCTATTTTCCCACCCCTTTCATGTACCATAAGGACTTAATTTTTAAATTTTACAATTTTCACAACTCCGGGCCAATTTGGTTTTTCGAGTTAACAAACAAAAAGGGATATTATTTTAGGCTCAAGTTGGCTTTCAAACAGTATATTTTCATGAATTTTTATGGCTAATATTTTTGGGTGAAAAAACGATTGCCTAACTTCATATGTCTGAATTACTAATCAAATTACCATATGCGTCTCGAGATTAATTTTCATTTCTATTTTAAGACATTTTTAAGCGCGTTTCAAAATAACATCTCCACTTATTTTTCATAATCGATCAAACAATGACTTAGAGATCAATGACAAATTTATCACTGAAAGAACTTTTGAGTTATTTTTAACTGAGATTGATTTAATTACTTTGAAACGAGGGGAGGCACAAAAATCCCACTGGGTTAAAATCTCCACACTTATTCATATAAGTCGTTAATTTTCGCTCAATGTCCATTTTCGATCAATTTCGGCTTAGTGCATGGAATTTTTACAAATTTAGGCTTCAAACAAAATTTAGTGATATTTTTAAGGATTTTAGATTTCAATTTTTATTTATTTGAAAAAAATATTTTTGACTTTATTTTAAAAAAAATTCAATTTTTTGGAGTTTTGACATTATTTAATTTTGGGGGGCATTCTAAAATTTTTGAAGTTTAAAAGACGCACTTTTAACCAACCCCCCAACCCCACAAAATTAGACTTTGCATTGCCCTCAACGAAAAGGACTAAAATCTAAAGAAGAAAAGCATGAGTGCAAAATATAAAACAATAAACTTTAAAATACAATAAGACAATATATAACACAACATAACTTTCATTAAAGCAAGACATTGAATATTACATAGATTCTTTTTTAGAGATAATATAATGAAACATAAAGAAATTAAATAAATAATAGCACAAATCCACAAGAACTTAATAGGAAGGATCAGAGGCATTGGGGTCGCGAGCGTACAGATCCATGAAGTAGTAGGGGAATTCAGCTCTCGGACCCATGCTTAGACGGTATAGGTCGTCTTGGAGTTGCATCATCATTTGAGTATTATAGAGGTAATCAACCCTATCCTCGCGGTACTCAGAGATGAAGCCGTCGAGATGGGCCTCGATTTGATCCGTGCGACTATTAATCACCATCATCTTGTAAGCATGCTCATCAAAGTTTCCTTCAAAATCTGGGTCCGTCGGTTCGTCAACTTCTTGATCGCCCACGTCAAAACTCATATCCTCCTCAGCATCATTTTCTTCTTCTTTGGCTTCTCCCTCGTCTTCACCTCCCTCCCCCATTTCGACATCTTAAAAATTAGCTCGGGGGAGGTGCGCATTACGAGCCTCCTTGTAACTACGGTCTATCGATATGGCATTAATGGATTCTGGCACTCGCGCCTTGTCACCCCATGGAACAACCCCTGCTTCTAGGAATAAAGAGGTAATGAAGTGGCCATAGGAGAGAGAAGTCATCCCGATTGGGTAGTAGGCCTCAGTGGTGATCTCGTCATAGCAAGGCTTATTTTCGACTCCATCTCAAGCAACAAACACAAGAATGTCCCATGCCTCAAAAGGATAGCGGAGTCATTTTTGGTTGGTAGGATAGTACCGCGGGTGATTAAGTTTGCCAATCGGTGCGGGCCGAAAGTTTCCCGAAGGGGAAGGTCGAATCCATAGAGAGTCTAGGGCCCACCGACTTGAAAGTTCAAAACGAGGGATATCTTTGTGGCGGTACAGGTAGTTGTAGGATTTGAAATTCTTTACCCCTGTTGCTTTCATTTTGTGCTTGATAATACGGAGGGATAACGGAATTTTTACCCCATCAATATAGGCTTCGTATTTATCGGTTGAAGTGAAAATAAGGGACCCGTAAAATTATTTTACAACGGTCTCGTAAACGGGGTCCAAGTCCTTGGCATACCAATCCTTCCATCCAAAACTAGGGAAAAAATTGACTACGTTATTAGGCATGTGGTCCCACACTATTTTGTATTCGATAAACAACGTGCGCTGAGAGCCAAAATATTCTCGGCACCATCTCGTTCTTGTGTGGAACTGAATGTTTATCGATCGTCACCCTCTTCAACTTCGGCGGATTTTTATTTTTTAAATAAATTTTGGGGGCCATTGGGAGAAATGGGGAATTTAGGTAAAACTTATAGAAAATTTTAGGATAAGTAGAAGGTTGAGGGTGTGAGGAAGAATGGTGGAGGGGGGTATTTATAAGTGTGAATTGGTGGGAAAAGGTGGGAAAATAAAAGGGTGTTTAGATGGGAAATAGGTGTATTTGGTAATAATGAAAGATGTTGAAGGGGGGGGGGAATATTTTCGTGGTTGGAGGGAAGGGGAATGAATTTGGTGTAACAACCCGTACTTTTGGGGATAATTAAATTCCATAATTGGGTATAAATTGTAAGTTAAGGGAATTTCCCGAAATAGTAATTTTTGGGATTTTCAAGGATTAGATGTTTTTCGATGGGTGATATATTTACTTTTAGAATTAAGTAAATATGTCGGAGTATTATAATTACATGTCGCCATTGAGTAAAGCGACAAGAGATAAGATTTTAATTGGAAAACCCGCTTTGAGATGAATTGGGTTAAATTAGTGAGTTGCAGTCAAGTGCCTCAGATGGATATTTCGAGTGTGCGATGAGTCTCGGAATGACCGAGATAGTCAGAATTGAGTGTTCGGGTGTCGTAATTGAGTTCCGAGAATTTTTAAACGAATAGGGACTCGTAATTGAGTAAACGAGTCATTTTTGGGTTTAAAGGGATAAAACCCTTTTTCTCCCTATATAAGACACCAGAGAGTGGGAGAAAAGAAAGAAAAGAGAGAGAAGAGAGAGAGGAGGAGAGAAAAGAGGAGGAAAAGGGGAAGCTCCAGCCAAACTCCGCGGGATTCGACTCGAGGTTGTCGAATTTTATCCACGAGGCAAGTGTTTACTTTCTTATTTCGTTTAAAGCATAAATCTCATATTATAGTTGGTAGATTATAACTATAAAGAGTTTTGGGATGGGTTTTGATGAATTAAAACGGGTTTTCGAAAGTTAACACGAATAAACCCCGAATAATTTCCAATTTGGAAAACTTAGGAAATTAATGAAATTAATTGTTGATTTTGGGTTCTAGGATGTTTAGAACCCTTTTTAGATGTGTATATGTTGTTGGTTGAGGTTGTAGGATGTTGGGAGAGGATACAAAAGCTTGGGAGAAGCATTAATGGCCGAAATAACTTCTCGGAGAAGAAGCTACCCGGCCTGATCGATCGATCGAAGGTAGGGAGTCGATCGATCGAAGCCATCGATCGATCGACGGCCAAGGGTCGATCGATCGACCCCTCATGAATTTTGGTAAATTTTCCTAGGGTTATTTGGATGGTATAAATTCCAATTTTAATCGATTCTAGATTATTTATGGGAGATAATAAGTAATCTTTTAGGAGTATATAGTCACCCAATTGAGGGAAATTATGGGGACTAGGAGAGTGTTTTAAGGGTGTGACACTAAAAGCATATTTTCGAGGAAAATAGAAACATTAAGGAATTAGAAAGTCTGGGGTTCCTAAATAGAGTAAGGGCCTATAAATGATTATGTGGACATGATGTAGTCCTTGGGTTCATGGAAATAGAATCAACGACCTATTTAACTTAAGGGTGTTCGGGGGGATGAATATTCCTTGGGATAATTTCAGTGGGCATTTAGGTTTATATAATTATGCGTATGGGAAACATAATTATATCAATATTGGTTGAGTAAATCCTACGAGACTATTAGGATAGATTCGGGATATGGGCTAAAGTGGAGTTAGCAATTGCCGACGCATTTATTGACGACGGTTATTATAAGTGGGGTATACTTATGGGAATAAGAATAAGTTGATGGTACACTTATCCTATTAGTATGAATTGGTACATTCGGGTTTAGGTACAAATCCGTAAATAGTTATTAAGGTGTGAATAATATTTAAGAGAGAGAATACTTAAATATTATATTGAGATTGGAAATTGTAGCCATATATATACAATGAAGGAGTGATAGTTGTGTATATATATATATATATACTATGTGATTTCAGTATATATATAATTATGATACGGATATGGGATTACATATATATCTATATGTGATGGTATATATATATATATATATATATATATATATATATATATATATATATATTTAATTATTTGAAGCATACCCCCTCTAGTGCCATCATGGGAAGTTGCGCGATGTGGGTGAGCACCCTGGCTCGAGGAGCAGAGTGTGGATATTCCCCAGGTCATAGTCGTCCACATTGTTACTATGTGATTTACATTTTAGGGGTGAGACGTGGTGGGTATGTTTCGTCTCATTGCCTATTAGGAACTATGACCGCTTCCCATACGTTGTGGTTTGGTTTTGACCATGAAGTAGGTGTCGTTTAGTCCTACCGGTGGTCCCCAGGATGCTACGCGATTGAGGCACTGGAAGATGATAGCATTGAGAGACAGCATCCTCGAGTTATAACTTGGTGGGATGGTTATTATACTGGTGTATATAGTATATTACTTGTGTATGAAAACAAGGTAATATATATCTCTATGATAGTAAAGAGATAAATGAAATGATAAATTCCTCAGTCCGGGAGATATATCCGGATGTGCAATATAGAAATGAATTAGAGATAAATCCTCAGTCCGGGAGATATATCCGGATGTGTATTATATAAAGATGAATATAGAGTATACCTCAGTCCGGGAGATATTATCCGGATGTATATTGTAAGATGTATATGTATATTTATATATGTTGTGTACTGAGGGTCTAATGGATCTCGACGATTGACACTGCCAAGTAGTAGTGTATCGGGGGGTTCATTGTTTGGATTTCGCTTCGCGAGACACCCCATGCACGAACTTAGCGCAGTGTTGACAATAGAGAGAAGTTTAGTCCCTAGTACTAGGGTTGTTAGGGTTGTTAGCAGTCGGGTGAATTAGACTAGTTAGGCAGGATAGCTTAACTAGGATGTCTTAGACGAGTGCGTTAGGCGTGCACTATTAGAAGAGGGGTGAGGGGTATCTCATGGGAGTGAGATACCAACTTAAATATGAGATAAAACATATTTTTCCAAAATAAAGCATTTATGCACTTGCAAAATATTTTCACAAATCGGGCTCTGACCCGTTTCTATATTTCTCCCTCTCTTGCTATATATTATATATACATAGGTGTCCAGACATAGGGATGCCCGGATGATGATCCTTTCGAGTCAGACGTTGCTGCAGCAGTTGTGGATGCATGCAGGTTTCTTTTTATATGCTTATATTCTTGTGATCCAGATAGGGATCATTGTAGTAACACTCGGGTTAAAAGCCCAATTTTATTTATTTATTCTTTTAGCGCCTTTTAGTGCGGCATTCGATATGGTTGTATGATGTTAAACCGAGTGTTCGGTAATTTTATTTCATTTCAATTTCATTTATATAAACTGTGTGAATGGTTTGGTTAAAAAGATTAGTTAAGTAAAATTTTGACGCCAGCCTAATAGGTTATTAGTAACTAAGTTGGTTTTCGACACTGATGCTAAGAATGAACCATATGAGACTCCTATTTTAATTTGATATAGGATTGATCGCCCGGTATTTTATTAGGCGGGTTGTCACATTTGGGTGGAGGGAAGGCGATAGGGTGGGAGGGAAAGGTGAAAAAATGGAGCAAAATTCGAGTTGCACACTCAGAAAAGCAAACTAGTTTGCCTTGGGGGACAAACCAGTTCACCCCTAGGACTGAATCTTTATAGTTTGGATCTCAGCCAAGACCAAACCCACAGCTCTGAGGGTTCGATTTTGGGACCAAACCCCTTGGCTGATGGTTCGATTTTCTGAACACAATTTTTTTATGTTTCGACTTTTTCCTTAAACATTTCACGCTCCCTCGGGTACGGGGGTTGGGTTTCCTACAAGTCTCACTAATTTCAACCAAAAGTCATCATGTTTTACCAAAAAAAACATAAATCTCACCGCGTGCTCGTTTTTCACTCTCGGGGCGGGTTTCGAAAAATCGAAAAAATTCCACTCTCGCAAAAACACACACGACTCACTCCTAAACACATGACGCACTCACACTGTAGAGTGGGGTTAAATAAATTAACCACCAACACTCTAATGAATTAACCCCAAAGATTTGATCAAATATTGATTTATCAACTTTTACTACAATCCAGACCCGACTCGGGCTAAGATATTATTATGCGCGATTAAATATATTGCGTATACTCCCTATTCGATAAATTACACTAGATAATAATCTAGTAATTATTTAACTTGTTCATTTACGATACCACCACATATATTGTGACAAGTGGCACCATAAATATTGGACACTTGGTGTCATAGATTACATGACATGTGTCAATCCCACTTGAGGTCCCCCCCTCATTTGATGGATGATGGTCTTGGGAGCAAAGTAAGGAGAGGAAACCTAACTCTTCTCCCCCACGCACCTCTTGAGCTCCGTCACGGGTTCGATAGTGACGAGCGAATTTGCATAGTTTCATTACGTTGTATGGGCGTTTGGAGGCGGTTAGCCGAATTTGGCACCCCCGTGTACCAAAACTCGAGTTTTTTGGCGTATTGTACGGACCCACAAACTACACAGCCTTTGATTCTGCAACGAGATGGATACGTAGATGAAACAATGTTGCTCAAGTCTAAAACATGCTCAATGCGGTGCTTCCCCAAATCTGCACTCATATCTTACATTTGACGACTCCGCTGGGGAGGTATTCGTGATTTCGATTGGGTAACGCCTCGTGCGCATACAGAAATCTCAGTGGTGGCGAAACACTTTTCTTCAACAAAGATAAGCACTACTTCTCATATTCTATCATTTGATTTGTTGAATATTCCATATATATTTCTTTTATGAACATCATGAATCATATTTATTGAAACATAAGATGAGTTGATATTTATCTCAAATCAAATAGACTGAATATTGGGATAGACAAAATTCAAATTGTGTAAACAAATAATTCTATTGAATAAATATTATTGATATGGTTTTATCATTTTAATCTGAATTAACAAAGAATGATTAACAAATGGCGTAAGATGCAATTTGGTCTTCAAAATAATGAGCCACATAAATTCATGTCGGTACTATTTATTCTTGTGTACGATATGTTTGCATATCTCAAAATTATAGATCAGATTTCACATAGCATGTTGCGTATGTCAGTACATGGGGCTATAAATTTATTCAGCTTTTTTCAAAAATCTTGTAGATTTTATCAGAGCCGAAAGTGAAAATTTATGAGGATTTCAGTTTTGATATTACTAGGGCTAAGATATAGGCATGCTAGTTAAAATCTTGGTACAATGAACAAAAATTATTAAAAATAATTTGCATGAATTCATTTTCAATATTGAGCCACACAATGCACTGAAAAGTTCAATAGAGCACGCTTCTCCAGTTGTATGAATGTACCTGAAATATTATTTTAGACATAAAAAAGTCATATGCATGCTTATTGATGAGACCACACATGGCGCGTGTAGAATAAAGAAAGTGTATCACATGTGAGCCTTAGAAAACTGTCAAAACTCTCAGTCAAAATGATTTTCCTACGTTGTTTGTTTTACTTTCGGCTGATAGACACAAAAACCCATTTTCTGGCGCTGCAAACTTCACGAAATAAATATCATCCTCCAGCATACTTCACTTTCGGCACCATCACCATTTCATCCGATGTAAAAACAATCCGGCAAAATACAACCATCTTACCCCGGCAAGAGGTGGCCACCTCTATCAAAATCCCCTTAATTTTATTCCATCCAGGAGCCTTTACAAAAGTTGGATCCACCGTTAATTTTACCCTATGGAAGCTATTGTTAATTTTACCTTTGATTTTTTCCGATCAAGGGCCTCTCAGTTTCAAATCCTCGTCGGATTTCTAATAGCCATAAAAAACTCAAATCGAGTTTCCATAAGTTTTTACCTGAGAATTAACCTTCTGAACTTAGGAGGTTGAAACCTACTAACCCATATCAAATCGGGCACTAAACCAACCCATCATAAGAGTTTGAGAACCAATGCAATAGAGATGTTAAGATTCGACCGATAAGTGAATTGATCCAACACGTGGTCGATCACCACAAACACCCTGATCAGAGATTCTCCGAGAAACCAAAATATATGATCCACCTCATATCTCCAACCCACCATGGGTGAAAACTCGATTCACCTCATACTCCTGGGCAAAATCTGAACAACCTCGTTCCTCCTCGAACAATCTCTGACCTCCTGATAGGTATCTCTGAAAAGCTACCTCCAAGGAGGCTTGACCTCCGAACAAACATCATCTATGAACAAAAAAGTGATTCAACATCCTCCGATGACCTTGACATTCTAGGACCTTGGCGTTCGAAGAAGTCCTCACCTCTGAGGAGTCTTGCCTCCGAGGACCCTGGCGTCCGGACAACCCTGGCCTCTGAGGGACCTTGACCCTCGAGGAGTCTCGACCTGCGAGGACTTTGACATCTAACCTACCTTGGAATGACCAAAATACAAACCATCTCGGAGGTTGAGAAAACAAACCTAGATACTCTTTTTGTGGACCAAAGAAATCTGATCTTTATTCACATTTTAGTTTCGAAGTGATATAAATTTTAGCATAAAATAAATGCCACACTTATAAAGTTGATATAATTTTAGCATAACTATTTGCCATTTTATTATTGTGTACATCGGAGGTTATTACCTGGGCTCACACAAACATTTCTTTATTGACACAGAAAATCCCCCTTAAATGTTTAAACTCAAATAAATGCAAGTTTGGATTTGAGAAACTTCTGTTTTGAGCCATATTATTGTTTAAATTTTTCCCGAGGCACCTTATTTTGTTCGAGGCACCATGTTGCTTAAAATTTCGCCTGAGGCACCATGTTATTTAAATTTTTGCCTGAGGCACCTTATTGCTTAAATTTTCATGCGAGGCACAACGTTGCTTAAATTTTGCCACCGAGAAACCACATATGCCTTAAAGTTCGACAAACTATTATATGTTGTCTCGAGAAAGACCATTTAAAGAATTAGTATGTGCATATTGGAGTGACTTTGTTAAAATAAATGCCTTTGAGCAACCTTGACAAAATAATAATTTCGAGCAACAATGTCAGAATGACATCCTTCGAACCACCTTATCGAAAAATATATTTTTAGAGTGACCTTGGCAAAATAATATCTTTTGTTGAAAAATTAGCAAATTTTCTCAAACCTGGAACTCGAGCTACCTCATTTATAGTTAAAGGGGGCAAGATATACCCCACATGATTATATATGGAATTATAATATGCCTCACAAGTTACTAACGATTTTTGTGCCAGAATACGAGATGATCTCTTATCCTTACAGATATTGAACACGCATGATCAAATCGAGCTTGAGAAATTACATCAGGTCTTATAAATGTCAAATCCAAACGCTTAAAAGATTTCTTTTTTTTTATAATTAAATGATTCAATAAAACAAACCCGCCTAAGGGGGCGAAATCTCGTATACAGGAAGTATACAAAGCAAACAAGCGCATGGACGAAACCCAAAACAGAAAACACAAGCCCCTAAAAATCCTCCAAAAACTCAAGGAAGAGAGATAATGACGAATCATAACTATCCCTATACCAAGTAAGAAGAAGACTTAGGAAAAAAGTACCGAATCCGAGAAGGATTAAGATCGACTCCCTCGAAGCATCTCATGTTCCTCTCCTGCCAAATGGTCCAAAAAATAAAATGAGGAACCATCATCCAGACCACACGCGAGCCAGTCCAACCCCTAGGCCTCCTCCAAGCCGCCATCACCTTGCACACCGTATGAGGCATAACCCAAACTATCTGGCATAAAGAGAAAAACAAATCCCAGAGTCCCCTAGTGATTTGACAGTGTAGAAGAAGATGATTGGACGTCTCCTACTCCTTCTTAAATAACCAACATCTACTGGCCAACCTCCTACCTCTGTGCTGAAGCCCCTCAATAGTCAAGATGGCCTGCCTGGAAGCGGTCCACACAAAGGAGCAGACCTTGGGAGGCGTACCACATTCCAAATATCCTGCCATGGAAAAGAAGCACCCCCATGACCCCTCAACGTATTATAATAACTCTTAACTGAAAACAAGTCATCCCGAGAGCACGACCACCTCAACCCATCTGCCCCCAAAGACGGAGTTGGCGCTAATCTCAGCCAGTTAAAGAACTCCCCCGCCTCCTCCAGCTCCCAATCTCGGAGTTTCCTCCTAAACTTTGGATCCCACTCCCCACGAGCCGCAACCCCTTCCTATGATTCTCAACTAACCCCTCTTTATCTTCCCCAAGACGATATATCCCCGTGAAGAGATCCTCCAGAGAGCCACCCGCGCCCCATTTATCCTTCAAGAATCTGATACGGTTCCCAATCCCGAGCTGAAAGGAGCAAAGAGAACCTCCCCCCATCCAAGCGCAATTAACCTCCACCACCCCACCCCATGAGCAGAACACCCAGTAATAGGACCTCACCCAAACGAACGTACCCCGTGCCTAGCGATCACCACTTTCCTCCACAATCTGTCACCTTCCCTATTAAAGCGCCACAGCCACTTCCCCAATAAAGCCTTATTAAAATGGGCTAAGCTCCTCACCCCAGCCCCAGCCCCACCCTCTTTCAGTGGCCTGCACACCTCATCCCAACTCACCAATCAATAATGAAGTGATCATCATTACCTCTCCACAAAAAGTACCTCATCAGCTTATCGAGTCTATTGGCAACGAACCCAGGTAAAGGGAGAACAGACATAAAATAAGTCGGCAGGCTAGATAAAACTCTTTTGATTAACGTCAACCGACCACCTTTGGACAGGTAACTATGCTTCCACCCAGCTAACCTCCGTTCCACCCTCTCTAGCACCGGATCCCACATCCAAGAAGACTTAAACTTAGCCCCTAGAGGAAGGCCAAGATAAGTAGACGGGATAGAGATAACCCGACAACCAAGAACATCTGCAAGAAAGCCCACATTTCCCACCGCACCCACTTCAATCATCTCACTCTTCCTAACGTTGATATGTAAACCCGAAATAGTCTTAAAATATACCAAAAGAAACCGCAATGCCCTCACCTCTTCCACATATGCCCCACGAAAGATAATAGTATCATCCGCAAAAAGAAGGTGAGACACCACAACTGGATGGGTAATAGAGCTCCCGATCAAAAAACCCAATATCAGGCCACCCTCCACCGTACGACTCATCATCCTATAAAACGCCTCCATGACCAGGATAAAGAGGAAAGGGGACAACGAATCACCCTGCCTAAGACCATGCGAACTCGAGAAGAACCCTTTTGGCACCCCATTAATAAATACAGAGAACTTGACAGAGTATATGCATCTTTTCATCCACCTGCACCACCGTTCCCCAAACCCCATCCTCCTGAGCAGATAAAGAAGGAACTCCCAACTCACGTGATCGTATGCCTTCTCAATGTCAAGTTTGCATACAAAACCAGGATTCCTACCTCTCCATCTGGATTCGATGCACTCATTCGCTATCAGTGCAGCATCAAGGATCTGACGACCACCCACAAACACGCTATGAGCATCCGAGATAAGAGGATCAATCATATTTCTAAGTCTAATCGACAAGACCTTAGAAATGAGCTTATACACGTTGTCGATCAAACTAATAGGCCTGAAATCTCTCACATCCGTAGCCCCCCTTTCTTAGGAACCAAAGTAATGAACGTGGCGTTAAGACTCCTAAGAAAGTAACCCCCATCATAGAACTCATCAAAAACTGCCATCACATCCACCCTAACCACCTCCCAGCAATGCTGATAAAATGCCATAGTGAACCCGTCCAGACCAGGCGCCTGTCACCGCACATCGACCTCAGATTTTGGACAACCTCCTCCTCTGTGAACATCATTTCCAGCTGAACCACCTCATCCCCAGTGATGCTCGACACTGGCATCCCATCCATCTTCGGCCGCCAAGGCTCCTCCTCCGTATACAACATCTCGTAGAACTATCTGATCTCCCTATGAACCTCACTCTCCTCGATAAACTCCACTCCCCCTACTACCACCTTCTCGATATGGTTAAAGCGGCGATGAGAATTAGCCGCTTTATGAAAAAATTTAGTGTTCTTGTCCCCTTCCCTAAGCCAAAGATCCCTAGACTTTGTCTCCACCCCACCTCCCTTTTTTCTCTTCCCTCGCCACCCTTTCTGCCCCCGACAAGCCATCCACCCCTTCTCTTTCATCGAGAGCACAGATATCCTCCAAAGTCTTCTCAATGGCTCCCCGCACATAGTCAAACACGTCTCTGTTCCATCAAATGATATCCCCCTTAAGTCGAAATAATTTAGTCACAAGTCTAAAGCTCGCATTACCCTCCAACTCATACCCCTACCACCACTCCTGAACCCTCCCAACAAAATCCTCCTCCTTTAACCACATATTATCAAATCTAAATGGGGTCCTCCCCCTAACCCTCCCTCCACACTCCAATAAAACAGGCGAGTGATCCGAAGTCACTCGAGGCAGGCATGACTGAGTTGCCCCCGAAAAATGATCATCCCAGTCATTTGAAAGTAAAAATCGGTCCAACCGAGAAAGCGAGGGTTCATCCCTAAGACTGTACCAGGTGAACACCCCTCCCCCCAAAGTAAGGTCAATCATCTCCAACTCATCGATGAAGTCCGAGAAATCCTACAAATAAGAGTTCGACCTACCCCCACCGCTTCTCTCATAGGGGACACAAACGATGTTGTAGTCCCCCTTAAGCACCACGAAATTCCCTAAACACTCCTGGCCCTTGAAGTTCCTCCCACAGCTCCCAACGAGTTGAATCCTCAACAGGCCCATAAACCCCCAAAAATCTCCAAGGGAACCCATCCTCCACACACCTGAATAAGCACGAAAGAGACCACCGTCCTACTAGAACATCAATTTTTTCCACCACTCTATTATCCCACATAATGATAATCCCTACTGAAGCCCCATAGGAATCCAGACAACACTACTCCACCCTACACCCTCCCCAAATAGAATGAGCCACCTCCCAATCCATAGACCCAAACGTTGTCTCTTGTAGGCATAAAATATCCATCCTCCACTGCGATATTGCTCCACTAACCACCCCTCTTTTCCCGAGGTCACTTAAACCCCGCACATTCCAAGAGATGAGACGTAGCTTCATTTAAACCCATTTGTTCCCCCACCCACCCCCCTCTCTACCACCTCTACTCTCTCCCTCCGTCTTTCCTCTATGATTCGGAACACCTTAAGTGCCTCCTTCTCATTCCCCTCAAAATTAATCCCTAGGAATGTACTAAAGCCTCCTATAACACTGGAAATCCATTCCTCCGCCTCTAACTCCCGAATCCTCTCACCAACCCTACCTCCGGACACCTCCCCTTCCCCCTACAAAGCCCAAGCTCCACCCACAGTCTAGGAGACAAGTCCCCCGGGCTACTAGCTTTACCTTGCCCACTCGACGAATCCCTAGAGGCTACAGAAGAAAACTGCGCAAGATTCCCACCTACCACCTCTCCCACACCCTCCTCCTCATTCGTGCATAGGGTACCACCCCTGACAAGTAACGTACCAGACGACAAAGTAGGAAAGAGACCCTCAGACGTGCGATACCTCGGGGCCAAACTCTCATAACCAGACCCACCTCCAGAGAAGCACATAAATACCTTGACAACCACGCCTTTACCCTTAACCTCCCCTTTATTCCTGCATCTATTTCTTAAAACTTTTGATTTTTCTTTTTTTTTTCCAAGCACCCCTTTTCTTAACACTTTTCCCGAATTAAGACAAGGTCCGATTTTACTAAAATGAGGCCAGTGTTTACCATTATTAACAATCAGGGAATGAGAAGTCTTACTGTTAGGAGGAATAGCACTGACTTCATGAACCAAATTGATCCCCTGGACATTATCCGCCAACAATAACTGGCCCCATCCTGATTGTTACTAAGATTGGTAAAAATCTTCTTTTCACATCTCCTGTCAGCCATAGAGAAAACTTCCAACAATTGAGGCTTTTCAATCTGACCCACGTGCTTGCCAATCACATCTCCCCCATGAGGACATGCCAAAACTTCACTTTCACCCACTTCAATACCCAGACCAAGACTTCCATCAATCTGTGACTTGTCCACCACCTTACCATTCATAAATCCCAAACCTCTGAACTAGCATACACTCCACCATTTGTATATGTCACTGAATATCTCTCTTTTACCTGCTTGCCAATAAAATATCTGAACTGTCGACAAACTTTGGGGGTTGACCCTAAGTGAAGTCCTCACTAGTTCCATCATGGTGGACACTATGAGCCATGATAATGGTAATCTTTATCGGTCCAACCACAGGTGGTGTCGGTGGTGGATGTTGATGCGGCTCCTGCTGAGCCCCCTCTGTAGCGGGCGAGGTGACACGTATTGGTCTGCCTCTCCTACCATTTTCCATTTGAAAGAAAATGAGATTCGTATTAGTAAGGAATCGTAAAGAATACAATGATTCCTAAACATAGGGCTCTATGAATCAAATAACGCAATGCAGAACGTAATAAACTCAAATACATATCCTAAGGACATTAGAACCGTGCTCTGATACCAACTGCAATAACCCCTATTTTCTCACATAAAGGTTGGCCAGACACAGTACGCCAAAGATAGGGCTTGTTATACAATCTGTGTCATTTTTAGCATCGACCGTAATAAACATTCAAATAATGAACCACATTTGAATCAAAACAGGATTAATTTTAAAAGATAGTAAGTAATAATGAAATTAACATCCACGTCCAATAAAATAAAATGAACATGAACAAATATTTTCTCGACTCATAAATAAAATGACTTTGGGCTTATGCCCTTACAATAATCCAAATTAAATAAAGAGCAGAAGAAGTAGCAACTTAGAGTAGTATCAATAAATGAATCTTCGAGAAACAACTCTTGACGGCAAGTCTGATATTCCTTCAGTCTCGCTATCCCTGTCTAAGCAAACCTAGGGGGAAAACATTTATAATTTCGTGTCAGCACCCTAGAGTTGCAAGAATTAACTTACCAAATTTAACGTGCAATAATAAATTTAATTCAGAGTAAACAACCTCCATCGCCACTTGCTCGTGTCAAATATCTCATCCCCCATCTAAGCGTGATATATCCCGTATAACCGAAAAAGTTCCAAATAATAAATACTAACTATGCCAATATGATATAATATGCACTAAGCAATAACCAACCTATCGAAACATAATCATCTATTATCATATTACCATTTTCCCAAAGTAACCCAATCATACTCCCCGTAAAAGTGACAAAACATGTATTCTACATACTATATAGTATTGGGTCTATAATTTTTATCACCTACATTCTTAGACATGTGAATTAGTCTCATTATATTTGTATAGTCATATATATGTCCTTTCATATATGCAACACTTAAAGGCATCTACCAGTACTCTCTCATTCGTGCTCTATCGATAAGTCCGAAGGAATCTCCTATCCAATCAGACAACACAAAACACACATAAGTGGGGTGGTCCCTACGCAGTACACTAGTTCACGGCCCATACCCAGCGATGAAAAAGGATCCTATCATCAACACTCACCTCTCGTAAGTGGCACTGCTACGTAGTACCGATAATAACAACCTACACAATGCCTAGACCACCACTGCCGACGTGTATTATGGTCCCGAGCGCGTTTATGGGTTCCTAAAAATATTTTGAATATGTTCCCAACTCAACCTGCCCAGGGGGCGAATCGGTTCGGGTCTGGAGCCGAATCAATTTGCAGGGGACAAATCGATTTGCTAAGGAGGCCGAATCGATTCGGATCTGGGCAGAAGCCCAGATCTACTATGTTTCCTTAACACGCAAATTTTTTCTTCTCTATCTCCCATCCAAATGGTTTATACATTTATATAATTATTAAAATCGGTCTTTAGGACTTAGTTTATCATCTTAGGTTAATTATTTTCATAAATTGGCATTTATTTCAGTCCCCAAAATCCTAGAATTTAACCCCTTAGAATACTTACATAAATCAGATCTTACTTATTTAGTCCCACCATATTTTACCATATACAAGAGTCCCAATTACCAAAATTTTAGATTTCTAAACATGAATACATATCCTCTACATATGAATCAATCTCTCCAATTTCATCAATGTTCTAATGCATGAATTCATCATTTAAATTCAACCTAGCCTCATCCTAATTTTTGGATTCAACTAACCTATTTCAGATTTGTATTGTCTAGATACATGAGATTTAATCATATCTTTTCACCATCAATTTCTTATAAAATCCAGAATCTACATGGAAGAAAACTTCAATTATTTAAGAAGTAATTTGGACATTTAAATTTAAGCAAGAGAATTCTTGCCTGATTATAATGGTTTGATGACTTGTTCTTGAATCATTTGCCTCCTCTCCTTTTTGGCCTTTGTCCCCTTCTCTCTTGAGGTGTGGTTGCTCATTGTTGATTTTGATTATGTGTGGGGAGTTATTAACCTTACTCTTAAACTTATATTAGTCCCAAATCCCTAGTTAAGCCTTTTATCCCATTTTTAGACCCCCAATGGGACCGAACTCATATTTAAACTACCTCAACAACCTCTAAACTTATATACCTATACCCCAAGACCATTTTTAAAAGTCTAAAACACTTAAACGCGCCCATAAAGCATCCCAAAACACGTTCCAAATATTTTCATTCCACTTTGACATTTAAACTTGTATTTAAAATTATTTTGTGGATTTTTGCTTAAACTTGTATTTGAATCTAAAAGATTTGCATTCACTAAAAGTTGTACGTATGTGGCGAAGGCATATTTAGCAATGGGCTCTCCAAAATTATTATAATGACTGTAATGCCTAATAATAATAATAATAATAATAATAATAATAATAATAATAATAATAATAAAAATAATAATAATAATAATAATAATAATAATAATAATAATAATAATAATAATAATAATAATAAAATAATAATAAATAAGAGCGTATCATCTGCTCATTTGCATGAGTCGTGTAATGTATGGCATGGTAGATTAGGTCATGTAAATTACGATACTATTCTTAGATTAATTCATTTATACTTAATACCAAAATTTATTATTGACTCAAACCACAAGTGTGAAACGTATGTGGAATCGAAGTGAACCAAAAATCCTTTTAAAACTATTTAAAGAAATACAAAATCTCTTGAGTTAATTCATAGTGATATATATGATTTGAAATTTGTACAAATAAGAGGTGGGAAAAACTACTTTATTATTGATGATTGCATAAGATATTGCTATGCGTACTTGCTTAGAAGCAAGGATGATGCAGTAAATGTTTTTGAACATTATAAAATAGAAGTTAAAAATTGTAACACCCCGTATTTTCTTTAAGCACTGTATATTTAATTAATTCGGCTAATTTAAATTATTGATGTGTCGTAATTTAATTGAATTAATTATTATGAGTTTATTTAAATACTAATCGGGAGAGTTAATAGTTAATATTTATAGAAAATAATTACTACGTGAATGGTTATAATTTATTTACATCATAATGAGTGATAGTGACGTGGTATTATTTTATCTCAATCGGGAGTTGGGGATAGACTATATTGAGGTCGAGATAGGGTATTTTAGTAAAGTAATTTGGATGACAATTTTGAGTGCACGGATAATTTTGGATAGGCCGATATAGCCGAAAAAGAGTACTCGAGGGTAGTAAATGGGTCTCGGGGCAATTTTAGGCATAACCGGGCCCACGCGGGGGTGTTAATTTAGCCCATAAGCAAAATTTCGGGATTAGCATAAAAAAAACTAAGTTAGAGATTTTGTGGCAGTCACAACTCAAAAAGAAAACCCTAATTCTGTAGAGAAGAAAAAAGGAGAAAGTAGGGAGATTTTAGGAATACAAATCAAAGGAGATTACGTGTGTTCTTCATCAAATCATCGCCTATCCCAAAGAAAATCAGACTCTGCGAACCAGTACAGGCAAGTGGTTAACATTCTTTCATTTAAATTGCAGTTTTCAATTCATATCATAGTGGGTGTAAATCAAATTCGTTTTTCGGTGGGTTCTCACATGAAAATGGGTATTTATGAATTGGAAGATTTGTGTAAGCTAGAGATTCGATTGATGTGTTATGATGATTTATAAGTGTAAGAATCTAAGAATATTTATGGGCTGGTGTTGATGTAAAAAATTAGAATATCTCTAATTATTCAATCATAGATAAAAAATAAATAAGACAAAGAATTTTAAAGTGGTTCGGCCTTATAAGAATGGCCTACATCCACTGTTTTTGTTATTGCTGACTGTTTGGGGATTCTCGATAACAGGTTTTTACCAAGAAATTCTGAGTCCCTATACAATGAGGATGATACAATATATTTATAGACATGAGGCTGTACATGTGAAAGGGTAATACACCGTTGTCCAATAGGCGTGTACATCTATATGAGAATAATGAGCATTTAATGCACAGTCAATCTGTTGGTTATCCTGATATTAATGCTCTGTACGAGATGCAGCTCGGACCGCCTAAGTTGCTCGGACTGCCTCAGTAGCTCGCACTCGTGAGTTGCTCGGTGCAGTAAAGTTCCTCGGAGATCACTTGTTACTCGGAGCGTCTGAGTTGGTCGGGGAGGTTGAGCTCCTCGTCGTCAAGGTGTTTGTATAAAATGCTCGTAGGTGCTATGTAGATTGACACGTGTCTTCACATAATTAATCCACGTCAGTAGGATAAATTTGGTATCAACAGAAGCCCCCAATGTTTCACAGTTCAAAGTCTGAGGAGTGTGGAACATTCTTCTCGAAATATGGCGGGTTTAAATGGTCATCCTGAAATTTAGGAGTGTTTTCCTTGTATTTATTTTTCCTTTTGAATTCATAGAATCGGACTTTTTGAATTTTTATAACCGCCTCGGTCTCCACGCCATTTTTGTCCTTTTAGCCGCCGGTAGCGCAACCGTCTTTTTTTGTAATCATTATTTTTAATCCTTCCCAAGGTAAAGTATTTAAGCGTTGCAGAAAATCCTATTGTCTTTTACTTTTTCAAATCTGTATCTTTGAGTTTTCCATTTCTTCTCTCTTTTGTGAGTTCATCCCTTCCATCGTTCGTTGTCAACCGATCCATCCTTTTTCTGTAAGATCTCCTTCCTTCTCTTTTATTTCTTCTATTCATCATGGTTTACGTTGTTGAGTCGCTTGATAAATTTCGTTTTGATTTTTCTATTCCTCCATGGGTCATTCTGGAGGAACTTTCTGGTCCTTCTGATTATTTTCGTTTGGCTGAGGGACATTGGTTCTCCAGTCTCTTTGTGGCCAAATGCGACTTTTCTTTTCCTCCAAACCCTTTGTGTTTGGAATTCTGTCAATATTTTGACGTGGTTCCTGCAAAAATAGCCCCCAATACATGGAGAATAGTTAATGGAGTTCATAAATTAAATCAGATTCATGGAACTGTATAGGAATTTCAGAGATTATGTTTTGTTACAGATGGGTTGTTGGTGACAATACTTTTTATTTGAAAACTAGGTTTTTAAATAGGGCTTTAATGGTCAATCTCCCAGATGCCAATAGGGATTACTTCGAGCATGGTGTTCTTATGAAAAATTGGCAACACGCTCCACTAACTGGGAATGATGTGTACCAGGGTCCTAGATGCCCTCCCTATAGAAATGGGATAGCTTGTTTTTATTTTATTTTATTTTTGAAATTATGCTTTCTTTGTGTTTGATAAAATGTGTCATTGATATTTTAATTTTCATTTATTTGTAGTTGTCAGCAAAAGAATGTCTCCAGAAGAGACAGAAGTTAATTTAAAGCATCTGAAACTTATCTGGGGTTTGCATCAAACTGTTGCTAACGAGCATATCAGATCAGCTTCATACTTGCTGCAGTACAAGAGTTACACCTCATCTTTCACTGCTCGTCCGATGATCAGTGACATAGAACTAGTACCAGTTCCTGAAGATTCTTTTCCTGAATCACACATTCCTCTCAGTGATAGAATGAAGAAAAGAAGAGCTCCTACCCTCTTCGAAAAATCTTCCTCTACTGCTGGTGAGGCCAAGAAAAGTAAGCATGATGTCCCAGAATAAGGGACAAGAAAAATCGATGCACCTCCTCCAGCTTCAATTAATAAGGTTACCGAGAAGCCCCCAGTGGCTCCGAGTAAGGTCGTTGCTCCGAGCGAGGTTATAGTCATATCCCCGACCAAGACTACATCCTTGGTTGAAACTGTTCCTGCTCTATCGAGGAAGCTGAAAAAGAGCTCCTCGGAGAAATTGGTTGAATCCTCTTCTCAGCCTCTATCTGTTAGAAGTGGTGTTCCCACTTTTATTGCTCCGAGCTCTGCCATGAGCTCGGTGAACTCTTAGATTATCCCCGAGATCCAAGATGTTGAAGATAGTCTTTCTCGGGAGATGGTTACCACATTGGCTGCTCGTCATATTGCCTCTGTAAGTATTATTGTCCTAAACTTTCATTTTTCACTGTTATATCTTTGCACTGACTTACAATTGTTTTTTTTTCCAGTTGGTAACCTGTTTCAATACAATTTTGAAGAAGGATGAAGATATTAAAGCTTCAAGCTCCTCGTCGGGTGTAGAGGAAGCTTTGGTAGGTCTGACGCAGTCTCTGAAGGACTCTCGTCAGAAGTATGTCGATGATAAAGTTGCTTGGGAGAAGCAGCTCAAGTCCAACGAGCAGGAGAGGGATCAGGCTGTTGAAGTCTCCAGGGGGTTGGAGAAGAAAATAAAAGATTTGGAGAAGAATAATAAAGAGCTCGAGGGGAAGCTCCAACATGCTGGAGAATTTGAGAATAAACTCAAGTTTGTTGAGGAAGAGTTGGGTAAACTTCGTGAAGCGGATCGCCAGAAGGATGAGGCAGAAAAGAAATTGAAAGCTGCCGAGGAACTCATGGCTGAGAGGATTTCCTTAGAGAAGGTGAAGAGGAAAATGGCTATTAAGAAGTCCTTCAGTGCCGGCTGGGATAAGGGGTGGAACAAGGGTCTGGATGCCATGATCTCACAAATGGAGTATGGCAGCCTTAAATACTTTAGGGATGGATGGGTCGCTGCTTTGAGAGAGACAAATGTTGATGAAAATTCAAAATTGCTTCAGCGACACATCCCTGGCCCCCCTCCATCTCCTGGGGAAGAAGAAGAGGACGAAGCTGCCTCCGAGGAATCTTTCATGGTGATGGGAGATCAAATTTCTCATCCCCCAGTTGTCCAGTCCTCCTGCGAGCAACTTCAACCATCCATTATTTCAACCGAGCATCTTCCATCACCCACCGGGCAACCATCTGTGCCATTCGAGCAACCTACCTCCTCGTCCCAGCCTCCCAAGAAAGTTTTGGGAGACAAGGAGAAGGTGTAGAGTTGTTCGGACTTTTCTCTCTATTTATTTTTGTCAATTGTAACTCTGAACTATGTACTTCTCCTTTATGATGTTATAAAATTTGAAATTTTGACTATTCATACTGTTGATTCTCTTCTTCTTGCTCCTTATTGATTCTTGATATCTCTTCTTTTTACTAGTTTATGGCCAGGATGGAACTGTTGTCAGATCATGATACAAAATTACTGAAATAGTGCAATGAATATTTTAAGGCTGGTCATGCAGATATGACTGGAGCTCAAATCATTGATATACTTGGTCCAGATGCTTCGGAGCGAGAAGTTGAAGCCTACCAGTATTTGAAGTGCCTGCTTAACCATGTAGTGGCTAATAATGTAGCATATTATTAAATGATTGAAGACCTCCAAGGTACTCTCGAGGAGCTTCAACAATAATATAAGAAATCTATAGCCCTCTTGCACCAGGGATACGAGCAGAAGTATCAGCAATTGAGTGCTGATAAAGGATATGATAAACTGGTTGTTGCCTATGACCTGAAAGAAAGAACTCGGAAGACCGAGGTCGAAGAGCATAGGTAGATCGCAAAGTTGCTGGAGCATGAGAACAATGACCTGCGAGGAGAAATATCTCAATTGAAATGTGCAGTGTCTTCTTCGAACGCTTTGGTCCCTGTGAATGATGAGGGGTTCTCTTTCCTGGAGGTTGAAAATGCCAATCTGAGAGATGAGTTAGAAATCTTGAAGAGGATTAGGCCTTCTACTTCTACTCGGGGACGAGCAAGGGCTTCTCGGGGACGAGCAAGAGCTGCTCGAATTTATGTTGAGGAACAAAGAACTCAATCGGCCCTGGAGAACCAAGCCTTCCAATTGATGGAAAAGAACCAGGCATTAGCTAAGATGTCTAAGAAGATCCAAGCCTTCGACGAGCAAGTGGCTGCCCAAAATTTTGCCTTGGAAAATAAAACGAATCTGATCAAGAATCTCCATGAGTAGTTAGAAAGATTAACCTACCAGCTCCACAAGCAACCTAGAAAGTTCTGGATGGCTGGTTATAATGAGGCCCTCTGTCATCTTGACGATCGGATCCAGCAATTAAACAATGAGGGGTATAAGCAAGGGTGGTTGAATGCCTTGGGTGTGCTGCAACTGGAACAAGGTCATTACTTGTGGGATTGCCACAATCCTGGGTTGCTCGACCTACCAGTGCCTCCTTTCAAGCTTGATATGAGCTGGATTCCTGCTCTTGCCATTCCACAATGCCTAATTTCAAAGTATCTCGGTGACTACAGTCTTCACTCCAACTTCGAGATATCTCGCCCAGAGCACCTTCTTGATCGGCCATCAGTTATGAACATCAGGATGCTTAAAGATTTGAACTTCATAAACTCCCCCTATGCCTTAGACGATCCTCCTGCTGGTGAAGAACCTGTTTCGAAGGCAGAGGGGAAGAAACCCATAGAATAGGATTCCTGATGTAATAATTTTTTATGTATTTTCATTCTTAATGTACTTTGTTTTGGATTTAATGAAAAACTTCTATTTTTCTTTGCAATCTTGATTGTCGTTGTCTTGTAGATATTTTGTAAAGCATTTCACTTACTTACTAATGAATGTGCATGTATATCTGTTCAAAAGATAACAATATTGTGTTATTTTCCGATCAACTAAAGTTGGTGAAAACTTATTGTCGACTATCCTGAATTTGTGGTAATCATTTAACGACTAACCAAAATTGATGATATTTTGTTTCTCGACCAACTTGGTGGTAATTTAAAATGTTACAGGTATTAAAAATTTTGCTTGATCACTTTTTAATTCTAAGCCATTAGTTGACTTTTATCACATAATCCTGCTTTGTTTAATAAAAATGTTCCCGACCAACCGTAGTTGACAGATTTTTATTCCCGACCAACTATAGTTGGCGGATTTTTATTCCCGACCAACTATTGTTGGTGGATTTTCTTCCCAACCAACCGGAGTTGGTATTTCTAGGACATATTTTTATTCCCGACCAACCTGAGTTGGTGGATTTTCTTCCCAACCAACCGGAGTTGGTATTTTTGGGAAATATTTTTATTCCCAACCAACCTGAGTTGTTGGATTTTCTTCCCAACCAACCGAAGTTGGTATTTCTGGGACATATTTTTATTCCCGACCAACCTGAGTTGGTGGATTTTCTTCCCAACCAACCGGAGTTGTTATTTCTGGGAAATATTTTTATTCCCGACCAACTGTAGTTGGTGGATTTTGCTGAGTAGTGTGTAGCACTAGTATTCCGTAAACAATTTCAACAAAGGTAGAGAACATTCCACATTTTATTCATACTGAATAAATTGCATTACATTAGGATTTACATTACTGATAATACTTACGCAGATGCTCTGCGTTCCATGCATTCTTAAACTCCTTCCCTTCTAAAGTTTCAATCCTATATGTCCCTGGTTGGACAACCTCTGTCACTCTGTAAGGCCCATGCCAGTTAGCTTCCAGTTTGTTGTGCTTTTGAATTACCTTCTTTAACACATAGTCTCCTTCCTTCAGGTCGCACTTCTTCACCCTCTTGTTGTAGAACAGAGTTGTCCGTTGTTGGTATGCAGCATTTTTGATTTCCGCTTCTTCTTTAACTTCCTCGAGCATATCCAAATCTGACCTTCTCATCAAGTCGCTGACAGGAGAATTGAAATTCAGCACTCTGTGTGTTGGGAGGCCCAGCTCGACGGGTATAACAGCTTCACTTCCAAATGCCAGCATGTATGGATATACTTCTATTGCTGCTCCTGGAGTAGTACGATAAGCCCACAATACAGAATGCAGCTCGTTAATCCAGTTAGCCTTCGCATCATCCATTCTTTTCTTCAAACCATTAAGCAGCGTTATGTTTGTCACCTCAGTTTTCCCATTACTCTGGGGATGGCCTGGTAAAGAATGGGTCTTCAAGATGTTTAACTGATGACAATAGGCAGCGAACTCCTCGTTGTCGAATTGGGTTCCATGGTCTGTGATGAAGGCATGAGGAAGACCATATATACAAATGATATTTTTTCAAATAAATTGGTACACTTTGTCGTACGTCATATCAATGAGAGGCTCAGCTTCAACCCATTTAGTAAAGTAGTCCACAGCGACCACGAGATATTTAAATCTTCCCCTGGTCGTTGGAAGTGGCCCGACCAAGTCTATTCCCCATATGGCAAATGGCCAAGGGGAAGTAATGGGTGCTAATAATGATTGGGGAGTTCTTCTGATAGAGGATAAGCGTTGACACTTGTCACATTTCTTGGCATAGGCTATACAATCAGCCCTCATCGTCGGCCAGTAGTATCTTTCAGTCATCATTCTTTGCAAAAGTGTCCGACCTGCTACATGGACTCCACAGGACCCTTCATGGACATCTTCAATCAAGCTTCTTACCTCGGAGGGATGCACACATCTTTGCAATCATGCTATAATTCCTCGTCTGTATAGAATGCCATTAGTCAGTACATAATGAGCAGCTTTGAACTTCAGTTTTTTGGCTGCAAGTTTGTCAGTTAGTAATTCCCCTTCCTCAATATATGTCCTGATGGGATCCATCCAAGATAGCCCTAAATCAAGGGTAATAAAGTTCATCATTAGATCTTCATCAATGCTCCGACTAGCCAAGACTTCTATTGGGATTGTTCTTCGTATCTCGATGCGTGTGGCTGAAGCTAACCGAGCCAAGGCATCTGCTCTTGCATTCTCCAACCTTGGTATTCTAATTATCTGTACTGCAACCAGGCTTGATAAAATTTCCATCGCTTTTGCATAATACCTGATCATTAATTCTCCTTTGGCTGCATATACTCCCAACATTTGATTTATAATCAATTGCGAGTCACTGATGGTTTTTGCCAAACTAAGACCTATAATCATGGCCTCATATTCAGCCTCATTATTGGAAGCTTTGAATTGGAAGCGGAGAGCGTACTCCACATCGACCTCGTTCGGGTTGTTCAAAATAATCCCTACCCCACAACTTGTAGTGCAAGATGAGCCATCCACATATAGATTCCATATAGGTTCCTCGTCTTCAAATTTTTGATCTGACAGAGTTCCTCGGTGGAATATTTGTTGCTTTCTTTCATCCTCCTCTAGCACTTCTTGCTTCTCGTCGACCATCTTCTCTTGCCCGCCGACCAACTTAAGTCGATCGGGGTTTAGATTTGATGACCCTATAACATCCACAGGTTGGTCGGTGTTCAGCTTTTGCTCCTCGAGGATATTAGGATAGGTGAACTCTACTATAAAATCTGTTACTGCTTGCCCTTTAAGAGACGATCTGGGTTCATAAACTATGTCATATTCACCAAGTTCTACTGCCCAGTACATCAATCACCCCGATTTTTTTGGTTTATGAAGATCTTGCCTCAATGGCATATCAGTGTACACTACTATGGTATGAGCTTGGAAGTATGGCCTCATTCTCCTACTCGCCTCGATCAATGCTAGTGCCAATTTTTCCAGTCTTGGATATCTGATCTCTGCTCCTCGGAAGGCCTTGCTAGTGTAATAGATCGGTTTTTGAACTCCATCCTCCATTCTTATCAATACCGAGCTAAGTGTATTCTCCGATACTGCCAAATATAAGTACAATCTTTCTCCTATCACTGGTCTGGACAACAGTGTAGGTGCTCCCAAATATTTCTTCAACTCTTGAAAGGCCTTCTCACATTCGTCATTCCATTCAAATATTTTTCGAAGCATTTTGAAGAATGGGAGGCATCTATCCGTTGCTCGTGACACAAATCTATTAAGTGCTGTAACTCGCCCAGTGAGACTTTGCACTTCCTTCTTCATTGTTGGAGATCGTAGTCCCAATAGAGCCTTGATATTCTATGGGTTTGCTTCGATTCCTCATTGGTTAACGATATACCCGAAGAACATGCCTTCTCGTACTCTGAATATGCACTTTGTGGGATTCAACTTCATTTGGTATTTATCTAGTTGATCAAAGGTCGGGCCTAAGTCAATTAGATGGTCAGCAGCTCTCTTTCTCTTCGTCAGCATATCGTCAACATAAACTTCCATATTGCAGCTGATTTGTTCGGCAAAGACTTTGTTCATCAGCCGCTGATATGTTGCACCTGCATTTTTCAAACCAAAAGGCATAACATTATAACAATAAGTTCCCCTTGGGGTAATGAAAGAGGTACTCTCCCTGTCTTAAAGTTTCATTTTAATCTGGTTGTATCCAGAATAAGCATCCATGAATCTCAACAGCTCGTGTCCCGAGGTAGCATCCACTAATTGATCAATTCGGGGAAAGGGAAAATTATCTTTTGGGCATGCCTTATTGAGGTCGGTGAAGTCTACACACATCCTCCACTTGTTTTTCTTCTTCTTCACCATCACCACATTTGCTAACCAGTCTGGATATTTAACATCTTCAATAAAGCAAGCTTTCTGGAGCTTCTTGACCTCCTCTTGTATAGCTTGGTTTTTCTCGGGGCTGAACACTCTTCTTCTCTACTTCACTGGCTTGATCTCCTTATTCACATTGAGCTCGTGACATATGAAATTTGGGTCTATTCCTGGCATGTCTTCATGACTCCAAGCAAAAGTTTTCTTTTTGCTTCTTAAGAAAACTATCGATTCCTGTTTGATTGAGGCATCTAACGACGAACCTATTTGAGTTGTTCGTTCTGGGTGCTCGTCGTCCAGAATGACTTTTTCAGTAGCTTCCACTACCTGTCCTTCCACTAGCTGCGACTCATCTCTAGGATCTAATGTTTCAATCTTTGCATCTTCCTCCACTTGATAGGTAGTAGTCTTCTTCCTAGATTCCTCCAGTTCTTCCTGCTCGGAAGATGAATAATAGCATTCCTAAGCTACTTTTTGGTCACCCTTCACAACTCCTACTCCAAAATTGGTTGGAAATTTCAGACATTGATGCACAGTAGATGGTACGGCTTCAAATTTCTTCAAACCTACCCTTCCCATGATGATATTGTAAGTCGACTGGACATTCTTATCCATCACGAAGAAACGTACTCTCTCTGTTCGACAAGTAGGCCATGTACCGATGAACATATCTAACTTGATCATCCCCAGTGGAAAAACTTTCACGCCAGCAAAACCGAGGAGGGGCCTGTGATAAGGCTCCAATTGAGACAGCTTTAGATTTAAACTGTCAAAGCACGAGTAGCACATGATGTCTGCCGAGCTGCCATTATATACCAGTACTCTTGAAATCATCACTTTCTTCATCCTCATTTTGATCACAAGTGGGTCATCATGAAGATACAGGACACCTGCGAGGTCATTCTTGGAGAATCTGATGACCAATTTTTCCTTGTTTACCTTCCTCGGGTGATCATCCTCAGCTAGATTTATTCGTTGAATGTATGAGCAAGCTTGAGCCTCATTGAGGTAAGCTTTTCTCTCTGCAGTAAGGTCTCCACCTCCTACATCTCCACCTGTAATAACATTACAATCAAATGACCCAAAAAATATTGAAAATACCTCACGTTCTGGATGCCTTGGTCTTTTGGGGAGATCGGGGTCGTCTTCTGGATCATCTCCATGGTCTCTTTTCTTGTTCTCCTCTGCTCGACGAGGAGATCTAGACCTCTGTCTTTCTCGGTCGTTGCTTCTTCTTTCATTCTTACGATCAACATACTTTGCTAGCTTTCCTTGTCTGATGAGTGCTTCGATCTCATTCTGCAGAGCTATACAATTTTTGGTCGTGTGGCCATGGTCTTTGTGGAATTTACAATATTTGGCCTTATTCCTCTTGTCAGGGTCTGACTTCATTTTCTTTGGCCAGTTTAGCTCCTCGTTGTTCTTGATTTCTTCTAGAACGTGGTTGATGTATACCTTTAAAGGAGTATAATTTTCAAATTTCTTCAATACCTTCCATGATGGCTTATTTTTGTTTGCTTGTCACCACCATTGTTCTTATGCTCTTTCTTCTTAGCCTTATCAACCTCCACCTTGGTCTCTTTGGTATCCATATTCTTCTTCACAGCCATAGCCTCCTCGACATTCATGACCTTGGTCGCTTTTTCCATCAGTTCTGACATGGTTCTGGGTGGATCTTTAGCTAAAGTGTAGTACAATTTGTTGGGCAGCAGCCCACTCATCAGAGCAGTAATCGTTGTCTTTTCGTCATAATCAATAACATCGAGTTTCTCGTTATTGAAACGAGTTATATAATCCCCAGTGCTCTCACCTGCTTTTTGTCTGACACTTAACAAGTGTGCTACTCGTTTGACTGGTTTTGCTCCGAAGTAGAAATTTCCAATGAATAGCTCGGCCAATTGAAAGAATGTTGAAATCTTACCCCGAGGAAGATTATTATACCATATTTGAGCAGATCCGGTAAGTTTTCCTGAAAATTCCCTGCATCTCATCTCATCTGGAACAGCATAGATGTCGGCAGCAGCTTGGTATTGTTCTATATGAAGGACAGGGTCAGTATTTCCATCATATTTGGGAGTCACAACAGGTTCTTTGAACTTTAATGGTGTGGGAAAATCCACAATTGCCTGGACAAAAGTTCATTGTAGAGGATTTTTGGCCTTAGTCATTTCCCCTAATCTATCCTCCAACCTCTGAATAGAGCCTTTCCAAGAATCATTTCCCTCCTCGGGCCTGTTGGTTCGAGTAACTGATTGTGTTGAATTCGCTTCTTAGGATCTTTCATGACGAGCAGTTGGTCGTGATTGGGCAGAACCCACCCTTAGATCGGGTCGAAAGATCCTCGACACAGCTTTGGGAGAACTTTTATTCCTCCTTGGGCCCAAACGATCAAAAGTAGATGCTCTACTTAATCTCTCCAATGCACTAATCCTTTCTGGAGAGAGAGTGACCTTTTGTTCAGTATCTGTGGCTCGTATTGACGAAGTTCTACCTGGTTGATAAGAAAAATCATCACATCTCTCAGTACGATATGAATCGGTATGCCTAGTACGCGAAGAAAGTAAACGGGTGTTTCTTTGAACACTTCGTTATCCTAAATGGGTCGGTACTCCACCCTGGATAGTTTGTATGAGTAGTCGCATAGTTTCTTGTATGGTTGTCTGGCCCTGGGCCAGATTTGTCAAATCTTGAACGTTTGGCAGAGCAGATGGATTTAGGGGGTTTTCGGCGTTTCGATTGCTGGATTCAGGATTATCAGCCATTTGTGATGAATTGTTTTTGGCGAAAAACGATAATTACAGTCGTTTCCCACAAACGGCGCCAATCTGTTGATGTAAAAAATTAGAATATCTCTAATTATTCAATCACAGATAAAAAATAAATAAGACAAAGAATTTTAAAGTGGTTCGGCCTTATAAAAATGGCCTACATCCACTGTTTTTGTTATTGCTGACTGTTTGGGGATTCTCAATAACAGGTTTTTACCAAGAAATTCCGAGTCCCCTTACAATGAGGATGATACAATGTATTTATAGCCATGAGCCTGTACATGTGAAAGGGTAATACACCGATGTCCAATAGGCGTGTACATCTGTATGAGAATAATGATCATTTAATCTGCAGTCAATCTGTTGGTTATCCCGATATTAATGCTCTGTACGAGATGCAGCTCAAACCGCCTAAGTTGCTCAAACCGCCTCAGTAGCTCGGCACTCGTGAGTTGCTCGGTGCAGCAAAGTTCCTCGCAGATCACTTGTTACTCGGAGCGTCTGAGTTGGTCGGGGAGGTTGAGCTCCTCGTCGTCAAGGTGTTTGTATAAAATGCTCGTAGGTGCTATGTAGATTGACATGTGTCTTCACATAATTAATCCACATCATCATGCTAAATTTGGTATCAACAGTTGGTAATCGAGGTTGTTAATTTGGAGTTTAAAAATCTAACCTTGAGGAAACAGTGTAGGAGAAATCGTATTACCCCAACTCAGATTTCCATCAGTGTTACAAATCGATGATTATGATATAAATGAACAACTGAATTTTTGGAAAAAGGTTATATAGTGGGGAATAATAGTTAGCATTTCTAGGTTTTAAGTTTATAAATCTTGGTTGAACAGCAATGGCCAAAACAGGGAAGGGAGGAAGAAGGCGTCTCTCAAACGCCGTAGATCTCATTCAAGCAACATTCAATGTCGCACGAACGACCCACGGCCTCGTTGAACAACTGTGGGAATTTTTTAAAGTGGCAATTTCGCTCTTGATTTCTATTAATGGTCTTTCAGAAGGTTTCATGAGATAAAATAAATAAAGGGATAATGGTACTTAGGACCTTGGGAGTTGGGTTCAAGTAATATTAAATTTGGAGATAGTGTCAAACTAAATAATGGGATTTCGGTGAAAAAAATTCTAAGGTATAAATTAAGGGCCGAGTGAATGTGTCCAGACATTTTGGTTGAGTGACACCATTTTAATAAATTAATTAATGTGCAATTAATTAAATTTAGAGTCTAGGATTGACTCGAATATTTTAGGCTAGTGCTACGGGAGTTAGGCACGGATCATCCGGGTTTAAGTTGATTATATATATGCGAAAAGTGTGATATTATATATATATATATATATATATATATTATTGTGTGCTCTTTTAATATCAGTGTAAGATATTTTTTATAAATGCATACCCCTCTAATGCTAGCACATAAGGTTGCGCGATGTGGATGAATCTCCTGGCTAGTGAACACAGGACGAGAATAATCCCCAGGTCGTAGCGTCCATTATATTATATTGTGATTCTTTTCGTGGTGAGATGCTTTGGGTATGATTCGGTCTCAACATCGGGGAACTATGACCGCATCCGCTACGTTTATTTTTATTTTCTGATTTGGTGAGAAAACCGTTTCGGGGTATCCGGGTGGAATGAGTATACCTGGGGTGATGGCATTTTAGAGAAAGCATTCGGTGAGTTCTTACTTGGGAGTATATATATATATATATATATATATACACACACAACATGTGTGTGAATGTGTAGTATATTGATACGTATGTAATAGTGCAGATAATTATATGCGGGTGAAATGCCTGGAGTGAAATGGTATTGTTTATATAACTAGTGAAATCATTATATAGTTATTTAAAGATGATAAATTAAGTTAATGTGAGGAATAACTTAGAAATCATTAAAGATCATTAGAGAAAATTACTCCGGCTAAAGTAAGGTGTCAGGAAGCATTTACAACAAAATTAGTTAGACGGGGTAGTGTAGCTAGAGTGTTATAAGAAAAGCGATAGGTGTGCACAATAGTTGAGGGGTGATTATTATCTCAAGTGAGTTCGACACTAGCTTAAATATGAAAAGCATTCATGCAATTTAATTACAGTAAACTTAATCACTTGCTAAATATTTTCAAAATGTTTTGGGTTCTAACCCTTGCAGCAATTATTTTTAATAATTTTTTTAGGTGTACAGCCATAGGGATGCCAGACTTGAGATTCTATTCCAGGGATACGCAGCTACGGCATATGTGGATGCATGTAGGAGTTGTATTAGACGCATCCTTTCTTCATTCCTAGATCAGGGATCCCATCTCAGTTACGGTTTCATTTAGGGCATGTTGCCCATTTACTTTCAGATTTAGTTTTTGGATTATTTATTTATCTATTGGATTATTATTTTGGAATTGGATTTATAGCCGATGGTTTATTCAGCAAGTCTTTCAGTCATTTATTCAGTATTATTTTATACTCAGTGATTTTGTGCATGGATTAGTTTATTTTGATTCCGCATATATTTATATATTTAATGAAAGATAAAATTTGGCACCGGTTTAATTAATTAATTAGGTGATTAGTAATTAATATAATTTTCGACATGGATGCTAAGAATTAACCAAATGGAAATCCTATTTTAATTTGGTAAAGGACTGATCGACCGGTATTTAATTAAGCGAGGTGTCACAAAAATTAACTTGGCAATAATATTAAAATAGTTAGAAATGATAGAGGAGGTAAATATGATTCCCCTTTCGAACAATTTTGTTAAAAACAGGGAATTATTCATCAAACTACTGCTCCTTACTCGCCTTAATCTAACGGTATTGCGGAATATAAAAATTTGGGATGAGTGATATGTTGATAATATCGGGTTTACCTCAGAACTTATGGGTGAAAGCTTTTCTTTCTGCAAATTACTGTATTAATAAAATGCCTCATACGAAAACACAAAAGACACCATATGAATTGTAAAAAGGTCAAACACCTTCTTACAAATACCTCAAAGTGTGGGTTTTTCTTGCAAAGATGGTGCTTACTAATCCTAGAAGGAATAAAATAGGACCAAAAGTTGTTGACTACACTTTCATTGATAATGCAATTAATAGCAGTGCATACTGACTTCATGTACATAAATATGAGATTCCTAATGTACAAGTAAATACTATTATTGTATCTAGAAATACATATTTCTTCTAAAACATATTTCTAATAATAAAGTGGTTGGTTTAAGTTCTTACAAAAGAACTTATGATGCTGAATCTAGTAATCAGCAAGATAATGTAGAAAATGAATTTATTAAGAAAATTCATGACCTCGAACCTAGACGTAGCAAAAGGACAAAGACTTCAAAGTCATTTGGTCCAGATTTTTTAATTTATATGTAAGAAAGCGAACCTACTAACTTCGTAGAAGTGATGTCAACTCCAGAACCCCTTTTATGGAAAGAGGCTGTCAATAGTAAAATTGATTCCATCATGCAAAACCATACGTGGGAATTTGTTGACCTTCCACCAGGAAATAAAACTCTTGGATGAAAGTGGATAGTCAAAAGAAAATTGAATGTTGATGGATCAATTGAAATATGAAAATCTAGACTTATAGCCAAAGGCTATAGGCAAAAGGAAGGATTGGATTATTTTGATACTTACTGGCCTGTTACGAGAATAACATACATTCGAATGTTAATAATATTTGCAGCATTACATAATCTTGAGATACAATAAATGGATGTAAAAAACGTCTTATTAAATGGCGAGTTAATTAAGAAGATATACATGGAACATCCAGTAGGTTTAAAGTCCTAGGAAAAGATAAGAAAGTTTATATACTTGTTAACCCCCTTTATGGATTAAAACAAGCACGTAAACAATGGAATGAGAAATTTGACGACATAATGATGTCAAATGGATTTAAAATAAATGAGTGTAATAAATATTTTTGCATTAAAAACACTAAAAATAGTTATGTCTTTGTTTGTCTCTATATGGAAGATATGCTTATTATTGGAAGTTAAAAAGATATCATTAAATCTACTAATATAATCTTATTCGGTAAATTTGATATGAAAGATATGGGTATTGCTAATGTTATATCAGGAATTAAAATTTCTAAAACATCCGATGGACTTATCTTGTCTCAATCTCATTATATTGAGAAGATACTATATAAGTTTGATAAAGATAGTGATTTGCTAAAATGCCCATTGATCCAAATCTTCATTTATATAAAAATACTGGAAATGGTATATCTCAATTGGAATACTCTCATATCATAGGCAGTATAATGTAAGTCGTGAACTTCACTAGGCCAGATATTATTTACTTGGTTAGAAAATTAAGTATATAAGTAATCCAGGTGAAGCCCATTGGAAAGCCATAATAAGGGTTCCTAGATATCTAAGATATACCACTAATAATGGATTGCACTACACTAGATATCCAGTTGTACTTGAAGGATACAGTGATGCTAATTAGATATATAATTCAAAGGATTCTAATTCCACAAGTGAATATGTATTTACACTTAATAGTTTTATTAAATCTTGAATATCCTCAAAATAAACTTGTATTGCTTGGTCCAGTATAGAATATGAATTTATAGGTTTAGATAAAGTTGGAGAAAAAGCAGAATGGATTTGAAACTTTTCAAGGATATTCCAATGTGGCCAAAACCTATACCAACAATTTTCATACTGTGATAGTCAATCAAAAATTGGCAAAGCACAAAATCATACGTATAATGGAAAGTGTCGACACATGTGTTAAAAATATAATATCGTTAAACAATTTCTTTCTAATGAAATTATTTTCGTTGATTATATTAATTCTAAGGACAATATAGTGGATTTGTTAACCAAATGGTTTAATAGAGAGCAAGTGTATAATTTATCAAGCAAATCGAGATTAAAGTCTACAAAATAAATATTTATCTTGAGGGAAACCATACTTAAATGACTGGAGATCCCAAGATTTAGGTTCAAAGGGGCAATCGAATCTTGACTGACTCTTTGAGGAGAGCACTGATGAGTTTCAAACTAATACTTATTCTTATGTTAAAATAGTGTTGCCTACAAAGTAAGGATAAGATTAGCTTTTAATGACTCCTATATTATGAAAATTCAAGTGGGGTATAATAGGATACTCTTAATGGGAAGTCACCTACATGAGTGTGAAGTGGACACTTATATGAGAACTTCAAAAGAGTGAAGATCTCTAAATCACTCATGAAACTAGGAATTGTTCATGGCCAAAATGAACACAACCGAAAGGACTACCTTTTTTAGTAAAATTACTATGTGAAATTTGTAGACTAGATTTACACAAAACACTAAACATTTCAACACATCACATTCAGTGATCAATATATAAATCAGATATTCTCTCGATAGGGAAGATTCAAAGCAAAAAGCTATCTCTCCCGATGCAAGAATTTCTCTATAAAACTCTCTTAGTGCCTATATAGTATTTTATGTTGATCGAACCAATTTCATTCATCTGGGGGATTGTTGTAATTTATGGTATTTAAATTAGGGAAAACAATCATATTTTAGTTAGTTTTAGGATCAATTTAATATGAGACCCACACGTCTTTCGAGACGGTTCAAAGTGATAATGCATTCTCCTCTACCAGAAGTATAAAGTGGTTTAATCAAATGTGTAAAATAATAAATTAATAAATGAGAAATTATAGCTCAAAGTATCCACTTGTAACATAAAATTTGGTTGTAGTGTTACTTTAAAGCTCTTGTGTCACACATGATGAATGTAAAAAATGGGTGTAGTATATTATAACCCATTTTGACTTAAAGGCTTTGCCATGCCGCGCCGGCCGCCGACCCGATTCGGTCCGGCTCGTGCGCTGGATCATGGGTCGTGGGTCGTGGGCCTTGGGCTTTGATTGGGGCAAAGAATAAACTTTTGGGTATAATTTTATTGGACCTTTTATTTATTCCTCAGTCCATTTTTTGTGGTTTATTTCATTATTTTTTGGCCTAAATTTTTATTTAGTTTTTTATCCCGTAATTGTGATTGTTGGGATATTTTTCAATCATTTTTAATCTCCACTTATTTAGTGTAAATAAGTGGTTTGATCATTCATTTTACAAATGATTTTGAGAAAGAAAAAATGTCTTAAGTTAGTCCTGTTTTAGTCCGTACAAAATGAGAGTTTCTCATCGTTCGTTCACCACTGACTTGCAATTTGGAGCGTTACTGTAACAACCCTACCTATATTTAATAAATAATCCCAAAGGGTAAGGTAACTAAATTAGTAACCCTCAAAGTTTCAAAAATTACCAAAATACCCCTAGAAACTTTGAAACTTATTATTTAAACTATATCTTATCCTTATTGCCCAAACTTAAACACAAAACTTAATGAAAGTATTTTTATTTTGTATTAATTACACAACCAACCAAACAAGTTTATAAAATTAGACATTAACCCCCTAAACTTTCAAAAAAGTCCATAATTGTTACTAAATTCATCTTATATATTACTCGAGGACCCAAATCAAAACTAAATCTATTTTCACTTCACCCCCTCATCATTTTGGCCAACTAGTTGCCTTGTGAGCAGTTGTACCACATGGGATAAATATGGTACACATGTCCTCCCATATGGTACCTTGGTGAAACTTAACCAAAGCACGGTAAAATTTCACCTCCTTTTCCACCAATCCGTTCCCCTTCACCGATATTATAAAAAAAAACCTTCAACGCTATAAAAATGTACACTACCACACTGAAAAACACAAAGAAAATTTCAAGCATTTTGGTAAATTTATGATTTTATGTAGAATTCTAATTTTTTTAGTTGTTTAAGTTTCTGGGCACTCATAGGTTATAAATATGAGTTTACATGTAAGTTCAAACGTGGAAAATGCACTAAAAAGGCTTTAATATCTGGAAACTCCATTAAATCTTGAGCTCTAATGGTGGAACCTATACTCTTAATTTTAAACCAGTTTTAAAGTGGGAAAACTCAAGAACTGGGTCTAAGGAATCTAGGTGCAAAGCTTAATTCAACCTAAAATGAATTTTGAAGCCCCAAATTAAAGTTTGAAAATCTTGGACCTAAAAATTTGAGAATTAAAATTTAGGAGCTATGGTTAACCAAACCAGCTCGACAACATTTTGATCCTAGATCATGAATATCACCATTCATTAGCTCGAATCATAGCCTAAAACCACGAATGTTAAAGTCAAGCTTACGCCATTTCAATAAAAATGAATAGCTTGAACCATTAAACTCAATGCTTGAAACCAATGTGGTGGGATTCCTATAAAAAATTCACAATTTTCATTTGGGAACCAATCTAAATGGTATTCTAAAATGGTTCAAATTTAAGGTCCAAGTTTTCAAACCCTAAAGTCCATAAAACGAAGGTAGGAGATGAAGTGCATTACATGCACAAGAGTGAAGTCAAATCCAGGTGCGCCTTGGCTATGACCCAGCGCGTGAGGGCGCGTTTCCAATCAAAAAAATCTGAGATTTTTCGAAAAAATTTATTTATTTTTCTGGTCAAGATGGTATATTACATCACCCTATTTGATTTCCCATAAAGCAGTTTCTTGAGAAAACAATTTTAAGAGTTTTAAAAGGAAACTTTTAATTTTTATTTCAACCCCTGAATTTTTCAATTATTTCAAAACAACCCCAAACTTTATGTTTAAGTCCCTTTTCATAAATACAACAAAAAAGTCTCTTATCACTAACTCCGAATATGAATGGATATCCGAAAATTAATAGAAAAAACCTAAACTTTTTATAATTATATATTTAAGCCCAACACTAATTTTGTCACTTTAAATATATTATATGCTACCCCAACTTTCACTTAGAAATTCATTTCTCCTTCATACTCTAAACATTTATACTATCCACGATTTTAGAATACCGTGTTTACTCCCGTGAAAATGAAGATCAAAAACAAACGACTCGAAATTGAAAAGTAGGTAATTTTATTTCAATCTTATTTTCGAGCTTACACCCTTAAATTGTTGTATTTGTTTATATCACTATGTGATAGCCTCCGAACTCTTGTTCTCATTTATGAACTCTTTTGTGTAGTTCACATATATCGTGAATATTGATTCGATCTTTATCTTATTAAACTCTAACTCGATAATTTCATGCAACCTATGATTTCATTTAAACCCAGTAGCATACATTATAATTCAGGGAAAAGACTTTCAGTATACCCACGAAAGTGTTATTTGGCCTGTAGGAGTCAGATGATTGAGTACTTAGTATTATTGCTACATACGTATGAGTGTCACTCCAGTTAGTGTGCCTAGTTGGTTACTTCCCCAAAGGTTTTGGGTTGATTTTATCCAAAGGTTTTGGATGTTATTATAAGAGTATTACTACATAGTTGAAGCCCCTATAATCAAAAATTAAAAGTTATCCGTTCATAGTCTAAACCTTATCCTTAAGACTCGATAAAACACTTATCTAGTTATAATCACCATATTATTCTTACGAATATCAACAAAACTTCGTATACCTTGTTTCATTACGATTGATATCTCCGTTTGTTCCCATTTATTATAACTGTGACATAATTCAGGTACTTCATTTGTTATCTAATAAACTCACATATATAACACTTGTTATAGAAATAAAATTATTTACTTGGCAAAGTTTTGCTTATTTGTTTCCCTTCCTGATGGAAAATGAACTTGAAGAAGGAGAAATACCCCTCACACCACTGGATTTTTATTTAATATTATTAAGGAAAATATTTTTGGTTGCATATATGTGGCAAGTAACTACCAAAGATGGTAGCACTCAATGGAACACTTTCACCACAACTTACCAGCTTATGTGACCTTTTAGTCCCTCTTTGTTTCTATGTTATGATGACTTCCAGACACCATTTTATTTCAGTTTTATGGATACTCCAAGCTATATAATAAGATGTTATGCATCCATATAAATAAATTTTTATTTTCCTTCCGCTTAGATTATTATTGTTACTTTAGCGTTACTAGATATAGAACATTGGGTGTGACAACATGGTAACAGAACGAGCGCCAGGTTTGATGCCTATACAGGACTTAGTGGATTTTATGCCAATACAAAACTGAGAATAATCATATTAGTTATTAAAACCTTCCTTGTTACATTCTTTAATTAATTTTGTCTTGTAGACATGAACATATGGAACGAGTTTACTTAGACATATGTGGAGCGATGCATGAGAAGTTTGAGCAATCAAATAGAGTTGAGGGATATGCCAAGCTATGTCAGATTATTCAAAGTATCGATCGAGACTGAGCTAGCATTATTCCATATATTAACAAAATATGTTGATTGGTCACCAAATGGGAAAGGCACAAGCCGCGAGACAAGATAAGAGATTTTTCAAAGATCCCGACATGATGCAACAAGCCATCCATCTAGCTTGGGACATGGCTCCACCCGAAGAACTTATCATTACTCACCCAGATTCCCCAATCGATTACGTGCCTATTTCATCCAACACCATATTTTTTACTTCCACTGCCTCTGTCACTACCTCTACTGACTCTGATCCTTCCGACCCAGGACCCGAAATTGACAGGGTCGTACCTCAGGTAGCTTAGAGTAAATTAAGGAAAGGAATATGGATGTAAATAAATAAAGATATGATGGATTCAGTATCTTTAGTTAAGTTTGTGTGTGGGTGTGAGTCAGAAGGAGTGATCACCATATTCCTAACTAAGTGTTTTAGACCTAACCAACCATTTGTATAATTAGGAATTGTAAAATAGTAACTTATAAATGTGTACTTTACATACCACAAGTTTTGACTATATCATATCCCTATATAACATAGTTGTGATATCAATATGAAAAGTTTATTTGGTTACTTCCACTAGAATTATATCCTTAGTATGTTGTTTTATATAAGATGGTTAATACACAAGCATCTGCCAGTGGATCACAAGGAGAACAAAAAAATATTCCACACGTACCAAATCTGCCAACGATTAATGAACGAATATTACGTTGTTTACAAGAACCAACAACTTTTACCATAATGCAACAAAATGTACCACCGCAACACCCAACTAATAATGAGATTTCGGATGAAACCTGAAGAATGAACGTGCTTACCGAATTTCTTTAACAAAGGCCAACAGTGTTCCATGAAAAGCCCGGCGCCATGGAAGCAAATAAATGGATATGTTAGACACTTAATGTTCTAAATGGAGTAGGTATAAACACTAAACTTAGGGTGAAACTAGCAACATATTTGTTTGAAGGAGAAGCGAATTTTTAATGGTAGTCTATTCTTCGATCCTAAGATATTCACAATTTAACTTGGATTCAATTCGAGGAGATTTTCTTAAAAAGTACTTTTCTAAATAAATAAGAGATCATATGAAAATAAAATTCCTAAGTTAGCAACAATAACAGCTGATGGTAGCACAATATGGGGCCAAATTTACATAACTATCTCGATATGCCCAAGAATATGTGGATACTGAAGCTCAAAATGGTAAACACTTTGAGAATGGCATGCGAACAAACATTAAAGCTTCTATCATCCCATTGAAACTTCGTGACTTAAACCAAAAGACAAAGGTATACTCCCTTATTGAAATGAATTCGGCATATTGAGGAAATAATCAAATCACAAATCCACCCCCTAGAAGCTCGTATGTTATTAGAAACCAATCCAATCAACGAGACCATCCTTACGCCAGACCAAAGGACGGTAGAGTTTTTATCCAAATCAATCATAGCAACGGTGGATCTACAACGTGATGTCATGAGTGTAACCAAAAATTTTACTTCCTCTCTAATAACCAAACTTACCAATTTTATCAAACTCCCGTTCGTGACACCAATTGGTAACTCTAGCAATCACCCACCTCAACAAAGGTTTTGCGAAAAGAGGCAAGAATAGATTACTAGAATTCGAGGCCGGGATTTTTCCACTCTTCCAATCAAAAATCCAAACTATCACGACATGGTAGAAGGTAACATATCTTTTCATAACAGCTCGGGACACATATTATTTGATTCTGGCTCAACACATTATTTCATTAGCTATGCCTTCATGACTCGACTACAATTATTTACTAGTCCTTTAACATATCCATTATCCATAGGAATGCAAACTGCAGAAATCACTGTCACTAATAGAGTTTGTAACCATCACATTCTACAGATCGGGACAGGAATTTTAAAAGTAGATTTAATAGTCTTAGACCTAAAGGAGTTCGACTTGATCATAGGAATGGGCATTTTATCACCCAACTTCACTCAGATTAACTACCAGGAAAATATAGTAACGTTCAAAAGACCTCATCAAACCCCATTCTACTTCCAAGGGAAGAGTCACTTCAAATTAATTCTTTCTCAACTTCACGAAAAGGTATTTACATCTCCTCCCACTGTCTTAGATAGGTACGATGATGTATTTTCGAAAGAATTTCCTGAACTACCACCACAACGAGAACATGAATTTGTTATCAAATTATTGCCTAACACCGCCCCCCATTTTGTTACCCCCTTATCGTATGGCCCCATTGGAACTACGAGAACTTAGAACCCAACTTGACCACTTATTAAAAAAGGTTTTTATACGAACTAGTACATCTCCTTGGGGAGCACCAATTTTATTTGTGAAAAAGATGGATGGAGCATTTTGATTATGCATTGATTATCGTAAACTGCATAAAGTGACCATCAAGAATAAATATCCTTTACCTACGATAGGAGACCTATTTTACCAATTGCGAGGGTCAAAAATATTTTCAAAAATTGACTTATGATATGGATATCACCAACATCGCGTCAAAGAAGAAGATATACCCAAAACTTCCTTTCGAACTCGATATGGCCATTTTGAATTCATGGTTATGTTCTTTGGATTAACCAATGCCCCTACAGCTTCATTAACCTAATACATAGATTATTTCGACCTTTCTTGGATCAATTCGTAATCATCTTCATAGACGATACCTTAATATACTCTAAAACTAAGGAGGACCATGAAGAACACTTGCGCATAGTACAAGAAACCTTATGCCAACACCAACTTTATGCGGAAAAAAAAAAGAAAATATGATTTTATTATGAAAGATGTAAATTTTCCCGGGCATGTGATCACCTAAACAGGTGTACAAATAAACCCAACAAAAACCACAACAGTACGCGAATGGAAGCAACCTACAAACGTTATGAAAATACGAAGCTTTCTAGGACTCACCAATTACAATCGCTTCGTGGAAGGATTTTCAAAAATTGCCTTACCTTTAATGAAGCTAACCCGAAAGGATGTCCGTTTTGTGTGGACTCCCGATTGTGAATGAGAGTGATACAGCAGAATAATGCGACTTCTCAAATAAATTCAATTTTAATTAACCCAAATTTTAGTTAAACCCTAACACGTGCATTTAGGTGATTTGATAACATAAAATCAATAAGCATGCAAAGGAAGCCAATTTGAGGAAAAATCCCTGAAGGGCAAAACCTTTTATTTCACTATAATTTGTAAGTAACTTACACGGATTACAATGAAATAGATTTTGACACACAAATACCCGCAGGCGTCGGTTGGTGTCATCAGCAAGGAATTACGCGCAGCAATCCACAAGAACCGCAGTCCTATCTTTAGCAAAGATTCACACGTAGCGAACCTCAATGACACGCAGCCATATGATGTATAAATCTTCTCCACAAAAGTATGAACACCATCAAAGTGTGTTCTCAAACTCCAAAACAATTCACATGAACAATTGGGACTTTTGTGAATTAAAAAACTAGAGATTAAACTCTAAAAGAAGAAGCCAAAAGGTTCTACTGATATTGCACTTTTTGCATAATGAAAAAATGTACAGACTTCTTATGGAAAATGGAGTTGAAAAGACCCTTTTATAAAAAACTTAAGGCGGTGGGTCGTTCAAACGAGATTAAATGTCGTTTGAATGAGATCAAACGGGGTTCGATACATCGCGCGACATAGCCTATCGTTTGAACGACTTAGGTCGTCGTTCGAACGAGATGATTAAAATAATATTTTTTTCATATACCTTTTCCTCGTTAAATGCACTGCATCAAAAACTCCGAAAAATATATTTTTGACGAAAAACATTTAAAGCTCTGCTCCAACACTTAGAAAATATTTTGTCAAAAATATCCCAATATCCTAAGTGAATTATTAAGGAATTAAAAATACAACTTTACCAAATTCATTTGGAGGAGGCTTGATTGTTGATGAAGCTTGATATTCGGACAGTCTCGATGCGTATTTGATCTTGAACATCTTCGACGGTTGTAGCGGTATACGACATACGTAATTGTGACAAACTATGTCCTTAAAAATCTCCCCCTATGTCTATGCCGATACAAAATAAAAATATCCGAATTATCAATCTCAAAAATGCCTATACAAATCTAATACCCTCCCATGAACCCAAAAGTGAAAAGGTACTTGAAATGAAAGTCTTCAATCTTTTCTTCAAAAAAAATCATCAATCTTCTTTGTCATCATCAGGGTGTGCAACATGATCTTCAATTGTTCCTACACACATGAGACAAGAAACAAATACCTTCATGACGCATCGAGTTTGAAATGATATAAGAATAAATCAATCAATATAATCAAATCTCCCCCACAATGCAAAACTCCCCCATAATTCGTTCTCCCCCTTTTTATTTGTCCGAAATATACAAGGAAAAGAATAAACAAAAAAAACAAGAGAGTTACAATAAACAGTACAAATATGGATCAAACTACGTGCATGTAGAGGAAATACTTTAAAAAATCCAAAACTATTTTTCATTTTTTCTGCAAAAAAATCACACCATTAATCTACATTAAAACAGCCAATTCATGGAAAAGGAATGAATGGGTGTGAACATATTCAATAGGTAATAAAACTCAATCAAGAATATGTGCATGATGCATAAGTGTACTCCTATCGATTGAACATCAAAAATATCCTTAGGGGAAAAATTGTTGAATTTAGATGATATCGACTAAATCAAATCAACAAATCAAAGCCTAAGTAATTTTCAGACCAATAATGTCCAAAACTATTTAGTGTCGTTTCGAGAACTTTTCAAAGGACGTGCAAACCCATTGATTACTTTCCAACCAAACTCCCTCATATAAAATATTGCAATTTTTTATTTCTAATGAGGTTCTAAATTCTCAACTTAGAGAAAACCTATTGGCCCAAATTTTGGCATCTATCGTCTTTTTATTGCCTTAATTTTTTGTGCTGGCTCTTTTGAAATGATGGCTTTCACACAGAGTCAATTTTACACTCTCGTAGCCTTTTTCCCGTGCCACTCATCATTTTTCAAATATAAACAAATTCCTCAAGGGCAATGGTTTTTACATGCACTACTTTTATTACTCTCGTATTATAACACTTGGTTCGTTTTAAGGACAGGATTGAGATGAAAACACTCGACCAACATGTGATAGATAAGTACAATAATCAAACAAATCCGTGCATTAAAGGAAATAAAGAGTCAAACATGTAGAAAGTATCAACTAATAACATCTCAATGACTCCAAACATTGTAAAGCACATGGATGACAGGATATATTATCTCAAAACACTATCAAATTATCATGTGGATAAATGGAATGAAATTGTGACTTGGTCATCCTAACTGTACATTCATATACGGTGTAAAACAAAATACAAAACTCTTTTTGTCTTTTTCAATTTTTCTTTAAAAAAGAAAATCTTTTTGTATTTTTCAAAAACAAAAACCATAAATACAAACATGGTACACACTAGCAATAGGCATAATATTGGTATGAGTATCATCCTATGCTAGCAAACAGTAAATCACACATAAAATAATCAATCTAAGCAGATGTGATTAATCGAGCAAAACAGTATTAGCAATTAAACATAAATACCAAAGGTAACTGCATATAAACTGACAGAGGCAACCCAGCAGTACTAAAACCAAAAGCATATGAACCCAGGGGACTGAAACAGATGAATGGAGAAAACCAAACAGGTTGTTCAAACAAAACTCAATGTCGCTCGAACGAAAAAACATGTCGTTAGAATGACGACTTCGCGCGACAAGAGATCTCGCCCTAACGAGAAAACAAAACCCCCCAGCCCACTCCAAAATGTTAAACAGTGTTGCCCGGTGGGAAAATTTCCAGAACAAGATTCCTGGAAGGTGATGACAGATCCAAAACAGTGCTAAAACAGTAGTTAAACTAATAAGACAGTGTAAACTACAATAAAGTGATTCATAAAACTAGTAAGAGTATATCAGGGACAACAACTAGCGTATGACAAATAACCAACACCATCAACCGAAAGATCTGACATAGGGTGAATCACGTGCAAGCAGACAAGAGTCGTGAACAATTAGACCATACGCCTCTAAATCTGATTTCCTAACCCACATTGATGTGTAACTAGGTGTGGGGGTTTTAGGAACTAGTGTGACTCTCTCTTTAAACTTCCAAGGAGTGTTTTGAAGTTTATAACAGAAACGCCTAAGGTGACCTTTTCGACCGCAATGAGTACACATGTATATATGGCGGTGAACGTTACCTAAAGGTGGCTCTCTCCTCAAATTCCTAGGTGGATCTTTCCTAAAAATCCTAGGTGGCTCTCTCCTAACATCCCTACAAGGCTCTCTCACACGTGTGGGGATGGCTTTGGGAATGGGTGCAACCTGCTTTTCAAAACCAATCCCACCCCTATCCTTATTTATTTCGACAATGCCTAATATCTTATTAAGCTTTCTAGACCTATACTCCAAATCAAATTTCACTTTACTTGAATCTCTCAAACCTTTCTCAAGTTCACCTATCCTAGATTCAAGTACGTGCCTAGAATCCTCAAACTCAAAAAGCTCCTTTTCATAGCCTCCATCACCCCTCAAAGACTATCTCTCTCTCCCTTGACGTACTCAAGATTCTCTCTCAAAATTTTCTCACGTGCCCTAAGATCTTCAACTAAATCATTATTTTTTTTAAGGGACGCTCTTTCAATTGAGCTTTTAATTTCAAATTTTCTTTCTTTATTTTCAAAGCTTCAGCATAAAGTTCATTGAAAGTCATTTTCAAGTTACGCTCATCTACACTTCCATCCTCACTCCCAGCACCCTCACTTTCATGGGATACACTACCAATGGCTGCGGAAGAAGTATCATCATCATTCTCATGAGTAGCCACACAGTTGGGAAGGACATGCTTACTTGCACAAAAAATTTCTTCACTCGGGTCACTCTCACTAAGGGTGGCAACATAAGCAGTTGGTTTATTAAAACACTCCCTAACTTTGGTGGGGCACTCATCTATGCTATGGCCAATCCCTCCACAAAAAAGACATCTCTCAAATTCTTTCTTTTTAACGATAGATTTAAAAGCAGATTTCAATCGAGATTTCCAAATAGTTTCGCCAAACATGTGACATCTAACATCGTCAAATCCCCCAAAAGGCATATTTAGGAAAATCGGGATTTCAAAAACAGATTTGGAAAAAATCAGGATCAAAACACAATAACTTAGTGCAACAGGCTCTGATACCAATTTGAGAGTGCTACAGCGGAATAATGCGACTTCTCAAATAAATTCAATTTTAATTAACCCAAATTTTAGTTAAACCCTAACACATGCACCTAGGTGTTTGATAACATAAAATCAATAACCATGAAAAGGAAACCAATTTCAGGAAAAATTTCCGAAGGGCAAAACCTTTTATTTCACTATAATTTGTAAGTAACTTCAGGGATTACAATGAAATAGATTTTGACACACGAATACCCGCAGGCGTCGATCGATGTCGTCAGCAATGAATTACACGCAGCAATCCACAAGAACCACAGTCCTATCTTCAGCAAAGATTCACACACATCCATATGATGTATAAATCTTCTCCACACCAGCAAAGTGTGTTCTCAAACTATAAAACAATTCACAAGAACAATTGGGACTTTTGTGAATTGAAAAACAAGAGATTAAACTCTAAAAGAAGAAGCCAAAAGGTTCCGCTGATATTGCACTATTTTGCATAATGAAAAAACGTACAGAGTTTTTATGGAAAACAGAGTTGAAAATACCCTTTTATAAAAAACTTAAGGCGGTGGGTCATTCAAACAAGATTGGATGTCGTTCGAACGAGATCCAATATCTTTTGATACATCGCGCGACATAGGTTGTCATTCGAACGAGATGATTAAAATACTATTGTTTCATTTATCTTTTCCTCGTTAAATTCACCACCTCAAAAACTTCGAAAAATATATTATTGACGAAAAACATTTAAAGCTCCGCTCCAAAACTTAGAAAATATTTTGTCAAAAATATCCTAATATCTTAAGTGAATTATTAAGGAATTAAAAATACAACTTTACCAAATTCATTTCGCAGAGGCTTGATTGTTAATGAAGTTTGATAGTCGGACCGTCTCGATGCGTAACTGATCTTGAACATCTTCGACGGTTGTAATTGTGACGGATTATGTCCTTACAGTGAACAAGCCTTCCTTACTTTAGAGGAAAAGTTGACCACCACCCTAGTCCTCACTATCCCTTCCGGTAATGTTGGGTATGACGTATACACGGACGCCTCAGTACAAGGATTGAGATGAGTGTAAATGCAACAAGGAAAGGTGATCGAGTATGGATCATGATAATTAAAGATTCATAATTACCCGGTACACAATCTAGAGTTGGCATCTGCAGTCTTCACCCCGAAGATTTGGAGTTGTTATTTGTATGGGGAAGAATTACAGGTATTCTCCGACCACGGGAGTCTCAAATATAAATTTACTCAAAAAGATCTAAATCTTTAGCAAAGACATTGGATTCAGTTTTGGGAGGATCACAAATTTAACTTACTATACCACCCTGACAAAGGTAACATAGTTGTTGATGCTTTAAGTTGAAAGTCGAAAGCAGTAGTATGTTTTTGTTTTTAACTATTATAGGTGAATACAACTTACGGAGAAAATATTCTTGAAAATCAATCATTTTGAGAAATATCATTGCTCACCCAACCCTTCGCAAAAGAATTTTGGAACACCAATAATGGTATATTTTCCTAAAAGCACAAAAGAAAAAATTAGAAGACAACAAAGCAGAGGGAAATTGGACATATAGACCCTGAAGAGGGTTAAGATTTAATAATCGATTGTGTGTCCCCCAAGAACCCTCCTTATAAAAAGAAATCTCAGAGTAATTCAATCATTCAATATTTATTATTCATCAAGGGAAAACAAAATTTATTACAATCTTAAGCAACAGTATTTGTGGCAAGGTATGAAGAAGGATATCCCCAATTTTGTGGCAAAATGTGTAACCTGCCAACAAGTAAAAATAGAACACCAGCATCCCTAAGGATTATTACAACCACTCCCTTTCCCTTTCCATAATGGAAATGTGATCACACTACAATGAATTTTATCAACGAATTACCTTAAACATCTCAAGATTATAATTCAATATAGGTTATTATCAACTGATTTACCAAATCTGCCCATTTTCTACCAACGAAAGCTACTGATTCTTTTCAAAAACTCAGAGAGCTTTATATCCAAAAATTATTGTAATCCATGTAATTCCCTTATCCATTGTATCTGATCGAGATTTTTTATTCATAGGAATATTTTGGCAAGCATTGCAAAAATCCATGAAAACAAGCTTTATTTAAGCGCTGCCTTCCATCCCCAAACCGACGGTCAATCCAAAAGAGTAATTCAAACCCTTAAGGATATGTTAGGAACTTGCACTTTGGACTTTTATGGTTCATGGAATAATCATCTCGCCTTAATCTAATTCTCCTACAATAATAGCTTTCAAACTAGCATTCAAGCAAATCCTTATGACGCCTTATATGGTAGGCCTTGTCATTCACCTTTATGCTGGAATGAATTCGGAGAGAACCGTATCTTTGGACCCAAAATGATAGATGAAACCAAAGAATAGATACGAATAATTCGAGAAAGATTACATTCATCCCAAAGTCAACAAAAAAGTCATGAGGATAATAGAAGGAAATCTTTGGAATTTCAGATTGACAATCAAGTATTCTTGAGAGTGCCCTGTGAAAATATACTATTCGGTTTGGAAAGAAATGGAAGTTAGCACCTCATTTTATTGGATCTTTTAAAATCGTCGAACGTATAGGACCAGTAGCCTATTGTTTAGATCTACCTCCAGAATTACCAAATATACATGATGTTTTCCATGTTTCACAACTATAAAAATACATACCTAGTCCCAATCACATATTACTTGAAAATGTATATCAGTGAAACCCAATCATGACTTCGAGGAAAATCATATCAAAATTCTTGATTGGAAAAACAAGGTTATTCAACGAAAACCCATTCCGCTAGTAAAGATCCTTTGGCAACACCATGGTACGGAAGAAGCAACATGTGAAATGGAATACGTTGTCCCGCTTTTTGAAGGTAATTTCAAGGATGAATTTTTTTTAGGAAGGTAGAATGTAACAAACATACCTATATTTGATATATAACCCCAAAGGATAAGGTAATTACCTTAGTAACCCTCAAAATTTTAAAAATTATCAAAATGCCCTAGAAACTTTAAAACTTATTATTTAAACCATATCCTATCCTTATAACCCAAACTTAAACACAAAACTTAATCAAAGTATTTGTACTTTATATCAATTACACAATCCAACCCAACAAGTTTGGAAAACTACACATTTACCACCTAAACTTTCAAAAAATGCATAATTGTCCCTAAATTCACCTTATATATTACCCAAGGGCATAAATCAAAACTAAATCTATTTTCACTTCACCCCATAGTCATTTTGGCCAGCTGGTTGCCTTGTGAGCAGTTGTACCACATGGGATACACTTGGTATCCATGTTCTCCCACATAATACCTTCGTGTAACTTAATCAAACCATAGTAAATTTTCACCTCCTTTTCCACCAATCCCTTCACCAACAGTATACCCCCCCCCCCCCCCCCCAGTAGTGAAAACACAAAGCAAATTTTTAGCATTTTGGTATTTTTATGATTTTATGTAGTATTTCTAGTTTTTTTAGTAATTTAACTTTCTGGGAATTCATAGGTTATAAATAAGAGTTTACATGTAGGTTCTAACGTGGAAAATGTACTAAAAAGCTAGAATATCAGGAACCTCCATTAAAGCTTGAGATTTAATGGTGGAACCTTAATTCTTAACTTTGAACCAATTTCATAGTGGAAGAACTTAAGCCTTGGGTCTAAGAAACCTAGATCCAAAGCTTAATTCAACCCAAAATGAGTTTTGATACCCCAAATCAAATTTTGAAAAATCTCGAACATGGAAATTTTATAAACAAAATTTAGGAGCTATGGTAAACCAAAACCTTTAAAACCAAACCAGCTCGACTACAATTTGATCCTAGATCATGAATATCACCATGTCATAGCTCGAATTATAGCCTAAAACCAATAATATTAAAGTCGAACTTACGTCATTTTTACAGAAAATGAAGAGCTTGAACCAGTTAACCTCAATGCTTGAAACTAATATGGTTGGATTGCTCTCAAAAAATTAGACAATTTTCATTCAGGAATCAACCTAAATGGTATTCTAGAACTTTTCGAATTTAAGGTCAAAGTTTTTAAACCCTAAAGTCAACAAAATGAAGATATGAGATGAAGTGTAGTACACGCGCAAAAGTAAAGTCAATTCAGGCACGTCTGGACTTTAACCTAGTGGGTCAGGGTGCATCTCCAATCAGAAAATTCTGATATTTTTTTCAAGAAATTTATTTTATTTTTCTGGTCAAGATGGTATATTACATCACCCTATTTGGTTTCCCAGAAAGCAGCTTCTTGAGAAAACAGTTTTAAGAGTTTTAAAACCAAACTTCCAATTTTTTTAACCCTCTGATTTTTCTATCATTCAAAACAACCCCAAACTTTAAATTCAAGTCCCTTTCCATAAATACAAAAAAAATCTCTTATAACCAACTCCAAAAATGAATCTAAATAAGGAAATTAATAAATAAATAAAAAACTAAACTTTAGAATTATATATTTAACCCCAATACTAATTTTTCCCAACTTTCACTTAGAAATTCATTTTCCCTTCATACTCTAGACATTTATACTATCCATGATTTCTACATACCCAGTTTACCCTCATGAAAACGAAGATCAACAAACAACCAGAAATTGAAAAGTTGGTAATTATATTTCAATATTATTTTTGAGCTTACACCTTTGAATTATTGTATATTTTTATATCACTATGTGATATCCCTCGAACTCTTCTCATTTATGAACCCTTTTGTGTAGTTCACAAATATCGTGAATATTGATTTGATCCTTATCTGATTAAACCCTAACCCGATAATTTCATACAATCTATGATTCCATTTAAAACAGTAGCATACATTATTATTCTGGGAATAGATTTTCGGTATACCCCTGGAAGCGATATTTGGCCTATAGGACTAAGATGCTTGAGTTTCCTAGTTTATTGATACGTACATATCAGTGCGAATCTAGTTAGTGTGCCTAGTCGGTTACTTTCCCGGAGGTTTTGGGTTTATTTTATCCAAAGGTTTTTAATGTTATTATAAGAGTATTGCTACGCAGTTGAAGCTTCCATAACTGATAACTATGGGTTATCTTGTTATAGTCTAAACCTCATCCTTGTGACTCGATAAAACATTTATCCAGTTATAATCACCATATTATTCTTATAAATATCAATAAAACTCCATATACCCTGTTTCATTCGTGTTGATATCTCAATTTCTTCCCATTTATTATAATTGTGACATAATTCTGATACTTCATTTACTATCTAACAAACTCACATATATTACACTTGTTATAGAAATAAAATTATCAACTTGGTAAAGTTTTACTTATTTGTTCCCTTCCAGATGTAAAATGAACTTGAAGAAGGAGAAATACCCCCCCCCCCCCCCCCACTAGATTTTTATCCTGACTTATCAAGGAAAATATGTTCGTTACGTATCTGTGAGAAGTAACAAATAAAGATGGTGGCACTCACTGGAACTCTTTCACCACAACTTACCAGCTTATGTGACCCTTTAGTCCCCCTTTGTTTATGTATTATGAAGACTTCACACCCCTCTCACTCTGGCGTTTGCTGCCAAACTACGTCGGGCATCACTAAATAAAATATCATCCTCAGCATGTGACAGAAATATGAGACAGTAAAAACTTATTCCACAAGATGTAATGCAATTTAATCCATCGAAATATAAATATCCATGCAATAAAATCCACCACCATGCTAACTCCAAAATAAATTCCAACTCCAAACGATAGAATAAAACTCAAAATAAATAATCCAACTAAAAATATCTTACTAAAACCATAAACAACTGTGGAACCGAATGGCCCACCATCCATAAATAATTGTCTCGTAATTAAATGATGAAATGAAAAATAAATCAAACAACTAAAGCGATAAAAAATAAATGTCCAACTGCAATTCAAAGATCTCCAATCCATCCTTAAAGCTACTCCAGCACCTAAACCTTAAATATTTGTCAATGCAATGGGTCAGAGCCCACAGCATGAATACTAGCTACTCCTTTCAATTAAGGTCCGTTAACCCAGACAAAAGCATTATATATGATAAATATCATAATAGAGTATTTTAAATTAAACGAGATATATATTAACAGGCGAGAAAAAATAAACCACCACAATCTACCCACATAACTAAGATACCCCAATGTTCAAGTCCAATTATGATATTTTGATCATTTAATTATGTTAAAGCTATCAATTCGATTTAGTTCAATTAACCAAATTATTACTATAGCGACACCACTATAGCAAGTCGGCCTTTCTATTGATCCTGCACATATTCGGGCCTGCCTAAAGTTTTACACCGCAAATATTCCTCTGGCTATAACCAGCCGGCCCAATTTTATTAGCCCTGAACTTATTGGCGAGGTTCCACACACGACATATCACAATAGCCAGTCAACCCAAGTTTTATTAGCCCAGAACTTATTGGAGAGTCAACACACACCCACGTCACTATAGCCAGCCAGCCCAATTTCATTATCCCTCTACTTATTGGCGATGCAAATTGATTTTAATATTCTTTTGTTATCTTAGGCATTAATTCCTCATTTTATCAAGTTAATTATGTTCTAATAGCCCCTCCCTTTATTCGAGACTTAAATTCTAAAACCATCCCTAGTCCCATACCTAGAGATCTCCAAACCACAAGTGTATCCTAGCCTATCCCCTAGGAAGAATACCTATCAACAATTACCACCTAGTCTCGCACCTAGGCTAACGGAACAATGGAAAAGTGTACTACTTAGTCCCACCCCGAAAATACCCATACGTAAAAATCTATCCTCACTAGTCCCATACCTAGAAAGCATTAACAACAACAAAGGCCTACCTACTAGTCTCATACCTAGCAAGCAACCTAAAATAGGTGAAAGCATAACTACCCCAACAATCCCATCATTCCCACGGTGTCGAATATTAACACAATTAACGATCACATAAGGCATATTTTCAACCTATCACCACAATTCTTCCAATCGATCACAAGATTACTATTTATCCAAATTATGTTCGTTTAATTATAATTATAATATTAATTAAACAATTCCTTTTTTCAAAAACTTATATAATTTTCATTCACAAGCATATTTCGGGGCATAGATCAATAAATTTCTATTCTACAAGATACACATAAATAACATGATATTACGAGTCGAATTCAATTTATAAAATTCAAATCATATATTTTAACCTACGAGTGTCTATATATTCTAACGGAATCTCATCATCTAATCTAATCATGTGAGAGTTTGAGTCTTAATTCATAATAGAGATTTGAATAAAAACAGTCCCAACTTTAGTTTCACTTTTTCCTAATCAGTATCTCTAATTTATTCTAAGAAAATAACGATTATTAGGGTTTAGGCAACATTTAAGACGCACAATACTAAAGCGTAACAATAGAAGTATTCATGGCTTTAAATAAGTCTTCTTGAAAATCTAATTACACGGTTGTGTTACTCTCGCGAAAATAGCAAAGACACCTTCTTGGTTGTTCTTGAGCAAACTTGATTTAGATCTTCAAAACTTAGGTTGAAAGTTGTGTTTGATGGGGTTTAGGTTGTGTAGATGAGAGGAGATAATAATTTGGAAGGATACTGCTTTTGAGAAGCTTTAAAAGTGTTTTAAAAAGTCTAAACCCGACCATTATATAAAGGATTTAAATCAAGAGTCCTAATCAAACATAAATACACAAAAATGCCATCTGGATGATCGGACCGTCAGAATTCGTTGAAATTTTGACATGTTGTAGCTGAAGGCGAGCCAAAGTCGTTGTTCCAAAATAGCTCAATTGAACGTCGTTAAGGTCGTCTGCACCACATTTTAGAGATCAGATCGTCAAATTTCCTTGAATTTTGGATATATTTTGGATGAAGGCGAGACAAAGTCGTGTAAGAAAAATCAACTCGATCGGACATCGTTAAGGTCGTCTGCATCACATTTTGGAGATCGGGCATTCGAATTTCTTATCCTCCTGAGGTTAGATCCTCCCCCGATTTTTATATAAAAAGTTGTAATTTCCAAATTTTAATCCAGATTTAAATTCCACTTAAAATCTTATTTTTATATATAAAAACCAACATTTTTACATACCAAAATTAAACAGATTCCGAAAATTAGTTTTGTTCAAAATTTTTTATTTAACATAGATTTTACGGCTTAAAATCACAGGATGTTACAACTTCTAGACACTCCTTTATTTCAGTTTTATGGAGACTCCAAGTTATGTAATAAGATGTTATGCATCCACATATATAAAGTTTTATTTTCCTTCTTCTTAAATTATCATTGTTACTTCAGTGTTACTAGATACACAACATTGGGTTTTACAGCTACTAAAGCAAGTGAGATTGTTGTATCTTGGGAGGCGATTGTTGCTGAGTCCATATAGCACCAGTGCAAGGCGAATCTCATCTTAAGGACAGAGTGTTCAACATTTTCTACAATCAAAAATTCTGCATTTATTGTTACTATAAGTTTGCATATGTTAATTTCAGATTATTGTTCATGTATTAATTAATGTTTATATATTCTATAAAATAATTAAAAATGATTTTGAATTACAGTTTTGAAAGAAGTGAAAAGGAGAAATCAGGAGAAAGGCTGAGAAAGTAAGTTATTTCAACTTTTATCTTTTTTATTTGTGACCCAAACCTTAAATTTGTCAATTCTTCCATATTTAACTTAAACTTTTATAATTTTGGGGGGGGATTGTTAGGCGGGGCACTTACCCCCACCCCCTTACAAAGTAGATATGCCCCTACTCGCATCGGGATTGAAAATGTTTGCCCAAGCCCGCTTGCCCGTAAAACCATGAAACCCCAAGTCTGCCCACATATGTATATTATGTCTATTAAAAAAAATAATAATAAATTATTTTATGTGTGTATATACATATATTGTGGGGGCTTATTTAATTCAAGCTCAATACTTCAGCCGACCAGCCCAGTACGTAACATGGATTTTTCGGCCCAGGAGAAAATCGTTATTTTATATTCGTGTATTTGATGCTTAAATGCATGGAGATAGACTCAAATCGGTTACCAACAATTTCGAAGAAGATACTCACGGACACCTACGAGTTATCTACAAGCGCGTTGAGTTACTTGTAAAATTCAATCACTTATTTCTTCAATAATAAAATGTAAATCCTGACTCGAGTCAAAGGGATGTAACTTCGATTATTTTAGAGACACTAACAAGAATACAGTAACCTCTCCGTGGATGTAGGCAAGTTCCCGAACCACGTATCTTTGGGGTTATGTGTGATCATTTAATTTCTCATCTCGATATTGCTTTCTAGATTTCTTATTGTGATAATAATTGCACTCAAAATTAGCTCCGTTTGTGGGAAACGATTCTTTTTCCTACGAAAGCAGTTATCGAAAGAAAGATTGTGATGTCTCACCACAACAAAAATCTTCCTAAAGTTGGCGACGTTCAGGATGATCCAATCCCACCTAGGGTCAGGTCAGAGATTCTCCAACCACCAAATCCCAAGTTTCGCTAAGATAGGTAACCTTCTGAGAAAAGTTAAAGACCACCTAGGTCTACTCAGATCTCCAGGTTGGTCGACGCTTACGAAGCCAGGCTTCAAGAGCAGGAGGAGGCAACACGACTCTAAATGGAAGAGAATGCTCGCTTGCAAAGGCGACTTGAATAATGGAGAAGGATATCCATAGAGATACTAGGAAATGTCGTGATAGGCCTCCTAGTCCTCAGGTGAGCAAGACTCGTAGTCGAGGGAGGAGCTCCAGGTGAGACTAGGGTCGATCTGAGAACGAAAGGTCGGAGCATGATCGATCAAAGCATGACCGATCAGAGAGGCACCACAGAAGTAATGATCGTAAGGATGAGAACATCAAAATTTGGTCCGTAGAGAGATAGACCAGCATCCAGCCCATCGTGGATCCAGGTCGACTAGGGAGCTAGCCAGAAGATCTCTCAAACCCCAGATGAAATCCTCTTTTTTAAGGGCGATTGAAGAAGAGGAACCCCCAAAGAAGTTCGTCGTTCCCAGATTTAAAATCTATGATCGAAAGACGGATCCTATAGACAATGTTTGGTAGTACAAATAGGCGATGACCCTATGGAGCCACAATTACGACTTGATGTGTCTAATCTTCCCTTCTAGCCTACCTGACGTAGCACAGAAGTGGTTTGAGAAGCTTCCCCACAGGTTGGTCAAGAGCTTCAAGGCCCTGGCAGAGGCTTTCAATGCTCACTTCATAACCAGTAGTTCCCACCCCAAGAGGATGGATTCACTGCTCACAATGAAGAAAAAGCCATAAGAGAGCCTTCGTGATTATGTTAAGAGATATTGTGAGGTCTTCAATGAAGTGGAGGACTGCTCAAGGTAGGTTGTTGTTGCATCCTTCAAGATTGATCTATCGACCATATCTCTGCTACACCAGTCCCTGAAAAAAAAAAGGCTAACACAATCGATGACCTCATGGCGCATATTGAAAAATACAAGGCTGAGGATGTGGTTCACTCTACCCCAAGGGACAACGGTCGAGCAAAAGCAAGTAAAGGAGGAGACAAAAGTGACACTCCAAAGATAAGGAATAAGAACGTGGGAAACAATGGCTCCAAAAATCGGAGCAAGGTCGATCCTTCGAAGGCATTTCAGGCTGTTACACACCCTTCATAGAACCAACTTACAAGATCTTGAGAAAGATCAAGGATCAGCCATTTGTCAAGTGGCCCAATAAGATGGGTGGTAACCCGACGAAGAGGAATAACGCACTGAGATGTGCATTTTACAAGGAGGGCGGCCAAAAAACAAAGAATTGCAAGGCCCTGAAGTCGCATTTGGAAGAGCTGGACCAAGATGGACATATGAACGAATACATAGAGAAGAAATTTGATAAGGTCGCAGCCAATGGCGACCAGAAACTAGACATGTCTTTGATGACGACATGGGGCAGGAGTTCACGGTGATCCGTAGAGCGTCCAACCTAAAGCAAATCCAAGGGAACGTTGTTCGGATGGAACTGAAGAAGGTGATTGCTATTATGAAGGCAATCCAGATTGACCCTGCAAAAAGCCAAGTTTGCAAGCATCGGAGACCAGAGGATATCGACTACACCAAACACATTGTCTTCACAAAAGAAGATCTGATTGGGGTGAGGACTCCCCACCATGATGCATTCATGATTACTCTCAGAATTGACAAATGGAACGTCGATAAGTTGTTAGTAGACCAGGGAAGCTCATCTGAGGTGAAGTACCTATAGATGTTCCACAAGTTGAAGCTCAACCTAGCCGACCTCAAGGAGGCCACAGTTCCATTGATCGATTTTGTAGTGAAAATTACGATGTCATTGGGAAAGATAGTCTTACCAGTTATAACAAGAAATATCTCAAAGTTGATTGAATTTTTGGTGGTGGACATAGAGTCTCCATCTCACGCCATTCTAGGCAGAGGCTGGCTACAAGACATGAAAGTCGTACCATCTACCTACCACCATAAGCTCAAGTGTATCATCGATCGGGGCGTGGTCGAGATTCATAGCAACCAAGCCACTGCAAGGAAGTGTTTCATCGCATCCATTCACCACCACCCCCACCCCAAAGGAGAAAACGAAAGAGCCAAAAGACACCCAGAGAAAAACCCAAGAGGGGGCTACACCCTCTAAATAGCAATTAAGGTACAGTCGACTAGGGGTGGAGGAGACCGAGATCCATCCCACTGATAGGGTCATTAAAAGCCTAGAGGAAGTGGGTGCCGATAATAACTTTCTAGATATAAAGTTTTTGATCGGAACTGCACTTGTCGATTGTGAAAAAAAAGAGTTGATTGCTTTTTTGAGAAGCAATTTGGAAGTTTTCACCTGGGAGCCGTATGATCTACCTGGAATTAATCCTGCTATAGCCTGCCACCGTATACATATTGACCCAAACTTAAGCCGATTGCTCATAAGGCACGTCAAACAGCGCCCAAAAAGGCTAAAGCGATGGAGAATGAAGTTGGGAAACTTCTGGATGCAGGATCCATTAGGGAAGTTCAGTTCCCCATGTGGTTGTCCAATCCAGTGGTAGTACGAAAAAGCAACGACAGTTAGAGAGTCTGCATTGATTTCACATACTTCAACAGAGCCTGACCCAAGGACAGTTTCCCACTGCCCAAGATCAATCAGTTAGTTGACGCCATGGCATCTCACGAGAGAATGGGTTTTTTGAACCCCTATTCAGGTTACCATCAAATTCTATTGTTCAGCCTCGACCAAGACAAAACATCCTTCATAACCCTAGTGGGTTTATACGACTATAAGGTCATGTCGTTCGGACTACAGAATGCAGGGGAAACTTATGAGAGGCTAGCCATGAAAATGTTCACGCAACAGATGGGAGACACCATGGAAGTCTACATCGATGACATGTTAGTCAAGAGTAAGAACAGAGACAAACACCTCACGGACTTAGACAGAACCTTCGAAATCCTCAGAAAGTACCAGATGAAACTTAACGCAAGCAAGTGTTCATTTGGTGTCCAGTCGGGTAAATTTTGGGGCTATCTAGTCAGCAAAAGAGGGATTGAGGCCTATCCAGATCAGATTGATGCGATCAATAAGGTCCAGCCCCCAAAGACGTTGCGAGATATTCAAAAGCTTACTGGAATGCTCGCATCACTCAATCGCTTCATCTTCAAGTCCTCAAAATGATGTCGACCATTCTTCTAGCTACTATAAAATGATAAGAGCCTCGTATGGAATGATGATTGCTCAAGAGCTTTGGAGGATATAAAGTCCTACCTCAGCAAACCACCCCATCTGGTCATCCCCTACGACGGAGATCCCTTGTACATCTACCTCGCAGTATCAAACTACATTATTATCTCAACTCTGGTATGTGATAAGGAGGGCGGACAGTACCCTGTCTACTACACCAATAAGACACTCCTGGATGCAGAACAACGTTACTTGCCCTTGAAAAAGCTAGCCTACGCATTGGTGGTTGCCTATATGAAGCTGAAGCATTACTTTGAAGCTCACTCGATAACACCGATCCCTTCATTTCCCCTCAAAGTTCTTCTTCAAAAAGTCGACCTCTTTAGATGACTCTCAAAGTGGTCGATCGAGCTCAGAAGGTCTGATATTCACTTTCAGCCAAGAATAGCAATTAAGGGACAAGTCTTGGCCGATTTCATTGCCGATTTCATAGGATAAAATCCCACTAACCAACAGGTGATGGAGCAATCAACAAATGAGGAAGCACAGCCCAAGGACTGGACCCTATACTTTGATGGAGCCTCCAATTCCAAGGGGGAAAGAGTAGGGATCGTCCTTATCACACCTAAAGACGTTGTCATTAAGCAAGGAATCAGGTTGGGATTTGAAGCCTTCAAAAATGAAGTCGAATACGAAGCACTGATAGCTGGCCAACGCAAGGCCCAACTGCAAGGGGTAAAGTGCCTCAACATATTCGGCAATTCCAAACTAGTCTCCAAGAAAGTGAGTGGATATTTCAATGCAAAAGACGATAGGATAGCATCCTACCTTGCCATAGTGATAGGTCTTATGATAGGATTTGGAAAGGTTCATATTCATTAGTTCTCTCGGGGGCAAAATTGCCACGCTCACGCTTTTGCAGCCCTAATCTCAACAGTGGACTCTGATCTCAGAAGGACTATTCTGGCAGCCCAGCCTAGCATTGACCAGAGAGTGGTCACCGAGCAGGTCCTTCTCGTAGAAAGATCCCCTAGTTAGATGGATCCCATCATTGCCTATTTACAGAGGGACACGCTACCGGATGACAGGAAGTTAGCTCACCAAGTAAGAGTAAAAGCATCCCGATCCTACCTTGACCTAAGAGGGGGAAGCTCTACAAAAGTTTCTTCACACGCCCTTACCTCTAATGTGTCCACTCGCAAGACATCGAGCAAGTTCTCAGAGAGCTTCATGATGGTATTTGTGGGAGTCACGCAGGAGGAAGAACATTGGCACTCCGAGCAATCAAAGAAGGCTACTGGTGGCCACAGATGAAAAGGGATGCAAGTACCAATGTTCGGAGATGTGAAAAAGGCCAAAAATTCTACCTCATGGTTCAACAACCAGCTAGAAACCTGAAATCCTTTACCAGTCCTTAGCCATTTTCGCAATGGGAATTTGATATCGTGGGACCACTACCTATCGCACCTGGGAATCTCAAGTATCTGCTGGTCGGCACAAACTACTTCACCAGGTGGGTAGAGGAAGAACCATTAGCGAACATCCGTGACACTAATATGACAAAGTTCATCTAGAATAGCGTCATAACAAGCTTTGGGGTACCAAGAGCTATCATCATCGATAATGGCACGCGATTTGAAAGCAGCTTCTTTCAAAGCTTCTGCGATGAGCAAGGCATCAAGCATCATTTCAATTTTGTGGCATACCCCCAGAGAAACGATCAGGCAGAAGCTTCCAATAAAACGATGCTCGACAACCTGAAGAAGAGGCTAGAAATAGCAAGGGGGTCTAGGTGGATGAGCCCCCTCATGTCCTTTGGGCCTATCGTACCACTCCTAGGAGACATACTGGGGAAATACCCTTTTGTGTTCATCTATGGAATGGAAGTTATTATCCCGCTTGAAGCAGGTCTCCCTACTATGAGAACCAACTTGGTCGACCAAGGGATAAACAACGATGCCTTGCGCACTGAAATTGACGTAGTGGACGAATGAAGAGAGCAAGCCATGATCAAGCTGGCTTCATACCAGCAGCAACTGGCAAAGTAGTATAACAAGAAAGTCAATCCGATAAAATTCCAAGTAGGGGATTATGTCCTAAGAAAAGTCCTCGATAGTGCCCTAAGAGCGTCAAATGGCAAGTTGGGATCAAATTGAGAAGGACCTTTCAAGGTAATCAGGGATGGCCTTCAAGGAGCTTATCACTTGGAAATACCGGAGGGTAGAGAGATACCAAGAGCATGGAATGCAGGTAATCTCAAGAAGTTCTATTTTTAGTTTTCTTAGTCTTATCCGGCACATTTAGTTTACGAAAATTTTCATTTCAAACTTATGTTACTCTCAAGTTATTATTCAATAAATAAAGTCCCATTGGCTCTAGCATTTCTCTTTTGTATATTGATTGTCTTAATTTTATGTTATATACCTCAATGTTATGCACCATTTTCAAACGATAGATCCACTCTCTCAACGCTAAGTAGAATCACACTTGGTTACAGTAAGTTGGTCAGCCTATTTCAACCAAGGAACTTCCTCGCACAGAACAGAATTCCTTTGGATTATAATAGGTTATTCAACTTATTTCAATCAAGGAATCTCCTGGTGCCGAGCAGGGTTCATAATAATTACAATAAGCTGTTAAGTTTATTTTAATTACTGGAATCCTCGGGACTTTGTCACAAAAAAACCCAACAGAACTCATGAGTTCCCCGACGAAAACAAATGCCTTACAAGGGAACCTTAGGCAAAAATCCAACCTAGGTTGGTCGCCAACTATGTTGGTCACTGAAAACCTGATCGGGTGGACGGCCCATTAACCAGGTGCATTCTTTCTATCATATCACCTAGGCCTAAGGGAGTGTGATGACACAACCTAAAAGGTAAGGCAAATGGAATGATATTGCTAAGGCATATTGGACTGGAAGAATTCTTGACATAAGTTATCAACTCATTTAGTCGGTAAAAGGCCTAAAATAACATTAGATACTAACTCATTTAATCGGCGAAAGGCCCAAAATTATTTACAGTATTATTTGGTAATCAAAATTCCTAAATGATTGGTAGGTATCAACTCTTCCTAGTCAGCAACCAACATACAGAACTAATTATTAACCATTTTAGTCAGCGCATGCTCAAAATATGATACAGTTGATAAACAAATTTTATACATTTTAACAAAAGACTGAAGAGTATAATTATATAAAGATATTCCAAAAATCATATAAGGACACAAGCTATTCAAGGATGGCGAGTTAGATATTCAGCTATGTGTGCTCTCCGACCATCATCTAGATTGGGTGCAAACACCTCTTCATGGTCTTCAAGATAATGATTCGTCAACTGGGCAGGAATGGCATCAATGGGTATCAATTTCTCGTCTTTCGAGAAGGGGGTTGGCAGTAGGCCAGGCAGTCCACTTGGTATTTAATCCACAGCCCTGAATCCTTGGGCGTCTTGAGCTCCCTAAGGGCATTCAGCCACCCATGTTTATACGACACATCTTCGGCTTCCTTCAGCCTCACATGCGCATCCATCCAGCTCTCGTCGTAACCTGTTGCCCAATCTTCTCGAGGCCCCATCTTGTAGAGATGCCTCAGCCTCTTGGCATCCCTCTGAAGGTCAGCTATGATGGTATACTTTCACTGAACATCTTCTTTCACCTCAACAACCTCCTTCTTTAGGACATCATTCTCGGCTTGAATCATATCACCCACCTGTCCCATATCCTTGCTTGTTACAAGTTGGGCCCTAAGACCATTTAATTCCTATTGTACAGAGGAGTCGATCTCCTCCATGACTTAGAGGTCATCCTTCAGCTTTGCCACCAGCTCAGACTGCTCCTTATATGCTGCAGTCCTTATTTTCAACTGCTTGCAGATCTTCAAGAAGGCCTCGTGAGTCTGCCCACTCACACCTGGGCCCATAACCTTCCCCAAATTTGAGGAAGGCTATATGTAGTCCTCCACAACAATAAGCTACAAACATTGTAACAGATTACAAGCACACAGAACATCAGTATAACAAAAAGAGGAATATTGGCAAAAAGTGGAATCTTTTTCATTAATATTCCAACGGGGAGGCAAAAGCCATTACAACCAAAAAAGAAAAAAAAACATTATAATGCAAGATCGGTATAAAAAAAGAAACCTAGAGCTACATGGCTTCATTCCTTAACCTGCTCAGAGGTTTATGGTTCATTCCCCTTCCCAATAGCTTTCTCTATCTGGTCGGCAGTCGTCCCAACCTCATCTGGCTCCTTTCTAACCTGGTCGACAGGCTGATCAGCAGAGGGCTCCTTAGCAACAGGCAAAGAAGGTCTTGGGAGATGAAGTTGGTACAGATTAGACTTTGATGGAACTCCTACTTCTCCAAGGTCTTGATCCCATCCTTTCTTGAAGTAAAGCTTCTTGGCATAGGCGATCTGGAGCTCAGCGTCATCATAGGCTGCATTCTAGCCGTCTGAATAGTTGTTCTCCTTCATGCATGGGATCTTGCCCTCCAATTTCTGGACCTTCCCGATCAGGTCCAGGTTCTCCCCGGCTAGCCTCTCCTTCTCAGCAACAACAAGGTCATTGGCCACCTTCAGCTCGACGAAGTCCTTCTCCGCCTTCTTCTTTTCCAGCTCAAAACCATCCTGAGCATCAGCCAAGTTCTTCTGGGAATTCTTTAGGGCTTCGCTCAGCTCCTGGATCTTCTTGGACTGGTTGGCGCGACCATCCAAGAGGGTGGTAAAGTCAAACAAAAACTGGAAGGCAAAAAGAAGAATAGTCATACAGAAGTCAAACAAAAGGGGAATAACAGAAAAAGGGAGGATATTTACCAGGGCAAGTGCCTGTGCATATTTGAGGGCCAACTAGTCTGCCCCCAGCCGCGAAGAGCGCTCGCGATCAGCCGCGAGCACTGCCTCCTTCAGTAAATTGGGGGAAAGGGACGGGGTGTTAGCCACACTGGCCCCCTCACCAGCGATAGCAACAGAGAGGGAGGATTCAGCCGGGGCCTTTATAGGCTGCTTCTTCTTGCTCTCCTCCTCTCTCTTTCTCTCTTCCTCCTTCTTTTCCTCTCCCTTTTTTCTCTTCTCCTCTTCCTTCTTCTTCTTTTCCGCTTCCTTCTCTCACGCTTGGTTCCCAAGCTGAAACCACCAATCCTAGGGGAGTCCCCCTCAGCCTTCTTTAGGAGCTTCATCCTATCGGACAACAGGGCTTGCTCCTCATCATCCACAATTAGTAATCTCCTTTTCAGTGGTGCCATTTCTTCTTTTTCTTCTTCCTCTTTGTTTTCTTCTTCTTCCTCTTCCTCCTCTTAGTTTATCTCAATTGGCCCAAATGGACCAGAGGAATCCTCTTCTGAAAGCTCTAACTCAGGGATTTCATCGACCGGCCAAGCAATAAAGCTGGAAGTTGTGTTTTTGTATTCCAGTAAATAAGATACTGCACGGGGGTGCTCGCCATCGGACAATCTATCCCTAACCTTCCAAGCTTTGGGAAGATCAAAATCTTTAAGCTCTCGGAGAGCAGGTTCTTACTTCTTGTCGCGAGCTGCAAAACAGGGGAAGAAACACACATTGAAAGATAAGAAAAGGATATAACAAATGAAGAGTTCAGCAAGAAACAGAAATAAGAAGGGCAGCGACCTATGTGATCCTCCCCCCAGTCAGGGCACCAGGGACCTCGATACCGCTCACGCCCTCAGGCAAGAGAGGATGCTGCCAATTTCTGGCAATAAAACCCTGCTCCCAGTACCCCTTGTAGGAGTCAGGCAGGTTCACAACCAGAACCCTCTCAGCCTTCCTAGCCTTCAGGTACAACAGACCATCAATAATGTGCAACCAGACATAGCAGTAGAAAATTTCTGGGAGCCTAAGGTTGGTCTCATATAGTTCATTGATTATATGTACCCCATTCACTATCTTCCAAGTATTTGGGGCACATTGGGTAGGGAGAACCTCAAAATAGCTAAAACAATTCAAAAATAGAGGGTTTGGGGGAAAGGCTAAACCCCCTTGCACTACGAGCAGATTGTGGATACAATGCCCATCTTCTATGTCCCTGACGTCTTTGGGCATAGGGGCACAGTCGATCTCCACCCACTCAGGGATATGGTAAGTTTTCCTAAACTCTGCTACAATTTTTCCGTCAAGAAGAGCCATGAAGAAAAGAGACTTCAAACAACAAAGAATGTCAATTAAAATGGTGAATTAAAGAAGTAGATCAGAGAACTTACAAGAAAAAGTAATCGAAGAAAGCTCTAGAAATATGAAGGGTTGGAGAGAGGAAACATGATGACTTTGTGGAGAAGAAACATTTGAAATAACGGTTGCTGAACTTGTATGAACTTTGTGCAAAAAATGATGAGGAACGGCTCCCCAAGAGGATTTAGCGCCTCAAATCTCTGATCGGACTAGCGCGCCCCTACCGTTTCAAGGTTATCACAAGTTTTCCATCCATGTCACTTCCAACTCTACCCGGACGAGCGTACCCTCGACAGTTCTCTAATATTACAAAGAGTGCCACGCCGATTTTAAAACAGTTCCAGGTCGTGGGTTTTGAACCCGCTTAAAATCTATTGGCCCAACATCTTAGCACAAAGACTTTAGGGGTAATTGTGGGGACTTATTTAATTCAAACCTAATACTTCAGCCGACCAGCCCAGTACGCAGCATGGATTGCCCGACCCAACTGAAAATGGTTATTTTATATCCGTGTATTTTATGTGTGTTTAAATGCATGGAAATAGACTCAAATCGGTTATCAACAATCTCGAAGGAGATATTCAGGGACACCTACGAGTTATTTACAAGCGGGTTGAGTTACTTATACAATTCAATCACTTATTCCTACAACTATAAAATGTAAATCCTAACCTGGGACAGAGGGATGTAACTTCGATTATTTGAGAGACACTAACAAGAATACAGTAACCTTTCCATGGATGTAGGCAAGTTAACGAACCACGCATCTTTGGTGTTGTGTGTGATCATTTACTTTCTCATCTCGATATCACTTTCTAGATTTCTTATTGTGATAATAATTGCACTCATATATATATATATATATATATATATGGAGAGGTTCAAAAGTGAACCTAAAAGATGAACATTTTAATGAATCTTAACAAAAATACACCTTAACAACCCATTAATTTTAATTCATATGTTGTAATTGCTCCGCGCAAGCGACAACGGACACGCGTGTTTTTTAATACACACCCCTTACCCCTCCCCCCCAACCCGCTTGTCACGGGGGTGTCCGTTGCCGTGGCACAGACCAATTACAACATAGGAATTAAATTAATGGGTTGTTAAGGTATTTTTTTAAATGTCCATTTTTTAGGTTCACTTTTGAACCTCTCCCTATATAGATATGTGTGTGTGTGTGTGTGTGTGTGCACGCTCACGCGCGCGCGTAATTTATAAAAATGATATTAAAACAATTTGCATGGAAAAAATTATTTTTATTTGAACAAAAAATCACACGTATTTGAATAAGTTAAAACTTATTAATTAATTTATTATTATTATCATTATTATTATTATTATATATTAATATCCGCACCTCTGGTTGAGTCGGGCCACGCCTAGTCGGACTTGAAAGTAGGTGCGCAAGTCCATCCCAATTTTTTATCGGCCCTAGAAAATTTTACGAAGTCTGGTATACGTGCCTACTTTCCTTAATCAAAGCCCTATAAAATAGAAGGTTGGGCCTTTCGGGCTTGGCAGGTCATGGACCAATGCCCACCTAACCTATTGGATTGTTGTTCTCATCTTTGACCAAAGGTATATATTTAGAGTTATGCCAAGTATGCCCACCCAAAAAACAGACCTAATGTTGCGTCAGCTGCAGTTGGTTGCATCAAAATACAAATTGCAATTTGGTTTTTTGCCACTTTTTACCACCCCGTTTGTAATGATATCTATGTTAAGAGTAGTTCGGATTTACGCCATAATAGATTGGTGATTTGGAGAAGTATACGAATTTCAACTCCTTTCTTATTGTTAATTTGGAATTATTTAAAGGCAAGATAATAAAAAAAGGACCTATTTATCACTGCAGCGAAAATACAACCACAATCTTTTAAAAACCTTTTATTTTGGAACATCAGCTCATATGAGATATAGCTTGTGCATATGCTTCATCCCAACTCTAGAACAATAATATTCATTCAAATTTACAGTAGAGCCTGTTGCACTCAACATTCAAATTCAAGTTCACATTCGGTAGTACCTTAACAAAACAAATGACTTAGTAACGGTATTTAGTGGAGTAGTCTTTGGGAGCAATGACCAACCCACGGCCCTTTCGCGCCCCACGATAGACGGTTTCCACAATGTCAATGAACTCCTGCTTGTCCTTCATTGCCCAATTAATCTTATTGTTGTTTCCAGTCCCAAGGTCAATCATGATGTGTTTGTTCCTAAAGAAAAACATCACAGTTGATGGATCATACAGTTCGTACATTGTATTGAAGTCGGGCACCTCGGTGATGTCCACTAGGTATATCACTGCAAAGTTCTTTATCGTCTCCGCAACCGAAGAAAGCACTTCATCCATCTAAATTAACACCCAAAAACAAATTAACTGCTTAAATCCCAAGAGAGAACACAAAATATATGGAACAATATGAATTTACATTTAAAAAGGAAAATTATACGTGTTACCATTTGGAAAATGCAAATCTATTAAGATTGATAGGATCGGGGTCATGGAAGGATACAAAGACAGCACTTTTAATAACTTTAATTCCCCCCAAAAAAATGAGAACGAATGAGTACATGCAAATAAATTGTATGAAAGTGAACTGCACAGTACAGAGTTAACTGAATGGCCATACATTGAAAATGGTTCTCCACGATCTCAGAACCCAATCAACCCCTCCATAGGCAGATTTAAAAACTTGTAAATATATAGAAACCTAAATTTTCTTTACATGTGAATGTTTACTCTTTCTCCTTTAACTGACTCTCGCGACCACTTGTATGAGAATCAAATTTTAACTGATACTAATTTGTGGATTGATTTGGGAAAATCTTTTGATATTGTGGATCGATGTGAGAAATATTTCTGGAGGGAGTTTTTTTAGAAAAGATGTCGTAGAATATGATCGGCTTGACATTTTCTATAGAATTATATGGGAGAATTTTTAACTTCTGCAAATCACGGAATCTATGAACTAAGGGTTGAGGTAATGATGGATTGTGGCACGAGAAAACCTAACTTTAAGCACCAATTGACTTGGTTGACAAATCAGATTAATGGGAACAAAAGGCCCTTGGGGATCAACTCATCATCCCTTGGGTAGGAGGATAACGATAGGTGGGTTAGAAATATTATATTGGCAGCCACTAGGCGCCCAATCCGCAGTGTGGGTGCGAGGGCAAGTGTGGGTGAATGTGCGAGGGCGAGTGCCAGCGCGCAAAAGCATCAAAACTTGAAATGCGTAGGAGTCAGTGCGACACTATTTCATATTTGAACACGTGTTTAATTAATACACAATTCTTCATGCTAGTGTAGAATTACACTATTGCCTTTTCTAATTTTCCATATGTATGTGAAGTGATCATGTGAAAATTGTGTTCCTTAATCTTGAGCATAATATTATTGCAGTTCCAACATCGTGAGCATATTATTGCAGTTCCAACATCGTTTAGAACACTGCATTTACTATTCAACTTGCTTAAAAGGCTTCATTCCCCATACACGCTATCTACTGTATTAGCATCCCACGTCAGTTGGGAGTGATTGTTTACTAGCTTAGTAAAAAGTAATTGTTTGTTTCACCCATATTTTATTTACATGTAGCTAAGTTCCAATCCCAATGAACTCCGAGTCTGCCCTCGTGTGAGACGCAACGGTTAGACAATTGACTATTGTGGTTTTAACCAGAGTCGAAGCACGAACTAAGGTAAAATTTGCACCACCTTCTAAAAGTCGCGATTTGAAGGTGCGTTCGTGACACTTATCCAACCAATTGGGGCACTAAGAAGCATTGATACAAATACACGTATCGTATCTGATACAATACTTATGGCAAAACTAAAAAAACTAGAATATGGTACGGCAGAGATATGTTAATAGAATAATAATTTAATATATTTTTATATGCATATAATTATTTAAATAAAAAATATGGAGAGAAATAATATTTAATTTGGTACATTTATCATAAATGTACCAAATATTGTTCGAGTATATGCAAAGTGACACCCATGGGGGTAGAGAGACAACTTGTTTTGGGTTATAACTGTTTTTGGTTTAGTTCAAGGGAAAACTAGACAAGTTTTTTTAAATTAAAAATTGGCCTTGTTCAAAGTCGTAAAGTTCCACACCGTATCCCCCAAGTTCTCACCATACCATCATAGGTATCCAAGAAGTATCTGAAAAATAAAAAATAAAACAGGTTACGTAAATGTGAATACGTCTATGATACGTGTGATTTATCTTTTATTTTACGGATAAGCCTTGAATAGGTATCGGACAGGTATCCATGTTTCGAAGTATCTAATACGTATCTCCTTGTCGAAATTCCGTCAAAGGCACCTCATGCCTCAAGCCAAGGTCAGATAAGGGTCAAGGACCCTCGGTGTATACTGACCCAGGCCAAACTCCAGCTAAAACGCATTGACCTCGAATTGCAACAAGGCGTAAAACATAGTGCTCTAAACGATGGGTGATGTGGTCTAACTAAAGCTCTAGAGACATCAGCACCTTCACAGGGCACACCATGCCACAAGAAGAGGTCAGAAGAGGCTCCTTAGCCCTCAACCATGGTTCAACTAACGATTTAGAACCGAGGGATACTTCAACAAAGGTTAACGATAATGTCGGCATACCTGAATCTCAGGCCTCAGCAGGGCAGAGGACGACTTGTCCCCTACCAGGATGTCTCTAGTTTAGTGACCCTCATATTCATATTCGCGATTTAAAGGCATCTTCGTGACACTTGTCCGACCGATTAGAGCACTAAGTAAGAAGCACTAATACAAATACGCGTATCGTAACTGATACGATACAGACACTTGGATATGGAAACCTGAAAAATATAGGATAAGATACTGCAAGGATACAGTAATAAAATAATATATATAATATATTTTTATATGCACAAATTTACTTATTTAAGAATTATATAAACAATATGAAGAGAAATAATATTTAATTTGACACATTTTTAATAAAAAAAAAAACAATTCATATTCATATTCATCATAAATGTTCAAATATTGTTCAAGTATATGCAAAGTGGCAACCATTGGGAGAGTAACTTGTTTTAGTTTATGACTTATGTTGGTTTAGTTTTGGGAAAAAATGTATGTTAGACAACTTTTATTCATTTATTACAAAATGGCCTGGTTCAAAGTTGCAAAGTTCCACACCGTATCTCCCAAGTTTCTCACCATGCCATCATATGAAGCCAAGAAGTATCCGAAAAATAAAAAATAATCGGGATACGTTACGTGAATACGCATAGGATATGTGTGATTTATTTTTAATTTTTAATATTACGAAATCGCCTTGATTACTCCTCGAATAGGTATCGAGCAGTATCTAATGCGTATCCGAAATGAGGAGGGAGGGCCTATCGAAGTATCCATGCTTCATCGGCTGTAATATGTAAATATATCAGGAAATCGAAATAATCACAGATAATAGTTAATGATACAGAGTATGATCTCCTAGTCTCAAGTCCGTCAGAGAGATGTCTCAAGCCGAGGTTAGAAAAGGGGTCAAGGACCCTCAGCTACACTGACTCTGGTCTCAATAGCGAAGCAGCTGACACTCATTGACCTCGAAGGCTTTGTAACAAGGCTTAACTAAGACAAAGTGCTCTTTCCAAGCCTAAATGATGGTTGTTGTGGTCTGACTAAGCGCCCTCAGCACCTTCACAGAGCACCCCATGCCACAAGCAGAGGTCGAAAGAGGCTCCTCAGCCCTCAAATCAGGGTTGAACTAACGATTTAGAACCGAGGAACAACTCATCAAAGGTTCACCATAATGTTGGCATACCAAAATCTACCTCAAACAACCCCCTCAGGCCTCAGCGGGCAGAGGACCACTAGTTCACTACCGGGATATCTTTAGTACCACATTCCCAGAACCTCAAGGTCAAGAATGTTCGCAATGCTCACAAACTGCCTGGTCAAGGGCTGTCAGTTATTTTGACGAGTTGGTGAGAAAGTACTCTCACTGTTTTGAGTATGGCTCAACCAAATTTTGGTGTAGCCCTTGCAAGGCGATGGGAACTAGTGTTTTTATTTTACACAAACTCTAGTGCAAACTTTGGAGATGTGATAAAACTCAACAGGTGGCAACATGTGGTTTCCTAAATCTTCTTGTTTTGGAACCAGTGGCTAAATTAGTGCTTCAGTTTAGTTAAAACTGGTTCTCTACCTACCTACTGGACATCACGTGGCGTTTTATTTTGATAAGGCTTTTGGTGGTTTGCTTTGCAAGTCAAAGTGATTTATAAATTCGATTGCATCTATTACTCTGAGGAAGTGAAAAATTAAGGGTTTCACTTTTGTTTACAATTGGTTATTTTGGAACCAATTTTGAGTATTCTCTATTAAGAATTTGGGTAGAATTTTATGGCGAGATTAATATTTTGTGAATCTTCCATTATTGCGTAAGGTTACTTTGTGTGAGGGAAGAGAGATTATTTTGTGAGAGAGGAAGAAACAAAGGCTGACGATCTTAAGGGCGGGCTTGGGAACACAAGAAGGGGAAAAAAGTATTTATAAGGTTGCTAAACTTAGGGACAAAAAAACAAAAGATTTTAATACCGTTAAGTGTATTAAAAGTGATGATCAAGGATGATGAGATTATGGAAAGATGGAAAAACCATAGTTGTTGAATCGTGATACGTTTCGTGTATCAAAAACCCTGTGTATCGTGAATCGTATCGCGATACGTATCACGGCACAAAAAATAAATAAAATTGTAAAAATTAAATAAAAATATTGAGAACACTTTACAATCAATTATATAACATAATATGATTCAAACTTCTAATTTCTCCACAAATCATATCAAAAAGAGAATCCACAATCCATATTTAGATATACTAAGTAACTATTAAGGTATTTTCATGGTGTCATCCTCAACTATGATAATGATACCTTAATAGTATCAGAAAAAGAATAACCAAAAGTCAAAATATATCCAATAAAGTCATCATCTTTATCACTCCTCTAATTATTCCTAAATCCTAATCATCATCATCATCAATGTTTAGTTCATTATCATCATCGTCTTCATCATCACCTTCTATATCGATTCTCACCTCTTCTCTTTAATCCTCCTCCTCATCCTCATCATCATCAATAACTTCAATATCATCTTCATCAACACGAACCCATTTCCCTTTCCTCTGAGTGACATATGCATCCATAGTTCCCTTTGCTTTTTCGAAATTTTGCCAAACTTCAAACTCCTCTTCACCCTCGTTTTGTTGCCCACCTTCTTCATTATAATCATCCTCATTTACTCCTAAAATATTTGCAAACTTTTTTCTAACATCTTCGGGGCATTGTATACACTTTTTTGCATATTCCCCGTACCGGCAAGATGGTGTTTTATTCTAAAAATACCACCCCATTTTGCATCGCTACAAAAATTACATCTTAAATGCAATCTATTATCATTCACCTTTTCACAATAATCCCATGTGGGGAATCACAGCATTTCTCATTTTTTAGTCATTTCCTAAATAAATAAAGAGGTAATATCAAAGATCAAAGCTACCAAAACAATAAATAAATAAAGACAACTTAATAAATAAGTAGGAAGACATTAAACAAGTTGAGAAAGTGAGAAACAATAAATAAATATGCTAGGTTACTTACCAAAGTACCAAAACAAAGGATTTTAAATAGGGTTGAAGCTTCTCTTTGCAAAAACTTGAGGAAAAAGACAAGAAAGGAAAGAGGTGGACAAAATATTAATGGTGGGGAGAACAAGAAAAATGAGAAAGGGGCCTTTTATACCGAGAGTTTTGTTCCTTTTATGGTTTTAAAAGTCTTTCAACATTATTACAATCATTTTCGGCCAAAAAAAAATCCAATTTTCAAGCCCTAGTTCAGAAATAACCCAACCCGACCCGAACGAACTGCATAGCGAGTGAATCGCGAATCGCCCGATTCATGTATCGAATCGCGATTCAGCCCGATACGCACGATACATTGATATTTTCGATTCCCAGTCGATATGTATCTATTTAGGGCAATATCGAACCGAATCGGCTAATACGTATCGTGAATCGACCGATACTGACAACGGAGGGAAAAACTACTTTGAGAGGTTATTAAATGGAGATAATGGAAGTAGATTAGATACAGAGGGACTTAGGGAGACTCGAAAAAATATATTTTTTCACTGAATTGGAATTACTCTAAAAAAGATGAAAACAGGGAGTGTTTTAGAACCAGGTGGTATCCTATTGAGATTTGGAAGTGCTTAGCAGAGGAAGGAGTATCTTCATTTAAAAAATTATTTAATAGAATTATAATGACTAATAGGATGCCCGATGAATGGAGAAAGAGTGTTTTAATACCTATTTATAAAAATAAAGGGGGCATACAAAGTTGTTCAAATTATCGTGGTATCAAGTTAATGAGTCATACAATGAAACTTTGGAAGATAGTGATTAAATATAGATTGAGATTGAAAACAACAGTATTTTAGAATCAATTTGGGTTTATGCCTGGGAGGTCAACAAGGGAAGCAATATATTTATTGAGGAAATTAATGGAGACGTATAGGGAGAAAAAGGACATTCGTATGATTTTTATAAATTTGAAAAAGGCGTGTGATAGGATACCCAAAGATATAATATGGTGGGTTATACATAAAAAAGGAGTGACTCGTAAATATATTGATGTGATCAAGGATATATATGATGGGGCCATGACTAGAGTAAGAACATCAACTGGAGAACGTAGTGAATTTTAAATTACTGTAGGTCTACACCAAGGTTCAGCACTAAGTCCTTATCTCTTTGCTCTTGTTATGGATGAGTTGACTGGACAAATACAAGATGAGGTGTCGTGATGTATGCTATTCGCAGATGATATTATTTTTGTGGATGAGACTAAGATGGAAATTAATGCTAGATTGGAATTGTGGAGAAAATCTGTAGAAACAAAAGGATTCAAAATAAGCATAACTAAAATAGAATATGTGGAATGCAATTTTAATAGTAATAGGAGGGCAAACGGGGATGTGAAATTGGAGGGTCAAGAGATACCTAGAAATGATCATTTACACTATTTAGGCTCGATTATCCAAAAAGATAAAGATATTAGTGATGATGTTACTCATAGGATTAAAGTAGACTGGGTCAAGTGGAGAAGTGCTACCGGCGTATTATGTGATAGGCGCATACCTTTGAAGTTAAAAAGAGAAATTTTATAGGACGATCATTAGACCCGTCATGTTATATGGGACAGAGTGTTGGGCAATCAATAAACAAAATGTGCAGAAAATGAGTGACGGAGATGCGAATGCTAAGATGGATTTGTGGTAAAACTCGAAAGGATAAAATTAAAAATGAACAAATTCGTGAAACGGTAAAAGTAGCTCCTATAGAAGATATATTGAGACAAAATTGGCTTAAATGGTTTCGACACGTCAAGCATAGACCAATGGATGCTCCCGTAAGGAATAGCGATTTAGTTAGTATTAATGGTAACGCAAGGGTTAAAGGTAGGCCTAAATTGACTTAATGGGATATTATAAAAAGAACATAATATCACATGGTTTAACCGACGATATTGAACTGGACAGAATGGAATGGAAAATAATTGGGAAAATGCTTTATTGAGTCGAGTTGAGTTGAGTTGAGTTGAGTTGGATGGATCGCCATTATTGTTATTTTTTATGTTACATTCTTCTCTATTTGGGGGGGAAATGAAAATTTAACCCTAAGGTTTGGGGTCAATTTGAAATTTAGGCCAATACTTTCAAAAGTTGCAAAATTAACCCCAAGGTAAATTTAGTTATTATATTCTAACCCTCCGTTAGTCTTCCATATGGAAACTTAATGAAATGGGTGAATGTACGTCCAATGTGGCAAACTTTAGACAAGCTGAATATTTAACCAATTAACAATCACATGTATCCAAAAGAATTAATGAAGTAAAAAATTAGAAAATACAATTTTTTTAAAACCAAAAACTAAATAAACTAATTAAGAAAAATAGACAAAACACAAACTAAACACACCCACCACCTTGACCACCAAGCACCATCAACACACCACCATGGCCCACCTGCCCCGACTCTCTCTCTCTCATCTCGAAGTCTCCCTTTTCTCACTCGAATCAACACAGAGATACATATACATATGTGTATAGAGAGAAGAAAGAAGGGTAGAACAAAGTGATAAAACAAAGGGGGTGGGATGCTCACAGGTGGCTCGAGCCACAGTGGCTGGAAGCCATGGCCTGACACCCACATACACACACACAATCCACATATACACTGATCGCACACTCCATGCAAATCTAAATAACACAAATTTGAACACAATTCCAAGTAATAACTAATCACAAATACAAATCTAAACTAAATTAAGAAACAAATCCAAATCAATATCTAATTGATTTCGGAATCACAAATCATATAAACCCTAAAATCATTTTGACAATCCCAATCAAAACCCATTTCAAAATTCAAAACTCATTTTGAGTTGGGTCAGCTGAGATTATGAGAACAAAAATTTGGTGGCACGGGGTGGGAGCGACTACGAGGAAGATAGGGTGGTCCCGTGGTGGTGTCATCGGTGGTTGTGGTGGGTAAGTTTTTGTGTGTGCATGCGAGAGAGAGAGAGAGAGAGAGAGAGAGAGAAAGGGGGGTATCTGAGTCATCATAGTTATTTTCTTGTTTTTTATATAGCTTTTAAATTGTTGATATTTTGCTTTCTATTTATTAGGTTTTTAATTCTTTTGGCCACGTGCTAATTTTTCATTGCTAGTATTAATCCAAAGTTTGCCATGTAAGATATACATTCACTCATTCCGTTAAGTTTCCAAATGGCATACTAACGGAGGGTTAGAAATAAATCACTAAATGTGCTAAATTAATTTTGCAAATTTTAAAAGGATTGACTTAGGTTTCAAATTGACCCCAAACCTTAGGGTTAAATTCGATTTTTCTCCTTTTCTTTCTTTGGATTGCTATTATTTGGTGTGATTGGTTTGTTGGTCAAAGGAGACCTAGTCAACACGCACTTCCGCACAACGTGTTTCACCAATCCCCACTAAATATGTGGGGTTTGTCCTAGAGCAGTAAATGGCATTTAATGTTATCATGGTCATGTCGCAACTGTCACTCCGGTCCAAAGGAGCTAACTATATAAGGGAAAGGGTCACTTCTTTCCTTAATATTGCATTCTAGGTTAAATATCAATGTGCCTTTAAGTTATTTTAGTCTAGTGAATCCTCGGTGAGTCAAGATGGCTTGCGGTGCGGGGCAGCAATGGGTCCCCCCTTGTGAGGATCCCTTTTCTTTTTTTCCTTTTTTCTAACCACACGTTTATTAATTTTAGTAAATATCTTTTAAATGGTTATTTAAGTTAGATATCCTCCAAATTTAACTTAAGATACTTACCCAACAAATCTTAGGTAGTATATAAAGCTATTAATGATATTTTGAGTTTTCTAAAAATTGGAGTGATTTGTTATTTGTGACATCTCCGTTGCGTTTCAAATCAAATTGGTATCAGAGTCAGGTTCGCTCTTGATAATCAACCCTAATGTGTGTATTACCCGTATGTATGTAAATCAAAACGCAAGGATGCCTCCCGAAGCAACAAAACAATCCAAGACCCAAGACTCTACCCAAGAAAACGTCCAACAAATGTTATCTAATGTGGTGGCTCAAGTCCAAAGTGTCCAGCAACAACAAAGTCATATCGATGAAAAAATTGAGAGGATGGAAGTCGGCGGAACCGTGGTCAATGCCGGCAACACCGTGGTCAACCCCCACCATCATGGCGAGGCTGCAACCAGCAAAGGTGGGCCGACCAAGGCCGAGGAGGGCGGGGCACAATCCCCCAAACCCCTCGACTGCCACACCAAAGGGTGCCCGATACGCCGGGGGTGGGTGCAACCAAGCCCCATGGTCCCACCAGAGAATTTTTTATGAGATTTTTACAGAAGCCCGAACAAATTTGGCACCAAAATCAGTCCAAACAGCCCACACAAATTTTTCCAGCCTTGGACAACGAATTTTAGCTCCTCGATAAGCCTTGCTTATGTAGTAAACTGGTTTCTGTACCCCATTTTCTAGTCGGACCAACTCCGGGCAAACTGCTGACTCGGATACGGTCAAGTACAAGTAAAGTTTCTCTCCCATGAGCAGTCTGGAGAGTAAGGGCGGAGATCCAAGGTATTTCAACTCCAAGAAAGCATTTTCACATTCCTCGTTCCATTCAAAGCCTTAGTAGCTTGAAGAAAGGAAGGCACATGTCAGTAGCTCGCAAGACAAATCTATTGAGAGTTGCTACCCTGCTTGTCAGCTTGCGCACATCTTTCTTGTTTGCAGGGGTGCATGTTGATCAGTGCCTGGATTAGCCTCAATACCTCTCAAATTTACTAGGAAGACGAGGAATATTCCTTCTTGTACGCCGAACACACATTTGGTGGGGGTGAGCTTCATCTTATGTTTCTCCAACTGGTCAAACGTCTGCCCCAGATCTTTAATATGATCGGCGACTTTCTTGCTCTCAATGAGCATGCCATCTACATATACTTCCATGTTCTTACCGATCTGTTCCTCAAAGACTTTGTTCACCAACCTTTTGTATGTTGCTCCAACATTTTTTAGCCTAAAAGGCATAACGTTGTAGCAGTAGGTACCTCGGTTGGTGATTAATAAGGTTTTCTCCTTGTCTTCTATATTCATCTTTAATTTGGTTATAACCCAAATACGAATCCATGAAGCTAAGTAGCTCATGCCCAACAGTAGCATCAACCAATTGATCAATCCTTGGTAGGGGGTAATAGTCCTTCGGGCAAGCTTTGTTCAAGTCTGTGAAATCAACAAACAGACGCTACTGATTTCGAACCATAACTACATTGGCCAACGACTACTTGACGTCCTCAATGCCTTCTGCAACTCTTCCACTTCCTCCTGTATAGCCATGTTCTTTTCGGGACTGAAGACACGTCGTTTCTATTTTATCGGTTTTGCATCCTTGACAATGCTGACTTCGTGACACATAAATTCTGGATCAATCCCTGGCATTCTTCATGACTCCAAGCGAATACGTTCTTCCGCTGTTTGAGGAAATCCACTAATTCCTTCCTGATGATTGGATCTAGTGATGAGCCGATCTTTGTTGTCTTTTCGGGGTGTTCATCGTTCAAGACAATTGATTCCACTGCTTCCACGACATGTCCCTTGACCAATTCAGCCTTTTCACGAAGGTCTATGGTCTCTATCTGGTAGGTAACGGTGAGCTTCTTCAATTCTTCTTGGTCGGCTGATGTGCAGTAGCACTCTCTAGCTTCAATTTGGTTTCCTTCAACTACATCGATCCCATAATGGGTGGGGAACTTCAGGCACTGGTGCACTGTGGAAGGTACAGCCTCAAATTTCTTCAATCCAACCCTGCCGAGGATAATGTTGATAATGCTGTACGTTAAGTTGACGTTCTTGTCAAGGACGAAGAAACGGATCTTCTCAGTTTGGCAGGTTAGACAAGTACCAATTACGACTTACAGGTTGACAGTTCCTAAAAAAATACCTCTCCTGAGAAGCCAATAAGGGATTTATGATAGGGCTTAAGCTTGCTATCTAGCAGCCCTAATCCTTTGAAGTAGTTGTAGAATAGGACGTCGACTGAGCTACCATTGTCGATCTCTAGCCCCCCTTCCTTCATGAATCAACATCGTGACAACTAGGAGGTCGTCATAGGGATATAGTGCTTCTGATAGGTCGTCCTCGAAGAATCCTATCACCAATCGATCTTTGTTTACCTTCCTCGGGCGACTATCCACATCGCCAGACAAGTTGATCTGTCAGATGTAGGAGCATGCTTTGACTTCATTCATTGAGATAGGCTTTCCTCTCAGCTATTTCATCGCCATCACTGGCGTCACCACCTACAATAAAATTACAGCCAAAAGAGATCATCTTCACCTTACGTACAGGCTGTTTGAGTTTTCTCGGCAAATCTAAATCATCATCGGCATCGTCCCTGCCTCTTTTCTTATCGTCGACTCTTCTATAAGGGGATTTCGATCGCCTCCGAGTTTCCGATTTATCTAAAGGGTCTGCTCTACCTTCTCTATTAACGAACTTGGACAGCTCCCCTCTTCGGATTAGGCTTTCTATCTCATTTCTCAAGGTTATGCGACTGTCCGTGTTATGGCCGTAATCTTTATGGAACTCGCAATACTGGCTTTTATCCCTTCGATTTAAAGGAGATTTTAGCCTTTCAGGCCATTTCAGATCCCTGCTTCCCTGGATTTCCTTCGGAATATGATGTACACCAATAATGAGAGGGATGTATTCGCCATACCTCTTTGATTTCTCCACCTTCTTGTCCTTCTGCTCTTTGTTCTCGAAGCCCTTGTTGTTGTCGACCTTAGAATCGTGGAACTGTTGAGCAGCTATGGCCTCCTCGGCGTTCATAATTTTGTCAGCTTTAGCCAGTAATTCGATCATGGTCTTAAGAGGATCTTTCGCTAGAGCATGGTACAACTTCTCAGGAAGTAAGCCACTCATCAACGCAGGGATTGCCTTCTTCTCTTCGTAATCAACGACCTCCATTTTTTCACTATTAAACCGAGTGATGTACTCGCACGTGATTCTCCAACTCGCTGTTGAACACTTGGTAGATGAGCAAACTTTTTGACTGGTTTGGCTCCAAAGCAAAAAATACTGATAAACAAATCAGCCAACTGTTGAAAGCTAGAAATTTGTCCTCGCAGTAAATTGTTGTACCACATCTGGACTGACCCAGTAATAGGGGTGGCCATAGGCCCAACGCCCGCTAAACCCGCCCCGAAAAAAAATAGGGCTTAAGGTAAATAGACCCGTGAACCGGGCTTGGCCAAAATGTTATAGGCCCGATTTTTCCTAGGCGGGCTTGGGCATGTATTGTTAGGCCCGCTTGAGCCCGACCCGGCCTGAGAATTATAGATAATATTGATCACACACACACACACATATATATATATATAAGTGTGTGTGTGTGTGTGTATTAGTAGTTTAATTTTTATTCCTTGAAGGTTAAAAGTTAATGTGAGGATTATTTTTATTCTCAACCAACAAGAATGGCCGACCTAGCCCAACAAATTTAAAGAGCTCCCGACCTCGAATCGTGAAAATAAGCTACGAGTATGTGCAGTCCACACCGCCCCAAAACCAAGTCAATCCCCTATAATCTCGTGGAGATATTCAAGGAATTTATGGATCATCATGAGCATCGTGGAGTTACTTGAACAACTGAAATTCTACATCTATAAATTGTAACCCCTGCCCAGGGCGTAGGGGCATGTAACCGAGCATATTGAGAGATACTTAATAAAACAGTAGATCTCTCTGTGGACGTAGGCAAGTTGCCGAACCACGTATATAGGTGTGTTGTGTGTGATTATATACTTTCTTGTTTGATTGTGATTGTTCTTCGTAAAACCTCTATTGTGATATTTTTTGATACCACAATTGGCGCCGTCTGTGAAAAACGACTGTTATTCCTACAGGAACACTCACTAACCGAAAGTCGTCAATGTCTCACCACAGCAGCAACATCCCTCAAGCCGACGATGTTCAGGAAGCACGTGCCCCTCCCAGAGTGAGGTCTGAAATTCGCCAACCAAATTCAAGGCTTCGCCAGCAAAGGCAGCCTTCTGAAGAGAGTTATGGACCACCAAGGTCCACACAGATTTCCAGGTTGGTCGACGCCTATAAGGCCAAACTTCGAGAGCAAGAATAAGCCACTCGTCACCAAGAAGAGGAGAATGCTCGCCTAATAAGGCGACTGGAAAGAATGGAGAGGGATCTCCACAGAAATACAAGACGGCACTATGATCGGACTCTTAGCCCTCAGGTGACTGAATCTCACAGCCGAGGAAGGAGCCCCAGACGCGACCAAGGGAGAATTGATAGGAACAAGTCAGAGGATGGTCAATCAGAACGACAATAGCTAGCTCGACGCCGTGGGAGCCTGCTTGACAGAATGATGAAATCAAGATCTTGGTCCGTAGGGAGATGGATCAGCACCCAGCCCACCGAGGGGGCAGATCCACACGAGAGCTAGCCAGAAGAGCTCTTAACACCCAGATGAAAGTCCCCTTTTTTAAGGGCAATAGAAGAAGAGCCCCCAAGAAATTTTCGCAATGCCTAGATTTAAGATCTATGATGGGATGTCCAGTAGTATAGGCAGGCCATGACCTTGTGGAGCCACAACGACACGATGTGTCGCATCTTCCCTTCCAGCCTGCACGACGTGGTCCAAAAGTGGTTCGAGAGGCTGCCACACAGGTCCATTAAGAGCTTTAAAGCTCTAGCTAAATTATTCACAGCTCGCTTCATAACCAGCAGCTCCCATCCCAAACAAATGGATGCACTGCTCACAATGAAGAAAAAGCCACAAGAGAACCTTAGGGAGTATGCCAAGAGTTACTGGGAGATTTTCAACGAAATTGAGGACTACTCGGAGCAGGTTGTCGTAACGTCCTTCAAGATCGGTCTGCCAAGCATTTCTTTACTGCACCAATCCCTTACTAAGGAGGTTAATTCCATCGACGACCTAATGGCTCGTATTGAAAAATACGCCAAGTCGAAGATGTAATCCATCTTAATGCATGGGACAATGGTCGCGCAAAGACGAACAAAGGGACAGAGAAGAATGATTCCTAGAAGAAAGGAAACAAGAATTGGGGCAGGAATGGCACTAAAAACAGCAACAAGAATGACCCCTCAAAAGCGTTCCAAGCTGTTAACACAATCTTCAAGGAACCGATATACAAAATCCTTACCAAGATCAAGGAAGAGCCATTTGTCAAATGGCCCAAGAAGATGGGAGGAGACCCAACGAAGCGGAATAACGCACTGAGATGTGCATTCCACAAAGAAGGCGGTCACAGGACTGAACACTGCAAAGCACTCAAGTCTCATATCGAGGAGTTAGCCTAGGCTGGTCATCTTAACGAGTTCATAGACAAGAACGCAGACAAGGTCGCAGCCAATGGCAACCAAAAGCCGGACAACGTCCTTGATGACAAGATGGGCCACGAGTTCGCAGTAATCCATGGGGCATCAAACCTCAAACAAGTACAAGGAAATACTATTCGGACGGATGTTAAAAAGCTTACTGCCGTTATGCAAGCTTTTCAAATAGACCCCGCCAAGACTCAAGCCGTGAAGCGTCGGCGACCAGAAGATGTAGACTACACAGCAAACATATTGTGTTTACTGAAGATGATTTAGTTGGGGTCAGAACGCCTCATCATGACGCATTGATCATCACACTCAGGATAGCTAATTAGGAGATCGACAGGTTGCTCGTCGACCAAGGTAGCTCTTCCGAAGTGATGTACCTAGACTTATTCCACAAATTAAAGTTGAATATCGCCGACCTCAAAGAGGCCATTGTTCCACTGGTCAGCTTTGCAAGAAAGATAACCATGCCACTGGGAAAGATAGTCCTGGCAGTCAGGGCAGGAAGTATTTCAAAGATGGTCGAGTTTCGGGTAATAGATATCGAATCCCCATATCACGCCATTCTGGGCAGGGACTGGCTCCATGCCATGAAGGCCATACCATCCTCATATCATCAAAAACTCAAGTGCATAACAGATCGAGGGTGATCGAGATCCATAGCGAACAAGCTTTGGCTAGAAAATGCTTCATCGCAGCTATCCGCCCCAAGCACGAGATGAAGAAAGACGGGAGGAAAGTCCATGAGGAAGCTCAAGAAGGCGTGTTGCCTTCAAAATAGCAATTACGGAATAACTGACCAAGGGTGGAGGATACCAGGGTCCACCCCACAAGTAAGGTCGTCAAAGACCTGAAAGAATTTGCAGCTGAAGTCAACTCACCTAAAAAAGGTTTCTAATCGGAGCCTCTCTCACCGACCAAGAAAAGAAAGAGCTCATCACGTTCCTCCTGAGCAATTTGGATGTTTTTGCTTGAGAACCGTACGAGTTGTCTAGGATAGATCCCACTATTGCATACCATCGACTGCACGTCGACCCAGCTTTCAAACCAGTCACTCAGAAGGCTCGCCGAACAGCCCCAGAAAAGGCGAAGGCAATACAGAAAGAGGTAGGAAAATTAGGAAAATTACTGGATGTTGGTTCCATTCAGGAAGTTCAATTCCCCAAATGGCTATCCAACCCAGTCGTCGTACCCAAAAGCAACGGGAGCTGGAGATTATGTATTAACTTTACTGACCTCAACAGGGCTTATCCAAAAGACAGTTTTCCTCTCCCAAAGATAGATCAGTTGGTAGACGCCACGTCAACGCATGAAAGAATGAGCTTTCTGGATACCACCATATCCCACTTTATGAGCAAGACCAAGATAAGACCTCCTTCATAACTCCTATTGGGTTATATTGTTACAAAGCCATGACGTTCGGCCTCAAGAATGCAGGAGCGACTTATCAACGACTGGTCACCAGGATGTAAAACAAGCAAATGGGAGAAGCAATGGAGGTATACATCGATGACATGCTCGTCAAAAGTAAACTCAAGGGCGACCATCTCTCAGACCTAGCAAGAACCTCTGAGATCCTCGGGAAATACCGAATGAAACTTAACGCTAGCAAGTGTTCATTTGGTGTCCAGTCAGGAAAGTTCCTAAGATATCTGGTCAGCGAAAAAGGGATTGAAGCAAACCCTGATCAGATCGACGCCATCAGAAAAGTCCAGCCCCCTCAGACGATAAGAGATGTCCAGAAGCTTACCGGCATGCTCGCCGCACTCAACCGCTTCATCTCCAAATCTTTGGAGCGTTGTCGATCGTTCTTCCAACTGCTGAAGCAAGATAAGGGCGTAATATGGAACGACGGCTGCTCCAAAGCCCTGGAAGAACTCAATTCTTACTTCAGCAAACCACCCTTACTGGTGACACGACAAGATAAAGGTATAAGGGGTCGCCTTTGCTTGGAGGGAGCCCAACACCCGATTTACTACGCAAGCAAAACGCTTCTTGATGCCGAGCAACGTTATTTACCCCTGGAGAAGCTCGCCTACGACTTAGTGGTAGCCTCGAGGAAGCTGAAGCATTACTTTGAGGCTCTTTCCATCATTGTGATCACCTCACACCCTCTCAAAGTTGTTCTAAGGAAAGTTGATCTCTCCGGCCGACTGTCAAAGTGGTCGGTAGAGCTTGAAAGATTCGATATCCACTTTCAACCAAGAACAGTAATTAGGGGGTAAATTCTAGCAGATTTTATCGCTGAGTTCACGGGGAATCAGCCTACTGCCCATCTAGAAACTGAGCAGCCAACAGAAGAGAAAGCAAAATCCTTCGACTGGACCCTTTACGTTGACGGAGCCTCCAACTCTAGGGGGGCAGTAGGCATTATATTGGTTACCCCAGAGAATACTGTGCTCGAACAAGGGATCAGGCTAGGATTTGAAGCCTCCAATAACGAAGCGGAATATGAAGCATTGATCGCAGCCTGCGCAAAGCACAACTGCTGGGGGCAAAGTGTCTTCGGGTATTTGGCAATTCAAAGCTAGTGTCCAAGCAGATAAGTGGAGACTTTAACGCTAAAGATGAGAGGATGGCAGTTTACCTCGCTGTTGTAAGGGGACTTGTGGAAAAGTTAAATAGAGTTAATGTTCAGCAGTTCCCCAGCGGGCAGAACAGTCACGCCAATGTCTTAGCAGCTCTTAGCTCTGCCATCGACTCCAATTTAAGGAGAACCATTCAAATAGAATTCCTTACACAGCCAAGCATCAACTAACCATAGACGAGCAGGTCCTCCACATAGAAAAGGCACCCAATTGGATGGATCCCATCGTGACTTATCTACGGAGCGACATACTGCCAAGTGACAAAAGATCGGCGCACCAGATAAGAGTAAAGGCTGCCCACTTTCACTTATCTCCTGAGGAAAAACTCTACAAAAAGTCTTTCACAGGCCCCTACCTCCAGTGCGTTCACCCAGAAGATGTCGAACAAGTTCTTAGCGAACTTCATGAAGGCATTTGTGAGAGTCACGCAGGAGGAAGATCATTGGCTTTCCGAGCAATCTAGCCGTACATGCAGAAGGATGCTGGAATTTACGTTCGCAAGTGTGAAAAGTGTCAAAAGCACTCCCCTATGGTCCACCAGCCAACTAGTGACCTCAAGTCACTGACCAGCCCATGGCCTTTCGCCCAGTTGGGCTTGGATATTGTAGGACCAATGCCTTACGCATCTGGAAACTGCAAGTATCTGTTGGTCGGAACTGACTATTTCACCAAATGGGTAGAGGCAGAGCCGCTTGCGAACATCCGGGACTCTGATATGACGATGTTCATATGGAAGAATATCATCACCCGCTTTGGGAGACATCATTACTGACAATGGCACGCAGTTCGAAAGTGGCTTCTTTCAAGGCTTTTGCGACGAGCATGGCAACAAGCACCACTTTAGTTCTGTAGCATATCCCCAGAGCAACGGGCAAGCTAAAGCTTCCAACAAGACAATGATCGACGGACTGAAAAAACGGCTAGAAAGAGCCAAAGGCGCCTGGGTAGACGAACTACCTCATGTCTTATGGGCTTATCGTACAACTCCCAGGAGACCAATTTTAAAAACCCCATTCGCGCTCGCTTATGGAATGGAGGCAGTCATCCCATTGGAAGCATGACTCCCTACTATGAGGACCACCTTGGTCGATCAAGGCCTCAACGATGAAGCATTACTCACTGAACTTGACTTAGCTAATGAGCGACGAGAATCGGCACTAATTAAGTTGGCATCTTACCAACAACAACTAGCCAAATAATACAACCAAAAAGTCCATCCGAGGAAATTTATAGTAGGGGATTACGTCCTATGGAAAGTCCTCGGCAGTGCTGTAAGACCATCAGACAGCAAGCTGGGGCCAAATTGGGAGGGACCTTTCAAGATAATAAGGGATGACTTACAGGGGCCTATCACTTAGAAACGCTGGAGGGCAGGGAGATACCAAGGGCTTGAAATGCAACCAACCTTAAGAAATTCTACTTTTAGACTTCTATATCTTTAATTTTTCAGCATCATTAGTTTAGGCGAATTTTCATTTATAAACTAATGTTGCCTTTTATTTATCATTTTAGTCACTAAAGGTCGATTGGCCCGCGCATTCTGAACATCTTGGTTTTATAAAAGTCTCTTTATCAAACCTCAATACACATCTTTTCTAAGCAATACGCCCCCTTAAAACATTACAAAGTTTCGAGATTACAGCAAGTTGATCAACTTGCTCCAGTCAAGGAATAAAGCTCCTATGGTTGTAACAGTGTGTTATACTTATTGTATTCAAAGCTAAAATATATATAAAGCAAGGTTTACGATTAACCTTCCTAAGGTCTTTGATGAAAACACAAATTGCCTCTTGAGTTGCTCCGGCAATAATAAAAGACCTACAGGGGATCCTTAGGCAATAAAGCCAACTCAAGCTTGGTCGTCAACAGGTTGGTTGAAAAATTCTGTTCGGACGAATGTCCCCTTAACCAGGTACATTCTCGCCATCGCCCTACTTAGGCCTAAGGAAAGGTGATGACACAACCTAAAAGGTAAAGTTGGGCGGAATGATATGGCTAAGGCATATTGGACTGGGAGAATGTTCAAACACGAGATAATAAAAACTCAACGTCATTTAGTCGGACAAAAAGCCCAAAATGATTAAAAGTTCTTATACTACTCGTTCATACTATGATCAAATCTATCAAGTACTTTTTTGGTCAAACACTGATGCTAAGCAATCAACAAATAAGGTTAACACATGTTTAGTCAGCAAATGCTCAAAACATAAATAATCAGCTTACCTGTCATTAAGAACCATATGGTTACATTTGCATCAAAAGACCAAGAAATACTTAAAGACCTACGATGGACTAGCACGACGAGCAAGGTAGTCCGCTACTCGAGCTCTCCGACCATCATCAGGATGAGCAACTAAGTCTTCTTTAACACCCTCTGGGTGTGGCTCTAGAAGCTGCACCGGAATAACATCTATTCGGATCCATCGATCATCCCTCGAAAAGGGATTTCGTACAGCAGATGAGCGAACGATATAATATGTATACCACAAGGCCGATTCCTTGGGGAATTTCAATTCCTTAAGAACATTTAGCCATCCCTAACAAAAGCAAGTTCTTCGGCCTCTTTCAATCTTGCTGGGGCATCTGCCCAATCGTGGTCATAACCGTCAGCGCAGACCTGTCGAGGACCCTTTCGAAACAAATGTCTTAATCGTATGACGTCCCTCTGAAGACCAGCAGTGATCACATAAGCTCGTCGAACGTCTTCTTTTAGCTCGGCAATCTCCCTCCTGAAAGCTTGATTGTCAGTTTGAGCAACTATAGCAGACGATGAGGAGGATCTTCGCAGCACCAAAGGAGGACCAGATGGAGTGTTTTCTTTAAGACGAGCAATTTCTCTCCTCAAAACATCATTCTCTCTTTGCAATAACTCCCCCACTTGGTTGATTTCAGACGCATCCAGAAGCTTTGCTTTCAACGCGTCCATCTCCTCCAAGCCCATCCTTGAGCTTAGCGACTACCTTAAATTGATCTTTGTAATCCTGATTTCTCGCCCTCAGGGATTTATAAATCCTTACAAAAGCTCGGCGCGCTTAAGCGCTTATGTTCGGACCAAGAATCTGGCCTAGACGGGAGTTAGCAAGAATATAATCATCTAAATCAATGAGCTATAACCAACAAAACAAGCAACAAAGGTAGCAAGTATCAGTAATAGAACAAAAAGTTTGCTTTTCATTTAAATCAAAGGCACAGGCCAGTACAGATAAATGGAAGAAGTAAAAAATACAACAAGTAAAAATACAACAGATGAACACAAACAAAGCCTAAATTCCTAGGGGGCCTCAACCTAATCAGACGTAGAGGTGCCCTTTCCCTTGTCAGTCACTTGGTCGATAGCGACCTCGCCTCCACCAGCACCTGAGGCAGCTTCTCCAGCTGGAACAATGACCCCCTCTGGATTGACCAATGCAGCTCCAACAGCAGGAGTAATGGGCTCCATGCCGTCCTGAGCATCAGGTTGGACACAAGGGGACTCTTCAACAGGATTGCGACCATGATGCTGGGAGAAGAGGGGAGAGTTAGCAGCAACCCCAGCAGCAGTCAAGGCTTGATCCCAACCTTTTTTGAAGCATACACGCCGAAGATAAGCAATCTGGCGTTCGGCGTCATCGTACGCTGCCTCCCAAATTTCATTATATCCGCTATCTCGAATGGTCGTTGCTTCCTCCTCCAACTGCTCCAACTTCGCGACCAACCTTTGCCACTGCCAGCTTGTCTGCGATCACGGCACTGTAAGCTTCTCGGAGGTCGGACAGCTCCTTAGCAACTTTTCCCTCCCTTTGTCAGAGGTAGCCTTCGTATCAGCCAGAGCCTTCTCGGAAGACTTTAGAGCTTCGTCCAGCTCTGAGTTTCTCCTCGATAGCTCAGCTCGACCACGAAGCAACACAGTATAATCTGAGACAAACTGCAAGACAGAAGAAACACAGGTTAAGCACAAAATGTTAGAGGAAAACATAAAGTAAAGAAGTATAGAGAAAGGAGTGCTCACTAAAGCAAGCCCTTGGGCAGACTTAAGGGCTAACCGATCTCCCCCTATGCTCGATAAGCGCTAGCGGTCAGCTGCAAGCACGGCTTTCTCCAGTAACAGAGGGGCAAGTTGAGGAGCAGCAGCCACTAAGGCCCCCTCAACGGCAACAACAGAAGGCACTATCGAGGCCTTTGAGGCCTGTGCCCTTCTTTTTTCTCCTTCTCTCTTTTTCTCTCCTTCTCTCTCTCTCTCTCTCTCTCTCCCACTCCTTTTCTCTCTTCTTTCTCTCGACCTCCTTCTCCTGGACCACCACCTTGGAACTACCAATAGAGTCTCTAGCCTTCTACTTGAGGAACTTCATCCTGTTGAACAGCAGATCATCATCGTCGTCATCCTATTTCAAGTTTCTTCTCCTCGGATGGGCCATCTCTTCCTCGCTGGACTCCCCTTCGCTGGACTCTTCCTCGCCGCTCACACTTTCACCACTCCCTTCCACACTGCCTTCTACCAGATCCTTCCCCGAGCTACTTTCTTACTCGTCCTCTACCTCAATGGGTTCAGAGGTACCACCAACTCCTTCTGGAACCTCTAGATGAGGAATTGTGTCTACTGGATGAGCAATAAAGCTAGAAGTAGTATACCTATATTCCAGCAAGAATGCAGCAGACCGAGGATGTTCCCCTTCAGCACCAGTATCTCTTATCCTCCAAGCTTTCAAAAGTTCAGCAGCTCGGATCTCGCGAGGAGCAGACTCTTGATTCTTGGTTTTGGTTGTAGAAGAAAGAGAAGGAAATGTCATAAGGAAAGTATACAAAAGCAGGCAAACAAACAAACAACAAAGAAGAGATGGTAATAACAACCTATGTACTCCCCAAAGGTAGGGATCCGAGGTTCCCTGTACCTTATGCCCCCTGATTGGGGAGGATATTGCCAATTTCTGGCAATAAAACCTTCGGACCAATAGTCTTTATGGGAATCAGGTAGGTTTACTACCAACACCCTATCAGGGCTTCTTGCTTTCAGGTATAAAAGACCCCCACTGGTGCGAGAGAAAGCATAACAATAGCAAATTTCAGCTAACCCTAAGTTGGTTCCATAGAGTTGATTTATTCTATGGACTCCATTTACAATCTTCCACACATTCGGAGAACATTGAGCAAGGACTATGTTAAAGTATTGGAAAAAATGTAAAAACAGAGGATTAGGGGGAAACGTTAATCCCCCTTGTGAAACTAACACAACATGGATCCAGTGACCATCTTCTAGATCGCGAACATTTATTGGGACTGAAGTACACTCTATCTCTACCCAATCAGGAATATTGTAACGCTTTCTAAACTCAGGCAAAGACTTATTATCAAGCATCGCCATGAGAAAAACACAAAAAACCTAGCTACAGTAGAAGATCGATTCAAAGAAAAAAGGAAACTAGATGAAGAAGAGAGCTAAAACGTACGAGACAAAAAGGGGGCTTGGAAAGTAGAGAAAGTCTTGATTTTGAAGAGCAAAAGTAAGGAATGAAGCCTGAGGACACAGTATGCACAAAAACAAACAAAGACGATGAACTAACGGTTAAGTTTTTGACAAACCATTTTCGAACACTCAAATGACGCTTTATACTTCTCGAGAAATATTTTACGCTTCAATATCTTACATAAAGACGAGCGCGGCCCTTTTGTTTCAGCAAATTACAAGTATACCATTGAAGACAGAGCTGCATCCTTAGCCACATGTAAAATCCACCGGCCAAACAATGGCCCAAAGATTTTAGGGACAATTATGGGGACCAATTTTATTCTTAGCCAATAAGAATGGACGACTTGGCCAACAAATTTAAAGAGCTGCCCGGCCTCAAATTGTGGAAATAAGCTACGAGTATGTGTAGTCCACACCGCCCCAAAACCAAGTCAATCCCCTATAATCTCATGGAGATATTCAAGAAATTTATGGATCATCATGGGCATCGTGGAGTTACTTGAACAATTGAAATTCTATATCTATAAATTGTAACCCCTGGCCCGAGGCATAGGGGAATGTAACCGAGCATATTGAGAGATACTTAATAAAACAGTAGACTTCTCCGTGGACGTAGGCAAGTTGCCGAACAACGTACATAGGTGTGTTGTGTGTGATTATATGCTTTCTTGTTTGATTATGATTGTTCTTCGTTAAACCTCTATTGTGATATTTTTTGATACCACGGTTACAAAAGAGAATATAAATGGAGAACATTTAGAAATATAAATTTTAGGGTTTATTTACTCTTAATCTTAAAATAAATTTGCTAAACAAAATAATAGGTCTTAAGTTTGTAAAACAGTAAAACTGGACAAAAAGTTTTCGAATTTGGGCGGGCTTGGGATTATACAATGAGGCTCGACTCGGGCCTGTGTGAGCTTGGGATAGCTCAATTTTTTATAAGCCCGGCCCCAGCCCGACTGGGTCCGTCCATGCCCGGCCCATGGCCACCCCTACCCAGTAATAATGCTACAAAATTCCCCGCAACGCATCTCGTCGGGGACTGAATAGATACCGACGACAGCTTTGATACTGTTCCACGTGAAGTACTGTGTCCATTTTGCCATCGTACTTTGAGGTTACTACGGGTGGCTTGAACCTTGCAAGTTCAGGGTAATTCACAATTGGTGATCCCTTTGCGAAATTTCTATGCAAGGAATTTTTTGATTTCGCTATTTCCCTCAAACGGTCTTCCAATCGTTGAATTGAGCCTTTCCAAAGTTGCTTGTCTGGGTCGACTTTCATCGAGATAGTTTTGGCTATTCGGCCATGGTTTTGCGCTGAGCTCTCTTCCTGAGAAGTTTGCTCAGCACGCACTGACCCTCACACGCTAGTCCTTGACCTGACAGATCCTTCTCAGCGATCTATGGATCCTATGGGCTCTCTATGTTGATGACCCTTTGAAGTGCGGGGACTTAGACAATCAAATGTTGAGCCTCTACTCAACCTTTCCAGCACACTCAGCCTTTCCTGAAAGAATAATCGCTCATTGCAATAATCAATGGATCTCAAGGACGAGGTGGCGCCTGGACAATAGGTTCGGTTGTTAGTTAATCTAAGGTATCTATGCTCCTTTCATGCATTTTTGTTGGATTTATGAGCTGCTTGTCCCCATGGGGGAAGGAGATAACATTTCTTCTCTTGTGACGGGGCTCGCCGCAGGCCTAGCTTGGAGCGTCTGAGTCAATTGTTTGACAGTCTCTTGACCTTTGGCTATAATTATCAAAATTCCTTTGAGATCTCCTATTCCAGGAGGGGCTGAGGGTATGAAGGTTTCAGCTGCGTGGTTGCCTTCTAGATTGTCTGCCATTTTCCAGTACATGAAAACAAGATATTGAAAAATTACTTTAGAATTAATATAAGTAAGAAACAACATGTCAGTCCAATCCAATCAATCCAAGTCTTTGATTGCACTTTCTTCAATTACTTGTTACTTTGTGGGGTAAGTTTCCTTCCAATTTCTGCAGGGTTCCTTATATTTGTTTGAGGGTTTTCAAGTATAAATATGGGGGTGTGGGTGGAGCATTTTCTCCACATCTTCACATTCTTTCTAATTTACATTATTCTTTACTTACTTTGCGAAATGGCCCTCCCTGGTACTGTTGAATTTGATAGCTACCTCAAAACCTTCGAAGCAAAGTGCTCCTATAACGTCGACTACGACGCTTTCAACATGCATCGAGTCTCTTTATGGCGTAATCGGACCATAGAGTGGAACAGGATTATAACTGCAATGTTGGTAACTTCATTCCATAAAAAATAGTGAGTTTAAAAAGACCAAATTGCCCTTGAAGTAGCATTCGACGATGAAACTTCTCCGAAATACAACCGAACCTCACTTTTAGTGTTCCAATACCTACAAAAGCACAATTAACCCCTGCAAAACATATATATGTCCAAATCCGAGATTTTCTGGTTAACGAGCATAAATATAGACATTAAGAACTTAAAAGTGCTAGAATGCATAAAGATAAAGGGCGCAAATATGCAATATTCGTGATGTATCACACCCCCTAACTTAGACATTGCTAGTCCCTAGTGATGAAACCAAGGTTCTAAAAAACGCGGGGCGTGATCGAGGCGTGGAGGCCAAGCCTTAAGCCTTAGAAGCCTAGGCGGGCCTAGACGTAAAAATGCGTGAAAAGGCGTTTAGGCCTTTTTAATATATTTTAATATTTTTTAACCATAACAAGGCTATTAAAATACTAAAATTGTACATATCATAAAAATATGTCTGAATATTTGCAATTAAAAATACTATTTGATTATTTTGGATGAGATAATGGTCCGGTTTGTAAGAAAATCTTTAAAAGGCGATATCGTTTCACTAAAGCATTATTGTTTTTAGAAAAAAAAGTACGCCTTAAGGGTTTTACCAAGCATAAGGCGTCAAAATCTTAAGGCGGGGCGTTTCTTCCAAGCCTCAAGCCTAGGCGTGCCTAGGCGAGTTTTTTAGAACAGTGGATGAAACAAACAAAACCAATCCACAGAAGGAAATACAAAACGTATATATGCATCGAAATATAATTGTCACTTTCGTCGGGAACACGATTGCATTTAGCATATGCAATAAGCCGTTAAACTCCTAGGTTACCCTAGTGGACGAGTGTCGTCTCGTGAGGGTTTTCAGGGATGATACCCACAAACATCATATGGTTTCCTCAAAATATGCCCAAACCAACATGCGACAAGCCCAACAAAAGTGAAAAAGATTTCATATGCATTATTAGCAAAGTGAATGAATTCACACAAAAGTCCAAATCATTAACATTATAGAATGCACCTCATAGAATTGAAACCTTAAAATGTGGGAGGGGAGAGAGCACATGCAAAGTGTGATTTGGCAAAAACTTATATAAACCGGATAAACATTAAAGCAAGCATATATTTAATCCTCACGGGCATTACACTCATCAAGTGAATTCACTCGAAACAGGGAGCTAACACATGGGACATGCGGGCATAAGGAGTAAATGTAAATGGAAATTAGGCCACACACATGTCACAAATGAAGAACGCTATATATAAAATAAAAAATGTAATCTCAATGAAAGATACCGCACATTAAAGGAGGCGAAATGCATTTTCATAGATTATCAAAACTATTATGACTTTTAAATTAAATACACTTTAAGATAACATAGGACTTTATAGGGTTGTAATGTAGGCTAGGCTAGGGTACGAAATGAAAGGAATGTATGTACGGATTCAAAGTGTTCGGGATGAAAACTCTGGATAATGGAAAAATGCGGGAAATATCAAAAGTTGGAAAATAAGTTCCAAACCAAGCATTAAATGTATGAATTGGAGAGCGATAAAAGCTTATTGAACTATATACAACATTTACAATTTTCTCTTTCTCTTTCTTTTCTTTTCTTCTTTTTCTCATTTTTCACTTTTGTTTTCTTTTGCTTTTTGCTTTCTCTTTTTCACACTTTTTTCACATCTCTTTTCTTTACTTTTCAAACTCTCACATGCCTAAATTGCAACCGCCATCATAACATCATCATTCAATCCCAAGTAACATTCCAAACAAAGGTATGGAAAGTGTATGTATGGGCTAAAACTCTAATTTAGAGTTGGTTATGGGATTTGGGTTATGAAACGAAAGGTTATATTTAGGCTCAAAGGGGTTGACGAGGGTAAACATATAAGGTGAGGTCAAGGTCAATATGGGTGATATAACAAAGCTTACCGATGGTGCCAATCTGTTGATGTCTAAAATTAGTATGGGGATTACGATGACTCTTAACTTAATTATTATACCAATAATTATCTACCACAGTTATAGTATATGGTATAAAATGACATGGACTAGAGAAAAATGAGAGACAAAGAAGGAGACGAAAGCTATTACGTGGTTCAGTTACAAAGTATTTAGAACAAGCTCTCAAGAATTCTCTGGAGTTAAGTGTATGTTGTTTTTCAGTTGTCCCCCAACTGAGGGTGCAATAAGCTATTTATAGTAGTGGAAAAGGAAAGAGGCAGAATACCTTTATATATCAAGTATCTACACTATTTTCCATTATGCATAACAACTAAGAGTGAGCTAACATGTCTTTTACATACATGTGCATGGGTGATTGTAGAATTTCCCACATGTGCTTGGTGATGGTTCGCATTGCTGAAGGTGGTCGGCCCTTCTGCCAACCGATGGGGATAATAAGCCGACCACATTACTATCGTGGGATTAGGCCCATGGAATGATGACATGTGTCACCTTATCACTGGTCCACGTCACATTGTTAGGTTAGGTTACAACAAGCAAGCATTATATCATGTAAATGCATAACAAACTTCAAATGTGGGTTATAAAAGTATAAAATAATATACAATAGAGAAATATTTGCCCAAAATACGGTGAGATATAGAATGTCAAAGAAATGCATTCGCCATTTCTTCCTATGAAGCCTTCTTTCCAAGGGCAAGGATCCCATTTTTACAAAGAACTTACTTTTACAAGTTATGTCAAATATACTCCTAGCTATTAGAAGTTTTTTTCCACCTAATTGGTTCAAAATTCCCCAAGACCAATGTTTCCGAGAGATCTGGTCAAACTTTATGGTCCATTTATTAAACATAAAAAGATACAAATAGAAATTAATATGCCATGTTAAAAGGAGAGCATGTATATAAAATTAGAGAGCATCTAAACTAATTTAAATCATGGCAGAGAATAACTAAAATGGTACATATGAGAAAGTGTATAGAGATGGAATAAAAACGATAAAGCACATGAAAGACACAGTTAGTTAGGGTTTCAAGAAAAGATCGAACACGGGAAAATCGAGTATAAAAAATTGAATTCAAAGTAGATGAAAAAAAAAGTGTATAGTGTGTAATTTATAAGTACCTGCATGCAAGTTTCGTCCCAGTCGTGACCGAAACGGATGACGACGAGACGTTCCTCTTCGGCGAGGATGGCCTGATCTACTGCCCATCCTGAGTGCAAGTGCGGTAGCAAGTACGACATCTCTCTCTCTCTCTCTCTCTTCTTCGTGTCCGGAAAATTCTATATATGCAATTTGCAAAGCCAATGGGAAAAAAAGCTTTCAAGCTCCTCCGAGCCGGAAGCTTCTCGACGCCTACCCTCCTTCCATTATTACGTTTCTTACATGCACTAACATTTTTTTTTACTTTCAATTTTAGACTTAACTATATTTTAATTTAAATACTTGAATTCGTTATACGATAGGGATGATAATTTAATCCGACCCACAGGATTTTCGACGCGACTCGATCCTAATGGTGTAGATTAATACCCCGTTTAAAATAAAAGGGACAGGTTTGGATTTAAAAAAAATGTTTATTAAACGGGACGGGTTCGAATTTTATTAAAATAGGCTCGCCCCGCCCCGTTTAACACTTAAATTTACTTGTATACCCTTTTTATATTAAGTTATTAACACCCTTACCACACATATATATAAACTTATGAAGTAACCATAATTTCATTTATTTCAAAGACACGCTCACCTCACCCTCCTTTCTCTCTAAATCTGAGAACAAACAACAAACCTCGTCCTCTCTAAACCGGAGCCACCCTATAGCCATCATCTCTAAACCGAAGTCACTCCATCCTCTCTAAATCGGCGGCAACCGTCATTCTGTCTATAGGAGCAAGCAGCTGCGACAACTGCTATTCAACTTGACCAAGCGCCAGCGCCAGCAGGTATCCCTTTATTCTTACACAAACACATTTTTTTTGCTGCGATTGTTTGGTTGCTCTTCTAATATTCTTTATTCTTAAACGAACTCGTTTTATATAACTCAGATTTGTTGATATATATGCTCATTTGGTTTGAATTTGGTTCAAAATCGTGGGTTGTGTAAAACTACTCTCTCTTTTAAACCCTTTCTTCCATATATATCAATATCAAGTTTTTAATTAGCAATTTGTGTGTTCTTCTTCTAACAGTGGGCTCTTTTTCAAAATCGTGGGTTGTGTAGATCTGTGTGTTCTAACAATGTGTTCTTGTTCAAATTGTGGGTTGTGGGTTCTAACAGTGTGTTATTGTTCAAAATTGTGGGTTGTGTAAATCTGTGTGTTCTTATTCTTCTAATAGTGGGTTCTTTTAGTAGACATATTTTAATAGTGGGTTGTGTAGATCTGTGTATTTTTGTTCTTTAAAATGTGTTTTAAATTTTGTTTTTTTCAGGTTTGAATTGATGAGGATGAGGAGGAGATTACGAAAAGATGATAGTCGAGCTATTTGAGACTTTTGTATAACACTTGTTATATTGGGGACTTTTATGTAACAGTGTGTTCTTGTTCTTTTATGTAACATTTTAATTATTTTGAGACTTTTAAGTTGATGCTGAAGTTTTAGACTTACAAATTACTGTTGAGGCATTGTTGTTCATTGATATGTTTTATTTGTTTATAAAGTCACTGTTGATACAAACAATTACCCACTTGCGTGGACCGATCAGAAACAGACATATGTCATCTAAAATAGCAAGAATCCTAGTGAGCAAGAAATAGACTCGCCGACCAATACATGGGAGGCTGACCAACATGTAGAATGTTGACCAACAATGAGAAGACTGACCAACAGGGTCAGCAAAACGCCAACAGTCATGTACATTATGAGCGTCATGTACTGATGTAAATGTCTAATTTACAAAGGCATTCCATCATTTTACCTTCCATCTCTCTATCTCCTTATGAGACTATAAATACATTATAAATCCCTTCATCAAGGGCAAGTGGAAACCATTCAAACACGAGAGGCAACACAACGTACAAAGCAATAAGAAATACAGTGGACGTAGGTTTTTCGATTATAGTCGAACCACTTTAAAAATCTCTGTGTCTCTTTTACTTATATTTATCTATGATTAAATAATTAGATCTAGTCTATTTTTTATATCAACAGAATGACGTCATCTATGGGGACATATTTCTAAACGTTTTCACTCATTCATTTATCAGCATTCCAAAAATGACAGACATTCCTGAATCTAGTGCCAGAAACGATGGTAATCCGCCTATTTCATCTATTCCTCCAACAAATAATGATCTCACTGGAATTTTGGTTAGTCTCGATAGGGGACAAGATGTTATGCAAGATACGATCAGGAAATTAGCCCAAACACTGCAGATCGAATCTCATGCCTTTTCTATTCACAGAAATATGCCACCGCCACCTCCAAGAACCAGAGCACATAGCCACTATAGAACTTCTAGAGATGCGCCATATCGTCCAGAAGTAAGTTCTTCCCTCGGGAGGCGTAGCTATTCCAGGACTTCCATTTATACGTCCTATCGTCCAGGAGTAAATTCTTCCCTCAGGAATTCGAAGTTATATGATGATCAGTCTTTTTCTTCTAAAAGGATAAGTGCTTTAGAAATATTGAGCCGAGCATCGCCCTTTGATCGCTTGGGACCCAAAAGGAATATAAATGTTCCCAGGGCATTGTCTAAGCATATTAGACGGCCAGTCGATCAACGTGAGGCCTAAACCCAATCCAGATCATGTTCTCGACAAGCCGTTCATATCGAGCAGACCTCTCGGGAGGAAAGCTCAACACATACCGTTGGTCGGAACAATCGAGCTGCATCACATAAATCTAATATGGGTAAGCATGCATGGAAAGGCTCAATCCAAGTGTTAGAAGATAGGTTGGGAGAAATGGTGAAGACGAAGGACCCTTTGCAACGAAGCTTTGTGAAAGGGTCTCCTTTTATTCGGGTTATTGTAGATTTTTCTACCCCTTCGAAGTTCAAAGCACCTGTGGTTACTCCCAAGTATTATGAAAAAACTGACCTTATTCTTCACATAGAACAATATCAGCAGTAGACATTTATGTTGTCCCCAACGAAATGAGATGCAGGGCATTCTCAGGTACCATAACAGGTCCTGCCCAGATATGGTACAACAAACCTTCCTCGGGGGCAAATTTCTGATTTTAACCAACTTGTCGAGCTATTCATTGGTAATTTCTACTTCGGGGCCAAACCAGTAAAGAGAGTAGCTCACTTGTTAAGCGTGAGGCAGCGTGTAGGAGAAAGCACAAGGGATTATATTACTCGCTTCAACAATGAGAAGTTGGAGGTTATTGATTATGAGGAGAAAATAGTTATTACAGCTCTCATGAGTGGTCTACTTTTAGAGAAGCTTTATTACACTCTTGCCAAAGATCCTTTCAAAACTATGACTGAGTTAATGGATAAAGCAGCAAAGATAATGAATGCCGAGGAAGCAAATTTTAATATAGATATAATAATTATACTCTTTATATTATTTACTTATAATTGAGTATTAAAAGGTGAAGAAATTAAAGCATAAAACATTAATAAGCACCTTATGTAGAAATAAACGAATAAATATACATATTCTTTTGAGAAACATAACTTCATTATGTGAAATAATCTTTTTTCCTTTTAACCCTCTTATTTTCGTAACCTAAATGTTCAAATGCTACAATGAAATTAATGCTTTTTAGTAACGGAATATTCAAAATATTGGTATTTAGTTACATAGTGCCTCTTCAAGTACACCAGTTTAAAAAGTTTAATGCACTAACCAACCTCTTTTTCGCTCTCTCTGTAGTAGTGACAAACCTATTTCAAAACCCGAGCATTTGTAATTTACACCACTTCAAACAACAACTTCGTTTATCGATTTGAAAACGATATTGAGTGTTAAAATTTAATGGGAATACAAATATGCATATTTTTATAAAATATTATTTTTGAACTTTTAAGAAAATCATCTATTGCATGACAACAAAGGGTAGTTCCAGTAACACCTAAAAATAATTATATAAAAGTTGAAAGGATTTACACCTTGAAGATAAGTCAACCAAGATTTGTATAATGGGTCATAATACCTTAAAATTCCTCTCTCATATTAATTATTTGCAAAAATTACATGCTAATAGCATTATTAAAACACAAAATTTATGCACCTTCACTCCAATGGATAATAATCAAAAGAAGGAGATAAAATATATAAAGAAATTAAGGAATATACATACTCCACTAATGATAATGTTCTTCCAACCTTAAAAATCTCAAACTATGTTATCATATTTCTCCTGCAACAATCTGCCAAAAACACTGAAACTTACCCAATTGAATATGTTGATTATTAAAAATAAAGAATGCTTGAATAACATACTGTGAAGACTTTAGGTTAACATATTAAATTTACTAAGGTGCGTCGAAGTTATCTCCCTTGGGCTTCCTTTACAACTAAACAAAATGAACGAACAAAACAAACATCCCGGTAGAGATTTGGATACCACATCCATTGACCGGGCACTATCATATACAATTCAATTTATCAAATACCCCTTTGATCCAACAATATCCATGGCCTCTCCTTCGTCGTCATCGTCGGCGATAAACATCATGCTAGTCATCTACGAAAATAAAACAACCTCCCACTCCGAATTACATCGCTTTTCATTACTCTGAATGCAAGGCCAAAAACCTCGAAGACGGTTTCCAAACCTTAAAAACAAATGCATTACAATCTCAAATGCCCCGCCGATTCACTCTTCCCTTGTCGTAACCTCATTCGAAACTACTTCAGAGCGGCGTGAAGAAGGGGATGGGAGTAATAAGCCAATCATGTTTAGCGATTAAAAAGAGAGAGATTGACGATTCAGCTCTTAAAAGAGGAATGGACACGAGCATAGAGTAAAGAAAGCGGAAGCTATAGTGAGGTAGTGAAGTGAGAGAAAATAAGTGATTATAAGGTGCACTTGGTTAACTAGATGGTTGTAAAAAATAAGTACAATCCTTCGTTTTATAATATTTTATAGATATGTCAAAACCATACATTATTGTATACTATTATCAAATTATTTATTGTATAACATTTTATACAGAAAGATAGTGAAACATCCCTTAACTATATCATAATTAACATTATGGGTCCGTTTAGTTCCGGGTAAAATATGTTTCAGTGTAGTGAAAAGTAATATAGTGAAATACGTTTTCACCTATTAGTATGGTGTGCGCTTATTCACAATGTCAACCCAACAAAAAATTAATTTTAAATATGTGAAAAAACATTTCATCATTTTAATTTTCATTGCAATCAAAAGTATTTCACCTCGAACCAAATGGCCCCCAAGGACACGTGTTTTTAAGACTAAGATGATATGTGTTATAATTATTAATGTAGATACAGTTACATCGATAAATATAAATACAGTTACACTTATTTATGCAGATAAAGTCACACTTATTAATGTAGATAGAGTTACGATAATAAATTCAGTTACAATTACAATTATATATATATAGCCAAACTTAACCTACGAATGTCACGTGGCACTTCTATTATGATGCACTTTATTTACATTCTTTCTCCCTCTTCTAAATCCGTTTTTTAACCCTTCCTCTTCCCGACTCTTACCCCTAGCATGAGACATGAATAGATATACACTGCAAAATGAAGAGACACAAGCACGCAAAAAAATAAATGGCACAATGCTCTCTCTCCCCTTGCTTTTCTCTCTCCCCCTTCCTCCCTCCATCACACACACACAACGACGTCTCTCTCTCTCTCTCTAACGGCAGTATGCCTCTGGCTCTTCGTCTTACCCATAGCACCACATATCATTTTGGAGGACTCAGTGGCACTGATATAATGAAAATAGGTAACTAAATTCCATTATATTTGTAGTTTGATTCAATATTTTTTATTCAAGAATTGTAAGTTTTATTTTAACTTCATAATTTTTGCTCCAGTTTTTCTCTAGGCTGAAAATTGTGAGCATCTAATACCTTAAAGCTTGGGTTCATTAATTGATGAAGGATAAGTAATACACATATATAAAAATATTTCCATATCTTGCTACAAATATTGTGGCTTACCATCATGCCCCAAATATCCTAAATGCTGTCAACCATTAAAACCTGCACCGTCATAGTTATAGTCATTTTGAGCCTACAGATCACCACTAAAATGGGGTTTGCATTGGGGACCCAGAAACGAATAGTGTTTTCTAGTACACATGTCGATCCCACAAGTTATTTCGAGTTCATCTAAGTCAGGTCTCCGAGGAAGGTGGTTATGTCCATAACGAATTTCGCAGAGGTTGGTGATGGAGAAACATCTAATACCACAGCGTTTCAAAGGGTGATACGATTTATGGAGGGGTACGCTAAGAAATGTGGGTCCCAGTTAAATGTACCCTCTAGGAGTTGGTTAGCGAGGAATTTTAACGTTGTTGATACCCAAATTTACCACCCTACGTGGACCAATTACAAGCCAACACGTGTCATTCAATGTGGCATAAGTCCAAGTCAGCATGATAGAAAAGCCCGACCAACATGGTTACCCGACCAATAAGGAAGCCCGACCAACGGTCGAAAACCTAATTTGTACAGCTAACCAAGCGCCGACAGTCTTACAGTCAGTATTGCCAATGAAGCGACAACATTCATATATTTAATTTTAATTATGTATTGATGTAAATGCCTAACAAATGAAGGCATTCCATCCTTTCACATAACAACTATTAAGACCCCTCTTGGACTATAAATACATTGTATCATCCTCATTACAAGGGACAAAAAAACAACAACTCAAGGTAATCAATACAGAACAGTGGACGTAGGTTATTCCTTTTAGCCGAACCACTTTAAAATTTCTTGTGTCTTGTTTGTTTTACTTATTTTATTTGTGATCGATTAATTAGACCTAGTCTTATTTTTTATATCAACAGATTGGCGTCGTCTGTGGGAACGTATTGCTAAACGTTTTCACTCATTCATCATCCATGGACTGAAATTTCAGAATCAAGTACCAAAAATGAGGGAATTCCACCTAATCCCTCTGTCCCTTTTAATAACAATGATTTAACAGGAATTTTGGCTAGCTTGGCCAAGGGTCAAGAAGCTATGCAGGATACTATACGACAGTTGGCTTAAACTCTGTAAGCTGGAGTGCCGGCACAGGTTAATTAAAGGAATATATCATCGCCGCCAACAAGGAGTATTGTGCATAATCGTTCCTAAACTTTTAGGGATCCTTCATACCTTCCTGGAGAAACTTATTCTATTATGATCACTAATTCCACTAACGGACAATCCCTCATCCCAGAAAGATTGAGTGCCTTAGAAAGGCTAAGTAGGGTTTATCCTTTCGATCTTTTGGGAACCCAGGGAAATGCCCTATGGGTTACGTCGAGAAATACTCGACGACCAAGCGATTTAAGGGAAGGTTTTGTCCAATCCAGATTAAATACCCAACGAACTGATAGGTCTAGTCAGAGATAAGGTTCGCGGGAAGAAAGTTCAACATGATCTATTGGTCGGCATAAAAAAACTGTCATCCGTGGTGCTAACAGTGATGCTTGGAAAGGTTTCATTCAACGTTTGGAAGACAAATTTGGAGAAATGGCCAAGGCTAAGAATCCCCTCCAAAGAAGTTTTATTAAGGGATCCCCCTTTGAGCAAACCATCGTAGATTTTCCTACGCCGATCAAGTTTAAATCTCTAGTGGCCACCCTCAAATATGATGGGAAAAATGATCCAGTTCTTCATATAGAATAATACCAAACAGCTGTTGATATCTACGTTATTCCTGGTGAGATGAGATATAGGTCATTCTCAGGAACAATAATTGGATCTGCTCAAATCTGGTATAATAACCTTCCTCGAGGGCAGATTTCTTGCTTTCAATAACTCATCTAGTTATTCATTGGTAATTTTTGCTTAGGAGCTAAACCAGTGAAACGAGTAGCTCATTTGCTCAGCGTAAGACAAGAGGAAGGATAAAGTACCAGGGATTACATCACTCATTTTAATAACGAGAAACTGGAAGTCATTGATTATGAATAGAAGACCACAATCACTGCCCTCATGAGTGGTTTGATCCCTGATAAATTATATTATACTTTGGCAAAAGATCCACCGAAGACGATGATAGAATTGATGGCCATGGTAGCAAAGATTATGAATGCCGAAGAAGTTATGGCTGCTAAAAAGAATTCAAATGCAAAGGTGGAAGCAAAGATAAAAGGGAAGTCAGATAAGAAGAAGCACAAGAATCATAATGAGCGCAGGAGTTCGAAGGTGAAGGAAGGCCTAGATCGGCTCAGGAAATTCACTAATTACATTCCCTTAATGGTGGATATACATCACGTATTGGAGGAAATCAAGCACAACAATGATTTGAGTTGACCTGAAAAGTTAAGGTCACCTGCTGATAAGAGGGATAAGTCCAAGTATTGTGAGTTTCATAAAGATCATGGTCATACTACCAGCCTTTGTATTGCCCTATAGAATGAGATAGAAACACTCATCCGAAGAAGAAAGTTGGACAAATTTATTGATCGGCAGAATGGTGGAAGAAATGGAGGTAGAGGTCGACAGAGATCAAAATCGGTAGTTAAGCCCGGGGAAGAGAAGAAGAGGAACCACAACAATGATCCAGAAGATGATCCTGATCTTTCTAAGAAGCCTAGACAACCGGAACATGAGGTATTCACACTCAATTTTGGATCTTTTGATTGTCACATGATTACAGGTGGAGATACCGGAGGAGGAGATCATACAGCTGAAAGGAAAGCTTACCTCAATGAGGCTCAAGCTTGTTCCTATATCCAGCGAATCAACCTCGTCGAGGAAGACTGACCAAGAAAATTTAATAAGGATAAGCTCGTAATTGGCTTTTCCAAAAATGATTTATCTAGAGTGTTGTATCCTCATGATGATCCTTTAGTGATCAGAGTAAGGATGAAAGAAGTATTGGTAGCAAGAACATTAGTGGATAACGACAGTTCGACACACATCATATTATATCCCTGTTTTGATAGTTTGGGTTTAAAACTCAATCAATTGGAGCCTTATCACAGGCCACTCATTAGATTCTTAGGCGAGAAAGTATTTCCACTGGGGACTATCAAGCTAGATGTGTTGATCGAGACATGGCCGTCGAGAAGGACAAAGAAGGTGAAATTCTTTGTAATGGATAAAAATGTTCATTCTACCTATAATATGATCATGGGAAGAGTTGGTCTGAAGAAATTCGAAGTTGTACCCTCTACTGTTCTTCAATGCTTGAAGTTCCCGACCAACTTTGGAGTTGGAGTAGTGAAACGAGATCATAAAGTAACTCGGGAGTGCTACTATTCCTCTATCGAGGAAGAAGATATGTTGGAGACAAAAAGGAAAATAACCACTTATCAAGTGGATATATCTGAGCCGAACAGCTAGTCTGAGGTTGAAACCATAAATCCACGAGACAAATCTGAGTTTGTAAAAGGCCAAGTGGCGGAGGCAACATAAAGCATTGTTCTGGACGATGATAAAACAGGATGAACAACTCAAATAGGAGCGTCATTGGAACTAGTTCTTAAACTAGAGTTAGAGGCTTTCTTGAGACAAAGGAAATAGGTATTCGCGTGGAGTCATGAAGATATGCCAGGTATATGTGACAACCCTCGCTTTTAGGAGGCTAATTTAGAATTAATTTACCGCATGAGGTAATTATATAAAATGTTGGAACTGGAGTAAATATTAATTGAATGAATTGTAAGTTAATATTTACTGGAATGTTGCATATTTACCGTATGTGTAGGTAAATATCCTCATGTTGTATGTTTTATAGTGTCATGTATTTTAAATGGCATTATGGTTTAAATGAAATTGGAACTCAAAATAATTTATAAAATTTCCGGATGCCAGTTTAGAGGGCGTAGTTAGTATCGGAAGGTGCGAGACAGTTAAAATAAGTGTCATATTGTATTTTTGGGTTTCGGGCACTTTTGACTAGTTTTAATTTAAACGCGTAATTAGGAGTCTTTTTAATGCGGTATTAACCACTTAAGTTGGGAACTCTAGACTTAAGCCCCGATTTTTAGTCTTCCAAATCCCCTAATTTGCTCATTTTTATGTCTTAAACTTGGAGAGAAAGAGATAGGAACAGAAAAGAGGAGAAAGAAGAGAAAATTGAAGATTGAAGTTGGAGATTGCTTCTACCACAGAGAAATCTGAGATTTCAACTCTAAGGCAAGTTTTCTACTTGCTAATATATGATTTAAGATGAGTAAATTGTGTGATAGTTGTGTATTTGCATTTATGAATAAAAAATGAAATTTATGATGTTTGAGCCCTAATTATGGTTTAGGTTGATGAAATTGTGGGTTATAGTAGTAAATAATCATGTAGGTTGATTTGGGGTAGATTAATAATGTTAGAAGTGTATAAGAATGGAAGAAATTAAGTTTGGGAAAGATTAGGGTTCATAACCCTTAAAACAAAACTTGGCAAATTCGCAGGGGAGAATCGATTCGGCCTGTCCGAATCGATTCGCTAGAGGGGCAGTGTCTAGGTCTGAGTGGACCGAATCGATTCAGCCTGACCGAATCGATTCGGCAATTATGCAGAAAGTTATATTTCTTGATCGAATCAATTCGGATGGTCCGAATCGATTCGCCTTTCTGACTTAATCGATTCGGCCAGGCCGAATCAATTCGGAAATCCTGCACTTTTGAGTGATTTTTCCTAGTCCAATTTCAATCCTTTTCCTTTAGGCTTAGGACTTAGGAACCTTCTTGAATGAAGTAAACCTAGAGTCCTAGATGAGTGGGGTAACTACCCTAGAATATAAATGGTTTTATGTTTTTATTTTTGGGGTTATGCCTATTGATGTTAGGGCATTCTTTCCTTCTAGTTGATTATTATGAAACTATGAGATGTAGTATCATGTTTGGGAGACTATAGGATCTCAAATGAGCTATGTTAACCTTGATGGTTCATAATAACACCGCAAATGAATGTTAAGAGAATGAATTGAAAGTTTATTCATTCCTTTGAAGTATGATAGTATTGGGGTTTTAAAGTAATACCCCAAAATGTTTGGAGATAATTAAGAGTTTATTTACTCCTTTGAGGTTGTAATGACGATATGAATTACGTATGGCTCCGGATAAAATGTAAATGATTATGGTTTCATATAAATGGAACATACATATGAAAAATGGAAATGAAAATGAAATGGATATTGTAAATGGAAATGGTGGTAATAATGGTAAATGATAATTTACTTAATCATAAATATGGTAAATGATAATTTGGTTAAACACACCTCTCTAAATGACATCATAAGGGAAGTTCGCGCGTGAGGTGAAGCCCCCTGGCTAATGAATGCAGGGTGGATATAGTCCTAGGCTATGTGAGTGGTTGTGTTGTATATTTTCTGCGATGGGTAGGTAATTTCGGGTGTGGTTATGACTACCCCGCAGGCACATGGTCGCTTCCCGACGTCTTGCGTTATAGGTGCCCAGGTTGTCTTGATGATAGGCCCTGAAAGATGATGGTGATTTAGGGGCGCGCACAGTGGGGAAACCCGAACGGGCGATCTTAGAATCGTTATATGTATATAAATATAACTATTCATAATTAAGTGGGACTTGATGTATTGAGATATGCCATAAATAGCATAATGAAGTGCCATAAAGAGCACATTGAAATGCCACAAAGAGCATTTGAAAATGACTATTTTCCTGATAAGGAAAGGATTTTTACAAAATGTAAAATTGAGATAAAAATGCCATATAGAGCATAAGATTGTGATATATATATATATATTTCCTGTTAAGGAAAAGATATATGAGATAAATTGGTGCATATGACGAAAGTTTTAGATTAATGTTACTCATTTTATTTTCCTGCTTAGCTCATGTTTTAAATTGTGTAGGTAGATTCTTATTTCTCTTTCATCATGATTTATCATTCATAACTGTCATAATTTTTATTCATATGGTAATCATATAGAACCGGGCCCTGACCCGTTCATATTTCTTGTTGTGCATGCATCTTGTATCCGCGCAGGTACTCCGCCGCAAGGATGCCTGATCTGACTTCCTATCCCGGTGTTTTGACGAGCCGTGATGCTTTGCGGGTATTACGGGACATTTTGAGATAGACGTCGTCATCCTTGTTCTTTAGTTAAGATCGGGTCTTTTTACTCGGGCGAGAGGCCCAAGCTTTTGTACTTGATTAATGTAATGTACTAATTAATTTAATGAATTTGTTTAATTTTATTGTATGGGTCTGTGACCGACAGCATATTCGGTCCCTTATTGTATATTTGAGATATATGTAATATTACATTCTTGGGTTTTCACTTTCTTTTTATTAGGTTGTTAAGTTGTTTTCTTTTATTAACTTTAAAAATCAAAATTTTTGGCAACCCGTTTTTCTGAAATAAGGAGTGGTTATCCCGTATACTTCTTATTTTGTTGTGATGCTGAGAATGATTTCATCCATGATTCCGTTATTTTGGAGTATCGGGCTGGCCACCCCTCATTGTCGGATGGCGGGTTGTCACAGTATAGACCCAAATTTTCTATGCTATGAGCTTAATGTGAATAAGGAGGTTAAATCTGTGAAGCAGTGAAGAAGAATTTTTAGCTCGGAGAACAACCAGGCTATACAGGAAGAAGTGGAGAAGCTTCAAAAAGCTTCCTTTATTGAAGATGTGAATGCCCGAATTGGTTGGCCAATGTAGTTATGGTCAAGAAGAAGAACAACAAGTGGAGGATGTGTGTGGATTTTACTGACTTGAATAAAACGTGCCCGAAGGATCACTTTCCTTTTCCATGAATTGATCAATTGGTAGATTCTACTTCAGGGCATGAGCTGCTGAGTTTTATGGATGCATATTGTGATTATAACCATATCAAAATGAAGCCAGAAAATAGAGAAAGTACTTCCTTTATCACTCCCCGAGGAACTTATTGCTATAATGTTATGCCGTTTGGTCTGAAAAATACAGGTACTACTTATCAGAGACTGGTGAACAAAGTATTAGAGGAGCAGATATGCAAGAACATGGAGGTGTATATTGATGATATGCTCACTAAGAGCAAAAAAGATGTTGATCATATTGTCGACCTCAACCAGACGTTTGACCAATTGGAAAAGCACCAAATGAAGTTAGACCCACCAAATGCGTCTTCGGAGTGCATGAGGGAATGTTCCTCGGGTATATAGTGAATCAAAGGGGAATTGAAGCTAATCCAGATAAGATTAAAGCTCTGATTGAAATAAAGTCCCCGACCTGTAAAAAAGATGTTCAAAGGTTAACTGGGCGCGTAGCAGCACTCAATAGGTTTGTGTCATGAGCAACGGACAACTGTTTGCCATTCTTCAAGGTACTCAGAAAAACCTTTAAATGGAACGATGAATGTGAAAAAGCCTTCCTGGAGTTGAAAAAGTACCTGGGAGCACCACCACTACTCTCTCGACTAGTGTTAGGAGAAAAGTTGTATTTATATCTGGTTGTATCTGATTTAGCAGTTAGCTCTGCCTTGATCAAGGAGGAAAATGGAGTTCAAAAGCCAGTTTATTACACCAACAAAGCTTTTCAAGGCGCAAAAGTAAGATATTCCATACTGGAGAAATTAACATTTGCCTTAATTGAGGCTAGTAGATGAATGAAACCATATTTTTAGGCCTACACCATAGTGGTCTATACTGACATGCCACTAAAGCAGGCTTTGCATAAGCCGAAGAAATCTGAAAGATTGATGTATTGGGCTGTGGAGTTGGGGGAATATGACATTGTACACACTACACCAAAATGGCCAAATTGGCACCCTTTAAGCGGCTAGTCTTGTCACGATCATTAACCGTGACAAAAAAACACTCGTTTTTTGCCACGGTCATTGACCGTGACAATACCGTAAAGTTGTCACGGTCAATGACCGTGACATGTCTGTGGAAATTCTGTCTGTAAAAAACCCTCCCTCTCTTTTTTTCTCACGGATTCTATTACCTCCATTTCTCTCTTCCTCTCTGGCGACTGCTCACTCTCTCTCTCTACAACTTTGGTATGTTTTCTCTCTCTATTTCTCCTCCATTTATGTATATGTGTATGTATATGTGCGTGTGTGTGAAAATGTGCGCGTGTGTGTGTGTGTGTGTGTGGTGTATATATGCGTGGGGGAGGGGAGGGGGTGTATGTGTGTGTGTGAGTGTGTGTGTTTATGTGTGTGTTTTTATTTGTGTATATATGCGTGTGTGTGTATATGTGTGCGTGTGTGTATATATGTGTGTGCGTGTGTGGTGGGCAGCGGCAGCGGGGGGTGTGGGCCTATGTGTATATATGTGCGTGTGTGTATTTTTTTAATTAAATTTTTATTGGTTTATTAGATATTGCTCCTCATATTGTAGTGCCCCTTGTAAAAGAATTGATTGATTTAATATTGATTGGTTGTTAATTTTTTTGTAAATTAATAATTAGTGCCCCTTTCATATGCAAGTAGGATTGCCCCTCATTATAAATTAGTAAATTAATAATTGTATACTTTAATTGTTAGTTTAATTGATGAAAATAATTAATTGAGTATATGAATTAGAAGGAGTACGGGATACACATTTGTTGTTGCCATTGCGGTTGGATTATAGTGGATAACTTTTTTTGAAAATTACTTTGTATAACGAACAATATATATATATATATATATATATATATATATATATATATATATATATATATATATATATAGTATGATAATTAAATGAAACATACTTGAAATTACATATAGTGCACATAGATACTAGCCTTCTAGTTCTTACGCGTACGCATTCAGTTACTCTTAGATTCGTTCGAGAGTCATTACCCCTGTAATGAGAGTCATTACCCCTGTGAGAACAATAAAAGACGAAAAATAATGGTACAATCAGACAGCGAATTTAGGTTGTGGTTCTCACAAGAGGTAATTATAATGAAAATGGTCGTTATATAACGTTACATTACACTCAAACTTTACAACTAATCTAATTAATTTATCTATATTCTCAGCTCTTAAAGACGGGTGATGCGACATCAAGGCTTGCTCGTCTAGCCACTGGACCCTTGTTCGTGGCATAAGAGTACAAAAAGTATCGATTGAACGGTTACGTATTCGGCGTAAAAGTGTACGAGGAAAGTACAAATGTACAGAACTCGGGTATTTCATACAAGGCTCTTACTTTCTTTTGAGCGAGTGCAAAAGATAAAAACCTCGTTGAAGCTGAAATGACTTACTGTAGTGTAATTTGAAATATATTTGAATTGGATTATATAAGTTTCAAAGAGGTTGTATTTTACTGTGACTAGGTAAGAGTTGAGGATAAAAATGCTTGTAAAGTTGATCATGTCACTAATTTGATCATGGTTGACTTGTCCAAGTTGAAGAGCAACGACCACGTGAGCGATGAGCCATTTGTTTGTGCATTTCAAAAGGTTAACCAAGTATTTTACTTAGAGTATATCAACAACGAGCCATGGTCAATTGTCCTACACGCATCAAAGCGTTTAAATAGTAGTGTAGATGACTTGACTGCTCCTACCGAATATCAATCCATTTTTTATGATAACCCGAATTTAAAACAATTTTTCAATTTGTAATAAATATTTCAATTTATACTTTATCAATCTATTTTTAATGCTTTTAATTAATTTTCACTTTATCATTTTCACTCTTGTGTAGTGTGCGTGTGTGTGGGCAGTAGGGGCGGGGGTGGGGATGTTTCGGATTTTTAGTAATTATACATATTATGAGCTAGATGCTGTTGTTTTGGAATTCAGAATTGAGGTGTTAAACAATAACAATTCATTTGAATTTGTAGTAATTGTACATATTTGCATGTCTTCTTCTAATTCATTTTGATTTGTACTAATAACAACATTTTTTTACACCAAATGTCTCCTTCAGATATTAAGGCAATGATGATGATGCTGATTATGATGATGTCGTCTGGGCTCGGTGGTAGCGGAGGCGATGAGGGCTCCTCGGCCCCTAGGCTCCCCAAATATGGAAAATTGGGGATGACCATCGAGAACAAGATGGGGCTATTAGCGAGATTCCTCGAGCTGATAAAGACGATCATCGGTCCGGGGTACACTAGTTGGAGGGAGGTACCAAATGAGCTCAAGTTAGCTATTTGGGTGGCAATACATGTAATGTATTTATATTTATATGAATATTTTAATTTCAATTTCGATTTCGATTTCGATTTCAATTTCAATTTCAATTTCATTTTATATTTATTCGCAACTAATATTATATTTGTTGGACATGAACAATTTAGCCTGGATTCAAAGCTACGCGATTCCGTCTTGGAGTAATTGAGGGAGCAACATAAGACGTGGAAGAAAAATATGCGGACCCGATACTTTGAAAAGACCCGAGAGTTCGTTATCCGAATGCGTGAATCCGTTCCGTCGAAGGAGCCGATCTCATTGGCACAATGGCAAAAATTCATTGACAATGAGATCGGGGAGCGACAATTGGCATCTCGCCAATCGGGGAGGAAAAATCGGGTAAAAAAGACGGACGTGCACTACTCTGACCGGACGTCTTACGCCGAGGTGGAGCATAGGATGATGGGAAGATTTAATTTTTCTATAACTACAGAATATATTATTCTGCATTATTTTACTTTGCGGGGCCGATACTAATTTTACTTTATTTTATTTCAGGGGACAGGGAGTGGCCCTGGGGGTAAGCCACATAGGCTCGATACTTATGTAGCTATTCGGACGAAGAAGGGGAAGGATAAGGAGGTGTCCCCGAGCGTCGCGGCCACGATTGTAAGTAATCCGACAGTTTACTTTTTGTTAATTATGTTATAATTTTTTTATTTACTTATTTTACTAATCATGTGCTTTTTGTCGTTTCAGGCAAAGCTTAAGGAAGTGCACGAGTCGCAGTCTGATGCCAACAAGGCATCTTTGTCCGCAGACGCACTCACCCAAGTGATTGGCGCTGATCGCAAGGGGAGGACAAAGAGGGTGAGCTCGCGGGTGGCCAAATTTAGGATCATCGGATTAGAGACGAGCGACACCGGGTTGGCTCGAACGGTGTACTCGCGTGACGCGAAGCTATCTCGTTTGGAGGCGACGATCCAAGATATGTTCTCATTCATGAAGCGTTCGTTGGGCGAAACCCGTAAGGGGAAAAGGAAGGAGAAGGTGGTGGCGGAGGAGGTGCAAAAGGATGAGGATGTGGACCACGCTGCTTCATCGCCGACACGTACGGACTTTGATGATCCAGTCCCCTGTTTGGCTCCCTTCGACCGACCGATGTCGACACTTGGCTGGCCGAGCGTGTTTATAATGGACATATTTTATGGCCAGCGGATAGGGCGGGGGTTAAGGGACCCGAATACCGTCCAGGGTATGCCAGTTCATGGACGTTCGCTTCAAGACATCGAGTCCAAGGTGCTCGTCACGCATATGATACCCGGGAAGGAGAACTCCCCATTGTGGTTGCGCGAATAATGAGGCACGATGTATATTGGTGGGTGTGCCAATTCGTATATTGTGTGGCCTACTCACCTCCTCAGAGCTAACCTTACCCCAAACATTTAGTGACATTATTTGAATTGAATTGTTTTAAGTTGTTACATTTGAATTATATTTGGATTATATCGTGATGCATATTGTCTCTATTTTGAATGTATATTTGCATGATTTCTATTTTATTTGGATATATGATGTTTGAACAGGTACAACGTTGCTATAACATGTACGAATATACTGCTGGGCAGTGGCAGTGGACATACTGCCAAGCAGATTGTTTTTCAATTCTGCTCAGAATTATCACGGTCATTGACCGTGATAATTTTTTAAACATTGTCATAGGCTTGTTACAGTCCTTAACCGTGATAAAACTTGTCAAGGTCAAGGATAGTGATAAGTCTAACTAACTTGTTACGGTCAATGACCGTGACAAGTCCGTGACAAAAAAAGTTGTCACCTCCAGAATTATCACGGTCATTGACCTTGACAATTCGGCAGATTTGGTGTAGTGATACGAACCAATGAATGCTTTAAAAGGCCAAGTTGTGGCTGATTTTATTGTAGAATTCACTTACCTAGAGGTCCCCAAGAAATAAGGGACTCTAGCCGAGTAATATGCAGGAGTCAACAGACCTACTGGAGATGCGCCCGACCAACTCCAAATAGAGAAAATCGTAGAAAATACCAACCAGAGCCGTCCAGTGAAGTATATGAGATAAAGAGAAAATATGAGGAGGTGAAGGATAAAATCTTCCATCAAGGGATTCTGACAAACTAAGCATTTGACAGCGATATCCCCATATAGAGTCTATATGTTGACATGGTCATCTTGTGCAACCGAATATGGAGCTGGAATCATTCTCAATACTCCAAACGAGCTAGACATAGAGTACGCTCTATAATTCCAATTTTGATCCTCCAATAATGAGGCAGAGTATGAAGTTGTGATTGTTGGTTTAAATCTAGCTAAGTCACTAAATTCCAAGCAATTCGTAGTATACAGTGATTCGCAGTTAGTTATAAACCAAGTGTTGAACTTATATGCAGCTAAAGGAGAACTGATGACCAGATACTTAGCCAGAGCGTTGGAGATAATTTCCACTTTGCTAGCTGTCCAAATAATCAGAATTCCAAGATTGAAAAATGCCCGAGCAGATGCACTTGCTCGTCTAACTTCAACAACCAGAATTGAGCTGCGAAGAACTATTCATATTGAGCTACTCACTAATAGGAACATAGATGAATATCTGATGGTCAACTTTATTGCAGTAGATATGGGGCCATCTTGGATGGACACTATAAGAGCATCTATTAAAGATGGGATTCTTCCAGTCGATCTACTTGAAGCCTAGAGGCTGAAATATAAAGTTGCTAGATATGTGTTAGATGGTGTTGTGTTATACATAAGAGGATTAACTGCTGGTTTACAACATTGTGTGCATCCAGCTGAAGTGAAGGATTTAATTGAAGAAGTCCACGAAGGGTCCTGTGGATCCCATGTAGCAGGAAGAACGTTGTTGCAAATAATTCATACACAAGGATACTATTGGCCGACTATGCGCGCAGATTGTGCAGATTTTTTCAAGAAGTGTTAGGGGTGGATAAAAAAAAGACCGACCCGATTGACCCGATTGGACCGGACCGGACCCATATATATAGGCTTTTTTGTAATTCGATCCTAAATTAAGAGACCCGAATCTATTCGGTTCCGTCTAAATGTACATTTTAAATTCGATCTTCGGACCGGACTGGACCGCTTATTTTAATATTATATAATATATTTATATAAATATATTATATACCATATATGCATTTTGTTTATAGTATACTGTGTAGAAAATAACCCTAAAAAGTAAAAGATCCCACGATTGCTTGCCTCGCTTTTCACTTCCCTCTCACTTTCTTTCTTTATGTCTCACTTCTCTGGCGATTGCGTGTCAACACATATCTGCCGATTGCTTGTCAACACAACACAAATCGCACCCTTGGAAATATCTTTTCAACACAGATCGCACACATTGACTCAACAAAGATGGCCATAGTACCTCAACATAGATTCGACGATCGCACACCTCAACACAGTTCCTCTCTCTCACTTCACTTCACTCTCAACCCAGATTGCACCTTAGAAATGGCTGGGACATCAAATCTGACACACCTCAACCCGGATTCGACACCGCGACTAAAGATCAAACGAAACGGTATATTACTTTACTTAAACTATTTGTTGTTTTTTTCTTGATTTTTATTGTGATTTCTAGTGTGATTTTATTGGGATTTTGTTTGGCCACTGTTATTAATAAATGACTGAATAGTTGTTTTGGTTGCTGAAACTTGTGTTCACCAAAGAAATAGTTTTCGAAAAAATGCATCGAACTGGTGTTGCTCACAAAAAAAAAATACACTGAAGACTGAACTAATTTTAATAGTTCAAACAGCAAAAAAATACAACCTTTTAATTGTAAAAACAGAAAAAAAAATTAACAAGTTTTTATTGAAAAAAAGTAAATAAATGTAAATGTGGACCGATTATCAACCGAACCAGACTAAAAATAGCCTAGACCGAATAAATAGGCTAAATCGATTATATCGGTCCAAATTCGATCTTCTCAAATATAGGACCGAATGATTCGGTCTGACACCTAAAATGACCAAAAACCGGACCGAACCCACCCCTAAGAAGTGTGATAAGTGCCAGAGGTTTTCCAGCATACGCAAGGCCCCACAAGCTCTCCTAACACCAATCACTTCACCTTGGCTCTTTGCTATGTGGGAAATTGACTTGGTCGAGCCTCTGTCGACGACCCGAGGAAGGCCTAAGTACCTGGTAGTAGTTGTGGATTGCTTTACTAAATGGGTGGAAGCTGAACCGTTAATCGATATGTCATATGAAAAGGTTTATTAGTTTATTTGGAAGAGTATTATATGGAGGTATGGCTTACCCTACGCCTTTATCACTGATCATGGCACACAGTTTGACAACGAAGAATTTACTGCTTATTGTGCCCAGTCCAACGTCCAAAAAATCCACTCTGCTCCTGGCTATCCTCAAAGTAATGACCAAACAGAGGTAACTAATAGAACTTTGCTGAATGGGCTGAAGACAAGGTTGGAAAATACAAAAGAAAATTAGATCAATGAACTACATTCTGTCATGTGGGCTTACCGAATAACTTCCAGAACAACTACTGGAGAAACTCTCTACCTATTGGCATTTGGTACTGAAGCCGTAATGCATGTTGAGCTAGGTTTACCTACTCATAGAGTTCTTAACTATAATACCTCAATCGGTGATTTGATGAGAAGGATGGGTTTAGACATACTGGAAGAAGTCCGTGAAGACGCAGTTTTAAGGAATGCAGTCTATCAACAAAGGACTGCACGTTTCTACAACAAGTGGGTCATGCTGAGCAACTTAAAAGAGGGTGATTATGTTTTGAAGAAAGTGATGTAGAAGAGCAATAAGTTGGAAGCCAATTGGTATGGACTTTATCGTATTACTGCAGTTATCCGACCGGGCACATATCAGATTGAGACTTTGGAACGGAAAGAATTAAAGAACCCATGGAAATGCACTTGCAAACACAATGAAGACCACCAACAAAGTTGGTCGGTACACAATGAAGACCACCAACAAAGTTAGTCGGTATCAATAAAGGCCACCAACAAAGTTGTTTGGTATCAATGAAGGCCATCAACAAAGTTGGTCAGTAACAACAAAGGCCACCAACAAAGTTGGTCGGTATCAATAAAACCACCAATAAAGTTAGTCGGTATCAATGAAGACCACCAACAAAGTTGGTCGGCATCAATAACGACACCAACAAAGTTGGTTGTTAAACATATAAAACCACGCAAGGCAAAATTATAAGTCCCAAATGGTTGGTTAACGAAGACTCGGATGAATAATTTTCATCTAAACTGGGCTAAAAGATGGACAAATATTCCACTCACACTTAGGAACCAAGGTAACTAATGCAATTACCATAAAATTCAGGTACATTAGTAGAACCATGGTGAAACATTAGTAATTGGTATAAAACTTAGGATAATCATAAGAATATCAACAGAACCAATGAAAAACTAGAGATTAACTAAAAAAGTTGGTCCATTCATAGTCAAAAACTAAGAAAACACTTAGAGATTAACTAAAAGTTGATCCATTCATAAAATAAACTTTTCATTAAAATTAAATGATTAATATTGTTGTTTAAATATGGAAAAACAAAATACAAAAGTTTATTCTACATGACGCTTTCCTTCAGCCTTAGAGACAAGATCCATGCCAGTTGGAGGATCATCCAAAGTAAAAAGAGAGTTGATGAAGTTAAAGTCCTGGAGCATACTGATATTGATGTTACTAGAACAATCAAGCAAATGAGGAGGACGAACGATCTCTAATTCATCTTGTAGTTCGTAATATCCCAAGTACATGGAAATCAGGCATATGGGAATACGGTGAACATGTATCCAATTAACATCTAACTTGAATGGAGGATTGTCAAGCTGCAATAATCCCGGACCATACCAATCCCGTAGAGATTCGTTCCCATCCACCTTCATCACAGTTAAAGTGTTTATCCAACCCCATTTGTAGGATTCGTTTCGGCTCTGTTGAAGTCTATCATCAAAATGTCCCAAAGCTTCATTATACCCATCCATCCAAATTTCTCTTGGCTATTTGTGGAATTGAAAAGTTAATTTATCAACCTACGATTGCAGCTTTTTCAGTACTATGTGGTTCCTCGGTCAGGTCTTTTTATAGCTCGGGAGGAAGAAGCAAACTTAATATTTTCCAAGGCCTCCAATTCATCTCTCAATATGGCATTCCCAGCTTCTAAAAAGGAATAACATTCATCTGTAGTAGTAACAACAGTTCGAGAGGAAGACTTCAGAAGATTCACCTCAAATTATTATTCTCCTCTTTCAGGAGTTTGGCGACAGTCCTAGTTTCTTCAACTTCAAGCTTAAGTAAAGCTTCCTTTTTATTATAAACAGAGACAAAATTATCAAAACCTGACCAATACTCAAGCTTTGATATTTATGCTCATAGCTCTGATGCAACAATGCAGTTGATTCTTTATACTGTTCATGAAGTTCTTCTATCATTTTATAGTAGACAATATTATTTGCTACCGCCCGAGCAAGTAAGTACTCAAATACTTGTAGGATTCTTTAACCTGCTATGAGGCATCATCACCGAGCAATTGAGTGATTTTTTCTTCGGATAAGTTCGTATGACCAACTTTGAAAAAAGCACTGCACTTCCTCAGTAACTCGGTATCATGGGAAGACAGTTGTTCCATCTTCATAATAAACTAGCAAAAAGAAATAACTACCAGTCAACAACAAGGATGGAGAACAAGTATAATCAACATGAGACAAAAAAGAAACAATAAAAGGTTCTTTTATTAATAACAAAGAGTTCAAGTACAATTAAAATAAAGAAAAAATAAATAACAAAAGCAAAAGGGAAAATACCGAGCAATTTTACACCTTCTCCCTATTATTTTTCACCTTCTTGTTCTGCTCAGAAGAAGGGTCTATAGACTGAAGTTGCTCGGTTTGCTCGTCTGTAGGAATAGAAGACTCGGGGACTTCACTCTTCAGAAGCAGCTTCATCTTCAACCTCATCCTCTATGACTGGAGGAGGTCTATGAATATATACCTTTGAAAAAGTTCAGAGTCTTCAGTTATGTTCAACTCTTGAAGGGAAGCAACCCAACTATCTCTGAAATATTTTTGCTTCACATACTCAATCTGAGCAGAAGTAGCAGAAATGGCTTTGTTCCAGCCCTTGTCCCAACCAGCACTGAACGAGGCCTTTACATTAGATTTTCTCTTAGCTCTGGCAGAGGATACAAGCTCTTCAGCAGCCTTTGCCCTGCACTCAGCTTCCTCTGCCCTGTGCTCAGCTTCCTCTTTCTTGTACTCAGCTTCCTCTTTCTGGCACCCAACTTCCTTTGCCCCGCGCTTCGCTTCAAGGGCATTTGTATTAGACGTTTGACGAGCAACTTCAATTTCTTCATTTTCTCTGGCCAAATGCTCCTCTCAATCTTGAAGGCATGCTGAGATTCAAGTAAAGACTTCTTCAAACCAGACAAAGTTTTCTCCACCTCATTTGAAGAGGAAGAAGCATTGATTGCATCATCATTCTCCGGCATATTATTGAAGTGTACCAAGAACTGCAAAAGATGAAGATCAAAATGAGTATATGAGAGACATAAAAGATAACCAAACCAAGAAAATGGAAGTTACTTACTGATGTAAGGTTCTGAGCAGCCAATTAAGAAACCCTCATTCTAGGGAGCATGACATCCACCCCCCTGTGGTCTGGAAGAGTACCAAACTTGATCAACCTCCTAGCTAAACTAGGAGTAATGATTATTGGAGAAGCATCATCCGAAAAGGGTAAATCAACCAAGGACAGTTGATCGGTCACTTGGTCGACTTGCTTCTCTGTAAGCCCTTTCCCAAGTCTCCTCAGAGGAACTTCAACCTCTTTGGGAGCTACACCCTTAGGAGCCAGGTCTTTGGAGGTTGGATCTTTAGGGATTGGACCCTTAGGGGTTGGGGGATTCATAACATCCCCCATTTTATTCTTGGCTCCTTCAACAGATGATTGGGAGCCAGAAGCACTACCACTGTAAAGGTCAGGAAACTTCCTCTTCTTCATAATTTCAGACAGAGGAGTATCAGAATCAACAACAACCTCTTGATCAAGATCAATTACTAGAGCATGAGAGACAACAGGTATGTCAATAAAAGAAGAAACATTATTTTTGTAATGGAACAGATAAGAGGCAGACCTAACGTGCTCTTCAGTAACTACCTTATAAAGGCCCAGATAAACTTCAACTCTTTCAAATTTACTTCACTCTGTTTGGGGCACTTTCTTTTTTGCTCAACTGCAAATCAATTTATAAAATATTAGTCAGTACGACATTTGATCAAACATAAACATGGCAAATTTACTAAAACATAAAACAACCTATTCCATTGCCAAAGAGCGGACATCTAGGTCCTTGGTATTTAGCGCCTCCAACTAAAGGGGCATGTTGCAAATTTTTTATAACTACCCCGTGATCAAAATAATCCATATTAGAATCAGGGAGATTAACTACCAAAGCTTTACTAACAGCCCTAGTTTTAAAATAAAAGGTGGTATCACTAGTTACCCATTTATAACAAAACATAATTTCTTAAATCTCTATATGGGTTCCATAAATTTGATTTAACCTATAAACTCCATTTACAACTCTCCATCCGTTAGGAGCCACTTTTGCAGGTACAATGTCAAAATATTGACAAAACTCCAAACACAGGGGATTGGGAGGAAACGTGAAATCACATTCAACAATAAAAATGGAAGGGAACCAATGACCCTTAGCAAGAGTGACAAAGTCAGAAGAAAAAGTGGGATGTTTTAATACAACCCAAGATGGAATATTAAAATCGGTTCTGAACTTATCAAGTGACTCGATAGAATAAACCATGATGAAGAAAATAAAGAAGAAGAGAAGAAAAATTCTTACAAAGATGTAAGGATTTAGCAAGAATTGAAGACGAAAAAGAAAACGATCGCACGAAAGCAAAGAACATAGCAGTAGAATCATAAGTAAAAGGTAAAAGATGATCGAAATTTTTACCGCCCTTTTTATAAGACGCATCGAAAACTGGGCAAAGTAATGATTAAAGCGAACGACGTTTGGATTTACAGTGAATGACAAAGGAAAAGACGAAGATACCCCATAAAAGTTCGCTAAAATTTGAAATATTTATAAAATTGTCATTCGTGCTAAAAAATCGTCAATAAAAATGGATAAATTTCACAAGTCTGGAAGCTCTGCAGCTAAACCAAATAGCCCGAACTACGGTGAAACATAATATTTCACACTTTCGCATCAACTCCAAGTATAAAACATTGGGATCTTCTGTTGATACCAAAATTTTCCACCCTACGTGGACCAACTACAAGCCAACACGTGCCATCCAATATGGCACAAGTCCAAGTCAGTGTGATAAAAAAAAAACGACCGACAAAGAAGCCCAACCAACATGGTTACCTGACCAACAAGGAAGCCCAACCAACTGGGAAGCCCGACCAACGGTCGAAAATCCAATCTGTACAGCCAACCAAGCACCAGCAGTCTTACAACCTGTATTGCCAATAAAGCGACATCATTCGTATATTTAATTCTCATTATGTATTGATGTAAATGCCTAACAAATGAAGGCAATCATTCATTTCACATAACAACTATCAAGACCCTTATTGGGCTATAAATACATGGTATCATCCTCATTGTAAATGACGAAAAAAACAACTCAAGGCAATCAATACAGAACAGTGGACGTAGGTTATTCATTTGAGCTGAACCACTTTAAAATTTCCCGGGTCTTGTTTGTTTTACTTATTTTATATGTGATCGATTAATTAGGTCTAATCTAGTTTTTTGCATCAACAAACGTTACTAGCAATTTTACTCTCTTTCTTCAAGATGGTGTTGTTGTTTTGGGTTCCCAGGTATATTTAATCATTACTATATATAACATTTTGATTATTAATATTTTCTATAACATTAAACTAAACCATGTTATGTTTCATAAGTGGTCATTTAGTCAACTTTTCTGTTGGATATGACTGAATCAGTATATCATATCATATCCAAATTTATTATAATAGGTGAGTATGGTTTATAAAATAAGGTTTGAGCACTAAAATATCATATAAAGTTAAAAATATAGGGATCGCCAATATAATTTAGTCTTTGATTCGGTTAGATGTCGTACAAGTTGTTAGACAACAAATTTTAAATGAAAACCAGCTCGGAGAAGGTGGAATCCATCCACTATACAAGGTAAATATGGCCGTGACATTTAATTATCTCAAGTAGGGATAATTATGTATCGGTTTGTTTAATAGTTGGACTAAACTTATATCATATTAAATTTTTATTAATATATCTAACTTTGGGATTTTTTAAAGAACATTTACCACTATCAAACCATTTGATACTTTATTTTTAATAAATATTTCTTTCAGTTTTTTTGGTTTTTTCATATTTTTTGTTTCAGATTTCTTAGTTTTTTAGCCAATTGTTTATTTTTTGGGTATCTCACTTTGAAAATGCAATAAGTATAATACACACATAAACTAAATATATGTTAATATGTTGTACATACAAAATATCAAATAACTTATGTGTACACACGAATTTCTCACATATGTACTAAAAATTCGATCACATATCACGTGATCTGCATGCTAGCTATATCTATATAAATAAATATAATTGTATTATTTAAACTTATCGTTAATTAATTTAAAAAAATTATAAATTTAAAATACCAACGAAATTTACATTTACATTGATAATATATACTTCAATTTTTCTTTAATATTAAAATGAAAAATCCTAAGGCATCATTTGCCACCCTTTTAAGTCCTAATTAAATGAGTTGGCGTTGAGATGAGCTCACGTGGCGCCAAATACCTCACATTATTACATGACACAACTTGCATCCAAAGGATAGAGTGGTAGTTGTCCTCAATGGAAGACACGAGAACCAAATAGGATAATAATCAACTTCTTTATCTATTTATACTCTGTCATTTTAGTCCCCATTTGACCACTCTCCTCTGCAAATCAATGGCAACAAACTCTTTAACATGCTCTACTTACAAGAAATTCGAGATCAGGAAGCGAAACCCCGACCCCCAAACCTCCGTTCTCCTCGTAATCGACATGCAAAACTACTTCTCTTCCATAGCGGAACCCATCCTCTCATCCATAAAAACCACCATCGATACGTGTCGGCGCGCATCCGTCCCCGTAATCTTCACACGCCACTCCCACAAGTCCCCCGCCGACTACGGCATGCTGGGCGAGTGGTGGAATGGGGACCTTGTCATCGACGGAACTCCGGAGGCCGAGCTGATGGCGGAGATGGGGCGGAGATCGGAAGAACTGGTGGTGGAAAAAAACACGTACAGCGCGTTTAAGGGGACGCGGTTGGAGGAGCGGTTGAGGGAGATAGGAGTGGAGGAGGTGATTGTGACAGGGGTAATGACGAATTTGTGTTGTGAGACGACGGCGAGAGAAGCGTTTGTGAGGGGGTTTAGGGTGTTTTTCTCGACGGATGCTACGGCCACTTCTTCAAACGAGTTGCACGAGGCTACTTTGAAGAACATGGCTTATGGCTTTGCTTACTTGGTTGATTGCGACAGCCTTCATCACGCGTTTTCTTCATCAACTTAGGGATTTGGATGGCGCTTAATTCCCTTCTTTCCACTGACTGGATCCAGTAGTGGAATCTTTTTTCTTTTCTTTTTTTTTGGATGTACAGAGTTGTTGACTGAAAATAATGATTTGCTAATCTATCTATGGGAGGGATGGGAATAACCCTTATTTACTCTGCACTTTACTAAATAATGGCTATAAATAACATTTCTAAGAGCGGCATGGTAAATTTATGACTTATTATAATATGTATTTAAAAAATAGGATAATAAATAATTTATTTATAATTTTAATTCTTATTTTTGAATAAAATCGCTGACGCGAATTCATATTCATAAAACGTTAATCAATTACAACATGTTACGTGTTTTTTTAATTTGAAAATAAGGACTAAAAATGAAAACGAAATGTTTGTTGTCCTATATTCATAATCAATATTATTTAAAGTCCTAAAAATACATAATTTATTTTTAAAATATACGATTTTATTTTTTTTGGGGTTTTTTTTATTTTGTTAAAAGACTAATAACACGTTTCTATCCCCGGTTTCTTCCGCCATTTATGCCATTTCATCTTCTCATTCAAACAACGATTCGTTTTTTCAATCATATTCAACATCAACTCTCTACACTTCAAGCTAGAAATACAAAAGTTTCGATTGAACCTTAAATTTCATTTTTCAGAAGAACATGAAAATTCCTCTATCCTAGTTCAAGTTATAAGACATTGAGCATGTATATTTTGAACATCAATAATTTAATTTTTATTGAACACATCACATTATTGAATAATTTTTATTTTCAAATTCTAACTTTGAAACGTAAATTTACAATGATATTCTCTTTTTATCTATTCAAATACATTGCTATATATGTCATTAATAAGAAAAAATTTACATCCCTATCTCTATAATCTCTTAATACTATAAAATGCAAAATAAGGCATTTATTATGCTTTGCAATTAGCCTATCCACGTGGCACATCACTTCACTACAATTTATATCTCCTTTTAGATAAGCCATAGGTTTGTGTATTTCTTTTTCTCTCTCCTCGACGTGTACGCTTGACTCCAACCCACACTTACACATTCTTCTACTCACACAAACCCTACCTCGCCTCCATCCCTCATTCTATCCCTTTCCCTCTTCCGTCTTGATCCCTCGCTCATTTTATCCCTCACAAGTAAACTCTCTCAATGGCTTACACACACACACACAAAAATAAAGATAGATATCTACAATTTTCATTCACACACACACACACACACACATCTACGATTTTCATACACACACACATTCACACACACACACGTTGTTTTCACCTCACACCATTTGTTTCGAATTTGATTTGAGGAATAAAGATTACTATATTCTTCTACTTTGTTTTAGGGCTGATTAAGAAGTGTTGGTCTCATATCGGGATTTTATTTTTTTCATCAATTTGTAATGTTTGTGAGAACCATTTGTTTTTATTTTGGTGTTAGATTTAAGATAAATTACGTTAGTTAGTGACCCGCCTCTCTGATGTTTGATAAAATGATTGGGTTGATTTGTTCAATAATGTTGAATTTTTTTTATTAAGCTGCTTGAATTTAGCACTGATTTTATCTTTCTACAATTTTGATTTAGGTACATGAATACATCGGGGGAAATAACCATATCTCCAGAATTCTATCACAAATGGAATTTCTATCTCCTCCACCCCCTGTGCTAAAAAAACCCAATAGCCCAATAAGAAAAAGAAGATAGATGTCTGTCGAAATCCATGGTCGCAATACCTAAAGTCACTAACTAACAAAGTGTTATAGAGAGCAATAATAAAATCTGATGGAGGAGGTAAGGGTCCAGTACACGCAGTACGCGTGGAAGTACATGAAGAGCCCTTTTGGAGAAACTCTACTCATCGGATATGGAAATGAGAATGACATCGTGGAAGCTACCGGCGAGACCAACACTAACAATACCAATCTATTTTGTGCGTTATACGATTGCAAGCTTAGCCACTGACAACCTTCTGTTAGCTCCACATCCTTTCCGACTCCAAAAAGCACATCTATAAGCCTTGCGACTACGTCATCAAGAGTGCACAGGCAGGTCCTAAATACAGTTATCCATAAGTGGTTACTAATTTTGTTGATGTTTAATTATGTGAAATACAATTGATTGTAAGTAACTTTATTTTTTTGTTTGATCTCAAAAGTCTCTTTGCAAACTATGGGAAAGAGCTTATATTAGAACAAGTGTTTATGCCACAAATGCAATTTCGGGATGAAAAATCGTACATAGACTTCCTTCAGAATTATGGTTGAAATGGTAGGTAATTTTACCGAGTTTTCAAATTATTCACGCGTTACATGATTTTTTGTTTGATCTCAAATGGATCTTTGTAAATTATGGGAAATACGTGACATTGGAACAGGTGTTTATGCCACAAATGCAATTACGGTATGAAAAATCGTACACACAGACTTCCTTCAGAATTATGGTTGAAATGGGTAGGTAATTCTGCCGAGTTTTCTAATTATTCATTCGTTACATAAATTGAATTTTGGTTGGTGAATAAGGTTTGAAATAATTAGTTTTAATGGAGATGCAAGTTATTTTATTACATGTTTCTACTTTTTATGTAGTTATTGTGATTACACGTATAATGTTGGAGTGTTATGATCTAAAAATTTGAACATTAGTCTTTTTTGGCTTCAACTTATGGAACAACAAAAAGAGTTGGTGGTGGTGTTGGGAAGAGCAAGTGAAAGGAGGTGATGGAACGGAGATATGCGTTACGGTATATTTAATTGTCTTTATTGTGTTACCTATGTACCCACACCAACATATTGATTTTCATTATTCATTAGGTAGCTGAGATGGTTAAGGGTAAAGGAGACAATCAAGATAGAGAAATAGTGGGGATGAAACAGGGTTGTATCAAAACCATTACGTGCGGAAAGAAGATCTCAAGAAATTCCAAAGATGCCCCCAAACCCCTCCCCATTTACACCAAGCTCGGCCTTCACGTTTCTCCTTCCCACAGGTATTTATTTGAATTTTAAATACCAAATGATAATTTTATAATTGACAAATGATGTTGTATTTTTGACGTTGCAGGGGACTGAAAATTGTGTTGAAGTTGGTTTGTAGAATAGAGGAGTGGTTTAGAGAAAATGGTGATGAATAAGGATGAGTTGCTTGTGATACCCCACAGATCGCTTATTAACGGGAATAAACATTCGAGCTCTGATATGATTCTTAATTCCAAGGAGGAAGAGGCTGCATTTTTACATTCGCTGGGTTGGGAGGAAAATGGTTGGAGAAGATGAAGGCCTTACAGAGGAAGAGATCAATGCTTTCCACATGGATTACATGAAGTCAAAGCCATTAAAAAAATTCTGAGGATTGCAGCTGCTGGAATTTCATCAAGATTGTGACCTCATCTGACTCTAAGCTTGAATCTTGATTAAGCAAATCTCTCATTGGGTTGACAAGTTCTTTATAAATGATGTAGTCTTTTTATTTTTTTGTTTCTGTTTTCTATTATTCTTTTTGTTTAGTCAATTATAATGAGATGGAAATTTGAGGAGTAGGCATGGAAAGAAGAGTAGTGTGGGGGTCTTGACATTCTAGCACTTTTGTGGAAGTGAATAGGAATAAGTCACAGATGGTCCAGTCCCCAACTTCTTTGACATACATAATTTTTAGAGAGGTTGAAAAATAGGAATTTATATATATATATATATATATATATATATATATATATATATATATATATATATATATGCTGAGGAAAATTGCTTGGTGTGCAAAAATCTGGTTTTTGTCGGTTTTTACTTTGTCATTTTAAAGGAAAAGGAGCAACAAATTTAATTAAAAAAAAGGACAAACATGCTTCTCTTAAGCTTTTTACAGATAAATGAGGGTGTTCCATAGATCTGATATTTTATCTTTTGGCTGGACTGTTGTTTATCCGATCTAAACATTCAGTAGCTCAGATTGTTTAACCGAGGATCTGATTTTGACCGGATATTTTTTTGTTCAGATTTGGTTTACCATTTTGTTCAGATAGTGTATTAGGGTTTTTTATCAGCATATTTTGTGACGTATTGGGCGATGCTCCCACTGTGGCTATCTTTTTCTTTTCTTTTTTGCTTTCTTCTTTCTAGATGATGCTTTTCCCCTATGGTTTTGTTGATTGATTATTCCCTCAAAATCCCCCTCAAAAGCAATAAATTTTTGTGTTCGGGATTCATAACACAAAACAAAACTTAATAGATAAAATTGTGCTCAGAATCCATACCACAAGGCAAAACTTAATAAATAAGTGAGAGAACAAATGGAATCTACATCACTTTTGAGGAAGATTTTGAGAGGTTTTGATACTCATATTATTATTTTGAAGTGCTTGACAATTGTTGCCTCCTTAGGGGCTTTTAATCCAGGGTCGAGTATTCACAGGCCATCAAGAATACTTTTATTTGTTTACTACATCAAATAGGTTCATTTTTCTTTTTTTAACTGGGTGAACATAATTAAGCTCTTATTTTCTTGATGAATTTATTTTAAGTGTCCCCATTTTCTAGCTATTATTTTTTGGATGGAAGTGAGTAAAGTATTGTATCCACTCTGTTGAAAGATTAAAAGTGGATTTTGTAGCAAAGCATAGTATATGTGATGGATTATAAGACCTTTTTCCCATTGACAATTTTCATCATGTTGTGTTTATTACTTTATATGTTTATTTATGTATGTAGTTAGAAAACATTTTATTATTGTATTTGTATCTTATATAAATTACATTCAGGTTGTGTGATATGTTGGTGAAAACACCAGTTGTGTGTATGTTTGGTTGTGTTTACTTCATTAATATGTGTGAAACAATGTATGAAACAAATGAAAATAATTGAAAAAAAGAATGAGATAATTGTTTGTTTGAGAAATGCGACTTGGTGAAAAACTATACGAGTTACTATCAATTTCAGTGCACTGTTAACGGAGGGTAGAATCGTCGACACATAACTCACTACCAATAGAGTTTATATTGTGTTTTTTCTTTTCTTGAATCACCATCACATGTTGTAGAAAACACACTATCAGGTTTGTAATGTGAGTTGATAAGAGAATTTGGTTCAAAAAAATAAAGAGGGGAGAAACTTTCTCCATTGATTTTTAGGTTTTTGTTTAGAGTGGAAAGGATGAGATCAAGATTATAAGCTGTTTGAGGCTTATGATATTCTGATTCCTAAACATTTAGATGATTGAAATTTAATTAGAGTGCTCCAAAATGTTAGATGGAAAAAATAAAAGGGGCATATACCAAATAGTCCCTTGAACCTTCTTTTAATACATGTATAGTTCAAGCCTTTTTATTTTGCACCAAAAAGTCCTTCACCATGCCGCTGACACGGACCTTTAAAGATAAGAGAATAAGTGACTTTATGGTATAAAATAAAAGACTTGGACTAAATGTGTATTAAAAAATATTTGAGGGACTTTTTGGTATTTGATCCAAAATAAAAAGTGAAATGGGCTAAAACAGCTGTTGATGCAAAAAACTGGACCGAATCCCATTTTTATGATCACAGATATATAGATAAAAGCAATCCAATCAAGCACATGAGAGACAAAGATTTTTAAAGTGGTTCGGCTATAAGGAAAAGCCTACGTCCACTGTTATTTTATTCCCAGGGGTTTACAATAGCACAATGTGGTGTAGAGAGAGAAAAAGGTGTGGATCTTGTGTATGGTGTCTCTCATCCTTGTCGGATCTCCTCTTGGCTAAGGAAATACATGTATTTATAGTGATGGGAGATAAAGAGATTTATTTTATGTAGACATTTATACATTATGACTACATTCAACGAATCTAATTGTTGAATTGCTTGGTATGCTATGTGTTGTCATCTACAGTATAAATGTACATTAATGCTCATTAAATGCATAGTTATCCTTTGATCTTCCTGGTTGGTATGCCGATCAACTCTCCTCGAGTGCCGACTAACTCTCCTCGGGGGCCGACCAACTCTCCTCGAGTGCCGACTAATTCTCCTCGGGTACTGACTAACTCTCCTCGGGTGCCGACTAACACTCCTCGGGTGCCGACCAACTCTCCTCGGATGCCGACCAACTCTCCTCGGGTGTCGAATATTGCCACGTAGGATGACATGTGTCCTTTTCTGATTGGTCCTCGTAGATGGAGAATTTTTGCGTTAACAACAGCGATGCTTTAAATTTTTGTTACTGTAATTTGGTGAACAAAAGAATTGAAAGGATTTATCTTCTTAGTGTATAGAATTGTCAATTTTTATTACTATCTAATTTTACTTATCAAGACTCTGCGCATCCGGGTTTCCAACTAGTAATACTATAAAAGGCTTTACAAGCATTTAGTGTCCCTTCTCAACAGAGCTATCCACTTAAGCAAACTTCTATTACTAATTTCTAAGATGCGTAATAGTTCTATACAGATTTATCCACGTCAGGTGCCGACCTTTCATTCACCTACATGAATAAGCCACCTGTCCGTGTGAGGAGATCTCTCCTCATTCTCAGTTCAATTCGCTTTTCTATTCCTCTACCCTAGAAACTAAAACGTTTCCTACGTAATTAAATATAATCTTTTAGGTACCTATGTGTCCCTCTCTCTTCCCAAAGTGACGGATGAGTCTAAATCCCACTCTTTCCATATCATTTGGTATTCAATATATTTACTCTCACCCATGGGCGGAGCCACACACACCCGAGAGGGTGCAGGCGCATGCACTGGATTTCAGGATTTTTTTTTATATATATATACATGTGTGTAATAACTTAAATATTAAGATTAACATTGGTAATTTTTAAAACTTAAGTCAATATATATACAACAAGAGCTGATTCTAGTTTTTCAACCCAACCAAAGTTTTGTCTTCTCTCTCTATTCAAGAACAAAACAAAAGGCAAGTCTCATTTCTCTACTCCATTTACATATTTGTTAGTCTACAACACATTAACGGATTCAAGATAAAAAATTCCTGAATGTGAACGACCCTAGTTTACAGAAATTATTACTGAAAATTATTACGGACCCTAGTTCAAGTTAAAAATTATTATTGAAAATTTTCTCCTCCATTACATTGATTTTATTACTGAAATTATTACTAAAATTTACAAAATGATTAATCATACAAAGTGATTAAAATTTTACTGAATTAATTTATTAAATAAATTCAATAATAAATTTCAACATCAATGGGTTAATCTTTTTCCAACAAATTTTATGTTAGATTAATTCTGATTTTTATGTTAGATTAATCCTTTTCCATTAATTCTATTAATTATAAATAACTTGTTTAAGTTAGATTAAATCTGTTTGATTAATACATCGAAAGAGACGTGTTTGATGATATTGACACTGAACATATCATTCAATTTTTTCTGAAAATGAAGTCTAGGAAAGTGTCATTGTAATAACTATCCTATTTTAGTACTAGATTTATGCCCAAAATAGTACAAATAACCCAAAAAAATTCGCCTTGGAGGCTCCCGCCCCCCAACTCCCAAGGTACGTCATACAATTTTGCACCCACTAACTCCGAATCCTGGCTCCGCCAGTACTCTCACCTATTTTAAGCATGGCAGAATCAGGCAAACATATCAACAGCACAAGGGGATTACAATTTCAAGCATCACCATGTTGAAAAAGATGCACCCTTTGTTGTGACTCCTCCTCCTCCGCCTTGGGTTGACTACATGGTCCAACAAGCACACTTTACCAAAAATACCCTCCAAGACACCCTAAAATCTGCCATTTTGGTCATAAATCTCGTTTTGATCGAATTAAATCAACATCCTCTGCCCATCCCAATTAGACCATTGCCTCTCTGCAAGATGTGAAGTCTGAGTATAATGTTTATGAGGATATTTCTCTTGGAAAGATTAAAGACGGTATACTTCTTGCTACATCACACCCATTACTTGCTGGTGGAGTTGCCATTGGATCTGAACTTTTGATTCTGAAAATGCCAAGGCGTTTCTTATACTACAGCACGTTGCGTCTTTTTTTGAGCAAAGGTACCATGCTCTCTAAAGCAGATGCTAAGGTAAAGGGATTGCGACAATCAATCAATCTTTTGAAGGCGAAAAGTTAAAAGTTGGAGAAACGGGCAATACAACCATAAGAGGAGATGAGGCAAGAACAGACGAAACTCACACAAGCGGAAAATCAAATCCAAGGTGCCATTCGCTCAGCTTATAAGATTGAAAGACAAGTAATGGGTTTGAAAGATATCGTTAGAGAGCTTCCTAGTAGAGAGGCATCTTGATTCTGATCACAAGTTTCCAAACATGCTTCGGAGGCAAAGAGAAAGAGGAATGTCCTCTCAAAAGAGGCTACAAAGATGAGTAATTATGGGATCCAAGTCTGAAATTCTCCTTTTCACCATTGACTGGAGTATTATGGAATTTTATTTTTGCTAAATTTGAAATGGTAGAGATGGCTTTTTTTTCTTCTTATTATTTTGGAAAAATAAATGTGATCTTCAGAGAATATAAATCTGAGTTTTGTTTGGAGAGGAGTCAATATTTTTTCCTTTTTTATAAATACAATACCCCTTTTCTTGACGACGATCGACTTAAATTACAGTAACTTTTGTACCTTTAAAGGTAAGAAATATTTGCAATTCTCCTGAATATAGTTGGCATTTAAGTTTGTTGTTTCTTTTGCTAAAAAATAAAAACTCCCACCTATTTAAACAAACACCCAACACACAGGAGGACACATCAAATTTCTCAATATAAACATTTCGGTGATTTGGCACCCAGTTATGGCATCCAATATAAACACTAATCGGTTCTCAATGTTTCTAATTTGGGTTTTATATTCAAGTGAAAGCTACAAGTATTTTTTTTAAAAGTTGGTTTCATATATTCTTCCACTCTAATACATCATTATTTTATTTTCAGGTTGTTTGAATTTTGGTTCTGTTTATATATCATCTTGGTGCAAAAGTGGATATGAAGTTTATCTATTTGTATATGTATATTTGGGCTCTACTTTTTTTGAGTTTATACTAGAGAGAATGATCCACACTTTCACTATGGTCTTTTAAAACACTACTGTTAGATATAAGGTGTTGTATGCTTTTTTTCACTTCACTGGTGTGTAAAATCATTCTTAAGAACACCCTAATATTAATCATGAACACATTAATATGATTAATGTTTAACATACAATTGTTCTTAATAAAAGGATCTTAGATCTTCATGTTTTCACAATAAATACGTCTAAAAGATAGAAAATAAGACATACCTTGATCAAAGATCAATCTTGATTAATTGCTCCATCAATCTGCCTTCTTGGAAAAAAATGCACTCTAATGGACTCTCGGAGTTTCTCTCCCACCTCAGAAATAGTGTGTTATGAGATGACTCTAGATGGTGTAGAGGTCTCTATTTATAAGGGGAAGAGGGCCGGAATCCTAGTCAAGGTGGGACTCTTTCAAGTCTCCCACTAATGCCACTAACCATCATGTGACTAACGGATAAGGTTTACCCAAATCTTTTACTATCTTTATTTATCACATTCCTAATTAATTATCTGACATTTATTAAAACCACATAAATGGGAAATTCGGAATTTAATACAATTGAAATTAAATAATTAATTTCGTCACTTAACATTAATTTCCAACAGTCTCCCACTTGGTCTTAATAATTCGCATAATTAGATTAGGTATCATAAGGTGCACAATCATTGATAAAGTTATTTTGCTGAATCAAATGATTCACGGATGCGAGTCATGGCGGTTCCATACTATTCAAGAGCATGGTTCCTTCCATGTACCACAACACCAATGTTTCATTCAACTAAGCCTTTAATATTGGGTATCATAATGGCCTCATAATGTCCTTTGGAATAAGGACTATTTCTGTCAACAACACTTCATAATTGCATGCATTCACAAAGGACAGAAATAATTGAAATCAGAAACACTTTTATTGAATTCAAGTAATGGTGTCAAACAACTAAGCCAAAATAGCAATCATAGTCAAACTAATCGAGACCCATCTCTTTGACATGTTCCATAAAGGTCTTCGGAGATGGTCCTTTCGTAAGAGGATCTGCTATGTTATCACGCATACTGATGTGATCAATTGACACTCTTTGTTTCTGAATTTCTTCTTTAATTGATAGGTATTTCATTCAACGTGCTTAGTTACTTTAGGAATACCTAACATTTCTTCATAAAGAAGATTGCAGCGACATTATCATAATATTTCAGCGACTTGATAATAGTGTCGACAACTCCAAGTACCGAAATGAAGTCACGCTACCAAAATACATAAGTTGTAGCATCAAGCATACTACAAACTCAGCTTTCACAATACTTAATGGATGGATTGTGTTGCACTCCTTCATTATATTGGTTGATAAACCAAAACAAATATTCTTAAGCAAGAGTGAACTTCATACCATCCGTACAAATAGTAAATCTGAGTCACAATAATTGTTCATATTTAAATGAACACATATATCATAAATGTGAGCATATAGTCCTTTAAGTATCTCATTACTTCATACACAACTTTTAAACCCATAAAATTATTTTGATTCTCTACTTTCTAAATCCGTGCTTGTATATAGAGAAAATATATAAACTTACTCCCACTGATCTTAAGGTGTATACAAATATACAACGATTAAAAAAATAATGATATTATTTCTTAAAATGCCTCATGTGGGAAACTTATGTTTATAAAATGATCTCCTAAACATATACGCATGGTTTATTAGAATTCAAAAAATAATTTTCACATCCACTTCATGTAACTCTCAATCATAATAAGCTACTAATGTCATAAGAATTACATGTCCTTACATATAATTGAGAAGGTTCATTTATAACCTTTTCTTCATTAATAGTGAAATATTTTACTACAATTTATCTTTATCTCGTTTAACTACCGTTAGTGTCGCGTTTGGTCTTGATGACCCCCTTATACCCGACTTTAGTGCATCAATTATGTAATTCAACGAGATTTCAACCTTAGTTGTAGTCCATTAGTTTCACTTCTTATGACTTTTGAAAATAAAATCATGTCATTATTTATTCCTTCACCAAATTCATGTTCATGCAGATACCCCACATAATCATTTAGGATAGTAGACCTTTTAGGATCTTCTTAATACTATTCCTTATGATTTCATCTACATTTCTCTCACGTCGACAATACTATCATTTAGTGGTTGACCATTTATTTGTTCTTTGTTGTTTAGACAATCTAACAACTAAAAGAACAAGGATTCAAGAAGGTTATCGTTAATGGGATAAGTACCCTACCTTCCTTTATAATCATATTTCATGATTTTCTACTACCACTAATTTCACCTTTCATAATGAATTTGACTTTAATGCAATAAATACGTGTCAATGACAATTATATGATCTATGTAGGTCCACTTTAAGGGAAGTTTCTCATAATCTCCCACTTGGGCCACATAGGTCATCCTTATATTAGACATCGTAATACCTTAAGAGCACAACTCGATTATCAAAATTTGTAAGAGACATTACAAAAATCTTGTCCACGAAAATTATGAAAAAAGAGTCTAGATTTAATTTGGTACAAGATTTAAAGAGTTTCATAAAAAATGCTACGATTATGATGCAGGATCAAACAAATCTTTAAAGAACTATGTCCAAACTTTATTTTGTACAAAACATCAAAACTAAAATCATAACCCTTGAAAAATATACATCAAAAGATTCTTTAGAACATATCCCTCACGATCAAGTCTAGACAAATATTTTCCAAAAGAAATTGAGGGTTTATGAAAACAAATGGCGATTTGATTCCCCAAGAACAAAAGAAAAGAATCTTATTAGCATTTCTAGTTTGTTTTGTAAGAAATCCTTGCATCAAAAGTAGATACTTTCTATAACACAGTAAGTATAACTTGAAAACTCTATTGAGATGAAAAACTCATTTCAAATCATAAAAGATACATATTATCTTTATCATTATTAGTCCGAGTGTGCAATATGTAAACAAACTTAATTTGTTTAACCAAATTAAATATGAATTTTTAGAGAAATAAAATGGGATACAATAATATGTGATAAGATAATGAGATAAATTGCTCACTTCATTAATGCTTTGATTTAACAACACACACATCGATTACATGATAAATTGAGTGCATAACCGTGAGTTTTTGTCAGTAGTAACCGTGAAATATCGATTATATGATGCTTGTAGATTACTTTATTGGGTATAATGTTATTTCATTATATTGTACACGACATTTGTGCACAACTTATTTTCACATACTATAATAATGTATGTGATCTATGATGTTCATTCAATCACTCAAAATTGATTCCCTGTAAGGAATAACATTGCTTGAAGAAATGAACTCAATATACCCCATTAATATCTTTACAATTATAAGCATCATGAGTTACTACTACCATCATCTTTACATTTAATATTCATTGCAATTCTAGTCGGGTCACTGTAGTGACTACCAAACATTTCATAATATGAATATTACATTACGTAAAGACTTACATACACAAGTCAATAAATTTTTCATTTATTTTCATTAAATATCGCATGATCAATAAGCTAAATTATTCATGTTTATGGTTTTCATAACCTTAATTGGTGATATGATAGTGAAAGAAACTATGGCATCTGTGTTTGACGACCATTATTACCTTCCCAAAATATATATCACCACTAACATTTTATTCAATTATTGTAATCACAATAAATGAATAAACAATAATATGTATGCAACATCATAAAGTATCATCATCCTAGCATTCAATATCATACATGGACCCGTAGGCAACCAAAATATGCATGATATTAATGCATTAGTCCAATATTTATATCTTCTGGAATGGAGCACTTTAATGAACACCAAACCATATATTATATAAATATAAGAGATACGCATACACGTGCAAAATACCCGTAATACATGAATAATTATATTATTGTCTATTCCTTAATTTGAAATTCACGAAAAATTAGACATAATGTGAAAATCAAATAGACAAAAAGTTTACATGAGATATTACACAAATAATAGTAAATGGAAGACACAAATCATTTACTTTCGCTTCATCACTTATGTATGAGTAACAAATCAGAAATATTGACCCAAATCATTCATGGTCATACTAATGACCAATATGGTTATAATCACAATTATCATACTAGTGACATATGTAAATATGACTTTTTAACATTGATGCCAATTATTTAACATTTACAAAAATCCCAATGTTTATTTGATTCAAATTTCAGCATGTGTTGCGCTTCAATTTAACCTTATAACAAACATTAGGATAATCTGAAATGACTACAAGTATAGTATCTTCACATGTAATCTTAGCCTGTATTTGGCATTTGATTAAACTGAATGAATACCTACTTATGAGTCTCAAAATTTGCAAGTCATGCATTCAAATATGCATGCATGCAACGAATAAATCTAGTATCCGCACATATGAATTGTAGCCTGTGTTTGGCATTTAATTCAACTTAATGGGAGTACTAGCCTTAAAATAAACAATAATTCTGATTTTCAACCACATGAATCGTTGGCCTGTGTTTGGCACGAGACTCATTAAAACATGAATATCATAATTGAATTGTTGACTAAAATTTTGGTATATTTCATCTACATTCCGAATATCACGGAATCTGTGTTAATCATCACATAATATTCAGATTGTAAAGATATATTACCCTATAATTCATTTATCATGGTCCCATAATTTTGGCATCTGTGTTTGTTGCCTAATTCATTTAATACCATGATTAATGGACTTAATGTCAACTATTCTGTTTTTACAAAACTGGTTCTAATGTTGTTCAATTCAGATATTAGCATGTGTTGCGCCTCAATCCAATTTTATAACTAACATTAGAATAAGTCTTTAATGAATGTAAGTATATTATTCGTACATGCAGTCTCAGCCTGTGTTTGGCCTTTGACTTAACTCAAATGAATAATTGTTTACATGTCTCAACTTAAATATAGTTAATCATGCATTAATATTAACTATAATATGTAATCTATCAGTAATCACAAAGATACCAATAGTAGCTCGAATGCCTCAAAAACATAATTTTTCTGGAAGTCATAAACATTATTTATGTAAAATCAATGCCCCAAAAATATTATACTCAAAACTTAATGTATAATTAATGGTCCAAATATAAATGCATACACAATAATCTAATATTTACAATTATAGATTAAGATACTTTTATGTCTTCTCCATCCAACATCATATAAATATTATTGTTGAAACATCAATTCATAATTACATTAGGACCTTTGGGCAACCAATTATAGATTATGCACAATAACCTAATATATCGAAATGTTATTGTCAAACACATAATCATACATCTAATATTCAAAATTTTATATTGAACCCTTTCATCAATACAAAATAATACATAACATGAATATTAGAACAACCATGAACATAAAGAAAAACATCCCCCGTGGTAAAAAAAAAAAAAAAAAAAAAAAATGGAAAAAATCGTGTTTTTTTGCCAAAAATAGAAAATTTGGGTTAGCACCACAGAGATGTAGATAATTACTCCAGGATCTGAAAACAATTTGCGGAATTCAAAAATCAATTTTCTGGAGTGAGATATTGACGTCAACATTATTACCAAAAACGACAAAAACGCAATTTTAAGGGTCTTAACGACGTCAAAACGCAAAAGTAAGATGGTGCCCATTGTAAACAATGGGTTTTGTTTATTTCGACGTTTACAGTCGACCATGTCAGTTTCGTAAAATTCCGAGCAAGTTTTGACCTTTCATTCACACCAGTGAGTATTGGCGACAGAAGAAAAACGTCACAGAAAATCTCAGACACACTTTAAGAGCAGATTTAATGACAGAAATAAGACGTCGCAGAAGGTCTCAGGCACAAAAGCAATTTAATGACATAAATAAAATGTCGCAGAAAGTCTCATGCACATATATCATTATAGACGAACATCAATAAGGAAAATCACGAGATCTTAAACTTTAGCTCTGATACCACATGTAAAATCATTCTTAAGAACACCCTAATATTAATCATGAACACATTAATATGATTAATGTTTAACATACAATTGTTCTTAATAAAAGGATCTTAGATCTTCATGTTTTCACAATAAATACGTCTAAAAGATAGAAAATAAGACATACCTTGATCAAAGATCAATCTTGATTAATTGCTCCATCAATCTGCCTTCTTGGAAAAAAATGCACTCTAATGGACTCTCGGAGTTTCTCTCCCACCTCAGAAATAGTGTGTTATGAGATGACTCTAGATGGTGTAGAGGTCTCTATTTATAAGGGGAAGAGGGCCGGAATCCTAGTCAAGGTGGGACTCTTTCAAGTCTCCCACTAATGCCACTAACCATCATGTGACTAACGGATAAGGTTTACCCAAATCTTTTAATATCTTTATTTATCACATTCCTAATTAATTATCTGACATTTATTAAAACCACATAAATGGGAAATTCAGAATTTAATACAATTGAAATTAAATAATTAATTTCGTCACTTAACATTAATTTCCAACATGGTGACCTCATACTAAAATGTATATATTTTCTTACTAATCTGAGTTGTAGTGATCTAATATTAAATTCTTATACACATATAATAAAAAATAACATTGTAATACAAATTATATCATCCAAAATTGGGTATTAATATCAATATATATGTGTAAATATATGTATACATGTCTATATATATAGAGAGAGAGCGATTATCATACATACCAAGTATACTTGCTGGCGCAAATCTATTTTTTTAAAATATAAAAAAAAGTTGAGTCGAGTTTTTTTGTGTGGTATTTAAATATTTTAAGGGACCCACGTAACAAAATTAACTCAAAATAACTATTTTTGCTATTTTAAAAAAATCGGTCAAACTTTCGCGGCATGTGAATTACATAAACATTTTGTAGAACGCCTGTTCATAGCACAAATTGTAGTAACCGTTGGTGAAGGAGAAATCCCGTTCAACGTAAGAAAGTAAGCCCGAGACCCTCAGTTTTTCATTTTGGTTAATGTTGCTTTCCATAATTTTGGATGCATGGAAAAGAAAATTAATCATATGATAATTTTTCTCAAATTACTTTAATTTACGTTTTATTATGTATAAAAAGATGTTAATCTATCATAATTTAAGATTTTACTTTGGACCAACCAAAAAGAACTGAGACATGGACTTCTTTTAAATCATGTTAGGATTTTTATCATATAAATCAAAGATTAAAATGCCTTTAGCATTCTTTTTTTATATTATATATTTGGTTTTGAAAATAAACATTGTGCCAATAAATTATTTTCAATTATAGAACTGAATTGTATAAATTTAATTGTGTACATCGTATCACGCTCGCGCATTGCGCGGGTTTTCAACTAGTTACATCTAAAATCAAAGTTCTGTAAATCTATTTCATGAGTTGCATGTAGATAGTTTCATATATATTTCGATTATATGAAAATTATAATAAAATTTGTGCATTTATGAAATACTTTATTAAATTTACTAATATTTGATAAATTTTGAGTAATATTCACATATAAATCAGATTTGTTTTGTTTATTTTGTACTTTTATTGCAACTGCATTAACTCAATTATGTTAAACATAGCGAATCTTCAACTATAATAGATAGGGATCAATACATGATAATGTCAGTAATATGCATATTAGTAACTATTAAAGTTACCACTTTGCTCCAATTAGTTAACTAAACTCAATGTATTGCATAAATAACTTTTTATATCATAAGTAACTAAAGAAAAATATTTTCAATCATAAGGTAACTAGAAAATGAGACTGAAATATGTAAATTTATTTTATTTTATCTACATGAATAAGTTGTTTATTGTTTGTTTGTCCTTACAATTACAACTAAGAACTTTTAAAGTTAGGAATACGACTTTAATAACTACTGAATTAAGTACCTGATCAATTTTTCTGAAATAATTTCAATATGTTATGCAAATGAGTCCATTGATCATTATCAAATTCATTTTGGTTTGGACTTGAAAACAAATAAGAAAAGTAGTCGTTTTAATTAATAAATTTTGCATTTTATATGTTTATGTATAAAGGCAATGCTTAGAATACGAATGTTGAATACTTAAGTAACTATCTGAAATACTTATGTCAAAATGCTACAAGTAAAAGTAACTAGTTACTATATTAATAACTATTAAAGTCTCTGTTTTCATATATATTATTGAAAATCAATAATTTGAATTATTTATGGTATTTGATCATTTCAATTGTAGGAACCATGGCAAATTCAAGTTCACAAACACCTCCAAACATAAGTTCACTTAGTGAAGATGAAGCGAATAATCAACAATTTGAGCAGGGATTGTCACAAGAAGAGGTTGAAGAAGTCTTTAATTTCAATCAAATACGGTCCGACTTCTTACATTTAAACAAGGTAATCAAGGCCGTCAGATCACAAATACACCTACTGTAATGCCTCGACTCGAATTTATGGGTTACCTTTGGTCAACTCGGTCCGACCCGAGCGTTAGATGTGAAGTGCAATGAGACAACCTAACTAATATTGCTAATTCAATTTTATTTAAATAACATATTATTTGTTTAGCATGCGATTCCCATTTAAATCAAGCTACGTGAGGGACCCGTGGGAAGCGTCCCCAGAATACAAGCATACATAGCTACTAACGTAATATAAAAAAATGCTTACCTATGCAATGCTCTCAAAATACGGAACCGCACCCAACATGCAGTAACAACCAAATTGAATGACAGAAAGAAGACTATAATACGTTATATCTACGTGCACATGCAACATATATATATATATATATATATATATATATATATATATAGGGGGCCTGAAGGTAATCCTGGGATTAGGGATAATCCACCAATTAGCAACAGTGTTCTGAGGATAAGATCAGCGTGGCAACTCAAGCGTGGCATCTTGGTGAGGCAACTCAAGCGTGGCAGCTTGGGGAGGCAGCTTGGCGTGGCAACTCAAGCGTGGCATCTTGGTGAGGCAACTCAAGCGTGGCTGCTTGGGGAGGCAGTTTGGCGTGGCAACTCGTACTTTAGCTTATTGTTACTTTGCCATATTATAGCTTTGTTTATATTGACTACGAGTTGTAATGACTGTAATGTTGTAACGAGAATAATGAATGGGTGTGAGGTCGAACGGTACTCGCGAGAGACCAGGCTTGGCAGGGCCTGGGAGAGCTTTCATGCTCTATCGAACAACCTCACCGTGGGAACTTTAGAGGGACTTGGTTTGGAGGATTGAGAAGTGGGGCATCGTTGGGGCTTGTCCTGACCATCTTAGATACACCTGGTAAAACACCGAAGGACCCTGACCGTGGAACCTCAAGCGGAGCAGCTTGGAGTTCCATCGGGCATTGTTATATGGACCAAACAACCCTCTACTTAAATGTCACATCTACTGTGGGTGATGTCACTAGCCTTCTAAACAATGTCAGACATGCACTTGAGTAAACCACCGTGGTATTTGGGGCTGTCAGATAGTTGGTGAGCCACCTCTGCGACAACAACCCCCTGACACACAGTGGTTAGGCAAAAGGCATGTCTTGGCATTTAATATTTATGACTTAGGAGATAACTAGTGCATCAGGCATTTAATGTTGTGACATAAAGTATGAGGGATGTCTTTCATAGTCTTTAATGACTGAGTTGCCTCGGGGGTGGTGTGGGGGGCTATTTAAGGACCTCAACCACCTTTGAGTAAAGGATGATCTTTTGAAGAGTTCAAAAGTTATTACTAGAGAAATTTATTTACTAGAGAGAATTATTGAAAAAACCAGAGAGTTCTGCCACCCACCATTTGTCATTTATTACGAAGCTTTTAATACATAACAGAGATCCTTGAGAGTTTTAGTATGTTTGCCTGCCTACCAAGGTGTATCTAGGGTGCTTACTTCTCTCTCCCTCTAGCTAAGTTATTTCTGAAGTCCTTTATTATATTGTGAGTTATACACGAGAGATTTGTGAGTATAAGATGGGTTCCATACATTCCAAACTGCTTTTTGTGTCTTGTGGCTAAATCACTAGTGTTTTTCTAACTAACCTTGTCATCGCCATACTCAAAAGGGGTTACGCCTCCATCTTATCTAAACTACCCTCTTACATTTGGCGACTCTGCTGGGGAGGCATTCTTCTAAGGAAGGAGTATGGCGCAAGATAACGTTAATCGATGGCTCAACTTTGATGATATCCAACACAGTGAAGAGCAAGCAGCGGTAGAATTGGAGGCTTTAAGGAGCGAAGCTCCTCGAATAGAAGTGCCCCCAGTTCAGACAACAACGGGCGCTCAAGGAGTGACGCAGGCTTCCACGAGCGCTGGGCTGGGACCTGCCCAGATGACCCTCCTCATGAGTAAGTTCTATGAGTTTTTGCAAACTCCTGCAGCTTCAACGGTGCTGGGAGGACTTGAGGCCAATTCCTTCGTAACACCAGGGGCAGCTCCAACGGTTCCACCGGGCGCAGGTACAACGGGAGCAGCCCCGGCAAGCATACCCTCCGTCGTGAATCCGACAATGGGAATCTCCGGAGTATCAACGGCGCCAGCCGTAACGATGGCTCCAACTATAACGGTCATTCAGCCAACACCCCCATTGGTCGTTGCCCCATCGCCCATGGAGGAAATGAGGAGAGAAATGCAAAAGGAGATGTTAAAGTTTGTGCAGGCTTCCTCACAGTCTATAGGCGAGGTAGCTTCAGTCTATGATGACTTTAGGACACCTTATCCTCAGGAATACAACGATGAGCCTTACCCGAGGGATTATATTCCCCCCATCTTTGAAAAATACACAGGGAAAGGTGGGAATCCGAAAGAGCACATTAAACGTTTTATTGAGCACCTAGGGGTGCATTGCAACAACAAGAAACTCAAGTTGAGGGAGTTTTCCAAATCCCTAACCGATAAAGCATACACGTGGTATTCTCATTTGGCCCCTAAAAGTGTTTCCACGTGGGAAGAGATGCATGTGCTGTTTGTCCAAAAGTTCTTTCTAGCAGAGGATGAATTCACTCTGACCCAACTAGGGAGAGAGAAGCAACGACCAAGAGAAGACGTGGTGGCGTACGTTCGGAGGTTCAGGGAAAGGTCTCTGGACGTGAGAGAGGAGGCCAAGGAATCCAAACTATTACAAATCTGTGCCGAAGGACTACTCCCGGAGTACATCTGCCATCTTATCAATGAGACGCGCGAGGGAAATTTTTCGGCGTTCTTAAAATCTGCAAGGAACATCTCATTGGTCGTACGACCAAACCCGGTGGCGGTGCCTATGATATTCAGACAGCCGATACAACCTGGGGGAGGAAGGCCTCAACCCCCACGGGTGGGATACACCGAAGGAACATATGGGGGTAAGGCGGCGAAGAAGGACAACAAAAGGAAGTTCGGAAGGGATAGAGAAGACCCACCGCCGTTACCATGCACGATAGAAGAGGCGGTGAGTTGTTATAATGCCATGGTCCAAGGTGGAACGGTCTACCTGCCAAAAGGCGTTCCTTCGGAGGAACCCGATGACGCAACGAAGGCGGATCCTAGGTATTGTCAGGTTCATCGAAAGATCCAGCACCCGACAGAGAGCTGCTTCACACTAAGAAGAATCATTGACAAGTACATGAAGGCAGGGGCGCTGCAGATCCCCCCACAAAACGTTAACAACAACCCGCTTCCAGCACATGGGGCCAACTTGGTGACGACCTACGACGATGAGGCGGAAAGAGGAGAAGGAAGGTCAATAATGAGGCAAAGGGAATTTGAAGAAACTCTGGAACGTTGCACCACAGGAATGGCTAACGTAGTTTTAGCCTACGATGAAGCAAGCGCTAAAGACGTGGAAGACGTATACAGCGTTGAGGGCGAGGAAATAGAGGCAGTCGTTGAGTACAGCGCAGTTTCAAAATCCCCAAAATTCGCTTGGTTCTTCGATCAAGTGGGGATACCAAAGGAGAGCAGACTGGAAATAACTCGGGCGATCCTAGACATCGCGAGGAAGGACGCGGTTCCCTCGTTGAAATGGAGGGGACCCATGGCGAGGCTGGTGAAAAAGTTCCTATCAGAGGTGACCTTCAGCGATGCAGATAGAGCTGTAAGGTTCCCTCATAACAGGCCCTTGTATGTGACGGCCAATATCAATGGGGTTAGTTTTGCAAAAACGCTTATGGATGGGGGGCGCTTCCATCAACATTATGCCGATCAACTCCTTCCACGCAGCTGATATCCCAAAAGAAAGGTTGGTCCCCATGCCTCTGGTAATTTCAGGGTATGACAACCAATCTTCCAAATCCATTGGGTATGTGAATGTGGGAATTGTAATGGGAAATCTGAGTTCCCACATCAAGTTCCATGTAATAGAAAGTGCAACTTCCTATCATTTACTAATACGAAGAGTGTGGATGCACAATCAAGGTTTAGTTCCTTCAACTGTGATAACCCGCTATCCGAAATAAAGGGTGGCCAGCCCTATACCTCGATAAAATAGGAAATCATGGATAAATATCATCCTCAGCATCACAACCATACACAAAGCATAAGGAATAACCACGCTATATTCCAGAAAACGGGTTATCAAAAACTTTGGTTTTGAAATAAAAAGAAAACATTTTCAACAACCCATAATAGAAATAGAGGGTGGAAACCCCCACAAGCGTACATAAGAAACCCAAAAGATACAAAAGGACCGAATGAAACGTCGGTCAATAGTAACCATACAACATGCAAATAGTACCAAGAGTTACATAATAGATTCATTATACAATTACAACGGTTTGGGCAACATGCCCGAATAAACTGATCATAACTAGAAAACATAAACGGAGGCGACTACACAAACATCCCGTGAAACCCGCACGATGTCACGGCTCCTCAAAAACATGTGGAAGGAAAGGTCTTTACGGGCGACCGTGCGGCGGAACACCTGAACGGATTATGTATATACATATACAACAAGAAAGGAAAACCGGTCAGGGCCGGATATATGTGATCAATAGATAAATGACAGGTATGACAACGATGCGCAAGTAAGCATGGATGATAGTCTAGCATGGTAACATCATGTAAGGAACTAAAACTGATAAATGACTACGTAGAATGAAATTCATATAAAGCCGAATTAAAAGTACTTAGGAGCCTTTAACATCTTTCAACATAATTCGATTTCAATCTTCTTTTCCATTCCTTATCAGGAATATAATTATTATCATGTGCTCTTTATGGCACTAATCTCAATAGCATGCTCTTTGTGGCATAAATTTGCTCTTTATGGCATTCATGTTCCATCGAGTCCAACTCGATAATTAGAATAGTCATAAATATAAATATAAATATAACGATTCTAAGACCGCCCGTCCGGGTTTCCCCACTGTGCGCGTCCCTAAATAACCATCATCTTCCAGGGCCTAACATAAGACAACCTGGGATCCTATCGAAAACGTCGGGAAGCGGCCATATGCCTGCGGGGTAGTCAAGACCACACCCAGAATCTCCTACCCATCGTAGAAAAATAAAACAAGCGCTCATATGGCCTAGGACTATATCCACCCTGCATTCATTAGCCAGGGGGCTTCACCTCTCGCACGGACTTCCCTTAAGATGGTATTTAGAGAGGTGTGCAACATCCATTTTATTTATTTCCATTACATGATTTAGTAATTTATCATTTACCTTATCAATTTCCCATTTTAACAAATGTATAAGCTTAAATCGGGACTATACGTATTACGTACTGTCATAACATCCTCGATAAGAAATTCAGACTCCAAAGTTATTTTCAAAGCCTCCTTTAGGCTTTGACATAAACCCTCAAGTCAAATCTAACTCAAGTTAATTTCTAAGGTCTCCAAATTGACCTAAAGATGTTCTAGACCCTTATAGAACTACAAGATAAAAGTAATGCCTAAACATCACTTTAAATTCCCCCTTAAAAGAACCCTAGATGAACCCTTTCGAGTCTAGGATGTCGACCCAACTCAACTAATACTCTAAACCCTATGTTTACTTCATTTAAGAAGGTCCTTAATTACTAATCCTAAAGAAAAAGGGTTAAAATTTAAAAGAAAAATTTTGGAAAAGTGCAGGGCTACCGAATCGATTCGCCCCCTTGGCCGAATCGATTCGGCAAAAAAATTTGAGTTTCTGAAAAGTTGCCGAATCGATTCGAATGGAAACCGAATCGATTCGGTCAGAAGGTTTGGGTTTCTGCATAACTGCCGAATCGATTCGGATAAATTCCGAATCGATTCGGTTCACAAGACCTGAGCACTGGACTTAACTGAATCGATTTGCCCAGAGGGCCGAATCGATTCGGGCCTGCGATTTTGTCAAGATTTGGCTATGGAGTCTTGGACTCCATTTTCTACCCCAACTCAAATTTCTCCCAAACCAAACTTATATACCAACACCAAGATAGCATCAATGATACTATTGACCATCTTAAACCTCATGAATCATCCCAATCATCTTTGAATGAATCAAAACCCATAAATACATAAGAAAACCCTAAGTTTGCTAAACCAAAATCAATACATCATTATCATAGCAAATCATCTATCTCAAGACACAAATAGCAAGTAAAAACTTGCCTTGATTCAGCAACTTTGCAGATTTCTTGGTGTAGTAGCAAATCCTCTCTCAATCTCCAAATCTTTCTCTCTTCTCTTCTCTTTCTCTCTTTGGTTTAGGAAGGAAATTAGGGGAAATTGGAAGACTTAGAAGGTTTAAGTCGTGACCTAAGACAAAATCCCACTTAATTAACTAGTAGTGCGATAAAATAATACGCAATAGCATAATTAAGGCACAACCAGTCAAAAATGCCCAAAACTACAAAATACAATATGGTACATTATTTGACTATTTCGCACATTCCGGAATCAACTGCAGCCTCCAAATTATCATTTGGAAATTTTAAAATTCAATTTAGGTTCCGGTCTCATAATTAAGCCAAATATCATTTTGAATTCAGATGATATTAATAAGTATAACATAGCAATATTTACCCATAATTATGATATGTATGCGAACTCATAATAACTATCAACTTTTCTACATTGAATTAACATTCAAATCATAACTCAACACTTGTCTCCAATTACTATACTAAGTAATTACTATAAAATACGGTCTCATAAGCGAGCGTTATTACATACTCCCCCCCTTATGAGGGAATTTTGCCCCCAAAATTCAGGCGTACCTCATAAGAAAAGATGTGGATATTTCTCCCACATCTCGTCCTCACGTTCCCAAGTTGATTCGTTGGCATGATGATGACTCCAATGAACTCTCACTAGGGGCACCACACGAGATCTTAACTTTCGCTCCCCAGACTCAAGGATAGCAACCGGTTGTTCTTCATAAGAAACATCGGGCTGCAAATCGATATCTTCAAAAGGAATGTGCCAAAGGGCACCTTCACACCTTCTGTACTTCTTCAAAGAGGAGACATGAAATACATCATGGATTTGTTGTAAAGGTTCCGGCAAGGCGAGTTGGTATGCCACGGGACCAACCTTTGCAATCACTGGGAAAGATCCAACAAAGCGCGGTGCAAGCTTTCCTTTCTTCCCAAAACGTTTAATACCCTTCATCGGGGACACTCGCACTAACACTTGGTCTCCAACCTCCAATTCCATCTGTCTCCTACCCGCATCGGCATAGCTCTTTTGACGATCTTGGGCTATCCGTATGCGATTTCGAATAAGCTCAATCTTCGAAGAAGTGTCTTGGATCATTTCAGGTCCAAGGAACTTGTTATCACCCACTTCCAACCAACAAGCGGGCGACCTACAAGGCCTGCCATACAGAGCTTCATAGGGTGCCATCCCGATAGTAAATTGGTAAGAGTTATTATAATCAAACTCAACCAATGGAAGGTATTGTTCCCAACTGCCCTTAAAATCGAGTATGCACATACGAAGCATATCCTCCAACATCTGGTTTACCCTTTCGGTCTGACCGTCTGTTTGAGGATGATAGGAAGAGCTTAACTTCAACTCGGTCCCCATAGCTCCCTGGAAACTCTGCCAAAAGTGGGACACAAATATTTTATCCCGGTCGGAGATAATATTCAAAGGTACCCCGTGGAGTCTGACGATCTCCTCAATGAACAACTGGGCATAACGAGCGGTATCATAATCGGTGCGCACGGGCAAGAAGTGTGCCGACTTGGTCAAACGGTCGACAATCACCCAAATTGAGTCGTGACCCTTTTGCGATCTAGGCAAGCCCGTAACAAAGTCCATCGAAATGCTCTCCCATTTCCACACGGGAATCTCGAGCGGTTGTAACAAACCTGTCGGTCGCTGGTGGTCAATCTTAACCAACTGACAAGTAGTGCATTGAGACACAAACTCGGAGATATCCCTCTTCATACCCTCCCACCAATACAAACGACGCATATCTTGGTACATCTTGTCCCCGCCTGGATGCACCGTGAACTTGGACCCGTGGGATTCCGCCATTACTGCACGTCTCAAATCTCCATTGTCGGGAACCACAAGTCTTCCATGGAAGCGTAGTCCACCCTCAGAACCAATTGAGTACGACTCCGCTCCCTCCGACAACAACTGGCGTGTATGGTCTTGACAAACTTTATCTCTTTTCTGAGCTTCCACAATTTTTGCTATAATCGTGGGAGTAACCGTCATCACAGAAAGGAATGCTCTCACCCCTGCATCCTCCAAGCTGAGTTCTTTCCACTTAGCTTTCCACACCTCAGCTAAGTCTCCATCAGGCTTTCTACTCAAGGCATCTGCTACCACATTCGCCTTTCCGGGGTGATAATGAATATCAAATTGGTAGTCTTTCACAAACTCCAACCAACGACGCTGGCGCATATTCAAATCCTTTTGGGAGAATAAGTATTGTAGTGATTTGTGGTCGGTGAAAAGACTAAACTTTTCCCCCAAGAGGTAATGCCTCCATACCTTCAAGGCAAATACAACGGCGACGAATTCCAAGTCATGTACCGGATAGTTCCTCTCGTGAGGCTTCAACTTACGAGAAGCGTACGCAATGGGTTGTCTCTCTTGTTGAAGAACACCTCCTAAACCCAGAAGAGATGCATCGGTGAAGACGAGATATTCCAATCCCGGCTTTGGCAATGCCAGGACTGGAGCCGAAGTTAGTCTATCCTTGAGCTCATCAAAAGCCGCTTGACATGAACTGTCCCATACAAATCTTACTCCTTTCCGGGTTAAATTCGTCAATGGGCTAGCAACCTTGGAAAAGCCCTTAATGAATCGACGGTAATAACCCGCCAAGCCCAGAAAACTACGAACTTCAGTGGGCGTCGTGAGCTGACCCCACTCTTTTACCGCGATCACCTTACCCGGATCCACCGACACGCCTTGGGATGACACCACATGCTCCAGAAATTGAACTTCCTTCAACCAGAAGCCACATTTCTCAAACTTTGCATACAATTGATGTTCCCTCAATCTCTGCAGGACCAACCGCAAGTGAGCAGCGTGATCCGACTCTGTCTGAGAATAGACTAGGATGTCATCGATAAATACAATGACAAACTGGTCAAGAAAATCCCGAAACACCCTGTTCATAAGGTCCATAAACACTGCAGGGGCATTGGTTAGCCCAAAGGGCATAACCAAGAATTCATAAGATCCATAACGGGTCAGAAAGGCCGTCTTGGATACATATTGCTCTCGTATCCTCAATTGGTGATACCCCGTCCTCAAATCGATCTTGGAGAAGTAGGAAGCTCCCCTAAGTTGATCAAACAAGTCGTCGATGTGAGGTAAAGGGTATTTATTCCGGATGGTGACTTTATTCAACTCCCTATAGTCCACGCATAACCGGAGAAAACCGTCTCTCTTCTTCACAAACAATACCGGAGCGCCCCACGGTGAGGTACTACGCCTAATAAAGCCCTGCTCCAGTAGCTTCTGAATCTGATCCCTCAGCTCCCTCATCTCCACAGGAGCCATTCGATAAGGAGCTTTGGCGATCGGTCGAGTTCCCAGAATTAGATCAATCACAAACTCTATTTCCCGACTTGGAGGTAATCCCGGTATCTCCCAAAAAATATCTTTAAAATCTCTAACGATTGGAAAAGAATTTAGGGGAACCACGACATCTCTAGATGCATCTTCCGCAATACAATATAGATAAGCACTCGTGCTCCCTTCCATGCAAGGCATAACTACCAGGAACATCTCTTGTCCCGGAACCGCAAAAACTATACTCTTCCCGTAACAATTTACTATAGCACGATACTTCACTAGCCAATCCATACCCAAAATTACATCGTACCCGACCATATCAAGGACGAGTAAATCAGCCTCAAAACATAAGTCACCAAAGTTAATTCCTACGTTTTTACATACGAAGAAAATCAATGAGCCATCGCCCATAGAGGATTCAACGCTAGTGAAGGTACTTTCAGCAGATTTTATCAAACCTGAAGTCTGGGCAAAACTTCTAGAAATAAAGGAGTGTGTAGCACCCGTATCAAATAGTATTCGACCCATGTGCCCATGAATGAGAAACTTACCCTCGATCGCTGGTGGTGCCGGAGGAGCTGGAGGAAGCAGAGCCTCCTGAATATGGTAAACCCGACCGTACTGCAATTTCCCCTGTTGAGGAGGAGCAACCGGATTAGGCGCTTGGGGCGGAAACTGTACATACGGATGCTGTGGGGCCCTTGGAAGATGCCCTCCAACCAACTGAGGACACGCCCTTTTGTAGTGGCCCAGCTCCCCACACTGGAAACATTTATTTGTCGTATTATCCTGATTCCTACCTTGGTTATTTCGGAATTGCCCCGCACCTCGGCCCTGTTGGCCCCTACCTCCATTTCCACCTCTACCTCCCTGTGGTTGCTGACCACCTTGACCCTGCCTGTTATTATAGTTGTTGCCACCAGCATTAAACCCACCAAAACGTTGACGCTTGGACGAATCCCCCTGCTGAGGATCCCTCTCCACCTGCTTGTTCCCCGAGGATTGGGATGAAGAAGATGTTCCCCCTCCGCTCCCAGTTCCTCCCTGTCTCACTGCTTGCCCCGCAACCACAACCTTCTTCTTGTTTTGCACAAACAATCTATGCTCTTGACAGTGAAGTAAAGAAGCATTCATCACATCCCCAAAGGTCACCAGAGATGGATTTCCAAGCAAATGTTGTTTTATTCGCCAGTGCAGACCTCTCACAAACTTGGAGATCCTCTTCGCTTCTGGAGTTACTTCATCCGGTATAAAGCTTGCTAACCCGGTAAACTCCTCCTCGTACTCGGCAACCGATCTCTCCCCTTGTACCAAATCCTGAAGCTTCCTCTGCATTTCCCTCTGAACTGCGGGAGGGAAATACTTTCCATCAAACAAGGCCCAGAAATTTGTAATGGACATAGTATCCCTTTGTTCGGGTGTCGTCATTGACTCCCACCAGTGTAAGGCCGGTCCGACCAGCTTGAAGGTAACGAGAATTTGCTTTTTCTCCTCACTGCATTCCACCATCCTAAGATGGCGCTGCATATCTTTCTTCCACTGGTTCGCCTTTATAACATCCGAACCTCCCTCAAATTCAGGGGGATGTTCCTTAAGGAAAGACTCCCTCACCCGTTCCCACTGAGAAGGTCCCGTAGGAACTAGTGCTTCTTTTCCCCTCACTTGAGCTTGTGGCATTTGTTGGGCCACTGCAGTCATCGCGGCGTTGACAGCTTGGGCCACAATATTGGCCACTTCAGCGGCACTGATATTCCCCTGCTGCGGTGGAGGACCAAACTCATCCTCAACAACCCTATTACGTCTAGCGGGACGTCCTCTCTTCGGCGGCATCTGAGATAAAGACGAGATAGAGTTAAAACATAATATAAGACAATCTATTTAGCAAAAGATCGCATACATAGGCAGCAAAACAATCCTAACATTAAGTTCTATATCAAAGAACGCTACGGTAGAACGTGACAAGTCCGCATAGATCCTAAAGACTCTAGAACCTGATGCTCTGATACCATCTGTGACAACCCGCTATTCGAAATAAAGTGTGGCTAGCCCTATACCTCGATAAAATAGGAAATCATGGATAAATATCATCCTCAGCATCACAACCATACACAAAGCATAAGGAATAACCACGCTATATTCCAGAAAACGGGTTATCAAAAACTTTGGTTTTGAAATAAAAAGAAAACATTTTCAACAACCCATAATAGAAATAGAGGGTGGAAACCTCCACAAGCGTACATAAGAAACCCAAAAGATACAAAAGGACCGAATGAAACGTCGGTCAATAGTAACCATACAACATGCAAATAGTACCAAGAGTTACATAATAGATTCATTATACAATTACAACGGTTTGGGCAACATGCCCGAATAAACTGATCATAACTAGAAAACATAAACGGAGGCGACTACACAAACATCCCGTGAAACCCGCACGATGTCACGGCTCCTCAAAAACATGTGGAAGGAAAGGTCTTTACGGGCGACCGTGCGGCGGAACACCTGAACGGATTATGTATATACATATACAACAAGAAAGGAAAACCGGTCAGGGCCGGATATATGTGATCAATAGATAAATGACAGGTATGACAACGATGCGCAAGTAAGCATGGATGATAGTCTAGCATGGTAACATCATGTAAGGAACTAAAACTGATAAATGACTACGTAGAATGAAATTCATATAAAGCCGAATTAAAAGTACTTAGGAGCCTTTAACATCTTTCAACATAATTCGATTTCAATCTTCTTTTCCATTCCTTATTAGGAATATAATTATTATCATGTGCTCTTTATGGCACTAATCTCAATAGCATGCTCTTTGTGGCATAAATTTGCTCTTTATGGCATTCATGTTCCATCGAGTCCAACTCGATAATTAGAATAGTCATAAATATAAATATAAATATAACGATTCTAAGATCGCCCGTCCGGGTTTCCCCACTGTGCGCGTCCCTAAATAACCATCATCTTCCAGGGCCTAACATAAGACAACCTGGGATCCTATCGAAAACGTCGGGAAGCGGCCATATGCCTGCGGGGTAGTCAAGACCACACCCAGAATCTCCTACCCATCACAGAAAAATAAAACAAGCGCTCATATGGCCTAGGACTATATCCACCCTGCATTCATTAGCCAGGGGGCTTCACCTCTCGCACGGACTTCCCTTAAGATGGTATTTAGAGAGGTGTGTAACATCCATTTTACTTATTTCCATTACATGATTTAGTAATTTATCATTTACCTTATCAATTTCCCATTTTAACAAATGTATAAGCTTAAATCGGGACTATACGTATTACGTACTGTCATAACATCCTCGATAAGAAATTCAGACTCCAAAGTTATTTCCAAAGCCTCCTTTAGGCTTTGACATAAACCCTCAAGTCAAATCTAACTCAAGTTAATTTCTAAGGTCTCCAAATTGACCTAAAAATGTTCTAGACCCTTATAGAACTACAAGATAAAAGTAATGCCTAAACATCACTTTAAATTCCCCCTTAAAAGAACCCTAGATGAACCCTTTCGAGTCTAGGATGTCGACCCAACTCAACTATACTTCATTTAAGAAGGTCCTTAATTACTAATCCTAAAGAAAAAGGGTTAAAATTTAAAAGAAATTTTTTGGAAAAGTGCAGGGCTACCGAATCGATTCGCCCCCTTGGCCGAATCGATTCGGCCAGAAAATTTGAGTTTCTGAAAAGTTGTCGAATCGATTCGGATGGAAACCTAATCGATTCGGTCAGAAGGTTTGGGTTTCTGCATAACTGCCGAATCGATTCAGATAAATTCCGAATCGATTCGGTTCACAAGACCTGAGCACTGGACTTAACCGAATCGATTTGCCCAGAGGGCCGAATCGATTCGGGCCTGCGATTTTGCCAAGATTTGGCTATGGAGTCTTGGACTCCATTTTCTACCCCAACTCAAATTTCTCCCAAACCAAACTTATATACCAACACCAAGATAGCATCAATGATACTATTGACCATCTCAAACCTCATGAATCATCCCAATCATCTTTGAATGAATCAAAACCCATAAATACATAAGAAAACCCTAAGTTTGCTAAACCAAAATCAATACATCATTATCATAGCAAATCATCTATCTCAAGACACAAATAGCAAGTTAAAACTTCCCTTGATTCAACAACTTTGCAGATTTCTTGGTGTAGTAGCAAATCCTCTCTCAATCTCCAAATCTTTCTCTCTTCTCTTCTCTTTCTCTCTTTGGTTTAGGAAGGAAATTAGGGGAAATTGGAAGACTTAGAAGGTTTAAGTCGTGACCTAAGACAAAATCCCACTTAATTAACTAGTAGTGCGATAAAATAATACGCAATAGCATAATTAAGGCACAACCAGTCAAAAATGCCCAAAACTACAAAATACAATATGGTACATTATTTGACTATTTCGCACATTCCGGAATCAACTGCAGCCTCCAAATTATCATTTGGACATTTTAAAATTCAATTTAGGTTCCGGTCTCATAATTAAGCCAAATATCATTTTGAATTCAGATGATATTAATAAGTATAACATAGCAATATTTACCCATAATTATGATATGTATGCGAACTCATAATAACTATCAACTTTTCTACATTGAATTAACATTCAAACCATAACTCAACACTTGTCTCCAATTACTATACTAAGTAATTACTATAAAATACGGTCTCATAAGCGAGGGTTATTACATCAACATATCATCAATGCGCCAAGGCGAATGTCAAAGGAACAGAAGTGACCATTAGGGCTACAAAAAGGCCTTTTGCTATAAAGGAAGCTCTCTTTGTAGATGCGGCCTTTTATACGGAGTTGTAAGAGGATGCTCGAGTCCTAACGAGAAGAATGGAGGGGGCATGGGTTCCCTCGATCAAAGATAGAATGGGGCCTCTGAACGAGCAAAGTAAAGAAGCCACGAGTAACGAAGGGGTAAGGACCGAAGAAACCCATCAGGTGATCCCTCGACCTCAAAGTACCACAAGGCAGCTCAAAAACAAAGTAAGGCTTGGAGTGGATCCTATGGAGCATGAGGCCCAACGGCAAAGCGTGCTGAGTCGCTTTTCAGGGGGAAGGATCGCTGAGGCTTCGAGAGAAAGGAAGAGGAAGGCCGTGGCAACAGCTACCAATAGGCAATGCAAGAAGGTGGTCACTGAAGAGGGGAAGGTGGTATACCGTTTATAACGATGTGAGCGGGCGACCGAAGAGACCGAGGATGGGGCTGACCCGTTATATGAGTATTTCTTGGTGGATCAGGAGGGACAGTGTATTATGATAGACAACTCCAACATACAGGAGTTCATGGAGGAGGTCGCCGAAGAACCAGACTACATGGCAAATAAACCAAGGCCCCAGGCGCAAGAGTTGGAGCAGTTGAACTTAGCAGGAGAAGGGGAAGACCCAAGGCCCATCTTCATCGCGAAGGATCTCGCTAAGGAGAAGCGAGAAGCCCTGGTTGGGCTAATCCGGGAGTTCATAGATGTCTTTGCATGGAAGTATACCGAAATGGAAGGGCTGGGTGAGGAAGTGAGCTGCCACAAGCTAAACGTGATACCTTCAGCCATCCCGGTGAAACAGGCAACAAGGACTTATAAACCTGAGTTGGACTTGAAGATTAAGGAAGAAGTTCAGGGTTTGTTGGCAGCAGGATTCATCAAACCAATACAGCATCCCCTGTGCCTATCTAGCATTGTGCCAGTAGGGAAGAAGGACAAGAGCCAAATAAGGATCTGTGTGGATTTTAGAGATCTGAATAGGGCTTGCCCCAAAGATGAGTTCCCTCTACCCTCCATTGATAGCCTGATAGATGCCACGGCTGGTCATGAGATGTATAGCTTCATGGATGGGTACGTAGGGTACAACCAAATCAAGATGGACCCCGCGAACGCAGAGAAAACGGCATTCAGAACCCCATTGGGCAATTTCATGTACAAAGTAATGCCGTTTGGACTTAAGAACGCGGGAGCTACTTATCAAAGAACAATGATGGCCATTTTTGATGATTTCTTCCACAAATTTGTAGAATTCTATGTGGACGATTTGGTTGTCAAATCGAAGAAGGAGGAGTCCCACCTAAACGACTTAAAGAAGGTGTTTACTCGATGTAGGAAGTATAAATTAAGGATGAACCCATTGAAGTGCGTCTTTGGAGTAACACGCGGGAAGTTTCTAGGCTTTGTGGTTGATCGACAAGGGGTGCAGATGGACCAGGATAAACAACGCGCGATCTTAGAAATGCCGTGCCCAAGAACGGCGAAGGAGCTAAAAAGTTTCCTCGGTAAAGTCTCCCACCTCAGAAGATTTGTACCAAGATTGGCCAAGGTAACACACCCGTTGATGCAGCTGCTGCGAAAAAACACAAAGTTCAGATGGGAAAAGGACCACTAGGAGTCTCTCGATGAGTTGAAGAAGCTGCTCGTTTCACCACAAATCATGGTTCCTCCACTGGCAGGAGTACCGTTGCAGCTGTACCTCACCTCAACTACAAGGTCCGTTGGAGCTTTACTGGCACAAGAGATTGACGAGCAAGAACGGCCAGTGTATTACCTCAGCAGGATCATACATGGGCCAGAGATTAGATATAGCAGCCTAGAAAGGCATTGTTTGGCCTTAGTCTTTGTAGCACAAAAACTTAGACATTATATGCTGTCTTTTACAATTCATATTGTAACTAGATGTGATCATATTAAGTATTTGTTGGCTAGAACTATCTTGATTGGCAGGGCAGCTAGGTGGTTCCTTATTCTCTCCGAATATGATTTAAAGTGTGTGATTCCTCGTGCCATCAAGAGCCAGGCGTATGCTGATCTGTTGGCAATCTTTACATCAGGAACGTTTGAACCACCTAAAGAAGACATTCCGGGAGATGACTTGCAAGCCAACTATCTGGATGCAACCGATGAGGAATGGACGATGCAGTTTGATGGGTCTTCGGTAGAGAAAAAAGGAAGGGCAGGGGTCATCCTTTCAAAAGGAACGGAGGAGATTTGCCTTTCCTACAAACTAGATTTCCCTTGCTCCAATAACGAAGCAGAATACGAAGCGTTGGTGCTAGGGTTACTGGAGGCTCTTCGAAGGGGAATTCGTTCTCTCTGCATCAAGGGTGACTCGAACTTAGTAATTCAGCAAGTTAACGGAGAATATGCGTTGAAGCACATGAGTTTGGCACCGTACAGAACGATCATTCAAAGGCTCCTCAGCCAGTTCCACCGGACCAAAATTAGAAGACATCCCAGAACGATGAACCGTCATCCAAACGCTTATGCCACTATTGCTCAAAAGATGGTCATGAGGAGCGATACGACTATCGTTACGATCCAACGAAGAACAGCTCCTTCGGTGGTACAGTCAATGCTACCGATGGAGGGAGACGCGGATTGGAGAGGAGAGATCAGGAAGCAACTGGAATCTGGGGAAGGATCTATGGGACTAAGAGAGTTAGCCCAATACTTTACAAACCAGGGAAATCTTTACTACAGAAATGCAGGGGGATGGTTATCGAGATGCATTGGGCCAGAGGAAGCAGAGCGGAGGTTGAAGAAAACACATGAGGAGCATTGCGAAACAACTGAGATACCTCTCTATAGAAGAATTCAAAGAGGGGGATATTTTTGGCCTAGAATGAAACAGGATGCGGCAGAACTACAACGGAATTGTGATAAGTGTCAGCTATTTTTCGAAGCAGCTGAGTGCCATTTCATAGAAGCCCAAACAGACTGGAGGCAACCCTATATCGACTTTATTTAAGATGGAACTGTCCCAACGGAGAAAGTGGATGTGATGGGACTGAAGCGAAGGGCCCCAAGGTTCTATATCCAAGAGGGGCAGCTTTATCGAAGGGGGTACTTCAATAAGCCATTGCGTTGCATTACGAAAGAAGAGGCAACTGAGGTCCTCAAACAAGCCCATGACCTAGCTCACATAGGAGGGGCCAAGTTATATGATCAGCTGATGACGTTGGGATATTATTGGCCAACGATGGAGAAAGACTCTACCGAATTTGTTCGAAAATGCAAATCTTGCCAACTTCATGGAAATATGATCCATGCCCCATCGGTGGACTTACATTCTCTGGCAACGCCTTATCCTTTCCACACTTGGGCGTTCGACCTCGTGGGGGAGATACACCCTTCGTCGAGGGGCAAGATATGGATACTGGTAGCAACGGAGTGCTTTACAAAATGGGTTGAAGCAATACCACTCAGAAGGGCAACGGCTGGGGTAGTGAGTAACTTCATCAGAGAGTATATCATTTGCCGTTTTGGGATCCCAAAGGTTATTCTCTCAGATAATGGGACTCCCTTTGTCAACTCAGAAGTAACGATGCTTACAGACAAGTACTCTATCGTTCATCACACTTCAACGGTGGCATACCCGAAGGGGAACGGTCAGGCCGAGGCAACTAATAAAACTCTGGTTAATATCCTGGCTAAAACAATGGAGGACTTTCCAGGATCGTGGGATGACAAGATACCAGCAGCGTTGTGGGCCTATAGAACGACGAAGAGGAAGCCCACAGGGTACACTCCGTTCTCCCTTGTCTACGGGGCTGAGGCAATCCTTCCAGTGGAGTTGGAGGTTCCCTCTGCTCGATACGCTTTGCGAAGTAGCATGCTCCCTCAGAACAGGCATGTGCAGCTGGAGGCATTGGATGAACACAGAGACAGCGCAATGCAACATTTTCAAATGTATACAAGACAGCTCTCTAGGGCATATGACAACCTGGTAAGACCAAGGAGGTTCGTAGAGGGATATCTCATTTTGAAAGCAGCGGTGAAACACATTAGGGGACTTCCTCTGCCAAAATTCGCAGCCAATTGGGAGGGACCTTTCATCGTGAAGGAAGCTCATGATTCAGGTTATTGCTTAATTTCTAAGTTGGAGGAAGATAAGCCATTCAAAATTAATAATAAATGGTTGAAAGTCTATCATGTGTAAACAATTAAGTTTGTACCATCGATGTATCTAGTCTTTGATTATGAATATACAAGTTTTATTGATGACGTGAAGTATAGACATTGATATGAAAGCAGTCATAACTCAAAGATAAAACTGGAAAATATACATTCTTTCATTCAATAAACAAGAGAGCATTACAAAAAATTGGGAACTATTGCCCAAGAATTACATAAATGGACGAAGAAGGAAAATATATACAAGAGTTTGCTATCCTAAGAGGAACCATAGGTCCGAGGAAGAGAAAAAATCCCCAGGAAGGCCCGAAGAAGCTGACGCAAAGGAGCTTTGAGCGTTGACAGCAACCTCTAGCCTGGTTTGCACCTGTGCGCGTTCAATAAGAAGTCTCTCCCGTTTTAGCTTGGCCAAACGCAGAGCCTCTTCGGCATTCTTTATTTCTTCATCCGCTGATTCCAAAAGAGGTGCCAGCTCAGCTAACTTAACTTCCTCAGCCCGTTGGTCCTCCTGGTGCTTTCTCAGCAGTTCCCTCTGGCCGATCAACTGCTGACTCTTCAAAGTTTTCAAATACGCTATAAGCCAGTCGAAACGGAAACCGTCATGACCCAATTCCTTCAGAAAACCCAGAAACTGATTAATGAGGGCTCGGGTAACACTGGAAGTGGGAGTATTGGCAATCTCAGCAATAACGATCGCCATGCCTTGCATTCGATGACTCATCACGGGAATATTGGACCGTAGGCAGTCCACGGTGAAGGTCTCGGGGTGATGGTTCACCAACTGCTCAATCACCAAGCGATGGCTCACAGGCATTTGGGGAGAATTGTGAAGCACCATTAGGCAAAAGGCAGGAGGAGTCAAGTCAGGGAGAGGCAATTCGCACCCAGATTCACTTTCTGCCTCAACACCAGTCGTGGAACCTTGGTCAGCATGGTCAGATTCTTCCGAAACAGCAGGTTCCTGACGTGGTGTGCCCACAAGTGAAAGAGCTGGTGAGGAATCCTCCCGAGCAACCTGAGAAGAGATATAAGAAACAGTGAGATTATAGTATTTTCATTGTTAAGTCACCGTTATAAGGTGGAGATTATATAAAAATCTTAACAAGTGTTTTCGTTGTTAAGTCACCGTTATAAGGTCGAGATTATATAAAAAATCTTAACAAGCGTTTTCGTTGTTAAGTCACCGTTATAAGGTGGAGATTATATAAAAATCTTAACAAGCGTTTTCGTTGTTAAGTCACCGTTATAAGGTGGAGATTATATAAAAATCTTAACAAGCGTTTTCGTTGTTAAGTCACCGTTATAAGGTGGAGATTATATAAAAATCTTAACAAGTGTTTTCGTTGTTAAGTCACCGTTATAAGGTGGAGATTATATAAAAATCTTAACAAGTGTTTTCGTTGTTAAGTCACCGTTATAAGGTGGAGATTATATAAAGATCTTAACAAGTATTTTAGTTGTTAAGTCACCGTTATAAGGTGGAGATTATATAAAAATCTTAACAAGTATTTTCATTGTTAAGTCACCGTTATAAGGTGGAGATTATATAAAAATCTTAACAAGCGTTTTCGTTGTTAAGTCACCGTTATAAGGTGGAGATTATATAAAAATCTTAACAAGCGTTTTCGTTGTTAAGTCACCGTTATAAGGTGGAGATTATATAAAAATCTTAACAAGCATTTTCGTTGTTAAGTCACCGTTATAAGGTGGAGATTATATATAAAAATCTTAACAAATGTTTTCATTGTTAAGTCACCGTTATAAGGTGGAGATTATATAAAAATCTTAACAAGTGTTTTCATTGTTAAGTCACCGTTATAAGGTGGAGATTATAAAAAAAAAAAAAAAAATCTCAACAAACGTTTTCGTTGTTAAGTCACCATTATAAGAAGGAGTTTATGCAGAGAATTAAGAAAGTACCTGAATCACAACAGGGGCAGGAGTGGGAGTCATCACGGAAAATTAAAGTGGCAGGAACCGTTGGGAGGGGACTTGTTACCTCATCAGCCTCAACGGGGTCTCTGGCCGCAGAAACCTCAACCATCGGCATAGTTCCCTCGCCCACATAAGGTACCAAGGCAAGAGCAAGGGGTTGATTGGGAATAGATGAGGGTGGTGAAAGATCAGGAGAAAGCTGCAATATAAAAGCCAATGTTAGTAAAGAGGAACAAATACAGAAAAAGGGCGAAATGTATCCAAGAATAACTTACCTCAGTCAGAACGTTGAAAAGGGGCACTATGGTCAGAGGTCTCGCCAGCACCGTTGGACGAAGAATGTTTGCTAGCAGCGAGGATACTTCGACCTAGGGCAACCAACATCCTAAATTCAGCACACAGAACGGGGTGAAAGAGAAGGAATGCCAGATCAGACAAATTAAATATGAAATAATTACCTCAGGATCACGTGCAGCAACCAGAACAATGGGGAGAACAGCCTCAGAGGAAGCCAGTGAGCCAGAGGGGACTGGAGTAGTCGTCTCAGATTGTGTTGTCTCTGGTGGCGAAGAGACATCCATGGGCTCTATAACCTCACCCTCCACAACTGCCTCCCTCGCCCGTCGTAAGATTGAACGACGGGTGTAAGTAAGCCCGGTCATTGGCGAACGGGGTGGGGTAGTATCGGATGAGATGGCCCCACAGCGACCGCCCACGAAACGGCTAATGGGGGGACTTGGGGGGCTAGGAGAACGAGGCCCCGTTTCTTTAAGTCCCTGCACCAAAGTAGTTAAGAACAATATATATAAGTAAATCCGGCTTGCTCTAACCAAAGAGGAAAATAGAACAAGACAAGTGTACATACCTCAGATTGGGAAGAAGAATGAGAAGCTTGCACCGTGGGAGCTTGCTTCCGCTGGGACTTGGTGCCTAAAGTCTTCCTCCTTAGCCTTGTCACATCACTGCCAGTGGCTTGAGGAACCTTCGAACTTTTCCTCCTCCTTGCAGCTGGCTCAGTGGGATCGACGACGATCGTGGGGAAGGCAACCGAAGGAGGAACGACGACAGCGCGCCGTTGAAACTCTGCATTCACCCGATCTACCTCAGCCTGCGCCTCCCTCCTTAACCTCTCGGCCCTTTCAGGGGACATGGGTGGAGGAACGGAGGCTATGGGAAGGGCTGCCACAGGAGTCTGGGATTTGGACTTTATTTTTTTCGTGGAGGCCACCCCACTCTTGGCCTTCTTGGTCGATGGCTGCGAAGACCCTTCATCAGCAGTAGCTCCAATCGAAGGAGCAGTCTTCCTGGATACCCCAGCACTTTTCACTTTGGGTATGGCAGTAGGAGTCATGGGGCATAACGGAGGAAGCTCTTCGGAAGGCCTCTTAGGGGTTTTGCTTAGAGGGAACTCAATCCCCAGAACGGAGTTGCCTTTGAGTCCCAGCTCCAACGCAGAAAACGAAAGAACTGGAGGGTACACAGGCTTGCCATCTATGAATTCAGCAATGTTAGCCAGTTGTTTCGGCCAGAACTTCGTGGCAAATAGACTGGTCACATTCCCTTGCCTCTTGTTGGAGGGAATGGTGACTCGCCCAGCCATTGATTCACTTATCCCCCACGCAGCAGTGGAGGAAAATAAGGAACATGCCTCGCTAAAGCTAACCTTTGGGTTTGAGGATTGGAAAACTGAGCGAGGAGCCCCCTGATCAAACCCAAATTGACGACTACACCGATTGGGGTTATAATGTTCGCTGGAATATCCCCACTCGGTGTAGGAAGGCAGATACCCCGGAGAAAGGAGAAGCACCACGGCTAACTGAGGATCTTCAATGTCTACCCCCACCTGAACCACCCTGGATTCGTGCTGGAAGAAATCACAAGTATGAACAAAGGCGTCCTCTCCGTAAGGCCTCATAACAAAGTCCTCAAAACGATCAATCGAGGCGATCAGCTCTTTTCGGCTCTGCCTCTTGTGATAAATATAAGAGCGTGGGGGGCAGAATGGTTTCCCCAGAAGGAGGACGGTTGGCCTTGGCCGCTACAACAGGAAAGCGCACGTAAAGAAAGCTGGTTAGAAGGACGCTGTTAGCAAAATTGGCCAGGTTATAACGTCCAAGTGATCGTTCCATATCGAACAATGTTCTGTCAAGCCAGGTGTAGAGGGACCCTAGGGCAATTGCAGCCAAAGGAAGTTTGATGCCCCGGGCCAAACGAAGGGATATGTTGATAAGGTCCCTTCGGGGCTGATCGTTTGGTTTTCCCGTCAAAAGAAAACGGGAAAGAATCACAAGGATGTAAGCAGGGAGCTCTAACGAAGTACCTTGGCCAGGGGCATCCGTTGAAGTTGAAGAACTACCTTCACTAGAACCCTTAAAGAAATAGTTAATCAGCGGAGTGAAGGTAGCTTTGTTTGAAGAACCGATGCAACTTCGGCATATTCGGTCCAATGCCAAACGGTCAACAGTCTCTTGGGCGTCGAGAGGCTCATCGGTATAAGGCTCATGACCTGTTTCTTCGAGCCCCAGAAGCTCGCAGACATCTTCTAGGGTTATCGTAAACTCGCCCCATGCAGCAATGAATGTGTGAGTCGTCACGTTCCAACGAGAAACAAGAACGGGGAGAGCAACATTATTTTTGGAGAGAGTAAACTCACCAAACCATTTGGCCCGTTGAAGGCCAATCTTACTCAAAATATCACCATGGGAACTCACCATGTGAGAGTTCCAAGCAGCAAAATGGGCAGGAGAACCCCCTGGTGCTTCGAAGTCAATTTGGGACCATTGGAAGTCCCCTCGCTCCAGACGAAACCGGAGAGTCCCCTCTGGAGGAAGAAAGCCCCACTTCGAGGGTTCTTCATCCTCATCACCCAGCACTAAGGTCTCAAACTTGCATTCAAAGTTGACAGTCTTGTAAGCAGCAGCAAAGCTATCATCTTCGCCAAAAATGGGAGAGCGACGATAAAACCTTAACTGTTCACGACGGACAGCGTCCAAAGCAGAAGCACCAGTAGTGGTGGCAACAGAAGTAGCAGGCGGCGCACTGGTTGAAGAGATGGTGGGGTAACTTTGAGACGCCATGACAGAGTGTTAGAGCAAACAAAAAACAACCTTGAGTAAGAGGAGCCTGAGCACGACAATAGCGGAGAGCAACCACATGAGGTGGCGTAGAAGATGAGAGCAAGAACAGGACGGCACAAGCTTGAACAACAATGGAGGTTTCAGACGCTCAACAATGGAAGCTCTCTCTCTCTCTCTCTCTCTCTAAAAGCGAAGGAAATTTGAAGAAGGTAGTGGCAAAGTAAGAAAAAGAAAGGTTTTAAGTGTTTGGGAGATTTGGCCGTTTAATTTTTTAAAGTTCGTCGTTTAAGTTTCCCACCATTGCACGTGTGTGGCCGCCTGCAATCATTTCAAATGTACACGTGGCACTTCGGGAAGTGTTCTGACATGGAAAAGACAACGCTACGTCATTTAATGAAGTAACACCTGGGGAACTGCCATCAATTAATGAAGTGACACCTAGGGAACAACCACCGTTACCTTCCTAAGCAAGATTGAGTTTTGGGCGCCAAGATTTTCTCTGACATATCCAATAAACCCCCCAACACATAAGGTGTCCCAACGGTTCAAAAAAGCCACGATGTCCCCTCGACAGAAGCTCAAACGTTGTTTAGTTATGACTCAGTTAGATCGGGGAGAATTTTTTCACTTTTTCGAACATTACTGGGAGAATATTAGCAGGTCCTTCGGGAGAATTTCAGATATTCAAGATGGAACGGTTGAGGCTCAGCATTAGGAAAAAGCAGCAGGCCAGACAGAGAAGGTTCATCGGATTAAGAAGTTTTCGTGGAGGCACTTCTTGTTCCCACAACAAATCCCTCCACGAAGGGGCAAATGTAGAGGGGGCCTGAAGGTAATCCTGGGATTAGGGATAATCCACCAATTAGCAACAGTGTTCTGAGGATAAGATCAGCGTGGCAACTCAAGCGTGGCATCTTGGTGAGGCATCTCAAGCGTGGCAGCTTGGGGAGGCAGCTTGGCGTGGCAACTCAAGCGTGGCATCTTGGTGAGGCAACTCAAGCGTGGCTGCTTGGGGAGGCAGCTCGGCGTGGCAACTCGTACTTTATCTTATTGTTACTTTGCCATATTATAGCTTTGTTTATATTGACTACGAGTTGTAATGACTGTAATGTTGTAACGAGAATAATGAATGGGTGTGAGGTCGAACGGTACTCGCGAGAGACCAGGCTTGACAGGGCCTGGGAGAGCTTTCATGCTCTATCGAACAACCTCACCGTGGGAACTTTAGAGGGACTTGGTTTGGAGGATTGAGAAGTGGGGCACCGTTGGGGCTTGTCCTGACCATCTTAGATACACCTGGTAAAACACCGAAGGACCCTGACCGTGGAACCTCAAGCGGAGCAGCTTGGAGTTCCATCGGGCATTGGTATATGGACCAAACAACCCTCTACTTAAATGTCACATCTACTGTGGGTGATGTCACTAGCCTTCTAAACAATGTCAGACATGCACTTGAGTAAACCACCGTGGTATTTGGGGCTGTCAGATAGTTGGTGAGCCACCTCTGCGACAACAACCCCCTGACACACAGTGGTTAGGCAAAAGGCATGTCTTGGCATTTAATGTTTATGACGTAGGAGACAACTAGTGCATCAGGCATTTAATGTTGTGACATAAAGTATGAGGGATGTCTTTCATAGTCTTTAATGACTGAGTTGCCTCGGGGGTGGTGTGGGGGGCTATTTAAGGACCTCAACCACCTTTGAGGAAAGGATGATCTTTTGAAGAGTTCAAAAGTTATTACTAGAGAAATTTATTTACTAGAGAGAATTATTGAAAAAACCAGAGAGTTCTGCCACCCACCATTTGTCATTTATTACGAAGCTTTTAATACATAACAGAGATCCTTGAGAGTTTTAGTATGTTTGCCTGCCTACCAAGGTGTATCTAGGGTGCTTACTTCTCTCTCCCTCTAGCTAAGTTATTTCTGAAGTCCTTTATTATATTGTGAGTTATACACGAGAGATTTGTGAGTATAAGATGGGTTCCATACATTCCAAACTGCTTTTTGTGTCTTGTGGCTAAATCACTAGTGTTTTTCTAACTAACCTTGTCATCACCATACTCAAAAGGGGTTACGCCTCCATCTTATCTAAACTACCCTCTTACAATATATATATATATATATATATATATATATATATATATATATATGTATATATATATGCATGAAACTTTTTTTATTCCAAAATGTCACTTATCCCTATTAATTCACCTTAATCTTGTAAAAGAATTCCCTTTTTAATTAACTTGACATTTATGCCTTGATTTAACACACCCGGTTAAATACTTAAAACAAATACACTTTCATCATGATCCTTACCTTAATTCCATCACATTGGGTCGGAGTGACATCCCGCCTAATTAAATACCGGATGATCAGTCCTTTATTAAATTAAAATCGAGGTGAACAATTGGTTCATTCTTCGCATCACGGTCGCAAAATAAATATTTTCAATTTAAATACCCTAAATAATTAAGCTAAGTGTCAAAACAATTTAAAGTCTTATTCCCATTTTAAATTTTCAACATGAAAACCTTTTTAAATAATCATCAGTTTAAGAATCACATAAATGCTAAGGATGGAAATCAACACAAGATAATTAAGCCATCTAAATTAATCTAACCAAGTTAAAGAACCATAAATGAAATCATCATGACAAGAGTTAACTCCCAATGAGTACTGAATAGTGGAAATATAAATAAATACAAATCTTTGACAAATCCAAACGGAATAGGGAATCGGGCGACACATGCCCTAACTATGCAGAACTAAAATAAGAACTGAATCAATGAAGAGGTCGTCTAAAGCAAGGGCCTGCAACTCCCACATAAGCTGCAGCACGTCTAATCCAAAGAACCAATGCCTAGCGCCCCTGTGGCTGGGCACATGTAATACATTCATATATATATATATACACACAAGAGATAGGAAGATAACAGAAGACGGGTCAGAGCCCGAGTGTAAACCAACTTTAAAAATAGTTCAGCAAGTATTTAAAATGCTTACCGACTAATGTAACAACCATGTTAGTATGCGACACTCTCTTGAGAATTCTTACCTCTCATCTAGTGTGCACGCCTACGGTACTACTAAACTCATAAGTCTATCTAACTTATTCTCCATAAAGTTTTATCTCGAGAAGTAATAACACTATGATATTTAGTTTAGAGAATCAATATCTTCACGATTACTTACGTTACTTAGAATATCTCAGTACCGTTACAAAGTTCCCGAATACTTATTATAAAGTTTGGAGCATTTATTCAATATTTAACTACTTATACGCACAGTAGAAAGTTTCCATATATAAGTATATATATTAGTCACTCATATAATATATACTATCGGCACCCCACATACTATCTATGGTGCTGGCATACTCTGCTATCAAGTCCCCGTATCACTCGTGCTAAGAGAAATACTAGTTCGGAATCACTCTCGAACTGTATTAACACAATACATTCAAAATGGAGGCGACACATAATTCCAAGTCACTAACGTGCAAACGATTTTCAATGTGTAGTAACCCCTCGTTAACCCTCAGTTTCATCCCATATAAAATTTCATTCAATTGTAATCTACTTAGACTATACTGGTCCTCTTCATGACCCATTATGCTCTATAAATAATATTCAAGGGTTCCTACGCCTTTTGTCCGGATTAAGCGAAAAAGGGGGAAAGACATGCTGTTTTCCAGGAGGTATCGATCGATCGAGGAAAGTGGTCGATCGATCGATCAGTCAATCGATTGAGACTCTTGGGTCGATTGATCGATCAAGCAGGTATTCCGAATTCTGCCATTGTTAACTACGGGTTTTCTTCTCCAATGTCAACCAAAACTCCATTAACGATCCCAAAACTCCTAAACAAATTTACTAATGGTTACATATACCTATATACATGATTTTCTACGTGAAGCATGCACAAATTAATCAAGAGTATTGAATTAAAGGGTAGTTCATCATAATTATTAAGAACCCTAATTTTACATTAAACTTCCACTCTTCTAATTCTTTTTCCCGATTTCTCACTTATAAACCAATACAATTTCATGGGTAATCCTCTACATATGTTGAGATTTCCAGAATATATCTATTTCCTCTAAAACATGTGATGTAAATTCCATAAATCATCAAATACTTCCATGAAACATATGTGTAAAAATCGTATTCTAATATGGGTGAAACATTAACTAAAAAGAATAGCAAGATAAATACTTGCCTCGGATTCAAATGTTTGATTTGTTGATGATAAGGATATGGCTGCGTTTCTCGTCTTACAATCTATGTTGTGGTGGTGGTGGTGGTGGTGCTATCGAATTGGTTCTTGGCCTTGGATTTCTTGGAAATATTTTCCTTCCTTCCTCTCACTTTCGTTCTATCTTTTTGAGAGTGTTAACCCTAGAAGACTATTTTAATATCTGAGAATAATGTCCCAATTTTCGTCATTTAATTAAGGCCTAATTTGAAAATGACTAAATTGCCCCTTTGGGGTGCCGGTTAGGCCTAAAACGCACCGAGATCCAAACTAAATCTCCGGGTACACTTTTCTAACTATTTCGACCCTTTCGGACCCGTTGGCGCACTCAAAATGACCATACGGGTGACTTAGAATTTATTCACTTTTTATAATAATACTTTAGTCCCGACACGACACATGCGCGTCCCGACTAAATTTCCATAATTGTCATATTATTCACCCGTGACAATTTTAATAAATTCAATTACACATGTCACTTTACCCATTAAGTAATATTCAATAAATTCCCAATAATTTCTAACTCTCATCACGCTAGTAAATATTTAAAATAATTTTTGGATTTATATTAAATTAATATCTCAATTTAAATTTAATAAATCCTCAAATTAAAAGCCATAAAAATACGGGGGATTACATACTTCCCCCCCTAATAACGTAATTTCATCCCGAAATTCGGAAAATAAGGCATACCTAGTAAAAATAGATCTGGATATTTTTTGCGCATATCTGCCTCGCTCTCTCAAGTGGACTCCTCCACATTATGATGCTCCCACTGAACCCGTACAAGTGGAACTACCTTCGACCTCAATTTCCTCTCGCTATGGTATAGGATAGCCACTGGTCTCTCCTCGTAAGAGCTGTCGGGCTGTAAGTCAATTTCCTCTATCGCGATGTGAGTGTGGGCCATATCATCCCGAAGATATCGTCTCAACGACGAGATGTGGAATACATCATGAATGCGGTGCAAGTGCTCTGTCAACCCCAATCTGTATGCTACCGGCCCAATCCTCTCGATAATGAGAAATGGTCCCACCGGCCCAACCCCAACACAATTTGTTGTCCCCCACCTCTAGCCAACAAGCTGGAGAACGACAGGGCCTGCCATTCAGCGCCTCAAATGGGGCCATGCCGATCATGAACTGATAGGAGTTATTATAAGCGAACTCCACCAGTGGAACATACGGCTCCCAACCTACTCCAAAATCAAGGACACACATGCGTAGCATATATTCCAGCATCTGATTGGTACGCTCTGTCTGTCCATCCGTCTGTGGGTAGTAAGCTGAACTCAACCTCAACTCTGAACCCATGGCCTCCTGAAAGCTCTCCCAGAAGCGCGACACAAAAATCTTGTCTTTATCAGACACAATATCCAGGGGCACCCCATGAAGCCTAACTATCTCGGTAATAAATAGCTGTGCATACTGGCCTGTGGTGTAGTCTCTTCGTACTAGTAGAAAATGGGATACCTTGGTCAACCGATCCACTATAACCCATATGGAGTCGTGACCCCGCTATGATGTAGGCAGTCCGGTAATGAAGTCCATGGAAATACTCTCCCACTTTTACGTAGGTATCTCCAACAGCTGAAGTAACCCTGGCGGCCTCTGGTGGTCCACCTTTACCATCTGACAGGTAGAACATTTGGACACGAACTCAGTAATGTCCTTCTTCATCCCACTTCACCAGTACTGTTGCCTCATATCCTGGTACATCTTATCCCCTCTGGGATGTACTGCAAATCTGGATCCGTTCGACTGTGTCATCACTACATGACGTAAGTCTTCTCCCTCTGGGACCACCAATATTCCATTAAACCTCAAACCCCCATCAGTGTTCACTGAATAAGACTTTGCACCCTCAGCTAAGAGTTGTATAATCTGCTCCTGGTAAAACGTATCCGCTGCTTCTACCTGTATCACCCTCGTAACAATCTCGGGTGTTACTGACATAACCGATATAAAGGAACGAGCCACCGCGTCCTGGTGTCCCAACTCTTTTCACTTTACTCTCCATACTTTCGCTACGTCACCTATCGGTCTACGACTTAACGCATTAGAAACTACATTAGCCTTTCTCGGACTGGTAGTCTTTCACAAACTCCAACCACCTGCGCTGACGCATGTTCAACTTTGAACAAGTATTGCAGTGACTTGTGGTCTGTGAACAAGCGAAACTTCTCCCCAATAAGTAATGTATCCAAATCGGTAATGTGAACACGACCGCTGCTAGCTCTAGGTCGTGGGTGGGGTAATTTCTTTCGTGAGGCTTGAGCTTGCGGAAGGCAAAAGCTATAGCCTGTTCCTCTTGCTGAAGTACTCCCCCGAGTCCCCGTACAGAGGCGTTCGTGTACACCAGGTACTCCACCCCTAGCTTAGGCAAAGCAAGAACTGGTGTGAAGTCAACTTATCGTTTATCTCATCAAAAGCCAATTGACAAGCATCATCCCATACATACGGTACCCCCTTGCGAGTTAGATTCGTCAACGGACCCGCTATCTTAAAAAAGCCTTAGATGAACCTCCTGTAGTACCCGACTAACCCCAAGAAACTACGCACCTCTATCGGTGTCATGGGTTATCCCCACTCCTTCACTGCCGACACTTATGCCCGGGTCAATCGATATCCCAAATTCTGACACAACATGCCCCAAAAATTATACCTCCTCGTAACTAAAATTCGCACTTCTCGTACTTAGCATACAACTGATGCTCTCGTAGAGTCTGAAGAACCTACCTCAAGTGCTCGGCATGCTCCTCCTCAATCCGCGAGTAAATCAGGATGTCGTCTATGAAGACTATGGCAAACTGATCCAAGAACTCTCTTAACACTCGATTCATCAAGTCCATGAATACGGTTGGAGCATTTGTGAGCCCAAACAGTATGACTCTAAACTCATAGGACCCATATCTCGTTAAGAAAGCAATCTTCGACACATCCTTCTCCCTAATCCATAGTTGATGGTATCCCGATCTCAAATCTATCTTCGAAAAGAAGGTTGCTCCTCTCAGCTGGTCGAACAGGTAATCGATTATATTTATTTCGTATCGTGACCTTATTTAGCTACCGGTAATCCACACATAACCTTAGTGAAGCGTCTCTCTTCTTCAAAAATAACACCGGAGCGCCCCAAGACGAGGTCCTCCTACGAATGAAGCCCTGGCCCAACAACTGCTCTATCTAATCCCGTAACTAGGGGTGGTAAATGGACGGATACGGATCGAATACCATGTTTTCCATATCCGTATCCGCTATCTGGATGCACTATCCGTATCCGTCCGGATAGTTAAAACAACTATCCATATCCATATCCGCTCGGATACCTCGGATTCAGATAATATCCATATCCGTTTATATTGTTTAGCCATCGCAAAATATAATTATTAAAATATACAATCCAATGAAATCCAATTCAATCCAAATAAATATATAACAAAATTACTAACACCTAACATCAACAATTATGGGTTCCATAATGATAGTAGCATTCCATAATGATAATATGGCTTAAATCCATCCATAATTTACAACCATATAAGCTTAAAGTCATTCAAAAAATAACAGTAGCATTCCATAACAGTAAATATAAATATGCACCTTTTAGATTAAATCAAATTTATTAAGAATGATAATCTCATGGACCTTTTAGTCTTCAAAACATACTGATATTTTTATTTTAATATGTATACATTTTTATTTTGTATATAATATGCCTGATGCTAACTTCAGTTATCATCACAATCAAAACCATTTCTTTACTTTTTTATTTTCCCCCTATATTTATTTATAATAAAGGAAACTAATGAACAACCACATGAACAATATATAGATACAGTTATATATTTGTATTTTTATTTTGTATGTACCTGTTGTTGCTAAACTTCTATTGCAAGAGGAGGGAATGCGCATCAAAGGGGTTTATGAGAAGCGGCGGCGGGGTTGATGAGCAGCGGTGGGCTGATGCGACGCAGGCAGAGGTGGCGGAATGATTATTTTTTGTGGAGTAAAATGAGGGTCTATTTTCTCTTGTTTTTTACGAAAGAGAAATGAAATGAAATTAGTTTTTTTTTTTTGTTTTGAGTGGAGTATATGTTCTTTAGTGGGTGTATGTTTTGTGTGATAGGGTGTATTGTAATTTTAGTGTAACTCCATGATAATATACCAGTAAAATAATAATATATGGCATTTTATAATATACACGATAAAATAATGATTTTAGGGTATTTTTGTTTTGAGTGGAATATGCGTTTGTTTTGTTTTAGGGAATAAACAATTAAGATTTTTTTAATATTATTATATTAGTAATACTAATACTAATATTATTTGTAATATTTTGAACATATGTTTGACGGATACGGATATCCGGTAAAACGAATATTCGGTAAAATTGATACTCCGCATCGGATACGGATTATCTGTGTCGGATACTAGTACTATCCGTATTCGTATTAATTTTCTCGGATATTTTTATAGAGTATCCGTATTCGTATTGGTTTCCATTTTTTCGGATAAATATTCGCTAATTCGGATTCGGATATCGGACGAATGCGGATTTTTGAATATCCATTTACATCCCTACCCGTAACTCCCTCATCTCCGCTGGAGCCATACGGTACGGTGCACGTGCTATCGGCCGAGTGCTCGACATCAAGTCTATGAAATAATCTATCTCTCGACTGGGGGTAGGCCGGTATCTCTTGGAATACTTTCAAATATTCACGAACAACTGGAATCGAACCTAGGGGAATCACAATCTCCTTATAGGTATCCTCCTCTATGTAGTACAAATGGGTGGAATATCCTCCCTCTGGGCGAGGCATCGCCACCAAAAACATCTCCTGACCCGGAATGGTGAAGATAATACTCCTACCGAAACAATCTATCATGGCTCTGTACGCAGCGAGCCAATCCATGCCAATAATGGCGTCGTGATCATGTATATATAAAACTAGCATATATGTAGGTATAATCAAGTTACCAAGCTCTATACCTATAACCCGACATATAAAGAAAATCAAAGACCCATTCCCCAATGTTGAGTCTATGTATGTCACTGTACTCGCTGCCATGTCTAATAATCCTAAGACCTGTGAAAAATGAGTAGCTATAAAATAGTGTGACGCCCCCGTATCAAATAAAACTCGACCCATAGTGCCATGTATAGGAAACGTACCCTCAATCGCGGGTGGCGCTTGAGGTGCTGCTGCCTGGTGAACGTTATAAATACGTCCATACTGCAATTGCCCTTGCTGAACTGGGGGTGCTGGGATGGCTGGTAGAGCTGGCATCTGAGCTGGCGCTGGGAGGGCGACTGGAAAGAGTGGCCTCTACAGCTCATTACCATCACCCTGCTGCTGTGGGGCCCTATCCCCCTCTCGGTAATCCTTACGCCTATGGCCATTCTAGCCACATCCAAAACATCTATCCCTAAAGTTACCGCCCCTCTGCCTCTGCTGACCACCACCCTGTTGGCCGCTACCACCCCACCATTGGCCCTGTTAAAAATGCTGTTGGCCCTGATGCTGACCGTGCTGTTGACGGTGTTGGCCCTATTGGCCATGCTGGCTGGTCTGGCCCGCTCTAAATCCCCTAAATCCCTGCCTGGAATCACCTGATCAGAATCACTTGGCAGGGTCCCCCTGATGGGAACTCTGCTCACTGTGACGGATCTGCCCTTGGGCTACTGGTGCCCCACCAATACTATTACCCCCTGTTTGGCCCTGCTGGCTGGACTCCCCTGCTCATTTGCTCCCCTGCTGATGGAAGTGGTGATCTTGGCAGTGCAACAGGGCGGCGTTGAGTACGTCAGTGTAAGTAACCAACGATAGATTACCTATGAGGTGCTCACGAATCCTCCAGGATAATCCATCTAGAAACAACAAGATCTTCTTCTCCTCAGTGGGTGCCTCATCCGGCACTATAGTGAGAAGTCTCGTGAACTCCTCCTCATACTCAGCAACGGTCATACTCTCCTGCTTAAGATTCAGTAACCTTCGCCTCATCTCAGTCTACACGGTGGATGGGAAATACTTGTGGTCAAACCCCACCCAGAATGATTGAATCGAAATGCTATCCATCTCCTCCAAGGTGGTGGTGACTCCCACCACTGTAAAGTGACCCCCACTAGCTTGAAGGAAGCCAGTAACTGTCTCTGCACGTCAGTGCACTCATACATGCGCAGATGCCTCTGGATATCCTTCTTCCATTGGCTGGCGATCACAATGTCTGAACTACCCGAGAACTACGGAAGATGCTCATTCTGAACGGCATCCCTGACCCGCTCCCATGTAGTGGGAAGCTATGCTGGTACCGGTGCTACTGCCTAAACCTGGGGTGGAGCCTGCTGCACCATCGCTAATGCGGCCTTTACCGCCTGAGCAATAATGGCGTCTACTTCGGTTGCATTCATCATTCCCTGAGCCGGAGCTATTGGCTGCTCAAGCTGGGCATTCTTATCTCGGGGTGCACATCTTGAAGGCATCTGAAATGAGAAGGGAGTTTATTAGTCTACAGTTATTATCAAATCTCAAATAGCTGAAGACGTAAGTGTAAACACAAGAATACAACAGTCCTAAAAATAGGGCTCTACATCAAAGATGCTAAACTGAAAGCGAAATAAGCCATACAAATCCTAAAGAAAATTAGAACTTGATGCTCTGATACCACCTGTGACACCCCGCCTAATTAAATACCGGGTGATCAGTCCTTTATTAAATTAAAATCAAGGTGAACGGTTGGTTCATTCTTAGCATCACTGTGGCAAAATAAATATTTCCAATTTAAACACCTTAAATAATTAAGCTAAGTGTTAAAACAATTTAAAGTCTTATTCCCATTTTAAATTTCCAACGTGAAAACCTTTTTAAATAATCATCAGTTTAAGAATAACATAAATGCTAAGGATGACAATCGACACAAGATAATTAAGCCGTCTAAATTAATCAAACCAAGTTAAAGAACCATAAATGAAATCATCCTGACAAGAGTTAACTCCCAATGAGTACTGAATACTGGAAATATAAATAAATACAAATCGCTGACGAATCCAAACGGAATAGGAAATCGGGTGACACATACCCTAACTATGCAGAACTAAAACAAGAACTGAATCAATGAAGAGGTCGTCTAAAGCAAGGGCCTGCAACTCCCACATAAGCTGCAGCACGTCCAATCCAAAGAACATATGCCTGACGCCCCTGTGGCTGGGCACCTGTAATACATACATATATATATATATATATAAGAGATAAGGAAATGACAGAAGACGGGTCAGAGCCCAAGTGTAAAACAGTTTTAAAAATAGTTGAGTAAGTATTTAAAATTCTTACCGGCTAATGTATCAGCCATGTTAGTATGCGACACTCTCTTGAGAATTCTCACCTCTCATCTAGTGTGCACGCCTACCGTACTACTAAACTCATAAGTCTATCTAACTTATTCTCCATAAAGTTTTATCTCTAGAAGTAATAAGGCTATGATATTTAGTTTAGAAAATCAATCTCTTCATGATTACTTACGTTACTTAGAATATCTCAGTATCGTTACAAAGTTCCCGAACACTTATTATAAAGTTTGGATCATTTATTCAATACTTATTAACTTATACTCACAGTAGAAAGTTTCCATATATAAGTATATATATTAGTCACTCATATAATATATACTAGCGGCACCCCACATAAAATCTATGGTGCTAACATACTTTGCTATCAAGTCCCCGTATCACTCGTACTAAGGGAAATACTAGTTCGGAATCACTCTCGATCTGTATTAACACAATACACACAAAATGGAGGCGAAGCATAGTTCCAAGTCACTAAGCGGTCAACACATGCCCCTCACGTCTCTTAGGAGCGTCTGACTATCATTCTCAGATATCTTGTACCAAGGAATCTTATGTTCTAGGGTATAAGTCAATATCCCCCATAAAGTTCCCATCGAGATAAGACTTTCCCGGCGCGGCAACCTCCGTGATAGCAAGTAGCACGAGTTTGATTATACACAAGCATAATATAAATATATACACATGCACTCGATCATATATATAAATATTCTCATTTTTTCGATTAGGTTCGCCCACAACCCAATAATAATAATTATTAACCGTACTTTATAGAATTTTACCCAATTATCTCTCATAAAGGATTCGTTTATTTTATTCTCAATTATAATCATTTCATACTTACTTCTCACCTCTCGAAGTATTCTCTCTCACTAAAGCTAATTTCAGTAGTTTAACACTCTCTAACCTACTGGTCTAAGTCATTTATAAACATCTCAATTCCGTAGCTAACGTGCGAATAATTTTCAATATGTAGTAACCCCCCATTAACCCTCCGTTTCATCCCATATAAAATTTCATTCATTGGTAATCTACTCACTACCTACTGGTCCTCTTCATGACCCATTATGCTCTATAAATAATATTCTAGGGCTCCTATGCCTTTTATTCGAATTAAACGAAAAAGGGGGAAAGACTTGTTGTTTTCCAGGAGGGATCGATCGATCGAGGAAAGGGGTCGATCGATCGACACTCTTGGGTCGATCGATCGATCAAGCAGGTATTCTAAATTTTCCATTGCTAATTACGGGTTTTCTTCTCTAACCTTAACCCAAACTCCATTAACGCCCCCCCAAACAAATTTACTACTGGTTACATATACCTATATATATGATTTCCTACGTGAAGCATGTACAAATTCATCAAGAGTATTGAATTAAAGGGTAATTCATCATAATTGTCAAGAACCCTAATTTTACGTTAAACTTCCATTCTTCTAATTCTTTTTCCAGATTTCTCACTTCTAAAGCAATACAATTTCGTGGGCAATCCTCTACATATGTTGAGATTTCCATAATATATCTATTTCCTCTAAAACATGTGATTTAAATTACCTAAATCATCAAATTCTTCCATGAAACATATGTGTAACAATCCTATTCTAACATGGGTGAAACATTAACTAAAAAGAATAGCAAGATAGATACTTGCAGGGATTCAAATGTCTGATTTATTGATGATAAGGATATGTCTGCGTTCCTCGTCTGACGATCTATGTTTTGGTGGTGGTGGTGGTGCAATCGAATTGGTTCTTGGCCTTGGATTTCTTGGAAATCTTTTCCTTCCTTCCTCTCATTGCCTCTCTATCTTTTTGAGAGTGTTAACCCTAGAAGACTCTTTTAATATATGATAATAATGTCCCAATTTTCGTCATTTAATTGAGGCCTAATTTGAAAATGACTAAATTGACCTTTTGGGGTGCCGGTTCGGCCTAAAACGCTCCGAGACCCAAACTAAACCTCCGGGTACACTTTTTTAACCATTTCAACCCTTCCAGATCCGTTGGCGCACTCAAAATGACCATACCAGCGACTTATAATTTATTCAATTTTTATAATAATACTTTAGTCCCAACACGACACAGGCGCGTACCGACTAAATTTCCACAATTGTCATATTATTCACTCGTGACAATTTTAATAAATTCAATTACACATATTACTTTACCCATTAAGTAATATTCAATAAATTCCCAATAATTACTAACTCTCATCACGCTAGTAAAATTTTAATATAATTTTCGAATTTATATTAAATTAACATCTCAATTTAAATTTAATAAATCCTCGAATTAAAAGCCATAAAAATACGGGGTATTGATTCTCCTTTTTTATTCTAATCTATTATAAGCAATATTTTCATTCAAGTTTAAATCCTCAATAACTCTCCTAATTATTTCCTCCCATGATAGCTTAGGGCGACGCCTTCCCCTTTTACCCTCAATCTTCAGTAATCTTCCTCTTACTATAGGTACATCTACTGGTCTACGCAAAATATGTCCATACTCTCTAAGTCTACTTTTTCTTAATTTATCGATAATGGGAGATATTCCTAACCTTCCTCGCACATAATCGTTTTTAATCTTGTCATTTATAGTAATTCCTATCATCCATCGGAACATTCTTATCTCACTAACATGGAGAATTTGTTCATGTTTTTTATTTAAATCCCAACATTCCGCTCCATAGAGGGTCACATGCCTCACAACTGTGCTATAAAATTTTCCTTTTAATATATTAGTTATCCTCATATCGCATAACACCCCACTTTCGTGTCTCCATTTTATCCAACTAGTTGATATTATACTCGAAACATTCTCATCAATATTCACATTACTTTGAGTCATTGAACCTAAATAATGAAATTTATTAGTTTTGTGTATCATTTTTTCTTCAATCTTTAGCATTATGTTATTAGACTCCTCATTATTAAATTTACATTCCATAAATTCAGTTTTATTTCTACTGATTTTTAGTCCCTTAGATTCTAATGCATTTCTCCAAGTATCTAATCTCATCGCTAATGCCTCATTTGAAGCGTCTACTAAAACTATATTATCCGTAAACAACATACACCATGGTACATCTTCTTTTATGTCCTTAGTTGTGTTCTAAAAAATGCGCCTAGACGTGAAGCTTGTTAGATACGTCAAGTTTTGGTCCTAGGCGTGGTCAACTGCGGTCAACATTTTTTTGTGATAAGGCGTTAAAAACCACCTCCCCCCCCCCCATTAAACGCGCCTTAAAACGCGTTTTTTATTTTTATTTTGAAGTGGGATACAAAATGACATCGTTTTATATCCACTTTAAAAAAAAAAAGAGCTTAAACAAACATTCTCACCCTTATTCAACCCTAATTTCTCACCCTCGTTCAACCCCAAATATTGGATTGAACAGAGTTAAAAAAAACTCCCTCGTTGTACGCCGTTCAGCTCCGTTCAGTACGCCATTCAGCCCCGTTCGCTGGAACCCCTCCCTCGCTCAGATAATCTTTTGTTTATTATTGCAATTGTTGTTTGTAATCTTTTGTTTGTTTTGTTCAGACTCGTTTTAATTGCTGTTTGTAATTTGTAAACCGTAAGAGAGATAAACAATCTTTTGTTATTGTAGTGTACTTAAAGTATCAAATCCTGTTTGGAATTGTAATTGTAAGAGAGATAACTCCCTCGTTGTTATTGTAATTGTTGTTTGGAACTTTTCAATACATGTTTGGAATTTTCAATACCTATTTAGAATAGTTGTTTGGATTTTGTAAGAGATAAACCGTTGCTATTTTTTTGGAATTTTTTTCAAGCTAAACACCAAGGCCATATTGGAATTTTTTAAACATCTGTTCTGTTTGTAATCTTTTATTTAGTGTGAGAGAGACAAAAAATTCGCTGACTGGATTTTTTTTACTAAACAGGTGTTAATATTTTAGTTTGGAGGACACATTTTAGTTTGGAGGATATATTTTAATTTGGAATTTTTTTTACTAAACAGGTGTTAATATTTTAGTTTGGAGTACACATTTTAGTTCGAATGACCTTCTTAGTTTGGAATTTTTTTAAACTAAACAAGTGTTAATATTTTAGTCTGGAGTACACAATTTAGTTTGGAGTACCTATTTTAGACCATTTTGTTAATATTTTAGTTTGGAGTACCTATTTTAGTTTGGAATTTTTTTCATTATTTCTAATATTTGTCATAAAATTAGGGGCACTGAAATATTTGTCATAATATTTATTTTGCTGACTACTTTGAATTTTGATTGCATATAATTGGATGATAATATGATGAGGATTTATGGAGCATGCATCTGGAAAAGGGGTCCCAATTGCAAATATTCAGACATATCTTTAAGGTATGTACCATTTTAGTATTTTTAATAGCCTTGTTGTAATTAAAAAATATTAAAAATGGCCTAAACGCTTTTTCACGCCTTTTTACGCCTAAGGTTTTCCTAGGTTGACCTCCACGCCTAGATCACGCCTCGCATTTTTTAAAACCTTGGTCCATATTAAATTAATCTAATACTACAACAAATAAGGACTTAAAGATGATTCTTGATGCAATTCCATTTTAATCATAAAATCATTAGTTTCTATAGTTCTTACTCTAGTCTTTGTGTTATCGTACATATCTTCAGTAACTTGCACCATATTATATCTATATGTACTCTATCATATGCCTTTTCTAAGTCTATAACTTCTATATTTCTCCATTAATTGTCTTGATAAGTAAATAGATTCTTGGTGGATCGTCCTGGCATAAATCCAAATTGATTGTCTGAAATAGTTGACTCATTTCTTATTCTTTGTTTTATAACCTTTTCCATAATTTCATAGTAGTTTGATTCCTCTATAATTATCACAGTTTTGTATACCCCCCCCCCCCCTCTTTTTTTTATACAAAGGTGTTATAGTGCTTTTCCTCCACTAATCTGACATGTTTTCTTCTTTTAAAATTTTATCAACTAAACATGTTAACCATTCTACCCCTATAATTCCAAGGGTTCTCCACACCTCTATGGGTATTTTATCTGGGCCAACCGCTTTATTCATTCCCATTTTTTTTATTAATATATATACTTCTTTTTCAGTAATCGGACATACCATTACTATATTCAGTTCTATGTTCTCGACATCTTTCTGGGATATTCTTCATTCAATAATCCTTGAAAATACTGTTCCCATCTATCTAGAATTTCTTTATTGTTAATTAATATATTTTGATTTATGTCTTTAATACATTTAACTGGACCCATATCCCTCGTCAATCTAGCTCTATTCTTTAGTAATTTATATATATATCTCCTTTTCACTTTCCTTGGTACTTAATTTACTATAAATATTATGTAGTGCATTTTGTTGTGCATTTCTAATAATAGTTTTTACTTCACTTTGTTTAAGGAAAACCATTTTCTTTTCCTGGAATCACTCCTTAATTTACACCAATTCAGATTAGTATTTTATTTGAAAATTACCATTTCAACACACACAAATACCGTGCTAGAAACTACTTATTTTCTTTGAAGACATTTCATAAACACGCCCTCATATTAATCATGGATTAAAACTCTTTAGGTTGTTTAACTACCCATTTAATCATTACACTTACCTATTCCTTTACCTTATGGACATCAATTAACTTTCACATTACTTGTCCATTTACCCTTGTATCGAAACATTTATTAACTCATTCAAGTTTGTAAAATATGACGATAGTGTGCCAAATTCGAAATTTGCAAATTTAATTAATTTTGTAAAATGCGATTTAAATTAATTCGCAAGTTTTCAATTAAACCTTATTTAATTAGAGTCTATTTTTAAGCCAAAATAATTCAGCCCCTAAACATTCAACTATGTGTGTGCGTGTGTCAGCCCATAAATAAATAAAGCATGCGACACAAATTTCAAGAAAAATCCCCGAAGGGCAAAACCTTTTATTTCTAAAACTCTGACAAGTTTACAAGACCATTGACTTACATACCATTTTACTTTCGCCCACAAGAGTAACACACGGTGTATTCGTCAAACCTTCAAAGCAACGACTAGAAATCAGCAGTGGTTTACACGCAGCTATACCACAAGGATGCGCAGTCCAGTCACGCAGTCTAAAATCTTCACAAGGACTCCCTCCACAATAACACGCAGCTTTCTGGTTGTAGAGTTCTCCCCACAAAGAATGAACAAAAGCAAAGTGTGTTCTTGAACACCAAAACAATTCACCAAAGCATAGGGGATTTTTATGAATTGAAAACAAAAGGGATGAAAACCCTAAAAGAAGAAGTGAAAAAGAATTCTGCAAATTCGCAGTTTTCTGTCTTTCAAAATGCTGAGACTTCTTAATGAAAACGAAACCATTTAATGTGTATTTATAGAAAAACGCACCGCCTCGGTCATTTGAATGAAAAAGGGATCTCGCTCAAACGAAGTACATGTGTCGTTTGAACGACATCGCGCGACATCTCCATGTCGCTCGAACGAGATGAGATCTCGCTTGAACGACCTGGGCGTCAAAATTGAGGAATGCTACAGGACTTGAAAAAATTACTCATTCTCAAATTTTGACGAAAAAAGTCCGCTCCAACAATTAGAAAATATTTTGAAAAAATATCCTAAAGCTCTAAGTGCAAAGTTAAGGTATTTAAAACATAACCTTACCAAAGTAAACTTTGTGAAGTCTTTTTGATGCATAACCTTGATATATTCGGATCCGTCTTGATGTAGATTGCTCTTGAACTTCTTCGACGGTTGTAACGGTATACAACATAATTAATTGTGACGAACATTTATAAAAATATGTCCTTACAAATCTCCCCCTATGTCTATGCCGGAACATATATAAAAACATCCGAATTATCATATACCAAAATGCCTATACAAATCTACCCTCCTATAAATCTCAAAACTGAAAAGGTACAAATTTGCAAGATCTCAAATTCTTCTTCAAAAAATCTTCATCAAATCTCAAAGTTTTTCTCATCAGGGTGTGCAACATAATGATCTTCAATCTTTGTACCTACACACATGAGATAAAGCAGAAACCTTCGTGACGCATTGAGTTTGAAATGATATAAGAATCAATCAATCAATCTAATCAAATCTCCCCCATAAAGGAAAAACTCCCCCATAACATGATAATTCCGTCTCCCCCTTTTTATGATGTTCCCAAATAGACAGATAGGAAGAAACAATCTAAACATGGAGTGTCACGATAAAATTCATAGCAAACATGAATCAAACTACGCGCATTTGCAAAGGAATATCTCAAAAAAATTCCACAAACTATTTTTTGATTTTTCAAATTTTTCGTACAAAAATAAGATTCCAAATATCACACCATGGATTTAAACTCAAACAACCAAGTCATGGAAACGAAATGAATGGGTGTGAACACATTCGATAGGGAAATAAACTCAATTAATAATATGTGCACGATGAATACGTGTACCCCTAACGAATGAACATCAAAAGTATCCTTAGGTGTAAAAATTGTTGAATTTAGATGATATCGTCTTATGCAAATCAACGAATCAAATTCAAAGTGATTTCCACCCTAATAACGTTCAAAACTATGTAGAGCTTTTTCAAGACTTTCAAGGAGGTGCAAACCCGTTTTGATTCTCCATCCAAACTCCCTCATGCATATTTTCTTTTAGAGGTAATCTAAATTCTCAAACATTGGAGAATTGGTGCAAAAACCTAATGGTCCCTTTTTGGCATGAATTTCTTATTATTTCCTTTAAATTTTTTTCGGGCTCTTTTAAACCTCTTTGGACCCCGGATAATAAAATTCCTCAATTTTTTAGGTTCGATATAACGGTGGCTTAGTATTCGCAAAGGCCAAAAGAACATTTCACAACCCTTCCCCGTTTTTAAAAAAAGCATACAACCACACAAACGGCTCTTACATGCACAACTTTCTTATCAAGTTTTATCGCGATTGGTTCGTTTTTAAAGACAGGATTGAAGTGAAAACACCTAATCAACATGTGATAAGATAAGCACAATAATGAAATAAATTCGTGCATGTGTGCAATAAAGGAAAGCATGAGTCACACATGTAGGAAGTAACACTTAATTACATCTCGCTGACTCCGAACATTATAAAGCACAAAAATGACATGATATATTGTCTCAAAACACTATCAAATAGTCACATGGATAAATGGAATGAAATTGTGACTTGGTCATCCTAAGTGTTCATCTATAAAAGGTGCAAACAAAATACAAAACTCTTTTTGAATTTTTAAATTTTTTTATCAAAATAAAATCTTTTTTTATTTTTAAAAAAATGGAAAACATACAAAAATGATACATACTAGCAATAGGCAAATAATGTCATCATGGAAAACATCCTATGCTAGTAAATAAGTCAAACCTCAATCATTAGGTGCGAAAGGGTTTTCCAAAGGTGGTGCCAACTTATGAAAAACCTCCATCAAATTTTGTGAAGTTTTGACCAAAAACTTAACTTGCACACCTAAATGTGCAAACTCTCTCATGTAGTCTCCAGGAGCATGTAAAGTATCATGTGTGGGTGCATGTGTGGTAGAAACACGTGTAGAAGCAAAACGTGACACATAACCCAATTTAAAATAAAATTCCCTAAGGTGTCCTCTCCTCTTGCAATGAGAACAAACATAAATAGGCCTAGGAACACCTCTCTCAAAAACTCTAGGACGTGCTCTCCTAACGGAAAACGGACGCCTAGGTTGGTTAATTTTCGGGCCATGTGAATCTGTCACTAAAGTGGGAATCGGCTCGAGTGAGACAAAAGAAGTGGAAGCACCTTCATGACCTTTTCCTAGCTCGTCAACTCTACCCTTATCGGGATTAAGAACCACCTTTTCAACCTTCTTAGGTGCGTTCTCAAAATTGACTTTGACCTCCCTGGCACTTTCGAGATCACTCTCGAGTTGGGATACATGTGTCGTCAGACTAGACATCGTGTCGGTCAAATCAAAATTTTCCTTTCTTAAAACCTCATTCTCTCTCTCCAAATCTAACATTCGACGACCTAAATCCCTATTATACTTCTTTGTTTTTAAGGTCTCGGTGTACAAATCTCTAAATGCTTTTTGGAGCTCACTTGCATCTCCACTTTCAGACTCGCTTTCTCCCTCACTTGAAGTGCTTAAATCATCACCATCGCATTTATGTGCACTATTGTGGAACAAAGTGGTTGTGATCACACGACTTGCTAAAAAAGCAACAAACTTCTCACCACTAGTCATATCACCCTCACCTTCACTACTATCACTAAGTGTGGCGGGCATGACTACTTTCTTCCCTTTCTTTCTAAGCCATGTAGGATACTCAAACGACTTATGCTTCTTACCCCCACATTCTAAACAAGTCACGTTCTTAAAATCCTCCTCACACTCCTCATCTGAGTCATTCTATTTTTCCCTCTCACCGCTTTCTTTGGCCTTTACTTTCTCTTTATTTTTCTCAAAAAATCTCTTTTTATTGGAAGAATTTTCTTTAGAAATTTTGAGAAACTTTTTAAAATTTTTTGCAAATAAGGCCATATCATTAAAATCAAAATCTCCCTCAGAATCGGACTCACAAATTTTTTCTTTCTTTTTCTTAAAATAAGTCTTTAAAGCAACGCCTTTATCCTTAGCCTTAATGGTTTGGGGAAACATGTCAATCTCATTGGTTTGAAGATCTCCTACAAGTTCTTCCAACTTAAGTGATTTCAAATTTCCCAAAGAGTTCAAAATAGTGACTTTAGGAATAAAGCGTTTTGGGAGAGATCTTAAAATCTTTTTAACGAGAGGCGTGTTATCAATCGCCTCACCTCACCCAAATTAAAACTAGTGTTGACAATGTCCGACAAACGAGCATAAAATTCATCAAAAGTTTCGGACTCTAACATAGTAATGGTCTTAAATTTGGTGGCAAGATTTTGCAATTTTAATTCTTTAACCGCATTTGTACCCTCATGTGTCAATTGGAGTACATCTCATGCCTCTTTAGACGTGGTGCAAGCCATAATTTGGCGGAACTCGTCGGGAGTGACGACTCCAGAAATAACACTTAAACCACGTGAATTAAAATTAGACATTTTAAAATCATCTTCAGTCCAGGCCGACACGGGTTTTAAAGATGTGATATTTTCAACAGTGACAGTAGGAGGAGTCCACCCTCTTTCACACAATAACCAAACGCGTTCATCAATAGCCTTTAATTGAGATTTCATACGAGCTTTCCAATAGGCATAATTAGACCTGTAAAAAATAGGCATCATATTATATGAGTGCACCATCGAAAAAATTGCCATTTTTCATAAAAGTGATTTTAAAAAAAAAATCAATATCACAGGATTTTGTAAAAAATAGGAATACGCGATAAATTAGCGTAACCTGCTCTGATACCAATTTTTAAAATGTGATTTAAATTAATTCGCAAGTTTTCAATTAAACCTTATTTAATTAGAGTCTATTTTTAAGCCAAAATAATTCAGCACCTAAACATGCAACTATGTGTGTGCGTGTGTCAACCCATAAATAAATAAAGCATGCATCACAAATTTCAGGAAAAATCCTCGAAGGGCAAAACCTTTTATTTCTGATAAGTTTATAAGATCATTGACTTACATACCATCTTGCTTTCTCCCACAAGAGTAACGCACGGTGTCTTCATCAAACCTTCAAATCAACGACTAGAAATCAACAGTGGTTCACACGTAGCTATACCACAAGGACGTCTAAATCTTCACAAGGACTCCCTCCACAATAGCACGCAGCTCTCCGGTTGTAGAGTTCTCCCCATAAAAAATGAACAAAAGCAAAGTGTGTTCTTGAATACCAAAACAATTCACCAAAGCATATGGGATTTTTGTGAATTGAAAACAAAAGGGATGAAAACCCTAAAAGAAGAAGTAAAAAAGAATTATGCAGATTCGCAATTTTCTATCTTTCAAAACGCTGGGACTTCTTAATGAAAATGAAACCATTTAATGAGTATTTATAGAAAAACGCATCGCCTTGGTCATTAGAACGAAAAAGGGATCTCGCTCGAATGAAGTACATGTGTCGTTTGAACGACATCGCGTGATATCTCCATATCGCTCGAACGAGATGAGATCTCGCTTGAACGACCTGGGCATCAAAATTGAGGAATGCTACATGACTTAGAAAAATTACTCATTCTCAAATTTTGACAAAAAAAGTCCGCTCCAACACTTAGAAAATATTTTGAAAAAATATCCCAAAGCTTTAAGTGCAAAGTTAAGGTATTTAAAATATAACATTACCAAAGTAAACTTTGCGGAGTCTTTTTGATGAAGAACCTTGATATATTCAGATACGTCTTGATGTAGATTGCTCTTGAACTTCTTCGACGGTTGTAACGGTATACGACATAATTAATTGTGACAAATATTTATAAAAATATGTCCTTACAAAGTTAGTTTGTATCTTCATATATTCAACACACAACCCGTTTCCTGACATGTTCCATTTTTATTATCTTTTTCTCAAAATCTTTCAATAACTGCATACTTTAATAGGCTCCACACCGCTGGCTATGCGAACCATATGCTTAGGCCATTGATTTTAGGTCTTTCATCCAAGGGCTCCGGGCCCTCCTTAATTTTCTCAGTGTCATCCAAGTCTTTATTAATGTGTTTTAACATTCATAAATATTCATATTATTCCACCTTTCATTTGACCCCGTCGAAGTCAAAACCTGGGGTTCCACCCCAATTTGTGTTACACTTTACAATCATCTTTTCTTGTCTTTTACACTTTAGCATTGATTTTATTCCAAAATCATGTTCATTTATGACCATTTTGTGTAACATTCTTTTCCAATATTTATATTTTATAAAAATGTTCCACTTTATGTAAAATTACCATTTTACTAATTTGTTTTCAAACATATCTTTTCCTCTATTTTCACAAGTGTAAAATTTTCAAATACCATTAAGTTACCCACACTTAACTTATTTAGTGCTTTTAACACCTTAATACTTTTTTAACATTTTGACATATTATGTTTCTCAAGTTGGAAATCTTTTCATCTTATTACTTTCCCCTTCATTAATATCCGAGATCACTTTATAAGAAAATTATCATTTTCTTTATTACTACGTGTAGTATTAAACCCTTACACATATAACATTTCCAACACCTTTTAACACACGTTAAGGGCTAAAATTTCTTTCTTCTTTATTTCATGTTTAAACTGAATAAAACCTTCATTAAACTTGTTTATATGTTCATCATCAAAACATTATAAGTTTATACACCCGAAAAGATGGGTTTTAACTCCAAAAATCCTATGAAATGTGTTAAATAAACAATTTATTCTAGAAATTCATATACTTTAAAAATATAATTTTTATGACTAAAGGAAATTCTTATTTATTTAAAATCCAACAAATGCCCAACTTTATAAATCTCCCCTTTTGCAAGATAAATATCATTTTCAAAACATTTTATTTCATAAAATGTTTAGCATCAAATTCTAGAAATGCACCATTACCATAAAATCGAGAACTTTATTTCAAAAAATTTTGAAATATTTCTTCATATTTGTTGATGTAAAAAACTAGACTTGATCTAATTAATTAATCACAGATAAATATGAAATAAGAAATAAGACAAATGATTTTTAAAGTGGTTCAGCCTTAGGAAAATGGCCTACGTCCACTGTTTTGTATTGCTGGGTGTTTTGCCTTAATCTTGACGATGATCGTCAATGATCAATTCTCAATCACCCCATTATGGAGGGGATTACAATGCATTTATAGCCCTTGGACTATCAATATGAATAGACAATACTCCGTTATTTAATAGACATATACATCTGTACATAATAAGAATGTTCATTGAATCCGATGTTCATTGAATCTGTTATTGTCGCTTGATCTTCTTGACTAGATGCTCTGCATGCTGAGTAGCTCTGTACACTAAGTAGCTCGGGGTGCTGAGTTGCTCGGTACGCTAAGTAGCTTAGCATTATAAGTTGTTCGGTGAATATATGCTTTTGCCACGTAGGACGACACATATTGTCATATAATTGGTCCACGACATATGACTAATATTTGTATCAACAGAAGCCCCCAATGTTTCACAGCTGAGGTTGAATATGAGAGTGTGAAACATTATGCCCAGATGTTGCTCATACATGTTTTACCCAGTCTTGTTAGATTACAGATCTCCAACACTTAGGAAATTTTCTATTTAGTCTTGTTATTTAAGCGTGAAATGGCAAACTTGTAAATATTTTGAATATTCGACAAACACTTGGATATTTACGGCTTTTTCATCATTTAGCCGCCAAAAACGCAATCGTCTTTTCTAGTAATCATTTCTTTTCTCGCTTCCCTATGCATGGCATTTAAAAGCGATAGAATAAAATCATCTTCTACTTTTTACTTCCAGACTTCTCAACTCTTTGTCGTCTTGCTCTATCCTTATATTGTCTTTCTTTCTGTCACCCGCCTTAGCAGATTTCTCAATTTTTTGTAAGAACTTTTTCCTTCTTCTTTCTTTGCCTTAGCCATCATGGTTTATCTTGTCGAATCCTTAGATAAGTTCTGGACTTATTTGTAATTCCCTCTTGGGTTATTCTAGAGGATCCTCCTTGCCCTTCTGATTATTTTCTTTAGCTGAGGGACACTGGTTTCCCTCCATTTTTGTAGCGGAGCGTGGTTTTTCTTTTCCGCCGAATCCCCTGTGTTGGGAGTTTTGCCAATATTTTGATATTGTTCCTGCAAGAGTAGCTCCAAATACATAGAGGGTAGTTAATGGCGTATATGGGTTAAATCAAATATATGGAACTCGCTTAGGAATTTCTGAAATTATATATTGTTATAAATGGGTTACCAGTGACACTACATTTTATTTAAAAACTAGGTTTTCCAATAGAGTTTTAGTGGTCAATCTTCCCGATGCTAATAGGGATTATTTTGGTCATGAGGTTGTGATGAAAAATTGGCCACACCCCCCATTAAAAGGAAATGATGTTTACCAAGGTCCCAGATGTCCACTTTATGGCAATGGGATAGGTTGTTTTTAATTTTTTTCAATTTAGCTCTATTTTTCAATTTAGCTCTGTTGTTTTTCACTGACATATACATTTTTATTTTGCAGCTGATAGCGAAAGAAAACCTCCAAAAGAGAGTGACATAAATATAAAAAAATTGGTACTTATCTGGGGTTTGCATCAGTCCATTAATGGGGATCACGTGAGGTCTGCTTCTTATTTGTTGAGATACAATAATACCACTTCATCTTTTATTGCCCGACCTCTCGTTCCTCCAGTGGTGATTGATCTTGATCAAGCACCGACTTCTCCAACAATAGTAGGAGAATCTTCTTCTGATTTAGGTACCTCTATTGCTGATTTGATGACGAAGAAGAGGAGAGTACCCGATTTCTTTACGAAGTCCGCTCCTGGTACTAAAGGAGCGAAGAACAGCAAAAAATGACGTTCTAGCTGACGGAACTAAGAAGAAAGATGATGTTCCTCTTACCAAAAATATCAGCAAGGATCCCCTTGTTACCCCTAAAGAGGCAACACCTTTGATTGAAGTTGTTGTCCCAAAAGAGACACCACCTTTGATTAAAGATGCTCCTTTGAGGAGGTTGAGGAAGGGTCTTACTGAAAGGCCTGTAGATACTGTTCCCCAACCTTCTGGAGTTGGGATTTCTTCTCCGAGGGCTAGTTTTCCAGCTAGCCTTACCCCTAATCAAGTCAGGGACTTTTCCCGACTGCCGAGCTGCTGAAACTTCAACTCCTCGGGATAAGGTTGTCAATGTGGCAGCCCAACTTCTTACATCAGTAAGTGGTCATTATACTTATCTTTCTAATTTTTCATTGCTATGTTCATGCTCTGATTTGCGACTTTTTTCTTTTTACAATTTTTGGTGTGCTTCGACAATATCATGGAGAGGGATGAAGCCATTAAAGCTTCAATCTCATCCGGTGGTGCTGAGGAAGCCCTTGTTGGGTTGTCAAAGTCTTTAGGGGAATTCCGATAAAAATATGAAGAGGACAAGGCTGATTGGGAGAAGAAGATTAAATCTACTGAGTCAGCTCTATAACAAGCTAATACAACTCGAAATCAGGTTGTGAATGCCTCCAAGGAAGCTTACGCCAAGCTTGAAGAGGCCGAACGGCGTAAGAAAGATCTTAAAGAGAAGATGAAGTCTACCGAAGAGCTTCTCATGGAGAAAACTTCCTCGGAGAGAGCAAAGAGGTAAGCGGATATGAAGAAGCCATTTAGCTCTGGCTTGGATAAAGGATAGAACAAGGCCTTAACTGGTGTCTCTTCCCAGATGGAGTATGCAAGTTTGAAATACTTTAGAGATGGATGGGTAGAAGCTTTGAAGAGGATGAATGTTATAGAGGATTTTGAACTATTTCAGGAACATACCTATGGCCCTCCTCTTACTGTTGAAGAAGAAGAAGAAGATAAAATTGCATCTGATGAATCTTCTATGGTAATAGTAAAACCAACAACTGTTGCTACCCTTCCTCAATCCTTCGAGCATGTTTAGCAAGCGACACCTTCTACCGAGCAACCTCAATTATCGCCCGAGCAACCAACTCCTTCATCCGAATCGGCTGAAGATGTCATAGGAAATAAGGATAAGGTGTAGAGTTATTCGACTCTTTAATTATGTTATTCTTCTATTTTTCCCCTTCATTATAACTTTAGTTGTACTTTCTCTGCCTATAATTAATAAAATGGACTTTGTTATTTATTCTGAGTTATCTCCTTTACTTGCTCGATCTGTATCATTGTTGATCCATTTTTAGAACTCCTGTCATCTCATGATACAGAGATGATTAAGAAGTGTAATGATTACTTCAAAGCTGGTCATATAGATTTAATGAAGGCTTAGATAATTGATATCCTTAGACCTGATGCTTCTGAACGAGCAATTGATGCGTACCAATATTTGAAGTGTTTACTTGACCGGGCCACGGCTAATAATATGTATTATTATGAGATGATTGAATATCTCTAAGGAATAACCAAGTAACTTCAACTTCAGCACAAGGAAACCTCTGCACGAAGTTTATGAGAAAAAGTACCAACAGTTGAGTGCTGATCAGGGTTATGGCAAGTTTCTTTCAACCCATAAAAAGAGAGAGAGTGTTTTTAAACTTAAAGTTGAGTAACATAGGAATATTGCCAAATTATTAGAGGAAGAAAATATTACCCTGCGATCAGAAGTGAAACAACTCAAATCTGCTGCCTCTTCTTCTTCGGGAGCTTTGGTCCCAGTAAATGATGAGGGCTTTTCATTTTTTAAAACTAAAAATGTTGCTTTGAGAGAAGAACTGGAGGCTTTGAAACAAGCCAAACCTACATCCTCCTCGTGGGGTAGAGCTAGAGCTAATCGAAGAAGTGTCGAAGAGACTAGAACTCAAGAAGCCTTAGCAAATCAGGCTGCTCAGATGAAACCAAAAAATCAAGCCTTGGCTGAAATGTACCAGAAAATTTAAAATCTTACCGACCAACTCTCCATCCAGAGCTCTGCACTGGAAAGTAAGGCAAATTGGTGAAAAAACTTCATAAGCAGCTTGAGAGATTGACTTATTAATTTCACAAGCAGCCTGGAGAGTTTTGGATGGGGGGATACAATGAAGCTCTATGCCATCTCGATGCTCGGTTAAAATAAGCAAATAACAAGGGATATAAATAGGGACGATTGAACGACTTGATCGTGATGAAGCTTGAGCAAGGAAATTCTTTATGGGATTGGTATGAGCCTGGAGTATTTGATCTGCCTAATCCTCCCTTTAAATTAGATGTCAACTGGATTCCAGCCCATGCCATTCCTAGGTGTTTAATCTCTAGCTATCTTAGTGATTACCAGCTTCATGAAGAGTTTGAGATATCCCGACCTCAACATCTACTTGATCGATCGATTTTAAGCAATATCAGAATGCTATGAGATATGAATTTCATCAATTCTCCTTATGCTTTAGATGATCCTCCAGCTGGAATGGAACCTGCACCAAAATCTGAAGGAAAAAGGCCAATAGAATAGGAAATTTGTATTGAATAAAGAAAACTTCATCTTTTATAATTTTCTTTCCTTGGAAATAATTGTATTTAATGAAGAAAAGTTCATCTTTGTGCAATTTTATTTTCTTGGAAAATAATTTATAAGATGTGTTTCTTATCATATTATCTTTTGATGAGTGTATATAAAGGGCTAAATTGTCCTGTTTTCTTTTAATTACCTAGATAATGGAACTTTGCCCCATTTGCTACCTAGTTGTAGTGACTTGTCACCCATAAGTGCCTAAGCAATGGAATGATTTTCATCCCATGGTCCTGCTTAGTTGTAGCAATCTTATCTAGATTACCTTGGTGCCTAGACAGTGGATGCCCCGTAAGGTCACCCATCTTCTTGCCTAGTTTTGAATGCCCCTTGAGGTCACCCATAATCGAACAGGCCTTGCCTGGTCTGATTGTTATGCCAACATTGTTGGTTAAGTTTATTGGTGCTTACCAACCTTAGTTGGTGGTTGGCGATATGCCAACCAACCTTAGTTGGTGGTTGCTGATATGCCGACCAACCATAGCTGGTGGTTGTTGATATGTCGGCCAACCTTAGTTGGTGGTTGCTAATATGCCGATCAACCGTAGCTGGTGGTTTTTGATATGCCGACCAACCATAGTTAGCGTAGTGTGTAGCACTAGTACTAAAAAAAATAAACTAAAAAGAATATAGGGCAAATATGATTTTTATTCATATTTGAAATACTATGTTACATGTGAATCTACGTACTGATAATATTTGCGCAGTTGCTCTGCATTCCACGCATTTTTGAATTCTTCTCCCTCTAAGGTCTCTATTCCATATGTTCCAGGTCGAACAACTGCAGTTACACAATATGGCCCATGCTAATTGGCTTCCAAATTATTATGCTTCTGATTCACCTTCTTCAGCACATAATCTCCCTCCTTAAGATCACATTTCTTGACTCTTTTATTGTAAAACATGGCAGTCCATTGCTGATAAGCTGCATTTCGGATTACATTATCTTCTATAACTTCCTCGAGCATGTCCAAATCTAAACGTCTCATCAAATCGCTTATTGAAGAGTTAAAATTTAGCACCCTGTGAGTAGGTAGGCCCAACTCAGCGGGTATGACCGCTTCACTTCTAAAGGCTAGCATGTAGGGAGATTCTTTAGTTGCTGTTCGGGGAGTGGTTCGATAAGCCCATAATACAAAATGTAGCTCGTTAATCCAATTCTCTTTCGCATCATCCAACCGTTTCTTCAACCCGTTAAGCAGAGTCTTGTTCGTCACTTCAGTTTGCCCATTGCTCTGGGTATGGTCTGGTGAAGAATGGATCTTCTGGACGTTGGACTGGTGACAATACACAACAAACTCCTCATAATCAAATTGGGTGCCATGGTCAGTGATGAAAGCATGCGGTAGACCATAAATGATGAGGATGAGATTGAAGATGAAGATAAACATTCACATCAAACATATAAGAGACAAAAGGTTTTTAAAGTGGTTCGGCTATGAATAAAGCCTACGTCCACTGTTATTTTATTCCCAAGGGTTTATAATAGCACAATATGCTGTAGAGAGAGAAAACGTGTGTATCTTGTGTATGGTGTTTCTTAGTTATCCCTCTTTTTGGCTAAGGGAATACATGTATTTATAGTGATGGGAGATAAAGAGATACAATATCTTTATACATTTAGACATTTATATCTATATACAATGGATATAATTATTGGCCTTCTATGATGGTTGATCTTCCTTGAATTGCTTGGTATGCTATGTGTTGTCATCTATTGATACGGTAGAAATGTACATTAAGGCTCATTAAATGCGTTGTCATCTTTATTAATGCACATTAAATGCATAGTTATCCTTTGATCTTCCTGGTTGGTTGCTCTGCACGCTAAGTAGCTTGGTATGCTATGTGTTGGTTGGTATGCCGACCAACTCTCCTCGGGTGCCGACTAACTCTCCTAGGGTGCTGACCAACTTTCCTCGGGTGTCGATCAACTCTCCTCGGGTGCCGAATATTACCACGTAGGATGACATGTGTCCTTTTCTGATTGGTCCTCGTAGATGGAGAATTTTTACGTCAACAGAAGCGCCCAATGCTCCATGCTTTAGGGTTCACTGAAAGGATGGAGTATTTATTCTGCAGTATTGCTCGGTGCTCGTGAAATTCTTGATCTACCTTCTTGATTTGTTCAACATAAAGTGCACTATCTCCTGGACGACATATGATGCAGGCTGATCGATGGTTGCTAATATCTCTTTTGAGGAACTCCGTTCGTCAAGTGAACGTGTGCTATGTATCACCCCTGGGAATTTGGATGCATCCATGCCATAGTATGCAGCTTGTAGTTTGTCATAATCTTCAAGTATGTTGATTGGTTTTGCTAGCCGACCAACTGCCTCCTGTGCCGAGCAACTGAGTGCTAACTTCACGTGCTTGATTTTTCTGATTTATGCTTTTGAATACTTTGTCGAGTAACATACTAACTTTTGAACCCAATTCTTCAATGTTGTTAGTACCAAGCTCGTGGTGGACTTTGAAACATTTTCATATAACTTCTTCTTTATTATTGGTCGGGACAGTAGTAGTAAAGATCTCAGTGATGTAGATGCTGAATTTGACTCCTGAACTTCAATAACATGTGCATAATAACTCCTGAATATGCCTCCTGAACTTTCAACAGCACAACTAACTCCTGAATATGCCTCCTGAACTTCAATATGCCTCATGAGCAAGAAAAACAACTTCTGCATGATAATTAGTCGGGGCCCCGACTATGTAAGTTTGTGGAGTTGAATTTGATGCTCGAATGCATGATGTTATGAGAATGTGCCACCGAATGAACAACTGAATTTGTAACAGAAGCCCCAAGTGTGGAATATGAATTTTGAATGCTTTCTCGGCCTTGAAGTATGTTATTTGATAAATTTTCCTGTTTTGCATGGACAATAAAATTTGCTCCACCTGCTGTTGTCTGCTGTCCGACCAACCGGAGTTGTTATTTGCTGATTGACCGACACACCGAAGTTAGTGGGATTGAGGTCCGACCAACCGGAGTTGGTGGTAATTGATTTGCCGACCAACCTTAGTTGGTGGTATGTTGCTTCCTGACCAACCGGAGTTGGTGGTAATTTGCTTCCCGACCAACCGGAGTTGGTGGTAATTGATTTGCCGACCAACCTTAGTTGGTGGTATGTTGCTTCCCGACCAACCGGAGTTGGTGGTAATTTGCTTCCCGACCAACCGGAGTTGGTGGTAATTGATTTGCCGACCAACAGGAGTTGGTGGTATGTTGCTTCCTGACCAACTGGAGTTGGTGGTAATTTGCTTCCCGACCAACCAGAGTTGGTGGTAATTGATTTGCCGACCAAACAGAGTTGGTGGTATGTTGCTTCCGGACCAACCGGAGTTGGTGGTAATTTGCTTCCCGACCAACCGGAGTTGGTGGTAATTGATTTGCCGACTAATCGGAGTTGGTGGTAATTGATAATAAATGCTAGAGACTTCCTCGGAGCTGACCAACAAATTATTGGGAATAAGATATAATAAATGCTGGAGACCTCCTCGGCGCTGACCAACAAATTGTTAGGAATAAGATAACACATGCTGGAGACCTCCTCGGCGCTGACCAACAGATTGTTGGGAATAAGATAATACATGTTGAAGACTTCCTTGAAGCTGAATATATATAGAGAGAAGATTTTTCAAGCTCCATGCTGAAATAAATATAAAATATGCATAGACATAAAGAATGATTTAGAATAATAAACTGTCTTGTTGATCTGTCGAGGCAAAATTGCATAATGCCGAATAAGGATAATATTTTCCACAATATAAGAATATGGCCGAGAACTTTGCTGAGCTTGAATATAAATAAGAATTACCCCGACCAACTATCCGTTGGGGGTGAAATATAATATATGTTGTAGTTCTCTTCGGAATTGAATAAGTATCTCGTTGAGGAAATTTTTTGCATAATGCCAAATAAGAATAATATTTTCCAGAACATAAGAATATGGCCGAGTACTTTGCCGGGCCTGAATATAAATAAGAATTGCCCCGACCAACTATCCGTTGGGGGTGAAATATAATAAATGTTGCAGCTTTTCCTCGGAGCTGAATACGATAATAAGTATCTCGCCGAGCTCCATGATGAGATGAATATAGAGTATGAATCCCAATGGATATATAGAATAATTTGTGCTTGAGCATAGATCAGAGAAATAATAAAATGAATAGTGCCTCACTGAGATAAAACTTCATAATGCCGACCAATGATAATATTTTCCAAAAGTTTAAGATTGTGGCTGAGTAGCTATTTGTGCTTGATCGAATATATATATCGGAGCATTAATAATATTCCCAGGCAATCATGTCCGAATACTTAGTTGAGACTGAAAATTGTACCTGTAAAAATTAATAACTTGCTCTACCATGTGTGTAGGCTGAATTGATTAGTCATGATAATAATTTAGTCATCTAATCAATATATATGATATGTATATGCTTGAGAAATAAAAATATTAATTTCAAAAAATGAAATAATATATGTTGGCTAATATGCCGAGGCAAAATTTCCTGATGTCGAGCAATAACAGTTTTCAGAAGTTTAAGATTGTAGCCGAGCTTTTGTCGGGATTGAATCTTGTCCCTATAGAATTTGAATAAGTTGTCCGAGCACCTGTGGAGACTAGATCAAATAGTTATTGTCATGAGAATAATTATTCAGCCAAACATTATGTGATGTGTATTAGCATAAGGCAATAAAAAATATCAAAATAAGAAGTAATATATTTTGTGCCAAATGTGTGTAATGTGGGCAATTTTTTTTATCAGATAGATGCCATAAGTAAGGCATAATTATTTGATCTAGAATCATTTAAGTTCCACCAAATAATAAGGTATAAGTTGATTTTAAATTTATTCTCACAGTTGTTAAATATATGGCTTTGGTGTCGGTATGAGCAAATTTTTATAAAAAATGCTAGACATTTTAATTTTTAGTAAAAGACCAAATATAAGTTGATTTTGAAAAATTGTTTTGAAGTATAACTTATGTAGCTTTAAATTTTTTTTATTATGTTAGAAAGGTATGAATTAAGAAATGGTAGGGGATGAATTTGTCTTTTTAACACCATGGTGATGATTTGGACAAAGTCAAAATGAGAAATCCGGGGAAACACAATTTCCACTCCTTCATTCTTCCATTTGTTGTGAGCGAATTATCACCGACCAGCAATAGCTGTCGCCGACCAACGATGAGTTGACGTCGATTAGCAGCAGGTCCTGCCGACCAACAACAATTCTCCGATCAAGTTAATATGGTCCAATAGAGTTGTCGATCTGCTGCCGACCAAGAATATATATTGCCGACCAACCTGCCGACCAATGCATATCAATAGGTTCGCCGACTTGTGATAGGTGCTAAGAGTAGGTTCCGCCGACCTGTGTTGGATGTTGCCGACCAGAACTTCGTCGGCCAATAAGTACTGCCGATCAGTATCAGATGTCTCCGATCAGCATGAGGTAGAGCCGACTAGCATTTAGATGGTCGGGGTAACCTTCGTTCTGTATAAAACTTGCTGCCAACTAAGAAATGAGTGATGCTAACCTGTTATAGGTGATGGTTTCCTACTTTTGTAACATAGCATTCCGAGGAATAATAGGTTGTGCCGACCAACTAATGGGTACTGCCGACCAGCATCATCAATGTGTTTTTCATTCACGGTAGTCACTAATCAATGAGGGTTGCTGCCACTTCTTCGTTGTCACCCATTAGTGATTAAATTCATCTGATGTAAGGTCGATCAAAATATTTGGTGCTATTTGCAGCAGCAATGGTTGAAACCGTGGGATCTGATTTACGCATCTCATCAAGCAAGATTGTGGGGTGATTTTGATCTTCAAATTTGTGCCCCATTTTCATTTGGTGTAGAACGTTAGAATTTAGGGGATTGAAATTCTCAAGATAATCATAATCCACCATTTGATTCAATCCCCTAGGGCGCCCATACACCTTATGCCTCACGCATCATTATACTAAAGACATAAAATATTCTTACCTCAATTCTTGCACACTCGGTATGCTGATGTGGTAGGGTTGCACTCAACCACCCCACTAGTCATGGCTTAAACCATCCTTCATTGGCATCATTCATCTATTCCGAAAAATACTAAGTCCAGGCTACTCTATTGGCTTTAAGTTATAAAAGAATTATCAACTCTCAAATATACTCTCCTATAGGTACAATAACCAACATACAAAACTTATGTACTATCGACCAAACTTCCCTCCGACTCCCAACGTTCGCTAGTTTCATGCGTGGGATGTCTCGCAAAGCGAAATCCAAACAAGGAACCCCCCTGATACACTACAATCTAACCTAGTCGGTTGTTGAGGTCCGTAAGGCCTTCATTACCTACTATGTACTTTCCCACAATCTACGTATTGTGATATAAAATTTTACTCGTCCACTCTCATGTCTCTAAAAACGTAACATGAAGCATGGCGCCCTCACTATCCCAAGTACTTGGCGTTATAAATATATAACGAGCTATATTTCGCTGCTCGATAAGAACACAAAATATTCTAAGTCTTAACAGACAAATAAATTCCTATGCTCGGGAATCACATATAATTAGACATTATGCTCGCTGAGGTCTACAATACCATGAAAGTTTCATATATATACGCATATCTGGGCCCAACCCTATTTCAGGTGGCGCCGCACAAAACTAAGATCACTCCTCCCGGAGTATCTGGCACGATAGTCATATCACTACATTTTTACTATTGTTTAACCATACGGTAATTAATCACTACACATTACCATAATAAACGTTACTAAAGTTGACTCAATGCAGTAGTAAATTATAACAACAAAACATATTCTTAGGTCCCACCCGGTTCACTCACGAAAAATCATCAAAATGCCCTGCTAAAAACGAGAAATACGTTTGTAACAAGACTGTTAAAACTAACGTTCTCACTAAACTCGAACCGCACACGAAGTTTAGGGTTTCCAATTTACATAAAAGTTGTGGCACACCCATGTCACTAGAATCTATCCTTTACTCACAAGGAAGAAGCAAAACCTCACCAGTCTCGCCAAATCACAGGGTCTCGGCACATGGCTGTCGTCACGACCCATGAACATCTGCAATTGTTATATATCCTAGGATTTCATCCTATAGTTGTCCCCTTTCATCATGGACAATTTATTCCATCTTGTGGATTTCACGCCCCTTATTAAAACGTTGGCCCAAACTCTCCAGGCCTCACTTATAGCTTTATAAAACTCCCGTTTACATCCCGGGGCCCGTAAACTCTGACATACTGTATGCTACTATTAATGAGGACTCTACTGGTCCAGCTTGAACCCATCATTATCGAGTTGTAAATTTCCTGGGCCTAATTCTCTTGACCCCAAATTCTTTTGCTGGAAGTCTCGCTCCTCCAGTCGTCATGCCTAACTGGCACGGCTTACCATTTCTAATCTCTTCGGTCTCACTTCTCAATTGTGGACACATTCAACACTTGTAGTCCTACTTCCTTCACAGAAGGAAAACTTCATGAGCCATTTCCCCGTCATTGGTCCCACTGACCATTTTGGGAATGTCCTTCTCTCGGACCGACAGTCTCAACTCACTATTATTCTTCCATTGTCCCTTTGGCTACGCTAGCTATTCGGAACTATGGTTGGCCTCGATAGCCTGATTGACTTCATCGTCCTCTTGAAGTTAATCACTTAAAATCATCTAATCGAGTTCCCTATTGGGTATACTCTCATGTGGGGTTTCACTAACACCGTTAAATTCAGTTTCTGCTCTTCAGCAGGTTTGTTAACCCTCTTTAATCCCTTCTCTTGGAAGGACTGTAATCACTAGCGACCGTATAACTTTGATGACATCAACATTAGTCATCTTAGCTGGATTTCTCATCCATATTGGTATTCTACTCACGGTTCATTTATCAACTTTAAACCCTTTGGATAATTTATACCCCTCTGCCAGGTACGAAGTTCATTATGCAATTCAACCTTTCTCTCATGACCAGTTTCTACCTTACCCATCGTTTTAAACATCAAAATTTCACTCGCATTTTGTTACCACACCGAATGGAAGACCTCTCCTCCCGCAGTTCTTCTTATGGCCCTCGTTGGTCGTGCTAAAATGTTCGGTGTTCGAATCACACTTAATTTCATATAATGAGTCACATCCATTATAATTCGTAGCAGGAGAACGTAAGTCGCATACGTCAGGGAACACAACAATCCTATCATAAGGCTCTACATCAAAGAATGATACGCAGAAACGTAATAAGCCGCACAGATCCTAAGGACACTAGAACCTGATGCTCTGATACCACCTGTGACACCCCGCCCAATTAAATATAGGGTGATCAGTCCTCTACCAATTTAAAACAGGATATTCAGTTGGTTCATTCTCAGTATCACTGTCGAAAAACTTTTTAACATATTAATCACCTAATATAAAATTAAGCTAGGTGTCAAAACATTTTCAATTTTAATAAAACCAAGTAAATCCATTTCTTTCCATATTAAAATATAAACCATTCACCACATATAGGAATGTAAATAAATACTGAACATGAATCAAGGACTGCAATAAATAAGACTGAGTAAAACTCTCAGTTCAAAACTCCAAACCATACAATATACTGAATACAATATCTCTGATGGAAGAACTACAAGTGGGCGACATATGCCCTAAACAAGAAGTCTAAATAAAACTGAATGGAAAGGATAGATGCGTCTACTGCAAGGACCTACAACTTCCACAACAGCTGCAGCACGTCAAGCAATTCAAATCTCTAAATCTGATACTCATGTGGTTGAGCACCTGATATAATACATATATATAGCAAAAGAGAGAAAAGATACAAGAAACGGGTCAGAGCCCGATGTGTAAAAATATTTTAGCAAGTATTTAAAACTGGTTCTTAAAACAAGTCTTATACGCATGTTAGTTATCGAACTTTCACATGAGTTTCTCACCTCTCATCTATTGTGCACGCCTAACGTACATCTAATCCCCCCTAGTTATACCTCCCAATCTAACTAGTCAGAAACCATACTAATACTAACTATGCTCACTAGTAGTATTCCCGTATCGCCCATACAATACGCTATTCAAATAGTTTATTTCACATACTGAATTACATTATTTACCGCTTGAATGGTTCATCTTTTATTCACTAAGATTATCTCACTTCTCATTTTCATTTTATCTACTAGTCTCACAAAGTAAAAAGTTACCCAAGTACACTCATACATATATATAGTCTCATCATCCCTATATATATACACTAATCCTGCACCCTTAGGTTAAGACCGCTGGGTGCAATGTAATGATTATTATTATTATTACCAATTCTACTAATTTCACACAGTAGCAATATTCACAAGTCCGTATATATTTATGTAGTCACATCATCCATATATATATATATATATATATATATATATATATATATATATATATATATATATATATATATATATATATATATATATATATATATATATATATATATATATATATATATATACAAATCCTGCACCCCCGGCTAAGACCCATTAGTGCACATATACAGAAAATCATGCATCCCCGGGTTAGCACCCATTAATGCACCTATCAATAATAATTCAGCACCCCCCGGTTATCACCCATTAGTGCACCTAACAATAGAATATTGCATCCCCGAGTTAGCACCCATTAATGCACCTATCGATATTAATCCAGCACCCCCGGGTTATCACCCATTAGTGCGCCTAATAATAGTCATTCTTGTACCCCCGGGTTATCACCCATTAGTACACTTATCAATAGAGTTTCTGCAGCCCCGAGTTATCACTCATTAGTGCTCTTAACTATAAGGTTATTGCACCACCGGGTTATCACCCATTAGTGCTCTTAATAATAATCTCACATAATAGGCATACACACATCCTATTATAATTTATAGGTATTTTCTCCAACCTACATATATACTCCCCATACGTATTTTAACCTCATTACTACGTATAGTATAAATAATTAGATTACTATCTCTCTCGTAATCTCCAAGGTATACTCTCTCTCTATACCGAAATAATTAAAGTATTTATTCTCACATACTTTCCCGAAATTCCATCTTATTTAAATTTACCATCTGGCAGTTTCTCTCACTCCAATAAACCGGCAAACTCAAAACTAAACTTTGAGAAAATTCCCATAAATTCTCTCTGTCGCTCGAACCAGAAGGGTTGTCGTTTGAACGACTTCCACGTGTCGTTCGAGCGGCTTCGCGCGAGATGACAACTCGCTCGAACGACTTCGCGTGAGATGTCCATCTCGTTTGAACTACTTCGCGCGAGATCCCCATCTCGTTTGAACCACTTCGCGCGAGATCGCGGGAGATTACACTGTTCGTCTTCTTCACCAAACTTTAACGTTTTTCACCATTTTTGAACCTAAAAACCTCTAAGATTCAATTCCCAACAACTCATCATCAATACCCATCAACTCCTAACAGGTTATAGATCATTTCTATCATCCTAGTATCCTTAATTCATAATTATTCCTCATAATTACATAAAACCCCCAAATTAATTCACATGATCCCTAGTTTTCAAAATTCCAATTCAAGAACCTAATCAACCCAGATTCGTTCATCAATATATAATCCAATTTCGTGATTAATCCTCTACATACATGAAGGAATTCTAGCCACTAATTAAACCAATCCTTAATCATAATTTAAATCTCCAATTTTCACCCAATTAACATATAAATCATGATTAAATCCACCTATACTAACATGAGCATGATTATTTCTAAAAAAAAGCAAGTATTAAACACTTGCCTCGAATATGACGGTCTGATCCGTTGGTGATGTTGGTATATACGCGTTCCTCTCTTCGCGATCTACGCGTTGGTGGTCACGGTTGTGCAAGGTGATGCCAAATGAGCCTTCTCTCTTGGAAATTGGTTCTCCCTCACACCCTCCATGGCCGTTCTAACTTCCTGTCACTTCTTAACCCTAATGGAATTTCCTTAGCTGATATAATTAATCCCAATTTTCGTCCATTAGTTTAGCCCAAAAATCCAAATTATAAAACTACCCCCACGGTGTGCCGGTTAGGCCTAAAATTGCCCCGGAACCCAAACTAAACACCCGGGTATACTATTTTGACTATCTCGACTCTCCCGGACTCAACGGCGCACTCGAAATGACCATACAAGTTACGAAAAATAAATTCTCTTTTTATTCCATTCAATTAGTCCCGACACGACTCACACGCGTGTCAAACTTAAATTACCAAACTGCCGTATTTATCACTTCCGACAATTTATCAAGTATCATAATTCCATATTACATATCGCACAGTAATATTCAATAGTTCACAACAATAAGTATTAACCCTTGGCACGCTAGTTAATAATTATTTAAATTCGGATTAATAACAAATTAATTTCTCACATTTTAATTTAATTAATCCAACAACAATAATTAATCGCATATTTATTCCCATAATAATAATTAATCACATAATTATTTAAATCGTCAAAAATACGGGGTGTTACATACGTCCACTGTTATTTTATTCCCAAGGGTTTACAATAGCATAATATGGTGTAGAGAGAGAAAACATGTGTATCTTGTGTATGGTGTTTCTTAGTTGTCCCTCTTTTTGGCTAAGGCAATACATGTATTTATAGTGATGGGAGATAAAGAGATACAATGTCTTTATACATTCAGACATTTATGTCTATATACAATGAATCTAATTGTTGGCCTTCTATGATGGTTGATCTTCCTTGAATTTCTTGGTATGCTATGTGTTGTCATCTATTGATACGGTAGAAATGTACATTAAGTCTCATTAAATGCGTTGTCATCTTCATTAATGCACATTAAATGCATAGTTTTCCTTTGATCTTCCTGGTTGGTTGATCTGCACGCTAAGTAGCTTGGTATGCTATGTGTTGGTTGGTATGCCGACCAACTCTCCTCGGGTGCCGACTAACTCTCCTCGGGTGCTGACCAACTTTCCTCGGGTGTCGATCAACTCTCCTCGGGTGCCGAATATTGCCACGTAGGATGACATGTGTCCTTTCTGATTGGTCCTCGTAGATGGAGAATTTTTGCGTCAACAATTGGGAAACCCTTTCATAAGCCATGTCAATAAGAGGTTCAGCTTCCACCCATTTGGTGAAATAATCAATAGCGACCACTAGGTATTTGAATCGTCCTTTGGTAATTGACAGAGGCCTGACCAAGTCTGTTCCCCACATAGCGAATGACCAAGGTGAGGTGATGGGGGTTAATAAAGCCTGGGAAGTTCTTCGGATGGTAGAAAAACGTTGACACTTATCACATTTCTTATCATAAGCTGTACAATCAGCTCGCATCATTGGCCAGTAGTAACCGTACGTCGTTATCCTTTGCAAAAGAGTTCCTCCTGCCACATGAGCCCCATAAGACCCTTCATGAATTACTTCTATCAAATCTTTAACTTCTTATGGGTGCACGCATCTCTATAGACCTGCTATTATACCCCTTTTGTACAAAACTCCATTGTTCAATACATATAGGGCAGCTTTAAAATTCAGCCTCTTGGCTGTAAGTTGGTCGGTCGGTAGATTTCCTTCTTCGATATATTCCCTGATGGGATCCATCCAGGAAGGTCCTATGTCCAAAGTGATGAATCTCACCATCAAATCTTCATTAATGCTCCGATCTACTAATATCTCAATAGGAATAGTTCATCGTATCTCGGTGTGAGTAGCTGAGGCTAACCGAGCTAGTGTGTCAGCCTTTGCATTCTCCAATCTTAATATTCTGATCAGTTGGACAGCTGTAAAACTTGATATAATCTCCATATCTTTGGCATGATACCTAGACATGACGTCTCCCTTCGCTGTATATAACCCAAGCATTTGATTTACAATTAGTTGTGAATCACTAAACACCGTAATTTGCTATGCGTTCAGTGTTTTGGCTAAACTGAGGCCCACAATCATAACTTTATATTCAACTTCATTGTTGGAAGCTTTGAACTGGAAATGCAAAGCATATTCTATATCCAATCCATCTAGGATGTTAAGAATTATTTCGGCTCCGTCGCCTGTGGCGCACGAGGAGCCATTAACATACAAATTCCATATAGGTATACAATTATCAAACTCTTGGTCTGACAAAGTTTATTGATGGAATATTTGGTACTTCCTTTTATCATCTCCCCACGCTGGGATTTGATCGGGTGATTCTTGTGGCTCGATCACTATCCCCTCCGGCAAATCCGCTGGTAGAGGTTGATCGAGGACAGTCTTTGATGATCCTCTAACATCCATGGGTTGCTCTTTATTAGACCCCTATTGGTCGGAGGTATCTGGGTAAGTGAACTCCGCAATGAAATCTGCCACTGCCTGCCCTTTGAGCGAAGACCTTGGCTCGTAAACAATATTATACTCACCTAGTTCCAACGCCCAATACATCAATCTTCCAGATTTCTTCGATTCATGCAAATCCTGTGTGAGTGGCATATCGGTGTATACCACTATACTATGGACCTAGAAGTATGGTTTCATCCTCCTGCTTGCCTCGATCAATGCTAATGCCAGCTTCTCCAATATTGGATATCTAATCTCTGCTCCTCGGAATGCTTTGCTTGCATAGTACATCGGTTTTTGCACTCCATCCTCTACTCTTACCAATGCTGAACTGACTGCGCTTTCTAAAACAACCAAGTACAAATATAACTTTTCTCCCATCATCGGCTTGGACAGCAGTGGGGGTGTTCCCAAATATTATTTCAACTATTGTAATGCTTTCTCACATTCATCATTCCATTCGAAAGTTTTTCTGAGTGTTTTGAAGAATGAAAGACATCTATCTTTGCTCGTGAGACAAACCTGTTGAGAGCTGCAACACGCCCTGTGAGGCTTTGCACCTCCTTCTTCGTATATGGAGATTGTAGTTCCAGCAAAGCTTTAATCTTCTCAAGATTTGCCTCATTGCCTCACTGATTCACAATATACCCGAGGAACATGCCTTCTCGTATGCCAAATATGCACTTAGTCGGGTTCAGCTTCATATGATATTGCTCTAGCTGATCGAAAGTTTGGCTCAGGTCAGCTATGTGGTCAGCGGCTTTTGTAACACCCCGTAATTTTGAGGATTTAATATTTAATTATTTTTGGGAGTTATAAAAATATTTAAAATGGAGAAACTTAAATTCATGAGTTGGAGAATTTATTTGAGTGAGCCGAATTATTTATAATTGGCAACTTTTAAGTTTAATGGTTCAAATCTAGTGTGTCACATTTTGAGGTCGAAACTTGGAAATTTTGAAAAGTATTTCGGATGGCAATTCTGAGTGCGCGGTTGCATCCAGATGGGTCGAGATAGTCAAAAAAGAGCACCCGGGGGTAGAAATTAGGTCTCGGGGTATTTTTGGTCATAGTCGGGTCCACCGGGGTGAGTTGGGCCTTTTTAATTAGGCCCACATGGCCAAAAACGGGATTTGATGTTTTTAACCTAATTGAGGGATTAGGGAATGACAGTCAACACACCTCTAAACCTAGGGTTTGAGAGGAAATTTGAGGAAAGCAAATCAAGAGCCAAATTGGGGATTTTGGAGCCAAATTAAGGGACTACACCAACGGATCAGACACTACGAACAATTCCAGGCAAGTGGTTAACTGTTGTGATTCCTAAAGTGATGATAATCAATTCATATCATAGTGTGTGTATATGAAAATTCGTTTTGGGTGAGTAACCAAGATTAAAATTAGGTTTTTATGAATTTAGAGTAATGGGCATAATTAATTACTCAATAGATGTTAAGTTATGATTTGGATTTGTTAAGATTATATTGTAGAGTGGATTACAATATGTAAAGTGATTACATGGACTGAATACGGTAGGGTCGGATTTGGTAGAACAGACCCGAGTGGAAAACCCAAATCGGATATACTTAGGGTTTTGTAAAATTTATTGATGGATTAAGGTCTTTAGGGTGATTAGAACCTTTTCTGGTGTGGAGGATATGTTGGTTGTGAAATGGGTAAGGGTTTGGGAGAAACCAAAAGCTTAAGGATTCGTTAATGGCAGCAACAGCAAGCCGGGGAAGACGATCACCTTCTCGATCGATCGATCGACCCAGGGGGATCGATCGATCGACGGTCCCAGGAACTTGACAGACCAGTTTGTTTATAAAGTGGATTTTATTTAAAATTTAATCCCTTAATTTTATTTAGTGATAAATTCATATGGACACATATTTCCTTAACAATTATAGGGTGATATAATTGGGTTTAGGAGGGTGTGAACGGTATGGCATGAGATGAACGAATTTGGGAGATAATTCATAAGTATTGAAATTGGGCCGAGGAATAATGTTCGGGTATTGTAGTTGGGTGAGGAAACATTATTAAAGGAATCGAAGTGAAGTACTTAATTATGGACCAAGTGAGCGAGTCCGGGAATAATGGTTGGGTGACACTAAGTTATTAAATTAATAAGTGTGATAATTAATTTAATTAGAGTCGGATTGTAGACTCGGGTATGATTAAATTAAAAAGTGTGAAAATTAATTTAATTAGAGTCGGATTGTAGACTCGGGTAGGATTAAATTAATAAGTGTGATAATTAATTTAATTAGAGTCGGATTGTAGACTCGGGTAGGATTAAATTAAAAAGTGTGAAAATTAATTTAATTAGAGTCGGATTGTAGACTCAGGTAGGATTAAATTAATAGGTGTGATAATTAATTTAATTAGAGTCGGATTGTAGACTCGGGTAGGATTAAATTAATAGGTGTGGTAATTAATTTAATTAGAGTCGGATTGTAGACTCGGGTAGGATTAAATTAATAAGTGTGATAATTAATTGAATTAGAGTCGGATTGTAGACTCGGGTAGGATTAAATTAATAGGTGTGATAATTAATTTAAGTAGAGTCGGATTGTAGACCCAGGGAGGTATTGAATTAATAAGTGTGTTAATTAATTATATTAAAGTCGGCCCACAGACTCAGATTGGTATAAATTAATTAGTGTGTAAATTAATTAACTGGAAGTCGGACCACAGACTCAGATCGGTATTTAAATTAATATGTGTGCTAATTAATTTAATTAGAGTCGGACGATAGACTCGGGGAGGTATTAAATTAATATGCGTGTTAGTTAATTTAATTAGAGTCGGGTGATAGACTTGGGAAGGTATTAAATTAATAAGTGTGTTAATTAATTTAATTGGAGTCGGACCATAGACTCGGGGAAAGTATTATATAAATTGAGGTGTGAGTTAAAAAATTAGAGTCAGACCATAGTCTCGGAAAGACGATAAATTATTAAGTGAGAAAATTAATTACGTTGAGTCGGGCCACAGACTCAGGAAATTATAGGCAGTGTACGAAATTTTAAGTACACGGTAAAGCCGGGGTTTATAATATATATATACGGTGTAGTGATAGTATATATATATACGTGTATATATTGTGTGTGATATTAAATTACAGGCAGTGTACGGGATTTTGAGTACACGGTATAGCCGGGGTTTATATTATATATATACGGTGTAGTGATAGTATATATATACGTGTATATATTGTGTGTGATATTAAATATCAGTGACTAGATATTTATTCAATTTATATACTCTAATGCTATCAAGGGAGGTTGCGCGATATGGGTGAATCCCCTAGCTTGAGGAGTAGGGCGAGTATATCCCCAGGTCATAGCGTCCGGTATATATGGGTGAGGAATTTATCACACTTTCAGGGAAGGAATATGACCGCCTCCACTACGTTTATATTTTTGGCCAAGTTGGTGAGCGATTCCAACTTGGAGAAACTAGGTTTTGTGAGCACACCTAGTGAGATAGCATTTGAGAGGGAATCATCCGGGGTATACTCGAAGGGATGGATATACGTATGTTATATGTGTAGATGTTGTGGTAAAGGTACATATATAATGGTAGTAAATATTATATACGGGTAATAATACAGTGTGTGATGTATTTACTTTATATAACTTGTGACACGGTATATGCTACTATATAAGAGGAATTAATTAAGTTAATTGTGATATAACTTGTAATTCAAGAATCATTATACTCGGGTTAGAGTAGTATGTCAAGGGGAGGTTATACCGGGACTAGTTGAACGGGATAGTGCAACTAGGTGGGGTTGAGGTAACCGTTAGGTGTAGTGGAGGGGTGAGAATGTCCACAAGGGAGTGCGACACTAACTTAAATATGAAGCGCATTCATGCATTTTAAATTACTGCAGTTAATTCACTTGCTAAATATTTTCAAATTTTTTTAGATTCTAACCCTTGCTATAAAACTATTTTCAAAACCTTTTAGGTGTCCAGCCACAGGGACGCCAGGCTTGATATTATATTCTAGGGACACGGAGCTGCGGCATATGTGGATGCTAGCAGGTGTTTGGATTAGACGCATCATTCATTTATTCCTAGAGTAGGAATCTTGTATAAGTTTCAGTTTTATTTAGGGCATGTCGCCCAGATTTTTAGTTCAGTTTTTCAGATTTGTTTTATTCCGGTGTTGGATATTTGTGTTAATTTATTTCACTTTGGTGGCCGATGGTTTATTCGGCAAGTTGTTTAATTAACGATTCAATTTATTTTCATCCAGTTGCGTGAATGGTTTATATTTAATTCCGCATGTACTATTTTGTTTAATCGAAAAAGTTAAAATTGGCACCATCTTTTGGAATACTAGGTGGTTAGTAAGTTTTAAAAAGTTTTCGACAGTGATGCTAGGGATGATCCAACTGGGATTCCTGTTTTAATTTGGTATAGGACTGATCACCCGGTATTTTATTAGGCAGGGTGTCACAGCTTTCTTGCTCTTAGTCAGCATATCATCGACCTAAACCTTCATGTTTTTATCGATTTGCTCTATGAACACCTTATTCATCAATCGCTGGTACGTAGCACCTGCATTTTTAAGACCAAACGGCATAACATTGTAGCAGTATGTCCCCCTTGGGGTAATAAAAGAAGTACTCTCCCTGTCTTCTAGTTTCATCTTAATCTAATTGTAGCTGGAATAAGCGTCCATGAAGCTTAGTAACTGATGCCCCGAGGCAGCATCTACCAGCTGATCTATTTGGGGCAGAGGGAAGTGATCTTTTGGGCAGGCTTTGTTGAGATCTGTGAAATCTACGCACATCCTCTATTTATTATTCTTTTTTTTACCATCACCACATTGGCTAACCAATCAGGATATTTGACATCCTCAATAAAATAGGCCTTTTGCAGTTTTTCGACTTCCTCCTGAATAGCTTGGTTCTTCTCTGGGCTGAAGACTCTTCTTCATTGTTATAACACCCCGTGTTTTTATTATTTAATTTAATTAATTAATTGGAATATTAGAGAAAAATAAATTTTTGGATTTAATAATTTTTGTTGGTTATAATTTTAGAAGAGTAAAACTTCAAGCGAAATCAAAATCGGGTTTAAAATGAAGTTTTTATGAGAGTTATAAGTTTAGCCTTTAATAAAAAAAAAAGGAAAAACATTTGTCACGGATTTAGTCCGTGACTAATAAAAAAATTGAATTTTAGTTAAATGGTATTAAAGGAAGGAGAATGCCATTGGGCGCGTACCTGTTCGATCGATCGATCGACCTAGAGAGTCGATCGATCGACTATGCCGGATTTGAGGCGGTTCGGTGATTTTATTTGAAGTATTAGAGTGGGATTAGGACTCCTAATTAGTATATAAGCTTCATTAATCGTGGGGGGACTTCTTATAATCACTTTTTCTCAAGTTTTTCTCCTGAGAACACTTCCAAATAATTTTTCTCTCAACCATAATCATCAACCTCCAACACAATCAAGTTTTTGTCACAAGTTTTGGGAGGCTTAATTGGGGCTTAATCAAGATTGATTCAATAACACTTCTTTGCTAATTTTTCGAGAGGAATTCAGATTTCTAATCAGATTTTCAACACAATCTTACCATGCATGAATACTCTATTCTTTTTTTTTTAGTATTATACGTTTTAAGTTTCACGTAAACACTAAATTACATATTTTCTTAAAAGAAAGTAGTGACTTAATTAGGAAAAGTGGACACTAATTATGGGACTGTTTTCAACAAATCTTTTAATCTGAATAATATTCAAAACCCTTGGGTACGTAGGATTGATGAGTGGATTTTGGGTTTTATTGGTGTAGGTTGCAGGTAGAAAAAACCTAGTTTTAAAATAAATGATTTTTGGGTACGTATAACCCACGTAATTTATGTAGAAATAATAAAATTCAAATTTTGTTGTATTAACGATGAATTAACGGTATATTTAAGTTAAAATAATTAAATGGAATTAATTGGTTATTTTGTTGTTGTGATAATTAAATTGCGTAGTTTGGAACATTGATTTATTATCATATTTGTGTGACTTATTGGTATTATTAAATATCATTATGACGACGGGTTGTTGGGTATTATTGCTTTCCCTATATTTTAAAATGCCTTCTAGGAATGGGGCTAGTGACGGTAAAATTATCACGATTTTATCATGTTAGGGGTGGGCTGATTTTTATTACTTTATCGTCGTTACGCTAGTCTAGGTATGAGACTAGGTTGAGATTTATGTTAGACAATCCTCCTATACATAGGGTAGGACGTATTGATAACTTGGGGACCTTTAGGTATGAGACTAAGGGGTATTTTGAGGATCTCACATCGATAAAAGGGTGGGGTAATTTGATATTTTGAATTGAGAAAATTGAGAATTAATACTTACGATAATAAGACGAGTATTAAAATATATTGGCGACATAATCAGCGAGGGCCGACAGTTTAAACGGGATAGCCGACGTTTTGACGAGGGGATGTGTATTTTGATGGAGAAATCACCCGTGGCGGGAGGACTGCTATAATGAATTTTGATGAATTATCATCCGAGGCGGGAGGACCGCCATACCTAATAATTATTGAAGTAAGAGCATAAATAATTGAGAAATTTGATAATTTGGCTTAATTAATAAAAGATTAACTCCGCGGGACATAAGAATTTAAAATCATATTGGTGTGTTCTTTTTAAATGGGGATTCCTGCGGGTAGATGATTTTATATTTATCGCGTTTAATTATCTCGTTTAATTTAAAATACTCTATTGTGATATTTATTGCGTATAATGCTACTGTCTGGATTCAAGGATCCTGTTTGAGGGGAGTAGTGTGTATTCTTGCTCGGGGCTTTGGCTCTGACCCATGCGTTGACTAATCTTTTTCAGGATTAGAATTGGAGAAGTTGCATAAGTTTATCGGAGTTTATCGTTTGGAGGTGCGGCTGGAGTTATTTATTTGCATGGCATAGTTTAGTTAGAATTTCTTTTCCAGTCGTATTTAATTATGAGACTTCATTGGAGTTTTATTGGGCCATTCGGTTCCAAAGTTGTGTAGAGAATTTCTGTTGGATTATTCAGATCTTTATTATTCAGATTTTATTTAATCATTTTGGAGATTTGATTTATTCGGAGTTAGCATGTGATGGATCTTTTATCTCTTAGTTGTTTATGATCATTTGAGATTGATTCAATTATTTATCTTATGGACTGATTTATTTATGTCTCATATCTGTCTCATGCTAAGAATGGTATTTATTTAGATCACGCCCAGCATAGTTTGGCTGCGGTGGCTAGCCACCCCATCTGTCGGATTTTGCGGGGTGTGACAGTTGTTTCACCGGTTTGATCTCCTTATTAACATTGAACTCGTGGCACAGGAAGACTGGGTCTATCCCCGACATATCTTCATGACTCCACGCAAAAGTTTGCTTTCTGTGCTTAAAAAATACCACTAACTCTCGCTTTATTAACGGATCCAGTGAAGTGCCAATTTTAGTTGTTCATTCTGGTCGTTCGTCGTCTAAAATAACGTTCTCCGTTGCTTTTATGACCTGACCCTTCACGAGATCTGACTCATCTCTAGGGTCCAACGTCTCAATCTCTGCATCGTGAGACTCATACACTTGGTAAGTGGTGGTCTTCTTCCTGGCTTCCTCCACCTCTTCCTGTTTAACAGATGAATAGTAGCATTCTCGAGCTACTTTCTGGTCGCCCTTCACAATTCCAACTCCAAGGTTGGTCAGAAACTTCAAGCATTGATGTACTGTTGATGGCACTGCTTCAAACTTTTTCATGCCTACCCTTCCCATGATTATGTTGTAGGCTGATTGGACATTTTTGTCCATTATAAAAAAGCGTACTTTTTCTGTTATGCAAGAAGGCCAGGTACCAATAAGCATGTCCAACTTGCTCGTCCTAAGTGGAAAGACTTTTTCGCTGGTAAGACCAAGGAGGGATATTGCTCCAACTGGGCTAGTTTCAAGTTTAAACTGTCAAAATAAGGGTAGAACATGATGTCTACCGAGCTACCATTGTCTATCAATACTCTTGAGATGATCACATCCTTCATCCTCATCTTGATCACCAAAGGGTCTTCGTGAGGATACAAGACACCTTCCAGATCACTTTTGGAAAAACCAATGACCAGTTTATCCTTGTTAACCTTCCTCGGGTGATCCTCTTCCACCAGATTTATTCGTTGTATATAAGAGCAAGCTTGAGACTCATTGAGGTAAGCTTTTCTTTCACCAGTATGATCCCCACCTCCTGCATCTCCACCTGTAATCATATTACATTTGAATGAGCCAAAATGGATTAAAAATACCTCGCGTTCTGGTTGCCTTAGCTTTTTGGGGAGGTCGGGATCATCCTCCGGATCATCTTTATGATCCCTTTTCTTGTCATCTCTTGTTCGGCGAGGAGATTTGGACCTTTGCCTTGTTCTTTCGTTGATTTTCCTATCATTCTGGCGATCAGCAAAGCTGCTCAATTTCCCTCATCGAATGAGTGCCTCAATTTCATTCTGGAGAGCTATGCACCGCTTGGTCGTGTGGCCATGGTGTTGGTGGAACTCGCAATACTTGAAATTATCCCTCCTTTCAGGGTTATCCTCAACTTCTCCGGCCAATTTAGTTCTTCGATGTTCTTTATCTCCTCCAGAATATGGTTTATATATACCTTTAAGGGAGTATAATTCCCAGACTTTCTCAAGTGCCCTATCGTCTCTTTGCCTTTCGATTGCTTATTTCCCCTATTATGCTTTTAATATTTCTTCTCCGACCTGCCCTATGCTTTAGTCTCACCATTATTCTTTGCAGCCATAGCTTCTTCGGCGTTCATTATTTTGGCTGCTTTAGCTATTAATTCGGCCATAGATTTGGGGGGATCTTTAGCCAAATTATAGTACATCTTGTTTGGTAAAAGACCACTCATTAGAGCTGCGATTGCTGTCTTCTCCTCATAGTCAATGACCTCAAGTTTCTCGTTATTGAAACGACTAATGTAATCCTTAGTGCTTTCTCCTGCTTTCTGCCTTACACTCAACAGATGTGCTACCCTCTTAACTGGCTTCACGCCAAAATATAAATTTCCTATAAAGAGCTCTGCCAGTTGATGAAAAGTAGCAATCTGTCCCCGGGGAAGGTTATTGTACCATATTTGAGCTGACCCAGTGATGGTTCCTGAGAATGCCCTACATCTCATCTCATCAAGAACTGCATAGATATTGGCAGTAACTTGGTACTGCTCTATGTGGAGGACAGGATCAGTTTTTCCATCATACTTCGGCATAACTACAGGAGCTTTAAACTTCGATGGTGTGGTAAAATCCACAATTGCCTGTACGAAAGGTGATCCCTTGACAAAAGTTCTTTGGAGAGGGTTCCTGGCCTTAGCCATTTCCCCTAACCTATCTTCCAACCTTTGAATGGAGACCTTCCAAGCGTCATTTCCAGCCTCTGATCTATTTACCCGAGCAACAGATCATGCATAATTCTCCTCTTGGGATCTCTCTGTACGAGCGGCAGGGCGTGATTGGGCAGAACCTTCGTTTAGATCATTTAGGCGTTGAGAATTTCTCGACGCAATCCGAGGAGGATTTCTATTCCTCCTGGGGCCCAAGCGATCAAAGGGGGAGACTCTACTCAATCTCTCCAGAGAGCTTGTTCGTTCCGGAGTTGGAGTGACATTTTCTTGAGAGTCTATGACTCTTATAGGAGATATCCGCCCAGGTTGATAGGATGGGTCGCTGTACCTCTCAGTATGACGCGATTCAGTATGCCTGGATAAGGACACACGAGGGAATAAAATAAGTCTGGATCTCGAAGACGACAGATGAGTGTTTCTATGAACGCTTTGCTGGCCTAACTGGGTAGGTGTTGCATTTTGAATAGTTTGAATGAGTTTTCGCATAACTGTTTGTCCCCTGGCTAAACTGGCCACTATTTTAGTGAGTTCATTGACAGTTGCAGGAACAAACGAATTAGGAGGGACTCCGTCATTGTTCCTATTGCTAGATTTTGGGAGCTCAGCCATGTATGATGAATGTTTTAGTGAAAAATGCTACGTATAGTCGTTCCCACAAACGGCGCCAATCTGTTGATGTAAAAAACTAGACTTAATCTAATTAATTAATCACAGATAAATATAAAATAAGAAATAAGACAAAGGATTTTTAAAGTGGTTCATCCTTAGGAAAATGGCCTACGTCCACTATTTTGTATTGCTGGGTGTTTTGCCTTAATCTTGACGATGATCGTCAATGATCAACTCTCAATCGCCCGTTATGGAGGGGGTTACAATGCATATATAGCCCTTGGGCTATCAATATGAATAGACAATACGTCGTTATTTAATGGACATATACATTTGTACATAATAAGAATGTTCATTGAATCTGTTATTGTCGCTTGATCTTCTTGACTAGATGCTGTGCACGCTGAGTAGCTCGGTACGCTAAGTAGCTCGGGGTGCTAAGTTGCTTGGTACGCTAAGTATCTTGGCATTATAAGTTGTTCGGTGAATATATGCTTTTGCGACGTAGGACGACACGTGTTGTCATATGATTGGTCCACGTCATATGATTAATTTTTGTATCAATAATATTTTTACCCTCATCAAAATAAAATTTTGCAATATTTTTATTCCATAAAAATATTCGACACCAAATTACTTGAAACTCATCATTTTATTCAAATGCATCCTAATTTTATAATCTAACAACAAGATTACTAATATGCAAATAGAGTCTTAATATTTAGAGTAATTTTCCACCTTAAATGGAGCTCGAACAATGGAAGGTTGAAATGTCTAAGAATATGGAGACCTCCTACCTCCTAAGGTGGCCTTAGAGAGGTTACCTAGCTCCACCAGTTTTCCATAAAAAACCCTCTTCAAGTTCCATGAATCTTCCATCTTCATCTTCTCCAAAGCCCCCTAAAAAACCTCTAAATTTGTAGCTTTGCTCAACAATGGTGGAAATGGGTATGCAGGGCTTGGATATGGTTAAATACTCAGTAAAATATTATGATACAAGGTGGAGGGATGGTGTTGGCATGGTAATTTGTGGTAGAGAGAGGTGGATAAATGCTAAAAATTATAAAAGACCCACCTCTCTCTCTCTCTCTCTCTCTCTCTCTCTCTCTCTCTCTTCCTCCCATAAACCAAAATAACCCCAAACAAGCCTTATAAAAACCATTTGAACACCAAAATCCCGTGTTGCCCAATCTGGGATCACCAAAGCTTGACACATCTTCCATCTAACGGTCCAAAATGCGACAACACATAAGAGCAACTTGATTTAAAAATATGTAATGCGTTCGTTCGAACGAGAATGGCACCTCGTTCGAACTAGCCTTCGAACGAGATTGACCTGTTATGAAGAATGGTCTCGTTCGATCCTCGTTTGATCCTCACTTTGAACGACTTGGAATTCTCGTTCGAACGACCTTGAACTCATTCGAACGATTGTTTCCTATATTTTCTCCAAAATTTCCAATCTTCATCCATATGCTTCTAATAATTACCATCAAGGTCCAACAGTAATCAACATAGAAATCAAAGTCCATATGCTAGTGATCCAAATCCAAGATTCTCATATATTTATAATTAATATGAGAAAATAATAAAATATTAAGGGCGCGTATTATGTTTTTTCATCCTTAGAAAATTCATCCCCGAAATTATCAATTCGCCAATTCCTCAAGTTTATGGGGTTCACCAAATTATACTCTAAGTCATCGCAATCCTCCAAGACTAAATCATCAAAGTCCTTAATAGCACCGGGATTTTCACCTTAAGACTAACATGCGACATGCTCTAACGCTCACCGACTCGCTAACCATCAACGTCACATAACCATCATGAGTCTTCACTCACTTGATGATCACTAGCAAACAAGTAGGTATACTTTTGCTAATACCCAAAGCATGATCGCGCCCCTATCGGGAAACCCTATCTAGTGTTCGATACTCACCCAAGAGTGAATTGTAATACAAACCTCATATCATAAGTCACTCACTCCATGGAGCAACAAACCGACCAAATTATCACTGCGCACTCGAGTGACACTTTTCGTTGCATTACTCTGATGAACCTAGTATTACTCTAGGCATATCACTTGGAGAAATCACTTGAGTATTGTACCAATCCACTAACCATGGCAAAGTAACACTGTGTGCTAAATTTTCTCGAGTTCTAACACTATACGATGTCCTCATGTCACCATGCCTCTCTTTATAACTAGAGCCACTGACTGCCATGCGGACCAATCGTAAGGGCATTAATCCTGAGGAAAATAATTACTACGAGAAAATCGTGCGGCCGAAAGTGCAACCACCCGTACACAAAACTTTGTGCAACTGCATAAATACCTTAGATAGGGGCGCACCCAATTATCGACGTGCATTGTCCTTGCTAAGTTCACCCGAACTCTACTAGGCCCAACCGCGTCGTATCATGACATAGTACCAATTCGAACTACCACATTCGTGGTAATACCAATACTTGGTTATCGTAACCGAAAGAGATACACACATAAGTATCAAAGGAATAAAAAATCATCCAGATAGAATCCCATCAGTACCCGTTAGACTATGGTTTACTAAAAGCGAACCTATGTTACATGCTTTGAAGTTTACGAATCCTCCCAAACATTCTCACTAGTATGACCTATCCACACCCCCTGGTTTGAGTCACCAATCGTGACGAATCGAATCACAATCATTTATCTTCACAAGACAAAAGCAATATATGAACCTGTTGTTTTCTAGAAAGTCAACCGCCAGAGTTTCCTCCTTAGGAGTAAAGCTCTCCCCCTCACATCCTTGACATGCGCGAACCACTATGGCTAGAAAATTTCTAATGCCTCTATCAAATCCGACCTTATCCACATTTCTAGTGACGTCGTGACCAACCTAACACACCTATGTCATTATCATACAGTGATCGCACCCCAATGCCTCCTTAGGAAGAACCCCGTTAAGTAAATCATTAACCTTATACTTAACCTTTAACTACACGAGGTTATCACTGGGCTCATCTCCGATATCTACCCAAACTAAACTTACGTGACAGCCACATCAGCTGCCATTGGCATATTAAGGGTATCAAGTACCGTACATGGCTATATCTTCTAATCCGTACCATCTTGGCAATACATGCCAAGAACTGGTCCTTATCTTACTAGGGTTATCCTAACTTATACTGTTGGCACATGCCAATATTCTAATTATGCTTCGATATCCCCCTTTTTTGGGTGTCTCTTTCAAGTCTCTAGATGACATAATCAATCTAAGTTCCGAACAAATTTCTTAGGACTCCTAGAAATCAAGTGTCACACCATCTACACTAGTTATTCCATGACACCCGAGCATTACGCCCATTCACAACACAAGCTCCTAATTTCTCTTAGAAGGTTATACCACCCATCGGTGACAATTCAGGTGACAACACTCAACATGCACACTATTCGACTCTTTTAAACCTTGACCAACGACCTGAGGTCATTACCTAATCCTCACTATGATCATTACTAGGACACTAGTACTTCTTCATACCTGACTTTACTAGTTTCCTAAGAACACCAAACATGCTCTACACAATGTCCTCAAAACCCGACAAAATTTTATTATCCATGACTTTGTCTTCATAAGTACGCTCTACAAACTTCTTAATACCCACATTGCGATTACTAGGTGCTCGTAAATACATTAGTCTACAAGCCTCTACACATGGCTCACCTTGACCATTGAACACCTAAAGACGTCACAACAAGTCAATTTCTATTCTTAATGATGCCACACACAGTTTATATTACAAACACTTTAAAATGACCTTAAACCACATTCACACTAGTATTACCTCGCATCTAGCCAATAATTTAGCCACTCAAACGACCCTTATACTTAGATAATGGTCTTCACTTTCTTCAATGGATGTCATAGGCCATGTAATAAATCATAGAGTAACACCATTGAGGATTATGGCAGGATACAGAACGTCGCCTACAATGTATAACCCGTAGGTCAACATCATTGACATCGTAAAGATCATATCCCTCAAATTGCATCATATCTCCTAAAACCCTAACAGGGAAGACTATTTAGAGTTCACTCCTAAGCCTAACTATCACTGTTGCATATGTAACATACTTACCGCAATCTGCCCGTAACTCTCATCATCATACTCGACGAGGTACAACTTTCAATCAGCAACCACTAAAACACTTACCCTAAATAATAATATTTTACTTCCTCAAAATGAGTAGACATACCCAAGTGTTAACCAATACGGTTACTCATGTCTACCGAATCACCAATTATCTCATGACATGATATTACCCCAAGAATCAAATTTGCCTAATTACATCATCATTATTAACTATCCTAAAGCACCTCACACGGGGACTTATTGTATCCTCATCATAAGTCACTACTGCTCAGGCATGACACTCTAGTCACCTAATCTCCATGGTTGACTTTACAAAATTTATTATTCTAATTCAACGGACATCATTAAGCTCTATCGACACCTCAACAGTCCTCTCATATCATCAAGGGTTGACACCCAAGCACCTCGCACTAAAGACTACAGTGTCGCCACTATTGGCTTGCACAAACACTCACAAATCAATAATATATGTAATTAAAAGTGTGGAATCAATTAATGACAACAAACTTTGTTGTATGCCACCTAGCAATAAATTACCCGTTGTGCTACTCCTTTTAAATTTACCGTTGAGAACACGAAACCGTCACCAATCTAGCGCGATCAGCCCAACACTACACATACGTTAAAATATTTACTACCGACCTCACCACGTCACTCCCAAAAGGAACCTTAAACCTAGAGATCTGATACCATTTGTAACGCCCCTTCCCGAATTTATAGGTTACCCATGGTCAATTCGGTCCAACCTAAGCATTAGGTGTGAAGTGCAATGAGATAACCAGGATAATGTTGCTAGTCTAGTTTTATTTAATTAACATTCCACTTGTTTAGCATGAGATTTCCATTTAAACCAAGCTACGTGATGGACCCGTGGGAAGCGTCTATGGAATCTAAGCATACAAAGCTACAAACGTAATATAAAAACATACTTACCAATGCAACGCTCTCAAAATACGAAACCGCAACCAACCTGTCATAACAAAGAGGAGAGAATGAGCCAAATGCCCAGTGAGAAATTACAATAATGTAATATAGAATCGAATGACAGAAAGAAGACTCGAACATGTTTTATTAACGTTCACATGAAACTACTATATATATATATATATATATATATATATATATATATATATATATATATATATATATATATATATATCAAAATACGGAACCGCAACCAACCTGTCATAACAAAGACGAGGGAATGAGCCGGAATGCCCATTGAGAAATTACAACAATGTAATATAGAATCGAAAGATAGAAAGAAGACTCGAACATGTTTTATTGACGTGCACATGCAATTACCATATATATATATATACACACACACACATGTGTGTAATTATTTATGAAATCATTTTTATTCCAAAAACGTTACTTGTTCCGATTAATTCACCTTAATCTTGTAGAAGAATTTTCTTTTCACTTAACTTGATATTTATTCCTTGATTTAACACACCCGGTTAAATACTTAAAACGAATACACTTTGTTTATGGAAAACCATTTTGTTTTCCCAGAATCACCCTTTGATTTACACCAATTCACGTTAGTATTTTCTTTAAAAATCACCCTTTCAACCCACACAAACACCGTGTTAGAAAATAATTATTTTCTTTGGATACTTTTCATAAACACACCCTCGTGTTAATAATGGGTTAAACCTCTTTAGGTTGGTTAATTACCCATTTAATCATTACACTTCCCCATTCGTCTACCTTATGGACATTAATCAATTTTCACATTACTTGTATGTTTAACCTTTTACCAGAACATTTATTAACTCATTCGAGTTAGACTATATTTTCATACATTCACCACATAACATGTTTCTTGACATGCTCCATTTTCATTATCACTGCCGGCTATTGTAACACCCTGCCTAATTAAATACCGGGTGGCCAGTCCCATACCAAATTAAAACAGAATATACAGTTGGCTCATTCTTAGCATCACTGTCGAAAACATTTACAACTCACCCAATACTCAATTAAGCTGGTGTTAAAAACTTTTCAAATTTTAATTTAACAAAATCCATTTCCAGTTTAAGAATAACACAACACATTTTATTCTACAACACTGATAACCAATTAGATAACACAAAATAATTTGAATGCAATTGGAATAAACATTCCCAAATAATATTAATCCATTACAGTAATCCCAACAATATCAAATGTATTAAAATGACACGAATACCATAGTATTTGACCCCGATAGAAGAAGATAACTGAATCCTTTGGGCGACATGCCCTACTAAGAGAATACTGTGAATCAAATGATGACAGGCGTCTAAGCAAAACTCCATAAATCCATAGCCTGTCATAATCCGCTAAGGTTGGCGTCCCTGTTACTGGACACCTGATATAGAAGATACAATAGAAAAGAAAATATGCAAGGAAACGGGTCAGAGCCCGATTGTGAAAATGATTTTTAAAACAGCAAGTATTTAACAAGTGCAATAAAGCATTTATTATGTACATGTTAGATCCAACTCTCACTTGCTATTCTCACCTCTCAACTAGAGTGCACACTTAATGTTTCCTATTAACTTCCTAGTTAATGGTTCCTCTTTTCCAGTTTCCATATTATAATTCCATTCCCATATCATAATCCCCGTATGTCCCATACCATACGTCACATTATTATTCATTTACATTTCTCCTTTATATGATTAGTTTCTCATTAACATGAATCATTTCTCATTAATATGAATTAAGCTTTTCAATAAACATTCATTAACTTAATTTAATTATCTTTCTCTACTCACCGTTATCTACAATTATCACCGTAGATAGATTTAACCATAATAAATATCCATTCATTCATTTAATCCATTTTATATATATATTCATATATAATACAGCACCCCGAGTCATAGCTGCGGTGCAATGCATTACTCTGCTATCATGTCCCAATATCGCTGGTCGCCGAATAAGAGACAAAAGGTTCGGTAAGGATTTCTCGAACCACAAACAACAACACAATCATTGGAGGCGAACATAGTTCTCATACCCATGGGTCACGCACATACCTACGTACCCATAGTCAGCGGACTTATCAACTCCCCGATAAGTCTTTCATAGACCTATGTTCTCGAGCGAAAAATCAAAGATCTCATGGATTCATCAGGATATGACTGCCCTCGCGCGCAAACCTCCCACCGATAACAAGTAAGCTAGGTATGTCATACACATAAATCATTAATCAATCAAATAGGTATTATCATACCTATAATATAATATCAATAAGGTAATATCACTACCCTAAGATAATTCCCATACGTAGCATTATATCTCTTTTAAATTCCACGTATTAAAATATCATATCTTTACTTCATAATTTAATTATCCTCGCATCCTATAACATCTCTCCACTCCCGACGTCGTTAGGGTTCATGCGCGGAGCGTCTCGCAAAGCGAAATCCAAACAAGGAACCCCTCCAATACACTACTACTTAACTTTGTCGATCGAGGAGGTTCGTCAACTTCAAATATGCGATCAGAATAACCTCATCCCCTCTTTCAACTAAATGTGTTCTAAACTACCATCTCTATCCAGGAGCCATACTACTACGCTCTTGTACTACACTCAGCCCTTGCGAAATCAATAATGAGCTTAAACTCAGTCCTTGATGTTTAAATTGTAACCCTAAGGCTACCCAGGTGTTATATTAAATTTCCCCTACTTGAACTATCCTTAATCCTCATACAAACAGATTAGAATCCAACACATGAATCTAGCAACCGAAATCTCTTTAACTTTAATTATCATAATTCTAATCAATTAAATCCCAATCAAATTAATTCAAATCTTAACTAGGGCTTACTGATCTTCTCTAAGTCCCATAATATCCAATTAATAATCACCGAAGATCTACAAAAGTTTTGGGATAAGAACCAACATTAAAAAGAAACAACATCATGAATTCTCATATTTTAAATACTCAGAAAAATCAGATCCAAAAATTATTCAAATCATCAATCCGACTTCAGATTTGGATTCTACACGAAAAATTGAGTCAGGTATGTGTTTTGAGTTTTTCTTAAATCTCATCCAAATGCACTCAAAAAGAAGATCTAAACATTCCAAATTGGCTCTTCTCATTCCACTCGTTTTTGCCTCTTTTTCCAGAAAATTATCAACATATTATCTTCAAGAACACTAAATTATTTTCAGAATTTCTTCCACAGATTGATGAATATTTATTGGATTACTAACTACCTACAACATGAGTTTAATCCCTATATATTTTTAGATTCCAAAAATCCATTAACAACTATATCCTTTCATCTTCCAAGCATGAAAATCATCTCTTTTTATAACTATCCTAACATGGACAATATACGAACTTAAATTGCAAATATCAAACACTTGCCTCTAATGAAGATCTGACCCTTTGGAGTTGAATAACACAGGTGGTGATGGTGGTGGTGACCTTGGTTCTTGTTCTTCTCCTTCCCAAGTAGGCTTTTCCCTTCCCAAGCACCCTTTTTCTCTCTCTACGAAGATGACTTCTCTACTTTGTGAAGAGGAGATGTATAACCCACGTACACTTAATCTACCAATACTTATAATAAGACAAAACCCGAAATCACTATTCATCCCCCTTGTAAAAATAACCAAAATGCCCTCTTGGGTTGTCTTTTCATTTCCAAATGACCCGGGACTCAAAATTAACATCCAAATAGACTTTTCTGACTATTTCGAACCTTTCGGACGCAACGACGCAGTCGAAATGACTATAAGGTCGATAGAAAATAAATTTCCTTTTTAATTTAATAAATTAGTCCCGACACGTCCCATACCGCGTCTGACTAAAAATTCAAATTACCGATTTTATATCACACCGTCATATCAATGACATCACATTCATATATTACCTAAATATCTTTAAGTAATATTCAGAATCATCCATTTTAATATCCTCAATTCGGATAAAACCCAAATGAATTAATTAATAATAAAATCCAATTAATCCATTAATTTAAAATATAACCCATTTTAAAAGTCATTAAAATTACGGGGTATTACATACTTCTCCCCTTATAACAAAATTTCGTCCCGAAATTCAGAAAAATGAACCATACTGATAAGGTCAACTCCGAGTATAAATCTCACATCGCAAGAAATCTAAGTAGTACCGCCCATACAGTACATTAACGAAAATCCCCATCGATGTTACACTAAGTCTCACCATATAGTTCCAACTGAATTAAATTTAAATTATACCCAATCTTCCCTATACCGTCCTCATGACAAAGTTTGGGAAAAATGATCCTCACTTATTAAACAAATAAATCCTGAAGTCACAACTACTTACTGTTTCACAATTTTGAAAACTACTACAATCCAATCATCCAGGGCGCCCATACACCCTATCATACAACTTTCATTATAATAGCAAAGGTTATAAACTCATATCCTAAAGACCTATCTTATTTTGACTCCCAACGGTTATTAGTTTTATGCGTGGGGTGTCTCGCAAGCGAAATCCAAACAAGGAACCACCCCGATACACTACTTCCTAAAGTAGTCGGTCATCGAAACTCCTAAGGTCCTTAGTCAATAGTATATAAAAATTTGGTTTATCGAAAAAAATCAAGTTTATCGATTTAAATAATTTTTTTTAGGTTTTATTGATTTCAAATAGAGTCTACTCATCTACTCTTCTCTAGAAGACAAGATGTTGGTTAATAGAAGTACATACGCTCTCGTATACCACAAGTCAATGCATGTCATTAGTCACATCATGCTCGGACATGCCCAAAGTAAGTAATCCCATGATAAAAATCAAACCCACGTGATAACATGTAATTTATAGGTGTCCCACACCCCTCAGTGAGTCTACGTAAATAACGATGCTATAGGCTAAGTTTAGCAACCCTTTTTGCCCACACAATATTAATTGCTACAAAAATTAATACGCCTCATAATTCCTTAGATAGGAAACATACCCTTATTCCCGGGTGGTGGTTGTCGAATCCCAATATTATAACTTTGTTCCGATGAGTCAAGAAAAATTTTACCCCAAATTTTCAGTTCTAGTTAACCACACTCCACTATATGCCCAAGCCTTTGAATATATGGCCTTCGTTAGGGAACATACACAGTTCACGCATTTCAAGAACTTCTACTGATGACTCTCCTCAATTTTTCCATAATAGGGGTGACCTTGACTACGGTCATCATACTCGAACATACTTCATAACCTCCTAGGTACGATCTCCGATATCCTTCCAATGGCCCTCATCTGTCATACTTCTCGTATGAACCCGTTCGAACGCAATAAGCTTCACTAATATATACGAAATCTTACCAAAGAAATCAACAATCCTAAACATAGGGCTCTACATCAAAGAACGCAAAGCTGAAAACACAGTAAGCCGTACAGACCCTAAAGGACACTAGAACCTGATGCTCTGATACCACCTGTAACACCCCGCCTAATTAAATACCGGGTGACCAGTCCCATACCAAATTAAAACAGAATATACAGTTGGCTCATTCTTAGCATCACTGTCGAAAATATTTACAACTCACCCAATACTCAATTAAGCTGTTGTTAAAAACTTTTCAAATTTTAATTTAACAAAATCCATTTCCAGTTTAAGAATAACACAACACATTTTATTCTACAACACTGATAACCAATTAGATAACACAAAATAATTTGAATGCAATTGGAATAAACATTCCCAAATAATATTAATCCATTACAGTAATCCCAATAATATCAAATGTATTAAACTGACACGAATACCATAGTATTTGACCCCGATAGAAGAAGATAACTGAATCCTTTGGGAGACATGCCCTACTAAGAGAATACTGTGAATCAAATGATGATAGGCGTCAAAGCAAAACTCCATAAATCCATAGCCTGTCATAATCCGCTAAGGTTGGCATCCCTGTTACTGGACACCTGATATAGAAGATACAATAGAAAAGAAAATATGCAAGGAAACGGGTCAGAGCCCGATTGTGAAAATGATTTTTAAAACAGCAAGTATTTAACAAGTGCAATAAAGCATTTATTATGTACATGTTAGATCCAACTCTCACTTGCTATTCTCACCTCTCAACTAGAGTGCACACTTAACGTTTCCTATTAACTTCCTAGTTAATGGTTCCTCTTTTCCAGTTTCCATATTATAATTCCATTCCCATATCATAATCCCCGTATGTCCCATACCATACGTCACATTATTATTCATTTACATTTCTCCTTTATATGATTAGTTTCTCATTAACATGAATCATTTCTCATTAATATGAATTAAGCTTTTCAATAAACATTCATTAACTTAATTCAATTATCTTTCTCTACTCACCGTTATCTACATTTATCACCGTAGATAGATTTAACCATAATAAATATCCATTCATTCATTCAATCCATTATATATATATATATATATATATATATTCGTATATAATACAGCACCCCGAGTCATAGCTGCGGTGCAATGCATTACTCTGCTATCATGTCCCAATATCGCTGGTCGCCGAATAAGAGACAAAAGGTTCGGTAAGGATTTTTCGAACCACAAACAACAACACAATCATTGGAGGCGAACATAGTTCTCATACCCATGGGTCACGCACATCCCTACGTACCCATAGTCAGCGGACTTATCAACTCCCCGATAAGTCTTTCATAGACCTATGTTCTCGAGCGAAAAATCAAAGATCCCATGGATTCATCAGGATATGACTGCCCTCGCGCGCAAACCTCCCACCGATAACAAGTAAGCTAGGTATGTCATACACATAAATCATTAATCAATCAAATAGGTATTATCATACCTATAATATAATATCAATAAGGTAATATCACTACCCTAAGATAATTCCCATACGTAGCATTATATCTCTTTTAAATTACATGTATTAAAATATCATATCTTTACTTCATAATTTAATTATCCTCGCATCCTATAACATCTCTCCACTCCCGACGTCGTTAAGGTTCATGCGCGGAGCGTCTCGCAAAGCGAAATCCAAACAAGGAACCCCTCCAATACACTACTACTTAACTTTGTCGATCGAGGAGGTTCGTCAACTTCAAATATGCGATCGGAATAACCTCATCCCCTCTTTCAACCAAATGTGTTCTAAACTACCATCTCTATCCAGGAGCCATACCACTACGCTCTTGTACTACACTCAGCCCTTGCGAAATCAATAATGAGCTTAAACTCAGTCCTTGATGTTTAAATTGTAACCCTAAGGCTACCCAGGTGTTATATTAAATCTCCCCTACTTGAACTATCCTTAATCCTCATACAAACAGATTAGAATCCAACACATGAATCTAGCAACCGAAATCTCTTTAACTTTAATTATCATAATTCTAATCAATTAAATCCCAATCAAATTAATTCAAATCTTAACTAGGGCTTGCTGATCTTCTCTAAGTCCCATAATACCCAATTAATAATCACCGAAGATCTACAAAAGTTTTGGGATAAGAACCAACATTAAAAAGAAACAACATCATGAATTCTCATATTTTAAATACTCAGAAAAATCAGATTCAAAAATTATTCAAATCATCAATCCGACTTCAGATTTGGATTCTACACGAAAAATTGAGTCAGGTATGTGTTTTGAGTTTTTCTTAAATCTCATCCAAATGCACTCAAAAAGAAGATCTAAACATTCCAAATTGGCTCTTCTCATTCCACTCGTTTTTGCCTCTTTTTCCAGAAAATTATCAACATATTATCTTCAAGAACACTAAATTATTTTCAGAATTTCTTCCACAGATTGATGAATATTTATTGGATTACTAACTACCTACAACATGAGTTTAATCCCTATATATTTTTAGATTCCAAAAATCCATTAACAACTATATCCTTTCATCTTCCAAGCATGAAAATCATCTCTTTTTATAACTATCCTAACATGGACAATATACGAACTTAAATTGCAAATATCAAACACTTGCCTCTAATGAAGATCTGACCCTTTGGAGTTGAATAACACAGGTGGTGATGGTGGTGGTGACCTTGGTTCTTGTTCTTCTCCTTCCCAAGCACCCTTTTTCTCTCACTTGGAAGATGACTTCTCTACTTTGTGAAGAGGAGATGTATAACCCACGTACACTTAATCTACCAATACTTATAATAAGACAAAACCCGAAATCACTATTCATCCCCCTTGTAAAAATAACCAAAATGCCCTCTTGGGTTGTCTTTTCATTTCCAAATGACCCGGGACTCAAAATTAACATCCAAATAGACTTTTCTGACTATTTCGAACCTTTCGGACGCAACGACGCAGTCGAAATGACTATAAGGTCGATAGAAAATAAATTTCCTTTTTAATTTATTAAATTAGTCTCGACACGTCCCATACCGCGTCTGACTAAAAATTCAAATTACCGATTTTATATCACACCGTCATATCAATGACATCACATTCATATATTACCTAAATATCTTTAAGTAACATTCAGAATCATCCATTTTAATATCCTCAATTCGGATAAAACCCAAATGAATTAATTAATAATAAAATCCAATTAATCTATTAATTTAAAATATAACCCATTTTAAAAGTCATTAAAATTACGGGGTATTACAACTATGCGCACCATATGCTCTGGCCAGTGATTTGGTGATTTTTATCGCAGGGATCCAGGCCCTCCTTAGTTTCTGAGTGCCATTCGACTCCTTATTAATATGTATTAATATTTTGCAAATGTACACATCATTTCACCTTTCGTTTTACCTCGCTGAAGCCAAAACTCGGGATTCCACCCCAACTTGTGTTAAACTTTACAATCACCTTTTCTTGTCATTTATACTTTAGTATTGATTTTATTCCAAAATCATGTTCATTTAGGACCATCTTGTGTAATACCATTTTCTAACATTTTTATTTCATAAAAGTGTTCCACTTTACGTAAAATTACCATTTTACTCATTTGTTTCCAAACTTATCTTTTCCTCTATTTTCACAATTGTTAATTTCCCAAACACAATCAAGTTACGCACACTAACTTATTTAGTGCTTTTAACACCTTAGTACTTTTTTAACATTTTGGAGTATTTTGGTTCTTAAGTTGGAAGTCTTTTCATCTCATTACTTTCCCTTTCATTGATATCCAAGACCACTTTATAAGAACCCATTTTCTTTATTACTACATGTAGTCTTAAACCCTTACATTTATCACATTAAACACCTTTTAACAGGCATTAAGGGGTGAAATTTCTTTCTTCTTCATTTCATGTTTAAATCCAATAAAACTTTCATTAAACCTGTGTATATGTTCATCATCAAAACACTACAAGTTTATACATATGAGAATATGGATTTTAACTCCAAAAATCCTATTAAATGGGATAAACAAAAAAATTATTCTAGAAATTCATAATACTTGTACAATATACTTTTTAAGACTATATGACATTTTTATTTCTTCAAAATTCAACAAATGTCCGACTATTATAAAATTTTCCTTTTTGCAAGATAAATAACATTTTCAAAACATTTTACTTCATAAAATGTTTAGCATCAAACTTTTAGAAATGCACCATCACCCTAAAATCCCAAACTTTATTTCAAGAAACTTTGAAATATTCCTTTACATTTTCACCGTCATCCAAATATCATTTTACAACATTATTATTCCGTAAAAATACTGGACACCAAATTACTTGAAAATCATCATTTTATTCAAATGCATCATACTCTTATAATCAAAATACAAGACTAATAATATGTAAATAGAGTTTTAATATTAAGAGTCGAGTTTTTCCACCTCAAATGAAGCTCCAAAGATGGTAGGTTGAAATGTCTAAGAAGATGGAAACCTCCCACCTCCTAAGGTGGCCCTAGAGAGATTTCCTAGCTTCTCCAAGCTTACTCCATGAATTCCTCCTCAAAAACCCTCTTCAATCTCCATGAATATTCCATCTCCATCTTCTCCAAAACCCCAACAAAACCTCTAAATTCGTAGCTTTACTCAACAATGGTGGAAGTCGATATGTAGGTCTTGGATATGGTGGAATACTAGAAAAATATGGTGATACAAGGTAGAGGGATGGTGGTGTTATGATGGTTTGTGGTATAGAGAGATGGAGAAATGCTGATAATGGTAGAAAACCCACCCCACCCCACCCCACCCTCTCTCTCTCTCTCTCTCTCTCTCTCTCTCTCTCTCTCTCTCTCTCTCTCTTCATCATCCCATAAACCCAGATAACCCCAAACAAACCTTATAAAAACCATATGAACAGTAAAATTCCATTTTTACCCAATCTGGGATAACCACAGCTCGACACGTCATATATCCACCAGTCCAAAATGCGATAACACATAAGGGTAAACCCGATTTAAAAATTTATGTTACACTCGTTCGAACAAGAATGACCTCTCGTTTAAATGCGAATGGCTCCTCGTTCGAACTAGACTTCGAATGACCTTCGAACGTGGTTGACTTGTTATGCCGAAGGGTCACGTTCGATCCTCATTTAGAATGACTTAGGATTCTTATTTGAACGACCTTGAACTCGTTTGGACTACTATTTCCTATATTTTTGCCAAATATTCCAATCTTCATCCATATTCTTTTTATAATTACCATCAAAGACAAAAAATAATCAATATAGAAATCAAAGTTCATATGCTAGTGAGTCGAATCCAAGATTCTCATTTATTTATAATTTATACGAGAAAATTATAAAATATTGGGGGAGGGTATTACACGTACAACATTTAACATTAATGAAGAAGACACCATTTTGGGAAATTTTCCAAACAAAATTTTGATGATAAACTTGCGACTGAGAGTTTCAGAAAATCAAATGCCAGTAGTTCAGAATTGGAGGACGTTTTCTTGATGTTAAAGAAGAACAATTTCAAGTTGTCTTTTGTTTACAAGTTGGTAGGAATGTGTTCACCATATCCCAAAAGAACAAACAAAATATAACTTTTTTGAAGAGACAATTAGAGAAAAGCAAGAAATTAACAAGGGTGTTAATAGAAAAGGCAATTAAGAAATTTGTCAATGGTAAACTAATAAGGGACCACAAAGATTTCATCCTACTAATATGCCTACATAACTATTGCACACTCTTATTTCTAAACAAGGGATCAAAGCTAGCTTGGTTTTTTGTTGATTACATTGAGAAGTTGGAGAAAATTACAAGCTTGAATTTGGCAAATGCAGTGAAAACTTTCTTACTGGAGTCAATAAATAAGTATTATGAAACTCCGATGAAAGTCATTGGATATGTAATGCTATTATCGGTAAGTTATAAATGTGTAAATTGTTATTTTCTTTTCATTTACACTTATTAAGTTAACATAATACAATGTTATTTCAGTTTTTCCTTTGTGAGAGCACACACATCATTGAGCAATCGACTATGATCAATGAAGAATATCCATTTTTCACAAGATGTTATCTTTGAGATCTAACTTATAAGCTTCAAGATGTCTCCATCTCTGATTTACTATTCCATCGGGTAAATAAGTACATTATTGTTTCATACGAATAACATGCTTACTACATTATGAAGTAACAACTATGCTTCTTTTCTGGTATTACAAGTTATTATGTTAATTCTATTGGCTTATAAAGAAACTACCATTACATAATAAAAACAATTCTGCCTTCTAAAAAATAACTAACATGATAGTTCTATACAGTGAAAGTAACTACTCTGCTGCAATTATAATATTATGAATACATATTCTTGTTTGCATCAGCACATGGAGTAACTAATATAATATGTTGTGGGTCATAAATTAAGTATCATTACTTGGCAATAAAAAAATGTGTCTTCAAAACAGCAACTAATATATTATATGTGTACTGTGAAAGTAACTACTTTTGCATAAAAATTACAAAAGTCACTAATAACTATTTAACTTATTCTTTAAGTTTTTTATTATTAAGATGATTACTGACTTTACATTCAAACATATAAGTATTTTTAATCTTTATTCTATAGGAAAATGATGGGGAAAATTATGGATGGACAAGGACAAGATAACAATGAAGAACACGAAAGAGGTCTGCATCATTTAAGTGAACATGTCAGTGGAAGGATTGATGAAATCAACATGAAAGAGAAAGTTGGTGAAAATGAAGAGTTTGGATAAGAAGATGAAGAAAAAGAGGACAATTATGATGTGAATGAAATATTTAGTGGGTATGAAGTTGAGAATGAATGTTATAGAGAGATTAAATTTGAGATATTTCAGTTCAATGAATAGATGAGGAATTTAAAAGAAAAAATTATAAATCTCATTGAAGACAAGGCCAAGTTAAGGGAAGATAATGCAGCTAAAATTTAAAAGATTATAGAGGAAACTAAAATGAAAATTAAAATAATAGAAAAGGATAATAAAGAAAAATAACTCAGGTACTTAGATCAGATAAGTTGCCAGTCAATTGAAATAGAAAGGTTGAGAGATGAAGAAGAAAAAAAGGAATATTGCACATAGTGACGAGGTCACTGTTTTAACTTGTGAAATTATTAAAAAAATAGTGAAATCAAGAAGTTGGAAGAAGAACTAAATACTTTTAAATCTACCAATAAGTGTAGAGATATAATTGAAATTCAAATTAGCCCGGAACCCATATACAAAATCAACAAAGTTTAACCAAGTTCCATGGTTAAACATGAAAAGGTCAGAGAAAATAGAATTCCAAAAGTAAATGAAGATTACACTTTTGGCAAGAAGAATAGAAAGAGAAAGGCTAAGAATGAAGTGGTTTGGATAAAAGTTCAAAGCAACAAGAAATACAAATGAGAGAGAGAAAAGTCGATTCATTGATGGAGATGACGGAGATAATATTTATTGAAGACTGTGAAATTCAAATTCACATTCCAAAGCTAGAGAAGAAAAAAATTCAAAAACATTTTAACAAGTCAAATGCCCATCAAGTGTACTTAAAAACTTTGTTTTATTATTAAATTTATTATAATTGGATAGCATTGCAATGTTATAAGTTTTGATTATAATTTTTAGCACCTACTTTTGGACTGGAGTAGGCATTTAGCTGAGTAGGAGAGAAGCATCACCGATACTACAAAAGAAAGAAATTACATGCCATTTAATCCAATATTTATTATTGTGTATTTTTTTATATGATTGTAAGTATCAAAATAAATTATACAAAATTTTGCTACAATAACTAATTTATCATTAAAAAAATATAGTTAAAAAAATACTAAAGTCATTTTTTTGTGCTGGTAATTGATGCTTATGCAGAGTTGTTCTCTTTCGAAATTTTTAAAGATAATTGTGTCCAACACAAATCATTATTCATAAAAAGTTACTCTTTGGTAAGCTTACATACCATATGTAATTATATATGAACACATAAATGTAATACCCCGTAATTTTATTGATTTTTAAAATGGAATTAATTAGGATTATTTGTGAGATAATTTAAAATTAACTCGGATTTAAATATTACTCGAGAATAAAGTAATATGTGATTTATGTTGAATATTACTTGGTGATTAAAAGTAATATATGATTATGACTTTACATATGATTACAATTTAATAAAATTGTCATGAGTGATGAATACGACAATTACGGGTATTAAGTCGGGATGCGCGTGTGAGTCGTGTAGGGACTAAATTTAAAGTAAAATATTTTTATGTCATCTGAATGGTCGTTTTGACGATGTTAAAAATGTCCGAAAGGGTTTAAATAGTCAAAAAAATCTACATGGGTGTTTGATTTGGGTCTTGGGGCACTTTGGAACCGAATAGACACCCCGACGGGGTATTTTAGTAATTTTACATGGGAGGTGAGTAGTAACCATGAAAATTGAGGATTATTATATAAGTATAAAAGGTTGTAAGATTCATAGTTCATTCACCAAACTTAGAGAGAAAGACTCAGGGGAGAGTAAGAGATTTCTTTGGAAGTGAAGAAAAACCTCTAGGAAGCCAAGAAGCCAAAGGCCATCCTACACACCGCCAAGGGAAATTGATCGAAAAAGGGGGAGGACCACCAGTAGACTATCATCCCCAAAGGTTAAGACCTACAATTTAAATGCAAGTGACTTAATCTTTGCAAAATTAGCGTGTCTAATGTCCATGTTTGGATAGTTGTAGAATTCTGAGAATTTACACGATTTAAAGATAAACCATGATGATTTTAATGGACTCCTTGCTATGAGAAATATGTAGAACAAACCTCCGTTTGATTATGTGTTTTAATCCACGAATTTGGAGTCATTTGATAAAGAAAATATGAGTTTTATATGTTATTCTTGGAGAAATGATAAAATATGGATTTTCTGGAAATTATGAGAAATAACATGTTTAATCCAAACTTATTGACATTTTTAGGTTGTTTAATGATTGGAAATAATTTATATGTATTATTATATCATATAGAATGAATTATAAGGAGTCTAGGATCTTAAAATAGAGGATTTGAGGATGAAAATTTGTTAAACCCATAAGCCAAATATGCAGAAAATAGTAGGCTGATACCTGTTCGATCGATCGTTCGATCCAGACTGTCGATCGATCGACAATCCCAGAATACATATGTTGATTTTGTTTAAGGCTTGATTAAATTCCACACTTCCAAAGATGCTTAGTGTAAATTGATTATTTCATAATGGGATTTAGGGAAGGTCAGTAGAGGGGTAATTGAGACCGAAAAGTATTTATGTGTGGAATTAATCCTTGAAAATAAAAAAATGGGTTAAAAGTAATTAGAGTTTATCGAAGAATGAACCCATTTGAGGATAATATAAATTTGTGAAAATTCAGGATTTGAGATGACATGGATCAGTAGGGTGTAGATAATTACCTACTAAATTTATTTGACGAATAACAGATAATTTTCGAGTGATGGGAAATCTCGAGAAATATATGTTAATAAGAAAGTCATAATCTTTAAATAAGTAGAATATTAGAGAGAAAAATATATTACATATGGAATTATCATGTGGGTTGTGCAAATACCTTATTGATATTATATAGGTGGGATGAATATCTATATTTTTATTTGCATGACATGCCTACGCTGCTTGCTATCGGGGTGGAGGTTCCGCGTTATGGTCGATCTTGTCCTGATAAGCCCGTTTGGGGGGATTTTAGATTCGTACCTTGAACATAGGACCTTGGACATGTTCTATCGGTGTGAATGATAGTTTTGACGATTGAATTGGAGCGTAGGTATGTGTGAAACCCATTCGGCGGGGGAGTATGTTCGCTTCCAAATATATGTGTTATATTATTTATGATTTGGGAGAGACGCCGAGTTAATAGTTTTTTACAGCTGCAATGCATGATAGCAAAGTATGCATGCACTGCAGCTGTGTCTGGGAGGTGCCGTATTAGTATATATAATAGTGTGATGAATATATATACTAAGATATGATCCACTGTGTGAATTAGTAGATAAAAATGAATAATAAAATATAGATACAATTAAGTAAGTGAATACTTAATCCTTAAAGGTTTAGTTCATCTTAAAGATATATGAGCATGTTTAATTAATATAAGTATTGCGTGGGAAATACAGGAGAAGAGATAGAGTAATAATTAAGAACCTTATTTGGGGAGATAATAAGGTATTTTAGACGTGCACACTAGATGAGAGGTGAGATTCTCAAGTGAGAGCCGAGAACTAACATGTACATAATACCTGCTTAATTGCACTTGTTAAGCACTTGCTATTTTTAAAATATTTTACAATCGGGTTTTGACTCGTTTACTTACATATTCTCTACTATATTTATATCACCAGGTCCCAGCATCAGGGATGCCCGACTTAGAGGATGGATATTTTGACCTGTTTTTGGAGATGTAGTTTTATACTAGACGAGCTCAGTTCATTGATTCCTATCTTTGTTGTTCTTGGTTCACTTAGGGAATGTCTCCTAGGATTTAGTTATCTCATTGCAGTTCTGGATATTGTATTTGTTTTATGTCAGTACTCTTGATATCATTTGGTTGGGATGGTGATATTGTTATCATTAAACTGGGGAGTTTATTCCAGTTATATTTTATTGTTGGTCTAAAATTCAGTGGTGATGTGATATTTTATTCTTGTTCAGTATTGTGAAATGGATTTAATAGGAAAAAAAATTTGGAAAAGTTTTGACGCCTAGTGTTGATGTAAAAAATTAGATTATATCTAATTATTTAATCACAGATAAAATAAATGAGACAAAATAGTTTTAAAGTGGTTCAGCCTTATAAGAATGGCCTACGTCCACTGTTTCTATTATTGATGACTGTTTGGGAATTCTCGATTACAAATTTAATCAAGAAATTCCGGTCCCCTTACAATGAGGGTAATACAATGTATTTATAGCCCTAAGGCTGTAATGTGAAAGGGTAATACATTCAATACTGTACATGTGAAAGGGTAATACATTCGATGCCCCTTAAGTGTATACATCTGAATGATAAGCATTTAATGAACAGTCAAACTGTTGGTTATCCTGCTATTAATGCTTTGTTCGAGGTGCATCTCGGACCGCCTAAGCTGCTCGTACCACCTAAGCTGCTCGGTACTCAAAAGTTGATCGGTACTCAGAAGTTCCTCGTAGAGTTATTGTTGGTCGGAGCGTCTGAGTTCCTCCGGGAAATAGTGTTCCTCATTGTAGTATGGTTCCTCGGAGCGTTTGAGTTTCTCGAAAGTGTTTGTTGTTGCCACGTAGATTGCCACGTGTCTTCATTCAATTGGGCCATGTCAGCAGACTAAATTTGGTATCAACACCTAGATTAATTATTTATTATGTGAATAAATAAGAATTTTTTTTCGACAGTGATGCTAAGACTGAACCAACTGGATATTCTAATTTAATTTAATAAAGGACTGATGACCCGATATTTAATTAGGCGGGGTGTCATAGGTGGTATCAGAGCATCAGGTTCTAGTGTCCTTAGGATCTGTACGACACGTTATGCTTTCTGCTTAGTGTCCTTTGATATAAAGATCATTCATTAGGATTGTTGTATTCATAATTGCGCATTTACGACTTCAGCTATATTTGTGATATTTAAAATGCGGATAAAATATCTCTCCCTCATTTCAAATGCCTACTCGACGTGAACGACGAGCCCCTGGAGCGGCACAACCATTCCCACAGTCCACTCCAACCCAGGTTACTATGAACGCAGTAAAAGTTGCTGCCATTGTTACTCAAGCCGTTAATGCTTCCTTAGCAGTTGTCCTACAGGCACCACCTCCGGCACAGGTAGTGCCACCCACACCAGCACCAGTGCCGACATTTCCCACTTCTTGGGAGCATGTCAGGGATGCCTTTCAAATGGCACACCTACCATAATTTCAAGGGGGTTTCGATATTGTGACTACTAGCTAATGGAAGAAAGACATCCAATGGCACCTGCATATGTATGAGTGCACAGAGGTTCAAAACCAGATTTTAGTGACATTTAAACTTGTTGGAGTAACTCTTCAGTGGTGGGAGTCCACTACTACAGCCAAGGAGAGGGATACGATAGTGATTCAGGAATTCTGGGTGCGGTTAGACCGCAAATATTTTCCTTCAGCTGTTCAGACCGAAATGAGGAGAAAACATTTGGACCTCACCCAGGAGGAGAAGTCCATTGCCGAGTATGAAGAGGAGTTTACTACGCTGACAAATTTGGTGCCAGCTAAGGTACCAACCAAAGAGAAGAAGATCCAGATGTTCAGAGATGGCCTTATATGAAGGATTCACCAACATTTTTTGGGCAATCCTTCTCTACAGACTTATACCGATGTATTGAATGCGACATTACTTTATTGCCAGGACCACCGTCTTCATAAGGGAAGCAAGCGGGGATCTGAGTCCAGTTAGCAAGGCCGAACTGGGGGAAATAGGGGTAGTGGATCATCTTTAGCCCAGGGGAAACAGAGACAGAGTGATCAGAACTCGCAGCAGGGGAACTTTTCTAAGCGACATTGGTCGAGAGGAGTTCGCTTTGGGCAGGGCGGTAATAGATAGGGCCACCAGGGACAGCAGCACAATCAGCAGGGCCATCGGGTCATGGCCAGTAAGGTCGAAATGGTGTACAGTTTGGAGGTAGATGTTTCACTTGTGGTAAAATTGGCCACAGGAAGCAGGATTGCCCAGATAAGGGCAAGAGACCCCAGCAGCAGGGTGTGTATCAGGAGCCGTAGAGGCCTATGTTTCCAACGGCCCTTCTAGCATTGGCTTAGATGCCAGCCTTACCATCCATTACTCCTGCAGCCCCACCACAGTAGGGACAGTTAGAGTACGAGCATGTGTACAACGTCCAGCAGGCAACCATTCAACAGCTACCACCCACAATTGAGGGTATGTTTTCTATTTCTGGGGCTATGGGACGTATTTTGTTTGATACAGGAGTTTCACATTCTATCATAGCCACTAGATTTACACGGGCCAGGGGTTGTTAGACACGACCAGTAGTACTATTACTTATGTAGACTCACCGATGGGCAGTGGGACGCCTATTTTATTTATATGTTAGGGTGTGAGTATAGAGATTGGGATTCTGATTTTACCAGCTGAGATGCTTGTGTTAGACATGTCTGAATATGATGCCATTATTGGGATGGATTGTCTTGTTTCTTATAGATCCACGATTGATTACTTTGGTAGGATCATTATATTTTCTATCCCAGGCCAGGAGATGTTTTTAGTGGCGATGCCTCACCCCGAGGGAGGATCATCCCCTCATTTGTATTAAATAGAGGAAGAGACCTCTACGGGAGTTGTGATTCCCCTTGATTCGAAACCTGTTATTAGGGAGTTCGCAGATGTATTTCAGGACATACCAGGGTTATCGCCGAGTAGGGAGATTGAGTTTCTGATTGATTTAGCACTGGGAACTCGACCAATAGCCCGTGCCCCCTACCGTATGGCTCCTGCAGAGATGAGGGAGTTGAGAGATTAGATTGAGCAGTTTGCTGGGACTTGGTTTCATTCGTAGGAGTACCACACCCTGGGGTGCCCCAGTTTTGTTTATGAAGAAGAAGGACGGATCCCTACGTTTGTGTGTGGATTATCGAGAAATTAATAAAGTCACGATACGGAATAAGTATCCTTTACCCCACATAGATGATTTATTTGACCAGTTGAGAGGAGCAACATATTTCTCAAAGATATACTTGAGGTTCGGATATCACCTGTTGCGGATCAGGGAGCAGGATGTGTCGAAGACTGCTTTTCTGACACAATATAGATCTTATGAATTTATGGTTATGCCATTCGGGTTGACCAACGCGCCGGATGTATTTATGGACTTAATGAATATGGTGTTCAAAGAGTTCTTGGATCAGTTTGTCATTATTTTCATAGATGACATCCTAGTTTATTCTCGTATCGAGGATGAGCATTCCCAGCATTTGCGAAGGGCCTCCTACAAATAATACGGGAGCATCAGTTGTATGCCAAGTATGAGAAGTGTGGGTTTTGGCTCTGGGAGGTCCAGTTTCTGGGGAATATAGTGTGAAAAAGGGGTATTGCAGTGGATCCTAGCAATGTATCAGCGATGAGGGAGTGGGGACAACCCACGACACCGATCGAGGTTCGCAGTTTCCTGAGACTAGTTGGTTACTACAAACAGTTTATCAAGGGCTTTTCGAAGATTACAGGTTCGATGACCAATTTAGCCCGTAAAGGTGTACCGTTTGTATGGGTTGATGCGTGTTAGTTGGCGTTTGATGAATTAAAGGATAAGTTAACTTCAGCACGCATACTAGCACTGCTCAGGCCAGGAGTGGAGTACCTAGTGTATATTGACACATCGTTACAGGGACTTGGTGGGGTGTTACAGCAGGAAGAATAGGCTATAACTTATGCCTCTAGGAAGCTTAAGCCTCATGAGAAGAACTAAGATACCCACGACTTAGAGCTAGCAGGAGTCGTATTTTCCCTACGGATATGGAGACATTATTTATCGGGGGAGAAATTTCGTCTATTCACGGATCACAAGTCATTGGAGTATTCGTTCACTCAGAGAGAGTTGAATATGTGACAACACAGGTGGCTTGAATTTGGGAAGGATTATCAGTTTGAGATACATTATCAACCAGGTAAGACTAACGTGGTAGAAAACGCGTTGAGTCGTAGGCCTGAGGGTGAACTAACCGCGGTGTGTAAGGCTAAATGGAAGGAACTGGGCCATCAAGATGCCTTTACAAGGTCATTTATGTTTGTTATGATCGTTACTCCTCAGATTCTGACGCGGGTAGTAAATGATTAGGCAGCGGATCCATTTTGTGAGGAGAAAATTTGACAACTTTTGGCTGAGGAGCAAAGTCTTACTCAGTGAGTTCAGAGGGAGGATTGCGCTTTAACTATAGACTGATTGTTTCAAAGGGGGATGAATTATGGCACGCCGTGATGTTAGAGTTGCATGGATCCCGATTTACTGTACATCCCGATGGGGATAAGATGTACCAAGATATTCGATGACAATATTAGTGGAGTGGGATGAATACTTGTCAGTTAGTGAAGGTGGATCATCAGAAGCCAGTCGGGATTCTTTAGCCGCTAGAGAGAGCATTTCCATGGATTTTATCACTGGGTTACCTACTAATCAAAGGGGTCAGTCATGATTCCATATGGGTGATTGTGGGTCGTTTGACCAAGGTAGCTCATTTCTTTCCAGTTCGGATTGATTTTACGATGGGGAAGTATGCACAACTCTTTATAGCGAGATAGTGAAGTTATATGGGGTACCGCTTGATATTGTGTTCGATCGAGATAAGATCTTTGTCTCCAGATTTTGGGAGAGTTTTTACGAGACCATGGGTACCGAGGTGCGATTGAGTATGACCTATCATCCGCATACGGATGGGCCGATCGACCGTACTAACCAGATGCTAGAAGATATATTACGCATGTGTATTCTAGATTTTGGAGGGAGTTGGGAGCAGTACCTTCCCCTAGTGGAATTTGCGTATAATAATTCCTTCCAATTTACCATTAGTATGGCCCTATTTGAGGCGTTATATGGTAGAGCTTATCGCTCTCCCACGTGTTGGTTAGAGGTGGAGGAAAATAAGCTACTTGGCCTAGAAGTGATTCAGAACACGTATGCCTGGATTGAAATGATCAGGAGTCGCATTTGGGTAGCCCAGGATAGACAGAAGAGCTACACCGATGCTAAGCGATTCTTTAGGGAGTTTAATGTGAGGGACCAAGTGTTATTGCGGGTATCTCCTATGAAGGGGATCATGAGATTTGGGAAGAAAGGGAAATTAACTCCGAGATATGTAGGCCCATTTTTTATTTTTGAGAGGGTTGAACCAGTAGCATACTGACTTGAGCTACCGGAGCACTTACATCGTATACATAATGTGTTCCATTTTTCTTCGTTGAGGAGGTATGTCCGAGATGAGTTGGCCCACACTTATATTGCATTGGAGGAAGTTTATTTTCAGCCAGATAGTTCTTACGAGGATCGACAAGTGGCGATCTTAGATTGCAGTGAGAGACGTTTGAGATCGAAAGTAGTTATGCTTGTGCGTATTCAGTGGGCACACCATAATGTAGAGGAGTCTACTTGGAACCGCGAGGATGATATGCGCGATAGATACCCAGAGTTATTTCTACAAGTATGCCTTTTTCCAAATTTCGAGATGAAAGTCCGTTATTAGGGGAGAAGTATGTAATACCCCGTAATTTTAATGATTTTTTTATGAGGTTAAAATTAGTGATTACTACAAATTGATTGCGAAAACTTATTATGTAAACCTTACAAACATTGAGATGATATAGATGTTCAACAATTGCAATGTTAAGGATATAGAAGTAAATGCGCAATTAAATGTGGTTGTGAATTATTCGGGTGGAAATAGTGGTACCTTGAGGTATTATGGGCTTTTTATAATGTATCCTCTTTGTACTGATGATAGATTGCCTTCAATTGTTAATGAGGCTAGACTTTCTGATCAGGTGTTGACTAATTATGATCCTTGCTCTGATTTCGGTGGTATATTTTTTAGATGCCTTTAGTAATAGAATCACTCTTCACGCACAGTTAATAAAATTGAAATCAATCATGGCACTTCTTAAATAGTGAACATTGTTCTTAATAATGGATGTAGGCATAAATACCTAATGCAACTAGGGGTGTGCACGAACCCGAATGGACCGAACGGACCGAAAAAACCGAACCGAACCGAACCTACTTTTGCGGGTTATTTTTAATTCGGTCTTAAAATATGAAGGACCGCATTTTTCGGTCCGGTCTCGGTCTTAGGTCGTAAAAAGCGGGTCTGTACCGGACCGGACCGTATTTATTATTATTATTATTATTATTATATATATATATATATATATATATATATTTTTTTTTTTTAATTTACTAACTAATAAACACGCACACTCTCTTTGACAACTAAACCCAACCCACCCAAACCCTAAGTTTAACATATCAACATCTCCTCCTCTCTCTTTATCTCTCTCTACGGCCGGCATCTACGAGTTCAAGAAACTCTTCTTCATCTCCTCCCTCTGCTCTCTCTCATCACCGCCTATCTCGGCGCATGATCTCCGGTGCGGTCCACCCCCTGTCACGGCTTCATGGTGACCCAATGGCTAAACCCCCAGCTCGACGGCTGTCGCGAGTAAGTCCCCTGTCTCGTCTCTCTCCCCACCCCCTATTAGGCTGTCACGAGTTGTATTTGGCAAGATGGTTGGGTTCATATTTTACATGATGGTTGTCTCAGTTTAGTGGTTCATGATTTCCCAAGATGTATTTTGTTTTATCAGTAAAGAAAAAAATATGATTTTTTCTTTTAGAAAGGAAATGGGATTATGTTAGAAAGGAAATTCCACTGAACCAATCTTGATTTTGTAATGAAAAATCACTATGATTCGTATGGTTCATGATTTTGCAATGAATTTTTTTCAAGATGGTTGGGTTGTGACCTAAATACAGTTCATAATTTTTTATTTGTTCTTGATTTTTATCATTGTTCCTCTTTCAGATTTTATATTGGAAATTGGAGGGGCTCAACCACACTCATAATAACCACAGGTATCATTTTTTTCTATCTAAATCTGTTTTTTTTTGCCATCTGTTATATAGATTTGCTATGTGTCAATTTTTTTATGTGTGAATCCGTTTGTTTTTTGTGTGCTCTATTTACTAATATTAGTTGTCTATGGACCGAATAAAATCGAGATCGAACCCGAACCGTCATAAATCCGAATAGGACCGAGACCGATTATTCCGGTCCGGTCTCAGTCCATAATTTTTTAGGACCGATTAATGCGGTCCGGTCCCAAAAATACCTCAAAATCGGACCGGACCGGACCGGACCGCGAACACCCCTAAATGCAACTGCTAGTGAGTCTCCATTTAAACATCCTTAACATAAGAAGGTTGAATAAATGTGTGGTTTGGGTCAGATACCGACATTGATCACAAAATAATAGACATCCATTTGTCCTTTAGCGACTGTAAAAATTTACAGAAAATTACAACCAAAAAATCAGTTGTGGTTAACAATCACAGGTCTTCTGACCTTGTGAAGGTAGGTGGTAAAGGGTGTGAAAAAATAGCTGCTGGTCAGTGTGCTGTCACAGCAGGACCGAATTCTGAGATAGGAGATAAATCAGTTGAGTCTAAGGGTGAAGAGACTGCTGCATGAGGTATAACAGGAGGTACTCCCATTATTTCGAACGAAGTGACAAGTCAAAATGTAACAGCTGTTATATCCACAGCTATGCCAGAGAACATAATAAATGTTAGCTCAACATTGTCAGGTGTGAATAATGAATCGCTTCCTCCTAATAGGAGACGTTTTTTTGGAGAAGAATGGTATTAATTCCCAATTTTGGAAAAGAATGCGCAATTTTAATGATTTTGAAAATGGGATTAATTAGGATTATTTGTGAGATAATTTACAATTAATCCAGATTTAAATATTACTCGAGAATAAAGTAATATGTGATTTATGTTGAATATTACTTAGTGATTAAAATTAATATATTATTATGACTTTACATATGACTACGGTTTAAAAAAATTATCGCGAGTGATGAATACGACAATTACGAGAATTAAGCCAGGACGCGCGTATGAGTCGTGTCAGGACTAAATTTAAAGGAATTAATAGTCAAATATTTTTATGTCATCCAAATGGTCATTTTGACTGCGTTAAAGTGTCCGAAAGGGCTGAAATAGTCAAAAAAGTCTACTTGGGTGTTTGATTTGGGTCTATAGGCACTTTGGAACTAAATAGGCACCTTAGAGGGGTATTTTGGTCATTTTACATGGGAGGTGAAAAGTATTACGAATATTGAGGATTATTATATAAGTCTAAAAGGTGGTAAGATTCATAGTTCATTCACCAAACTTAGAGATAAAGACTTAGGGGAGAGTAAGATTTCTCTCGAAGTGAAGAGACATCTTTAGGAAACCAAGAAGCCAAAGGCCATCCTACACAATCAACGTCAAGGGAAATTGGTCGAAAAAGGGGGAGGACCACCAATAGACTATCATCTCCAAATGTTCAAACCTACAATTTAGAGGCAAGTGACTTAATCTTTGCAAAATTAGCGCGTATAATATCCATGTTAGGATAGTTATAGAATTATGAGAATTTGCATGATTTAGAGATAAACCAGGATGATTTTAATGGACTCCTTGATATGAGAAATATGTGGAACAAACCTACTTTTGATTATGTGTTTTAATCCATGAATTTGGAGTCATTTTATAAAGAAAATCTGAGTTTTATATGTTATTCTTGGAGAAATGATAAAATATGAATTTTTGGAAATTATGAGAAATAACATGTTTAATCCAAACTTATTGATGTTTTTAGCTTGTTTAATGATTGGAAATCATTTATATGTATTGTTATATCATATCGAATGAATTATAAGGAGTCTGGGATCTTTAAATAGAGGATTTGAGGATGAGAATTTGATAAACCCGTAGGCCAAATAAGCAGAAACAGTAGGCTGATACCTGTTCGGTCGATCGATCGATCCAAACTGTTAATCGATCGACAATCGTAGAATACATATGTTGATTTTGTTTAAGGCTTGATTAAATTCCCCACTTCCAAAGATGCTTAGTGTAAATTGATTATACCATAATGGGATTTAGGGAAGGTCAGTAGAGGGGTAATTGAGATCGAAAAGTATTTATGTGTGGAATTAATCCTTGAAAATAGAATAATGGATTAAAAGTTATTAGAGTTTATCGAATAATTAACCCATTTACGGATAATATGAATTTGTGAAAATTCAGGATTTGGTATGACATGGACCAATAGGGTGTAGATAATTACCTACTAAATTTATTTGACGAATAACAGATAATTTTCGAGTGATGGGAAATCTCAAGAAATATATGTTAATAAGAAAGTCATAATCTTTAAATACGTAGGATATTAGAGAGAAAAATATACTACATATGGAATTATCATGTGGGTTGTGCGAATACCTTATTGATATTATATAAGTGGGATGAATACCTATATTTTTATTTGCATGACATACCTACGCTGCTTGCTATCGGGGTGGAGGTTTTGCATTATGGTCGATCTTGTCTTGACGAGCCCGTTTGGTTTTTTTTAGATTCGTACCTTGAACAAAGGACCTTGGACATGTTCTATCGGTGTGAATGATAGTTTCAACGGTTGAATGGGAGCGTAGGTATGTGCAAGACCCATTTGGCCGGGGAGTATGCTCGCCTCCAAATATGTGTGTTATGTTATTTATGGTTCGGGAGAGACGCAGAGCCAATAGTCCTTTTTACAACGAGAGATGTAACTGGACATGATAGCAGAGTATGCATGCACTACAGCTGTATCTGGGAGGTGTCGTATTAGTATGTATAATAGTGTGATGAATATATATACTAAGATATGATCTACTGTGTGAATTAGTAGATAAAAATGAATAATAAAATATAGATTGAAGTAAGTAATTGAATACTTAATCCTTGAAGGCCTAGTTCATCTAAAAGATAAATGGACATTTTTAATTAATATAAGTATTGAGTGGAAAACACAGGATAAGGAGAAGAGATAGAGTAATAATTAAGAACCTTATTTAGGGAGATAATAAGGTACGCTAGATGTGCACTCTAGATGAGAGGTGAGATTCTCAAGTGAGAGCTGAAAACTAACATGTACATAATACCTGCTTAATCGCACTTGTTAAGCACTTGCTATTTTTAAAATCTTTTACAATCAGGTTCTAACCCGTTTACTTGAATATTCTCTTCTCTACTATATCTATATCACCAGGTGCCCAGCATAAGGGTTTCCCGGCTTAGAGGATGGATATTTTGACATGTTTCTGGAGATGCAGTTTTGGACTAGACAATCTCAATTCATTGATTCCTATGTTTATAGTTCTTAGTTCATTTGGGCATGTCGCCCAGGATTTTGTTATGTCATTTCAGTTCCGGATATTGTATTTATTTTATGTCAGTACTCTTGATATCATTTGGTTTGGATGGTGATGTTGATATAATTAAATTGGGGAGTTTATTCCAGTTGTATTTTATTGTTGGTCTGAAATTCAGTGGTGATGTGACGTTTTATTCTTATTCAGTATTGTGAAATGGATTTAATAGAAAAAAATTTGGAAAATTTTTGACGCCCAGCCTAATTATTTATTAGGTGAATAAATAAGAAATTATTTTTGACAGTGATGTTAAGAGTGAACCAACTGGATATTATGATTTAATTTAATAAATGACTGATCACCCGATATTTAATTAGGTGGGGTGTCACAATAAATAGAATAAACAACACAATGTGACATTATTTTTCTCTTAAGTTTAAAATTTTACAGCTAAAGTAACTAATTTTGTGTCATGTTACTATCATAGTTAATAATTATGTATGCTGATGAAAATAATGAAACAAATTACTTATGATATCTCTGTAATAACTACTATTCAAACATATCATGAAGTCGTATTTATATAGTTAATTAATTTTTAAAATAACTCATAAAGTCAGTTTTACTTCACCTATAAACGATGAAATTCACTTATGTTATGTTTTTCTAATGGAATTATGTGCAGAAATCGAAGATTGTGGCTGCGAATAAGTATATATTTGAGAAGATATTAATGTACATCGGAAGTGTACAATTTTTATTCTTCCCTCTGTTCCATGAAAAATCAGGTCATTTCACTCTACTTGTATTTGACAAGCTTAGAAGCAAATGGCTGCATTATGATTCAACAAGTTATCGAAGCCCAAAAAATCAAGAAAAATACTTCAAGGAAGTTAAACTAATGGTAAAAAATGATTTAAATACTTTCTAAAATTCATTTTTATATAATGCTAATTTATTTCAAATGGGTTTTATCTGATAAAACATATTGACCAATTTGTTGAAGAAAAAAGGAATGAAATGTGCCCGAATCCAACCATGACATTGGTACAACCACAAAAAATAAAAACTTCTACAACTTCTTTGCATGGTATGCAAATAGATTTGAATACGATTAAGATATGGATATAATCGTACATATAAAGCCAACTTCAATTTTCTGTCATTTGCCCTCAACAAAAAGAAGATTCGTAAGTTATTTTACTTTGAATTACAAAAGTTATTTGATATCAAATTCTTTTACTAAACTTGATTTTTTTATTAAACAGAAATGATTGTGGCATAGAAATTGCCTACTACCTGGGGAAAATTACACACGGGGAGGTGCTTGAAAAAATATTTGCAGAAATTGAGATGGATGAAATGCGTGCCAAAATGCTTATCAAGTTACTAAATTCTGCTGAGCACAAAAAGCACAAAAATGACTGAAATTAGAGAATTAGATATCTATAAAAGATAATGTTTCAAACATAATTTTCAGTCGTTCAAGTTATGTAGCTTAAATAAGTTATTTCTAGTTTTTGACATGTATTGTAGTTGACTATTAAATTCATGTCATATATATATATATATGTGTGCGTGTGTGTGTGCGTGTGTGTGTGTGTGTGTGTGTGTGTGTGTCATATTGGCATTCTGATGAATGGATGTTTATTTAAGTTATATGAATTGAATATGTCTCGATTATACAAAAGTTGTTTATTGATAAACATTGAACAATATCAAAGAAAATTGGATAATAAAATGAAGATGGTGTTGTATGTTATCAGTGATAAAGTAACTGATTTTTTCCATTTTTCATCTAAAGTCACTAATAACACACCACAATTGATATGTCTTATTACATAGTTAAAGAAAATATATTTGATTTATCATATGTGACAACCCGGTATCCGAAATAAGGGGTGGCCAGCCCGATACTCCAATAATACCGAAATCATGAATGGAATCATTCTCAGCATTGACAACATTAAAGAGTATACGGGATAACCACACAATATTTCAGAAAACGGGTCGTCAAAAATTTTGTTTTGTAATTTAAAGAAAGCATTTAAACAAACTGTGGGTACCCGAAATTTAGTACTATAGGCCTGGACGAGTAGCCCAGCCCTAGCGACCCAAAGTCCGGGCCCCTCATCTTTTGTATTGATCCAATTTCCCCACGATCCCATGAAGGGAAGTTATAGGGGAGCACGATCCCATGAAAGTAAGTTATAGGGAAGATGGCTAATATGGAGGAACCCATCATCTCCACTAACTAACATACACATGCATAAATTAATCCCTAGGTCCGGGGCAAAGGACAAGTTGTATTCTCTGTACTCATTCTCCAGAATATTGAGAAATAATACTGACTGCACCACCGTGGATGTAGGCACATCTTTGCTGAACCACGTACATCCGTTGTTGTGTGATTGGCGTTTTATTTTCTTTGTTCTTTCTTGGTCATTACTTCTCTCATATTTATTTGTGTTTCACATTCATTGTCTCCACAATTGGCGCCGTCTGTGGGAAGCGTTCATCTTTCCCTGAGAAGAG